>CM065593.1:195603455-196209289 GCA_033119425.1 Bufotes viridis | reverse complement strand
ATGTCTGAAACTGTGGTTAAATGGGTTCTCCATCAATATCAGATCTCTCTTCCTGTCCGCTGTTGCTGTCTATGGTCTTTGCGTGCGCCTTCTCCTCATAAAGCTGAGCGGCGGGGGTGCCGGATGCCGGACCCCCACCGTTCTGATATTGATGACCTATCCTGAGGATAGTAAGGAAAAGAAGGTTCCTCGACTCCACTGCTTTGCTTTCTTGTATCTTTATTTCACAGCTCAAATTACAGAATGCGGTTTGCCAGTTGTAGGTAAGTATAACAACGTTTCGGCGGGGCTAATTATGTGTTGGAGGTGTGGCAACCTCCTTTTCAGTCGTGCACACCTGACTAGTTTGTCTGCCCTAGAGGCTGGTTTTAATCAGAGTGAGTATAAAGCTTAATGTGCATTCACAGTACCTGCTAGTAGCCATCTGGCTCCAGGAGGAATGCACAGTGGGCTCAGCATGCATGTTGGTACCTGCATCCCTGGATCTAATGGAGGCTGTTACAGCACCAGAAGGGGTTAATGAGTACGGTTTATCCCAGCATGCATGCTGGGCCCACACTCCCTGGAATTTATGTGGCTGTCATGGCCCATAACAGGTAAGATTCAGCGTTAGGAGGATTTTATGTGGCTGTCATGGCCCATAACAGGTCAGATTTAGCGTTAGGACCACTCACGGGACAGCCTTGGCGTGGCTAGTGGCTTATTACCTTTTGATCAAAACGTACACTAATGTCCTCTTACAGCTTCTATCTTAGAGGCAGGGCAGAGTTCTGGTTGCAGAGTGCTGTTGCATTTTTTTGTTTGTAAAAACATGAAGAGGTGACATGACTCTTCATTAGAGTTGTTTCAATACCAACATTTTGATTCCGTTTCAATACCACGTGGAAAAAAAAACCTCAACTTTTAAGACGTTCACCACATAATTTTTTTTTTTTTTTTTAAAGTTTGGACTTTAGATATGGCGATATGTGATATGTTTATTTATATATTTTGTATGTAAAATTGTGAAATGCGGCGATTTATACTTAATATATATATATATATTTTTTTTAACCTTTTTCTTTAATAATTATTTCCCCCCCTTAGGGGTAGAACCTGGGATCTTTTCATCCCTTGTCCTATTCACCCTAATAGAGCTCTATCAGGGTGAATAGGACTTCACATTTCCCTGCTGCCCTGTGCTCTGTGCACACAGCAGCAGGGAGCCCCCATCGCAGCGAGGGCCTCAGTAGCATCCTGGCTGCCATGGTGACCGATCGCAATGTAGGGCTCCGAACGGGTTACCATGGCAGCCAGGATGCTACTGAAGCCCTAACTGCCACCAATGGAAGGGAAGGGGGGGGGGGGGGGCTATCTATCTATATCTTATCTATCTATCTATCTATCTATCTATCTATCTATCTATATCTTATCTATCTATCTATATCTTATCTATCTATATCTTATCTATCTATCTATATCTTATCTATCTATCTATATCTTATCTATCTATCTATATCTTATCTATCTATCTATATCTTATCTATCTATCTATCTATCTCTTATCTATCTATCTCTTATCTATCTACCTATCTCTTATCTATCTATCTATCTATCTATCTATCTATCTCTTATCTATCTATCTATCTCTTATCTATCTATCTATCTCTTATCTATCTATCTATCTAGCTATCTATCTATCTCTTATCTATCTATCTATCTATCTATCTATCTATCTCTTATCTATCTATCTTTTATCTATCTATCTATCTATCTCTTATCTATCTATCTCTTATCTATCTATCTATCTATCTATCTCTTATCTATCTATCTATCTATCTATCTCTTATCTATCTATCTCTTATCTCCTATCTATCTCTTATCTATCTATCTATCTCCTATCTATCTCCTATCTATCTCTTATCTATCTACCTCCTATCTATCTCTTATCTATCTATCTATCTATCTCTTATCTATCAATCTATCTCTTATCTATCTATCTCCTATCTATCTTCTATCTATCTATCTATCTATCTATCTTCTATCTATCTATCTATCTATCTATCTATCTATCTATCTATCTATCTATCTGTATTTCTGTCTATCTCTATCTATGTAGAAAAGAAAATTCCACGTCACTCCCAACAGTTGTTGAATGTGACGTTCCAGTCCTCTCACCAGGACAACCCGTATCTAGTATATAAATACTGCTTGAGAAAAGTCCTGGTAAGAGGACTGAAACGTTGCATTGGTGATTGAACACTACTTTTGAACAACTTTTGGGAGTGCCGTGGGTTTTTCTTTTCTATTTAGGGCAGGTCCACATCAGCGTTATCAATTCCGTTATTGCTTTCCATTATAACACGGTTAGAAGGTTAGAACAGAAAATAACGGAATTTGTAAGATATACTTCAAAACGGAAACCTTTAGAGGCAGTTCGTTTAGATCCGTCATAATAAAAGTCTATGGGCAGCAGAACGGAACCATCTGGTTTCCTTTATGCAGGACAGAAAAGAAAGTCCTGTCGACCTCCTCCCTTGCGTCACCTGGAGCGGGTCATCAGTGTGGCATGCGACTGGCTGCAGGCAGCGTCAAAATGATGACATCCAGGGTCCTGAGCAGAGCAGCAGGTGCCAGCCCCAGTAAGCAGATAAGTATGCTTCCTTTGGCAGGTCTGCCCAACCGTCCCCTTCCCCCCCAAAATTGAGCAATCCCTTTAAGTTCTGTGCACAGGCTATTGTTTGATTTATTTTGAATTTCATTTGTTTAAAACAATAAACTATGTGGGTGCCAGCGCAGGGGCTTTATAATGACCCCCTATGTTCTACATTACTATCTTTGTTTCAATTTACAGAAGTGAATTAATGTGTCTGTTGATACAATACTTACGAATATAGGGCCCCACTTTTAATTTTGCCCAGGGTCACATTTTGTCTAAAACCGGCATGCTGGGGGGCACTAATGGGGGCATTAATATTACTGGGGGTTCAAATGGGGCATTAATATTACTAATGGCGCTAATGGAGGCACTATTAATTCTGGGGGGTGGGGGGGCACTAATGGAGGCATTACTATTACAGGGGGCACTAATGGGGGTATTATTAATTCTGGGGGGCACTAATGGGGACATTATTAATACTGGGAGCCACATCAAATTTCAAGAACCCCCCACATGTGCTGGGACCCTCACCGGTAATATACTTACCCCGCTCCCCTTTCCCGGCGCCTCTCCTGGTCCCCGCGCCGCTGCTTTTCCCTGCACATGTAACCAAAGTATGGCGCTGGGTGTGCGTCCTTTAATCTGGTAACCCATAAATACAAACACCAAATAGAAACAATGCCAGATTAATAAATAAATACATTTTTATTGAAAATTTAACAAACATGATTAAAAACATTCGCAATAATATTAAAAACGATCGGTGGTGCAAATAGACACGCAGGAAAAACCTCTCTACAGGGGTAATTAAATAATCGCATATGGTCTGATCACAGAAATCACTAGCCGCTATATATAAGTATTACATAGCCATTTATATAGTGCAAACATTAGTTAAAGACGTGTCTAATAAGTATAGCGGTATTATAAAGATATAAATAATCTACACAAGTGATGAACACTGAATTATAAATATTATACCTGTGAGCAGAGAGTAACAGTGCGACCCCCGTATCCCGACGCGCGTTTCGCCAAAATGGCTTCCTCAGGGAGAGCGTGTACATGGAAGAAAACATCTGGTGTCGGGGGGCAGCAGCCAATGGCAGGTGGGGACAAGCCTCCCTAGCGTCACCCGCGATGCTAGCAAGGCTCTTCTAACCCCTTTAACATCCGGTGTCAAGCCACGCGCCAACATTTTTTGTTGGGAAAGGTGGCAACTAGTGTTGAGCGAACTTTGTGTGTCAAGTTCGGCGTACAATGTGCGGGCTATCTAACAATTCCGATATGGATTCCGCTACCACGTACCATAACTTATATGGTCCCTGATAGCGGAATCAGTAATAGAATTCTTAGATAACCGGAAACTTGTATGCCGAACTTCACACACAAAGTTCGCTCAACACTAGTGGCAACCCTAGCTACCATAATACTCCAGGTGTGAATGCTGCCCTCACCAGGTTCCTTATTTGCGGCTCCTTTGTCTCTTGCAGAACAAGGTGAGGCCAAATGAGCTCATTAGAGCCGCACAGGGAAGTGCTGCATTTATTATCACCATGACTGAGACGCTGTACGTGTCCTCCGTGGTGTGCGCGCCCATGACAAGACCTACACTGTCATCTCCCACAGAAGGGACGTCACCCACTGGAGAAAGCAGACGCCGGCAGCAGGGCGGGGCTCCACTGCACTGTTGTGTATACAGTTGTACTATTAGCGGGTGTACTGTTTCCTGTGACTGGGGGCGTGTCAGTGAATGACATTGCTACTCCCGGGATCCGCTGCTGTACCCGGACAGTATATAGTACAGGTCTGCGGGGTCAGGACTCCTGGCAGTGGGCGCTGAGGTGAACACAAGGTCACAGGCACCGAGAGGTAAGTGCTCCCCATGTTCTTCCAGAGCTGTCAGTGATGGGCTCATGATATGTAATGTGTTTCCCTCACAGCTGGGTTCAGTGTGGACAGAGCAGGGGGCAAATGGCATTGTGTCAGAAAGGCCACATAAGACATGCACCTGGCACACATATTGCCCTGTAGCCCGCTGTATGACATGACCCTGAATTTACTAAGAATTTGCACGTAGGCGTAGAGCGTCGCCTCATGCGACGGGAAATTATTCCATGGAAAACCGCTCATATCTCCAGAAATAATGAGCATCTATGGTGTGGTGGTGGATTTCCCATCTTATTTGGCCTTCAGTCCCTGTAATAGTATACTGGAGAGCCGCATGAATAGCAGTTCCCTCATACGATGTTATAGAAGTAGTCAGGATAAATTCACACTGCGTTGTGCTGATGGTCGCTGCCTGCCATGGACTGTGCGGTATTTGTATGGAAGATGAGTGGTCCGCTATGGGGCTGTGGGATGCTGGCGTATACTGGCCAGTCATGTACCAAAAGAAGGCACACTTGGCCACTAAAGTCTATGTGCAGATTGGGGCATACATCTGCAGACTGTCCTGGCAGGTACGCATGCCCCCCACAACTGGTCATATACACGATAGCCGTGTCCGTATTTCAGTCTGCACACAGCGGATCCCTACCGGGTGCATTCTGCATTTTTCTCTATCCCATAAATATAAAGGAGTATCTGCAAAAAATATGGATGGCACACGTATGAAAAACATGGTAATGTGCATGGGGCCTAAGATAAATGCCCGCAGAACCTGCCCCTTTCAGAAGGACTGACCAACCTGCAAATTGTGGCAAATAAGGATCGAGCAGGGGGATTTTGTTCTCAGGAATAAGCCTATTCAGGGCACATGCATCCTTGGTCAAGCTGAACATACAAGTATATGGGGAACTCCGACAGCTCAGACGTCTAATGTGTATGGCCAGCTTTAGATCCTTCATAGACTGCAGGCTATGAGGAATCAAGATGTGTACCTCCATTGCCGATCATCATAGAGGAAGTGAGTCATGTATTATCCTGTTCTCCAGGGCGGAGGTGTTTGTATGGATAATAAATACATAGATTTCTTAGGGATCTGATCCCATTCACTTCTATGGAAGGTCTCTCTGCAACAGAAACCCCCCGATCCTAAAAATCCTGCACATGTGAACATGCCCTTATCAGTTTCTATATATTCTGCCCGCACAATTCTGAAGAGAGGGGGTCATGAGGGCAACGAGTAGATGGAGTGTAGCATCTTTATTCTTAAAGGGGATTTCTGAGATGTTATCACTGTGATGCAGTGATATTGTAAAAAATATATGTGAAAAATGTCCTATGCGGTGCGCTACAGTATGTAATCTATAGGTAACGTTGCATTCAGTGAACAGTTCTTCTTTTCTCCTTCGAGGTCTTGATATGGCACCTGGTACAGTAAAGAAAGAGGGACAACAGGAAGCACCACACTCGGGGTAAGTGCAGTGTATGGTAGCGTGCAGTCACCATTTTCTGCTCAGCTTCACAGCTACAGTGGAGCATTGTGGGAAAATCAATACAGTGATGAATGGTGCAGTATACGTGCTGCAGATCACCATAGCCCTCTAGTACATCAATGCGCACAGTGCAGCATACTGAAATACATACATGCTGTATTATCCATTTTCAGGAATGTAACCATATTTGTATATAGAGACTAATTGGGGTGTACAGGCTCTATTGTCACCCCCCAGATTTAGCCCTCCTGCACACGGCTGTGTCTATATTGTGATCCGCAAACTATGGATGCACAAAATACAGATACCTTCCCGTCAGTAGAAAAGACTATTCGCGTCCACTATATGGATGACAATAGGACATGTTCTAGAATTTGCGGAAAGGACATATGGATGCGGACAGCAGTTCGGATGTGGACCCATGCACGTCAGCGGGGCCACAGAAGACGTTGACGGCACACCGTCGACGCAATCAACCAATAGCAGGTGGAGGGAGGGAGGAGACCAGCCAGGTCAGCTCAGTCAGCCTCTCTCTCTGCCCGCTCTGATGCGGCCAAGGCGTCACGGGGGCAGGGAGGTAACCATGGGGATCAGAATACGCTTCCGCTGCAGGTTCGTCCACACTACAACTCGGGAGAGGCATGGCCTAGTAAAAGGGCTATACAACTGGGCAATCTGTCATCATGATAGTTATGCACATTGCTCTTCAGGGTCCATAGGGCTGAAAGTTATAAATGCCCGAATCAAATGCAGAAGGAGCTTGTATAGAAAGATGGGATGATATTTTATTAGATCAGACTCAGACAGGCAGCTCAGTGCCTGGAGATATTTACAAGGGGCTAATAGAAAAACAGTAGTCGCCCATTTGAAGTCAAATGTCTCCCTCTGCTCATAAAACAGGCTTATATGAGAGAACCTCGTCACAGTCACCAAAAGATGTACTACTGCATCCACCGGCCGTGAATAAGCCATTCGGGACTCCATTAATTGTCAGACTAGTGGTGTAGTGTACCTCGCCAAGTGCTCATGCCCATTGGATTATATAGGGAAGACCAAGAGAGAGCTTAGAAGCAGGATTAGAGATCATGTCAATGATATCCTAAATAAAAAAGATACGTCTGTGGCGAGACACATTGATGAAGTCCATAACGGCAGTATAGCATCTATTCACTTCATGGGGATCCAGCATGTACCGCATGGTCCCCGAGGAGGGGATTGGGACAATTTGATCCTGAGAACTGAATCAAGGTGGATCTTTAAAATGAAAAGTGTCACCGCCAGTGGTCTTAGTAAGGTTCTCTCATATAAGCCCTTTTTATGATCGGAGGGAGACATTTGACTTCAAATGGGCGACTACTGTTTTTCTATTAGCCCCTTGTAAATATCTCCAGGCACTGAGCTGCTTGTCTTGTGATCTAATAAAATATCATCCCATCTTTCTATGCAAGCTCCTGCAGCATTTGATTCGGGCGTTTATAACTTTCAGCCCTATGGACCCTGAAGAGCAATGTGCATAACTATCATGATGACAGATTGCCCAGTTGTATAGCCCTTTTACTAGGCCATGCCTCTCCCGAGTTGTGGTGTGGACGAACCTGCAGCGGAAGCGTATTCTGATCCCCATGGTTACCTCCCTGCCCCCGTGACACCTTGGCCGCATCAGAGCGGGCGGAGAGAGAGGCTGACTGAGCTGACCTGGCTGGTCTCCTCCCTCCCTCCACCTGCTATTGGTTGATTGCGTCGACGAGCCCATTCTGTGGGCGGAGTTAGGTGTACAAAAGGAAGTGGCAGGCAGTATTCGCTTGCCACTGCCGCTCAGTAATGCACTGACCCACAACGCTGCTCCCTGATGAGCCGGATGACCGGCGAAACACGTTGGGTCCATTAGGGGTTAGTTTATGTTAGGGTGGATTACATAGGTCTGAGGTTCCAGAGCCTGGGGGTCGCTCTTTTCAGGGCAGATACTCTGATTGCAGCCATTTAGGTTTTTCTCATCAACAGACTAGGGCACCTAGTACCTCGGCACTTTGCTATAGTGCTGCATTGTGGAGTTCACACCACTACGAGACTTGTGAGCTTCATTTGACCCCTATAGGTGACCCTCCATTATATATTATACTTCTTTGAGCACCTTTTTTATCTTAGCTTTTACTTCGTTATACAGATAAAATAAGTTTTATATTTCCTAAAAGAGTTCCCAGCTCCGCAGTATTAGTTTAAGTGTTCATATAAGCATTCGTTCTCGATATACACAAGCCAGTTTTTAGGAACCGCTGGGGATTGACTGAGAGGGCAGTTCAAGGCATGCATGGTAGCCAGTATTGCAGAGCAACAGGGACCTTGACTGCTTCAGTCTGAAGGGGGAAATTTGCAAGGGTGAGTACCTATTCTTTTTTATTTTTAACCAGTTCAAGATTGGGCCATTGACCCTCCTAAGACCTAGGAGTTTGTGCATATATTGGGCCCCCACAACTGCTTCCTGATCTGTATACACAGCGCCAGTGATGGGGAAGGTAGGGACAGCAATAAGCCATGCTTTCTCTATAGGGAACCTCGCTGTTATTGACAACCAGCTCCCCGCTCCTATAGCTGTGTGGAGCTGCAGAGTCTGTAAAGATGTTCAGAAATATCCTTGCAGAGATAAAAGCAGACCGCCCAGACGTTTAAAGGGGTTGTACTAAGATTAGAAGTTATCCCCTATCCCCTGATAACTAACTGTTAGCTGAGTATAGTGCTCAGCTATTTCTGGTGGTCCCCTAGAGAATGAATGGAGTGGCAGGACGCATGCTGGACCTGCCACTCCATCAGATAGTGAAATAGGATCCACGTTCTCAGCATTGGTGGGGGTCCCAGCAGTCAGAACCCCAGCGATCAGTTACTTATTCCTTATCCTGTAGACAGAGGATAACTTCTAAACTTTGAACACCCCTTTAAAATTTTGGAGTGGTCCAGAACTTGTTAAGCCCCTGTAACCGCACTTTAAGCTTTTTTTGTTTAACTACACCTCATCATTTTCACTGTTTTCTTGAACAAAGTTGCAGTTGATTCTAGCTATTGGGAAAAATATACCAAATGCTCTTTGTGGGCAAAAAAAGGGGTACCCTAATAAATCTCTTCAGAGAAAGTTGACAACTATGAATGACTGGGTATGTACAATATGTATTGTGAGGTTCTGGCTTTTTAGGGGTCGTCCATTCATAGCAATGGTCTTTCATAAGGAGATCTAACAATGAGCTGATCTCAAGTGGTCCATATTTCTTGAAGTTTGTTTTGGGTCAGAATCACCATCAGTCAAAAAAAATTGATTCAGGTCAGAATTGATTCTACTCAAAGCAGAAGTGCTGTAACCGGCCTAAAATTGGTATGTGACACTTTGAAGTCTCCTAGGACTCATATTTTCTCTTTTGTCTTTCTCAGTTTTTTGTCTTTTTCTATTTTTATTCACATTTTTGCTCCTCCCACCTTTTAAGCTTTTTAACGCCATGTCAGCAATAGCAAATAATGTGAGAGTGATATATATAGCTATGGGTAAACGCATGGTTGATGGTGTTAACAAACAGAATGTTCAAAAACAAACTGTGCTGTCACCTTTCTTATGCTTTTTAAAATTGTTCCTTTATTGGGGGCAGATGCCTGCCTATGTTTATACACACACAGTAGTATCAGTTTGTAGTGGTTTGTCGTAACCAAAAATTCTCCTTTTTGTTGAAAGCAGCAGCAGTGCAGTGTGAAATGGCCATTGTGCAGCCATTTAGAGGTAGTAATAGTTGCACCAGGGGGAGCAGCAGCTACAGTACAGTATGTTCTCCCTGTGGTCACCACTTTGCCTGATGAAGGGCTTTTCACTCAGCCCGAAACGTTTCCTGATGAAGGGCTTTTCACTCAGCCCGAAAGCTTCCAGTGTACCACTATGTCCGGCTGAAATAAAATCCACTGAGCATCATAACCTTTTGGAGTGCTGTCTAAATTTATGTGACGTGTACAGTCTTGAGGTGGAGCAAAGAACGAAACCCTGACGAGCACCCACACTAGCCAGGTCACAATAGAGTGCTGTGATCATCTATACAAACTACAGTACAGTATGGAAGACTGTGAGTGGCCAGACAGTGGCAGTTGCATCTTTGAGCTGGCAATAAATAGCCACTGTCAGCAATGGTAGATCTATTCATTGTCATCAGTCACAGATGCATGGAAATCCTCATTGATCCATGCTTGAAATATTTAGAAATTTGTCATGTTTTAGACACATGCACAGGACAATTTTGCCCGCTTAGGTGTGAAGACATCACATGCCTCGCTAAATATCCTATCTCACAGTACCAAATAGGGTAGACAAGACTTACAGCAATAGCAAAAGTAGACCAGTTCTAGTCTCTGTTCCAATCTGCCTCCCAAAAAGTTCATGAGGTCAGTGAACAGGGTATGTGCCGGAGAAAGGGCATCGAAAGCATATATAAACCTGAAGTCGTATAGAAAACTAGACCAAAGTCATATAGAAAGCTAGACAAGACAGGTGGCCAGAGGTACCATTACCTGATAAATTAAATTATGGTGAAGTAGTTTAATTGAGCCACATTTGGAGAAAGATGAGACAAGTTTTACGTACAGCTGCCAAAAGGTTCAAATGCCATACGAAAGAATATAATTTGTGTGAAGGCGCAAACTGCGTAACATTTGGAGAACGATGAGACAATTTTACAGACAGCTAGCCAGAGGTAGTAATGCTTGCCTATTGAAATTTTGGTAAAGGCTCAGACGTTTGCCACATTGGCTGAACAAAAAAACAATTTTACAGACAGTTGGCCAGAGGTAGCAGTGCCTGCTGAATGAAATTTTGGTGAAGACAAGGAAGTGTGCCTCATTAGCATAACGGCGAGACAATATTTATGGACAGCTGGCTAGACGTAACAATGACTGCTGATAAAAATTTTATGAAGGTGCGGAATTGTACCACATTAAGGGAATGATGAGACACATTTTATGGACAGCTGACCAGAAGTACGAGTGCCATACAGAAGAAAACTATTTGGGTGAAGGCAAGGAACTACCCTACAATTACCACAACTACCGTATTTTTTGCTTTATAAGACGCACAAAAGTAGGGGGAAAATGGCAGTGTATCTTATAAAGCGAATACTAGTTAGTGCTTCCATTATGGAAGCGCTTACTAGTATGTATTAGGTGACGGGAGCGGGGAAGAAGCGCTGCAAGTGCTTCCGATACTTACCCTCCCTGGTCTCCTTGCTAGGCCGCCTGCTCCACTGTCCTGACCCCGTACAGCATCAGGACGTAGTGCGAAAGACTATGACCTGACGCTGCACGCAGTCAGGTGACAGTGCAGCACAGGCCAAAGAAGACAGGGGAGCGCAGGAGAGGTAAGCAAAGTTTTTTTTTTTATTCTGATGGGCTCTGAAAGAAAAGGGCTGATCTGAGGTCTGATCGGGGCCTAAAAAAAAGGGGTGATCTGAGGTCTGTTGGGGTCTGGCATGGTGTCACGGACGTTCCCGCGACAGGTGGCAGGAGATCGGTAAGACTGGCAACATGTGGTTTGATCTGACATGTTTTCCATTTGGATCAAATGACATCTGTGTTGTTTCTGGTGCTTGCCACACCTTCTTTCCCCAGGTGTGGCTATTATGGCCATTTAACCTTCCCTATTTATTGTTGTTTCTCCCACTATGCTTGTTGGTTGGATGGTTTATAGCTTCTGTTGGAGTTGTGGATAGCTGGTGTGTGGATCCTGGTGCTGCCATAGCCACTTGAAGTTAAGTGTTTTCTTTCCCTTTTGTATTTTGTTTGGGTTACTTTGTGTGTTGCATTTCCCTGTCATTTGTATTAGTCTGATGGAAACTCCTGTTCGTCCTTTCTTTTGGAGGAACAGGTTGTCTCAGTCCTGCCATTAGTACCAGGGTCCTATAGGGTGAGTTAGGACACTAAGTATTCCGGTGCATGAACTCACGAATAAAGAAAACTGATGGCACCAGTCCTCTCACCTGAATGTTCGCAATATGAAAATCGGCCTCAACGATCCTACGGAATCACAAGGTGCAAGGCTCCAAAAGAATACAACTAGTAGACAGAGGGTAAAGATGAGCTGCACTCACCATCCGTAGAAGAAATGTCACTTTATTAATCAAATCTTCAGGGCTACAAAACCCAGGACAAAAAGTAGCATGGGTGGGGGGTAGAACTCACATGGATACAAAAACAACAGCGACGGCCGTTTCGCGGCATCCCGCTTCCTCCGGCTGTTACATTCCGGTGCATGAACTCACCTACCTCTGGGGTCTGTTCATACTGGTAGTTAGTCAGGACTTTAATTAGGGTTTTACTTGGAGGTGTCCATTGCCTTTCCCTAGTTTCCAGGCCTTATTCCCTCACCCCTTTCCCTCCTATGTTTGGTGTGGTGTTTCCCTCCCACATCCGAACGTGACACATGGAGGGCTGATGGGGTTCTGTCATAGAGGGCTGATATGGGGATCTGATGTGATGTCCTGATATTTATGGGGTCTGATATGAGGTCTGATGAAAAATATTTTTTTCTTATTTTCCTCGTTCGTCTTATCATCAGGTGAGTCTTATAAAGCGAAAAATACAGTAATCGGTACAGCATCAACTGCACTGCCAGGAACTCTTGGCTAGGTGGGATTCAGCTTCGGCACACAAGCTAATTGCTGGTTGCAAATAGTTTTGTCCTGGCCACGCATTCCATTATGGATACCTCATGGTGGAGAGGAGGACAATGAGGAAGAGGAGTCTAAGCAGGAGTATTTGCCCTCAGTGCTACTGTAGCCAAGGCTACTACTGCCCTTTCCACCATTACCATGGCTACAAATGCCACTACTTCTACCACTATCAAAAACACAGCTATGCATGTGGACCACATCTCTGCCTGAACGTCCTCCTCATGGCAGTCCAAACACTGACGCTTCTGACACAAGTCATCAACAGAAATTTTATCTAGAATATCTTCTATAGGACATGTAGTGGTGCTTCTTCTTAACTGATGATGACACGGACATTTTATTACTTCAGGATGCAGTCTGGCTGCCACAAAGAAGACCGGGAGAAGGTGGAGATTCTTGTTCTGAATGCTGGCCTGTTCTGTTTTACCACAGGATCCAATTATACCTCATCATATGCTACAATATAGCTCTGGTATCTATGTTTGTGTTTGAACGCCCAAAACTTATTTTCATCCTGTATACCTTACACATGACAGTGGTCCCCTGTTTCCGCCTGAACCCTATCCTCATAGCAGTCCAAACACTGATGCTCCTCACACAAGTCATCAAGAGAAGGACTATCTTCAGTATCTTCAATAGCACGTGGGTTGTTGCCTCTTATTAGGAAAAAGAAGGTACCCCAATAAGAGGGGGCAGTGAAGACAGAGATAATGCAAGTGAAAGGCTTCTCTAAGACTGCAAGGTAGAGGATCGGGAGGAACTCACTAACCCCAGGCTCAAAGGCATGGTATCATACTCAGAGCTGACATTGATAACATCCTGCTGTGACAGAGTGGATGAGCCATACATTCCACAATGTCATCCTCTTTGTTCACAATAATAAGCTGGCATCTACCAGAAACGAGGGATTACTGTGGCCTGCAATTACTTTTACTACTACTGGGCAGACGGTTGTTATTTCGCTACAGCCACCCACATTCTGACTCTCGGCTGACGGGGCATGAGTCTTGTTTTCCATTCTTCCGTGTTCTACAGATTGCAGGTAATCTGCGGAAACTATGATGAATAAATAAAAGCTATAAACTTACCTTCAAGCCTGGATCTTCCTGGTTGTGCAGCTGCTGACCCGAATTGTCTTCTACAAATTTACGAAATGACGCACCTTAATAATATATGTGGCGTGCTTGCAATGGGGTTTACACATAAATGTTAAAAGTACACCGGAGGGTTGCCTGCCGTGGAGATGAAGCTTTTGTAAAAGTCGCACATAGTAAATGTGCCATAATGCAAGTCTAATCTCATTTTTATCCCTTAAACATAGACCACCTTGAAAAGTGGCAAGGTTCACGGTTGCAAAATTTGACCAAGTGTTGCAAGAAATGCTGCAATTGAACTGATTTGTGACATTTTTATGCCAAAAAACTGACGTATCTGGATTGTCCCCTTTTGTCTTTACATTTCTTTGTACAATTAGATACTGTGTCTAGATGACTGATAAGGGTACTTTCACACTTGCGTTGGTGCGGATCCGTCTGTTTATTTGCACAGACGGATCCGCACCTATAATGCAAACGTTTGTATCCGTTCAGAACTGATCTGTTTGCATTAGTAAAAAGAAAAATGACAATGTCCAAAACAGATCCGTTTTGAATTACATTGAAAGTCAATGGGGAACGGATCCGTTTTCAAATCCACCATATTGTGTCATTGAAAACGGATCCGTCCCCACTGACTTGCATTGTAATTCAAAACTGATCCGTTAGGCTCCGCCTCTTCAGACGGACACCAAAATGCTTCATGCTGCGTTTTGGTGTCCGCCTCCAAAACAGAAGCGGAACGGAGCCGAACTGATGCATTCTGAACGGATCCTTATCCATTCACAATGCATTGGGGCTTAACTGATCCGTTTTGGACCTTTTGTGAGAGCCCTGAAACGGATCTCACAAACGGAATCCAAAACGCCAGTGTGAAAGTACCCTAATGCTGTAAATTCTGTGAGGAACCCCCAAGCCTCCTCAATTTTTACACAGCACCCTGGTTCAGGGTCCCCCAGCCGCCCATGGATTTCTTCTGTAAACAGTTGACGCTAGTGGCCACCTCATCAACGGCAATCAAGATGGCAGCAGTCACATGACTTAGAGTCCATTTAACTGAACATTTCTGTCCGCATCTGTTCTGCAATTTTGCAGATCGGATGCGGACCCATTCATTTCTATGGGGCCGCAAAAGATGCAGACAGCACACTGTGTGCTGTCCGCACCTGCACTTCTGTTCCGTGGCCCCGAAAAAAAAAAGATAGAACATGTCCTATTCTTTCCGTTTTTGTGTACAATAATAGTCATTTCTATCATGCAGAATGACGTTCCAATCAGCAAAATGTGGAACGCACGCGGCCGGTATCCGTGTTTTATGGATCTGCAATTTTTGATCCATAAAAACGGATATGGACATGAGTGCTGCCCTGGACACATCCTCTTCTGTGGCTGTGCACATAGATACAGATGGAATCCATGCGCAGTGGGGGACTTGGAACCCGGTGCTGTGGTGTCAAATGAGGGGCTTTTATTGCCCACAAGTTTATGCCCTTTTCAGATTTTTTTTTTAAAGTGACAAAATCTATTAAGTGGTTATTCATCAGCCAGCTACCCTGCTGAACTCCAGTGACCAAGGTTAGAGGGGTACATTCTGAAAATTTGGGGCACCGTATCACCCGTCGTTAGAAACTTGGGAAATAGCTTTGCTTCAGTTATTGCTTTGCAGTTATGTTTCACAGTGGCTGAGGAGTAGTACAAATGTAAATCTAATCTAAGAGATCTAATGTGTTCTTTATTATTGTACAGATGTAACAGACCTAAAAGCAATGGTTAATGCATTAAGTAAACAATGGCATGAACGCTTTAATTTACTTTTTCAGAGGTTTTCATTGGCTTGTGTCATGAAATTACACTGTGACAAGTGTCCTCACAGTTCCTTTTAAGCTGGCCACATATATTCTACAATTGTTCGGATGACACCTATCTCCGCCATCTTCCCCGTACACTTATACATTCTGGATATGCTATAGGAAGAGCGGAGAAAACTGCTGCCAGAAAGTTCTGGATAACATTAGGGTCCAGTGGAAATTTTCTTTTCGGCTAATTCTTGTCTCCGCCGACATCATCTGTCGGGGTAGAGTCGGAAGCTCCCCACACACAGTGTCAGCTGAACATGCTGTTCTTGGCGAGTTTGGCCAACAAAAGAATAAAGTGTATGACCAGCTTAAGTTCTGCTGCATCTGTATACCTTGCAGATATACAGACATGAAGTGCAATGCAGTCTGCAGGCAGCATGTTATAGACCAGGAGTCTGGAAAAGAATCAGCATTTGTAATTTATACAAATCTCTGCTTTTTCTGACTTCAGTTGTACATGGGGGATGTCTGTCAGGATCTTTTTCCACAATAGTGGACATCGGTCTGCTCAGCTCATTCTGTGCTTTAGCATGCTGCACGCACATTGTGCATAATGGTGACAGGTTCCCTTTAACAGTAACCAACAAAACTTTCATTTGTCATATCCTTTTATATATTTAACTAGTGGAAACTAAGTTGCTGGTCGTCTTGTGCCAGACTTGTCTACAGGAAACAGGCTACGCCAGTGAAGTCTGCAGCTTTCCATACACTTCTTGACTGTAAATGTTAAGCATGGGAATTTTCAGAACTTGCTTTTCCTGTAAGACTGTTTCCAAGTAGTACAAGTCAGAGGTCAACATCTTGCTATTTTCTGTTCCTGGATGTCCTCATGACTGCACTGAAACTTGTATTTTCTTATATTATTAGAGTAAGAACTGTCCTCTTTTTAGAAGACAATCTGTTACAGTAGGTCATTTGGACGGTAACAAGAATGTTTCCATTCTACAGCAAGTAAAGAGCTTGAATACGATGAGGAATTGATAGACAAATTAAAGAGCTGAACCCGGACATATCCCCTTCTTCCCCTACTCAGCCCCCCTGTTATGAGCATCGGAGCATTTCATGCTCCAATGCTCTCCCTTGCCCAGTGCCGGATCGCACAGGGCAAGGGCTTTTTTGTTTACATTTTTACACTGCTAGGCGGAGGCTTCTGCCTAGCAGTGTTCCCGATGATGTCACCAGCACTGATGGGCGGGCTGTAGTGCTGCCCTAGTCCGTTTTACAGGCTACAGCAGCACTAAAGCCCACCCATTAGTGCCGGTGATGTCACTGGGCTCACTGCTAGGTGGAAGCCTCTGCCTAGCTTACCCATGGAGAGCCCGGTACAACAACAGATCTCCAGAAAAAGCCTTTGCGATTCAGCCCAGGGCAAAGGAGAGCATCGGAGCATGAAATGCTCCAATACTCATGTCAGAGGGGATGAGTGGGGAAAGAAGGGCATGTCTCTGGGTTCAGCTGGCAACCCCTTTAACTTACAGTGCTGTATGACAGTTCAGTATACAGTAAGTTGTTATTTGTATGCAGCAAGGAAAACCCCTTTAATACTAAGAGTTATTATTTCTGCTTTTTTCTTAGAGAAGCAGGGTGCATTCACCTTTCTAATCCTCACCTGGGGAAAATGAAAGAAGACATATTGTACCACTTTGATCTTGGAACAAATACACACGATTTTCCAGCCCTTTTTGGTGATGTGAAGGTGAGAGATGACTAAAGCAATCATGAATGATCAAAAGTCTAATTCAAGGCTTATATTAACCCTCCCTTTTATTCTATTTTTTGTTATCTCGTTTCCTGTTTAGTTAGTTTACTTCTATTTCCTGTAACATAATTTAAAAAAAAAAAAAAAAAACCTGACGAAGCCTTTGGCGAAACGCGTAGGGTGAGTGAGGGACACTGTGATGGGTGAGACGGCTGCACATTATTGCTGAAGTGTTTATGCAAATGTTTACTCCTTTTGTTGCACTGCCTTCTTTGACCTGTGACTATTGTTAGCAGGGTCATTCTTACTTTATGAAATAGAGACTCTTGTTCAGTCCTTTTTCTGAGTACCCTGCTATCTTTTTCCCAGATTGAAGCTAGCACTTTAATGGATATGTACCTTTTGCACACTTCTAAGTACTTATTTGTATTTTACTGATCCTTAATAACGTGGTGCATGTTTTTGATCTCCCCCTCTCAGTGTCCCCTCATTTTTCTTTTTCTCCCCCCAGTATTTTGTCTCGATTTTATGTTCATCTATCTCAATAAAGTTTTGTAGTCTTTTCACATTTTTCTTGTTGGTCTTTATTTTTAGACACACATTTTTTGTAGGTTTTTTCTTGATGATGTTGGTGTGTCGTTCCTAGGTCAGTTCATTTCTAGGTGTGCTGTAACATAATTTGTAAATTGTTTAAATTTAGTTGCAAATTGATATTAAAATGATAAAATCCTAAAGCTATAAATTATGGTCATGATACTGCAAGAAAAAAGCAGTATTTCCTCTGCCAAGAAAGGGTGTAAAAATGTAAACTTTGAGCATACACTAGAGTACAAAATACACTGAATTATTCAATCTACTTTGCTATTCTCTTTTCAGTTTGTATGTGTTGGAGGGAGCCCATGGAGGATGAAAGCTTTCACCCAGTACATTGCTGGAGAATTGAATCTGGGAGACCCTAAAGAAGATATTACCAATATATGTGCAGGAACTGACCGTTATGCCATGTACAAAGTAGGACCAGTATTAGCAATCAGCGTAAGTTACTTGTATCATGCTAATCATGACATGAGTAGAAATTGCCTACCTCCAACAATCCCTAGGTGCACAGATGGTTCAAGCAAAGGATCTGCATTCTCTGATTGGACAGAAGATGAAACCTTTTTTTTGGAACATTAATCTTGCTATTGTAACACAGCATTTGTGGCAGGATTAGATTTAAAGGGGTTCTGCAGTTTGTTTAAACTGGTGATCTATCCTGATCAGCAGGGGTCCGACCCCCGGGACCCCCGCCGATCAGCCTTTTTGAGAAGGCAGCGGCGCTCCAGGAGCACCGCGGCCTTCTCACTATTTACCGCCGGTGTTCCGTTAAAATATGGTACCTGTTAAAATATGGTACCCTCGTCACCTCCGCTATGACGTGCCGCTTGAAAAGGAGGTGTGAACGTTGAAGTCGGATGTGAATCTGATGGGGGTCTGATCTGAGTCTGATGGGGCTCTGATCTGAGTCTGATGGGGTTCTGATCTGAGACTGATGGGGTTCTGATCTGAGGCTTGGGGTTCTGATCTGAGGATGATGTGAGTCTGATGGGGGTCTGATCTGAGGCTGATGGGGTCTGATCTGAGGCGGATGGGGGTCTGATCTGAGGCGGATGGGGGTCTGATCTGAGGCGGATGGGGGTCTGATCTGAGGCGGATGGGGGTCTGATCTGGGTCTGATGGAGGTCTGATCTGAGGCTGATGGGGGTCTGATCTGAGGCTGATGGGGTCTGATGTGGGTCTGATCTGAGGCTGATGGGGGTCTGATCTGAGTCTGATGGAGGTCTGATCTGAGGCTGATGAGGGTCTGATCTGAGGATGGTGGGAGTCTAATGGGGGTCTGAACTGAGGCTGGGGGTCTGATATGAGTCTGATGGGTGGATGATCTGAGACTGATGGAGGTTGGGGGGGGGTATGATCTAAGGCTGATGGAGCTTAAGGGTCTGGCATTTGATCTGAGGCTGAGGGAGCTTGGAGGTCTGATCTGAGTCTGATGGGGTTCTGATCTTAGTCTGATGGGGCTCTTATCTGAGTCCGATGGGGCTCTGATCTGAGTCCGATGGGGCTCTGATCTGAGTCTGATGGGGCTCTGATCTGAGTCTGATGGGGCTCTGATCTGAGTCTGATCTGAGTCTGATGGGGGTCTGATCTGAGTCTGATGGGGTCTGATCTGAGTCTGATGGGGTTCTGATCTGTGTCTGATGGCAGTCTGATCTGAGTCTGATGGTGGTCTGATCTGAATCTGATGGTGGTCTGATCTAAGTCTGATGGGGCTCTGATCTGAGTCTGATGGGGCTCTGATATGAGTCTGATGGGGCTCTTATCTGATTCTGATGGGGCTCTGATCTGATTCTGATGGGGGTCTGATCTGAGTCTGATGGAGGTCTGATCTGAGTCTATTGGAGGTCTGATCTGAGGCTGATGAGGGTCTGATCTGAGGATGGTGGGAGTCTAATGGGGGTCTGAACTGAGTCAGAAGGGGTCTGATATGAGTCTGATGGGGATCTGAACTGAGGCTGATGAAGGCTGGGGTGGTATGATGGGTGGATGATCTGAGGCTGATGGAGGTTGGGGGTATGATCTAAGGCTGATGGAGCTTGGGGGTCTGGCATTTGATCTGAGGCTGAGGGAGCTTGGAGGTCTGATCTGAGTCTGATGGGGCTCTGATCTTAGTCTGATGGGGCTCTGATCTGAGTCCGATGGGGCTCTGATCTGAGTCCGATGGGGCTCGGATATGAGTCCGTTGGGGCTCGGATACGAGTCGTATGAGGTTTTGATCTGAATCTGATGGGGCTCTGATCTGAGTCTGATCTTAGTCTGATGGGGTTCTGATCTGAGGCTGATGAGGGTCTGATCTAAGGCTGATAGGAGTCTGATCTGAGGCTGATGGGGGTCTGATTTGAGTCTGATCTGAGTCCGATGGGGTTCTGATCGGAGGATGATGGGGGTCTGATCTGAGGCTGATGAGGGTCTGATCTGAGGATGGTGGGAGTCTAATGGGGTCTGATCTGAGGCTGGGGGTCTGATCTGAGTCTGATGGGGGTCTGATCTGAGGCTGATGGAGGCTGGGTGGTCTGATGGGTGGATGATCTGAGGCTGATGGAGGTTGGGGGGTATGATCTAAGGCTGATAGAGCTTGAGAGTCTGGCATTTGATCTGAGGCTGAGGGAGCTTGGAGGTATGATCTGAGGCTGAGGGAGCTTGGAGGTCTGATCTAAGGCTGAGGGAGCTTAAAGGTCTAAGTGTCTGATCTGAGGCTTGAATGTCTGAGTGTCTGATCTGAGGCTTAAGGAGCTTGGGGTCTGATGAAGATCTGACCTGGGGTCTGATGAAGAATGGGGGTCTGATGAAAAATATGTGTTCTTATTTTTCTCCTCCAAATCCGAGGTGCATCTTATAGTCCAAAAATGTGGTACCTCTAATTGGGACTATGGTACAGTTTTGTCTAAAGTAAAAATTATTTTAAGTGGAAAATAATACTTTTACATGACTTGTGTAATGTACTAATACATCTACAGGGTAAACAAACTTTATTTTAACTTTGTTCTTGCTTCTTTTTTCAGCATGGCATGGGTATTCCATCTATTTCTATAATGCTCCATGAACTGATTAAATTACTATATCATTCCAAATGCACGGATGTCACTGTTATTCGTATTGGTACATCGGGAGGTATAGGTAAAATGACATTTTTATTAAATATTTACTCTGAGTACTTTAGATAATATGAAAATGGATGTGACGAGGAGTAAATATTAATGTAAGTCAGTGATAAATACACCTACTTAAAGAGGTAAATTCATCTCAGACATTTATGTCATATCCACAGCATGTGCCAGAAAGATGTGGATTCCGCTTCTGAGACCCGCACCTACCTCTATAATGGGGAACCCTGATCAGTGTAAATCCATCCTTCAGGCCCCAGCATCCAGGCTGTGAGAGGAGGTCGGGTTTACAGTACCAACCAAGCTCATTGCGCTTTGCACTTTTCGTAACTCACATAGAAGTGAATGGGAGTTACAGAAAAAGAATAGCACAGTGAGTTTAATGGGGCTGCAGGAGATAGCCGAACACTTGTATTCAGCTATTTACAGCAGTTCCTAAAGAGTTGAATGGAGTGACAGATCGCATACGTTTCCTCTGCTCCATTCAAATGTAGAAACACAGACCTCCGTTCTAGTGATTGGTGGAGGCCCCAGCAGTTGGATCACCATCGATCAGGCACTGCTGTGGATAGAGGGTAAGTTGTTGTAGTGGGACAGCTCCTTTAATACGTATGATAATAAAACACTCACATACAGGAATAAACCAAGAGCTAAAGATTGAGGCCATACATATTTTATAGGCAAATAGATAAAAAGACTAGTAATTGTGATCCTTAGCACGTGGAGCAAATCCCCATATGTATCGCTGCTTCGGAGATGCAGCTTCTTTAGGTGTGTTGTGAATTGGTGCTGTCCCATTACAGGGGTATTTTAGTTGTTTAAAGTTAGATTGCTAGGACCTCCACTGGTCAGGCATGTGAACTTCTGCTCCATTCATCTCTAAGGGAGTCCTGGGAATAGCTGAGCCCTGTACTTGGCTGTCTCCAGAACTACCATAGAAATCAATGGAGCGGCAGTGCGCGTGCTCAACCTGACTCCCTGTTCATTTTAGGGCACTCCGAGGGGTACCTGGTACTCCTTTTTGTGATCAGTGGAGATCCCAGCAGTAGGACCCCCACCAGTCTAATAGATATCCCATATCCTGTGGATAGGGGATAACTTTTAACAACCGGAATACCCTTTTTAAAAGCTAATTAATCAAAATGTATGTTGTCTCCTGTGCCTGTAAGGGTGTATTCACACATCATACTAATATCACATTTTGTGTTGCGACTTTCGAAAATTGTGGCAAATGCAGATTGTTTGGCAGTCATTTTTTGTAAAAATTACAGAAAAGCAGTGACATGTTAATAGGAATTAATTCACTTCTGGGCAGGTATATGTGGCAGTACTGTGGCGGTGACACAGCTCATACCGTACTGCCAATATCTGCGTACTTGGAGACTACGGGCTTTTGTTACCTATCTGCGCAGGTTATCTTAAAGTATAAATAAAAAAGAACTAGCAGAAGTAACATATAAAAGGGCAGCACCGTGGCGCTGGCATCCAGGGTTCTGAATCTGACCATGTACAACATCTGCATGGAGTATGTTCTCCCCGCGTTTCTGATGAGTCTCCTCCAGGTACTCCAGCTACTCCGGTTTCCTCCCCCACTCCAAAGACATGCTGATAGGGAACTTAGATTGTGAGCCCCATTGAGGACAGCAAGCAACAATCATGTCTGTGGTTGGCATATAGTCCCATCTTGCCTTAGAAACGGCAAAGTGGAATATACTCTTTAAAGGGGTTGTGCAAAAATGGGGGGTGGGGACCAGTAAAGGGAAGATCACTTACCTGCTTTGCGGCGCTAGCTCTCCACTCCCACCTCTCCCAGCCTGTGATGCTCTGTTTGATGTAAACATGCAGTGTGACATCGCCCCAGTCAATCCCTGGCTGCGGCAGTGACTTGCTCCCTTAACTCCATGAAAAATGGTCACATGACGCAAGCTGATTCGGTCTCAGACACGGCCGGTGATTGGCTGTGGTAATGTCAAACCGGATGTTTACATGAAGGTAGCCCAGCAGAGCATCGCAGGCCGGGAGAAAAAGGATCGGGGAGCCAGCTGTGGAAAGCAGGTAAGTAATGTTTTCTATACAAGTCCTGTAAAGTGGTCCCCCATTCCTCCACAACATCTTTCAGTTCCACCATCCAGGATTTCAATCTTACTGTCTCCACTTTGTGTAAGATGTATTGTTTTTTTCTTCAGGTATTGATCCAGGATCTGTGGTGATTACAAGCCAGTCCGTGAGTCCTTGTTTTAAGCCAGAGTTTGAGCAGATAGTCCTTGGGAAGACAGTGATCCGTAGTACAGAGCTGGACAAGGACTTAGCACAAGAGCTGGCTCAGTGTAGTGAAGAGATCAATGAGTTTAATACAGTCATTGGACGCACCATGTGCACGCTGGATTTCTATGAAGGTTTGTGTAATATTTTTCGTTATTATTGATCTGTTGGTAATATTATGTTGAACCTATCGTGAAATACAATCAGTGTCCTTAGCATACTTTACACTGATCTCATTTTCTGGAAAATCTTTTGCTTGCATTATTTAGAAATGTAAAAAGTGCAGAACATTACAGAGTTACGGCACAGCTCTGTTCAGCTGGGATTCCAGTTATCATTAAAGGAATAGCTCATCAATATCTGATCAGTGGGGGGCCGGCTCCCAGTACCCCCGCCAATCAACTGCTTGAGGAAACCACAGCAATTCATTGAGTGCTGCAACCTCTGCCTGGTCCAGTGAGGTCACATTCATCAGTAGGGCTACATTCACATTAGCGTTTTTTACGGATACGTGATGGATGCGTTGTATTATGTCGTGTATAGCCATGACGGATCTGTCATGAACACCATTGAAAGTCAATGGGGGACGGATCCAATTTCTATTGTGTCAGAGAAAACTAATCCGTCCCTATTGACTTACATTGTGTGTCAGGACAGTTCCGTCCTGCTCTGCATCACATCGCGGACAGAAAAACGCTGCTTGCAGCTTTTTTCAGTCTGCGATAGGGACGCAACCAAACAGAATGGAATGCATTTTGGTGCATTCCGTTTTGTTCATTTCAGTTTTGTCCCCATTGACAATGAATGGGGACAAAACTGAAGTGTTTTCTTCCGCATTTGAGATCCTATGACGGATCTCAATACGGAATTGAAAACGCTAATGTGAAAGTAGATGGCCTATGAATGTGAATGGGCCTTCACTGCAATGCCAAGCACAGCCACTATACAATGTATGGTTTTATGATTGGTATGTTATGAGGAGGCCACAGCACTCAGCAGAGCCGATCTGTGAGGGTGCCAGGAGACCCCCACTGATCACATATCGATGACTTATCCTGAGCATATATCAGAGAACATAGAAGAAGAGTTATGAAATCTGTCTAAGGCCTCTTTCACACTTGCGTTGTCCGGATCCTTCGTGTACTCCATTTGCCGGAAGTGCCCGCTGGATCTGTAACAACGCAAGTGACCTGAAAGCATTTGAAGACAGATCAGTCTTCAGTATGCTTTCAGCGTTACCATGGCAGCCAGGACGCTATTAAAGTCCTGGTTGCCATAGTAGTAGTGGGGAGCGGGGGAGCGGTATACTTACAGTCCGTGCGGCTCCCGGGGCGCTCCAGAATGACGTCAGAGCGCCCCATGCGCATGGATCAGGTGATCCATGCGTGTAGGGCGCCCTGACGTCACTCTGGAGCGCCCTGGGAGCCGCACGGATGGTAAGTTTTCTGCTCCCCCGCTCCCCACTACACTTTAGCGTCCTGGCTGCCATGGTAACCATTGAGAAAAAGCTAAACGTCGGATCCGGCGATGCGCCAAAACGACGTTTAGCTTAAGGCCGGATCCGGATTAATGCCTTATGGTAGGTTTTTTGACAAACACCACTGCTATTTTTGTGGCAGTTTTTTCGCACCAAAGTCAAGTGAATTCCCAAGGATTGGGAAATATTAAGGAAGGACTTCTGCTTCATTCTGGACCCAGTTCTTGCTTTGGTTTAAAGAACTGTATTAAAAACTGCTGTGTGTGATACCACCATTAAATGGGTTTTGATATTGATGGATCAGATGGGTAGGGGTCTAGCCGTCACCTTGTAGCTCTGGTGCCGGCTTCCATTGAAGTGCATGGGAGAAGCTCTGCAGTTCCCAGCTCCGTCCACCACACGACACAAGAGGCTGTGTAGTGCCAGTGCCGGGGCAGTGCCTGCTGATTGGGGAGGTGCAGGAAGTCAGACCCCCACCAATTTTATATTGATATCCTGAGGATAGCCTCAATTTCATAATCCTGGACACATATATTAGGTTAGTATTTTACATCAGCATTTGTAACAAACAGAAATGGAGCCTAAACGAGAAAAACTATTATGGAAAGATTTGTGCCTCTCTGTGTTTTGACCGTCTCTTGATTTCGGCGTGCAAATACTAATGCAGAATATTGAGCTAAATATGCATGTATGAAAGAGTCCAAATACTGTAGACAGACCTAGATCCAGTTCTGTGATGTTAAGGGTCGTTTTCCATGAGGTAGTCACAATGCAGCTGTCTTATGCAGACGAATCCTCACCCACTACAGCAGCCAAGGGCCGTACAGATTTGTGAGTTAAAGGAGGTATTGCCCTCAAAATTGTGTGTCCATTATCGCTGGAGGTGAAGAGGATTTGTCCGTATGCAGCAGACACCAGGTGGACAGTCAGTATAAGGCCAGTTTCACACAAGCGTGTTCATTCCCGGAAACACGCTCCGTACGAGAGCAGTATATTCTGGGCTGAACACTGCTCCTGTGACACAAACTCACCACATCCTAATCATTTATATTATGAATGCCCATGTTACTAGGAGAGGAGCGCTTCTGAGCTTTGTTTTTGCAATATTTTACACCAATAGGTCAAGCACGTCTTGATGGAGCAATCTGTTCCTACACGGAAGAGGAGAAGATGCAGTACTTGAAAGCAGCGTATGAGGCTGGTATAAGAAACATTGAGATGGAGTCCTCCGTGTTTGCAGCAATGTGTAATATAAGTGGTCTGCGAGGTACAGTCAGTCTATTTGATCTTAATTATCCAGTTAAAGGGGTTGTCTCATCTTGTCGTTACTAAGGCGATATGAGACACAGTCCCGACCACCACCCAGCTGGGATACAGCAGGGCTACAGAAACAGTGCAAAACAGCAAGCTATGCTCTTTCTGAGTTAGGGCTCATTCAGACGACCGTATAAATGAGTCCACAGGTGAGGACCCATTTATTTCGGTGGGGCCGCAAAAGATGCGGACAGCACAACATGTGCTCTCCCCCTCTGTGGTTCTGCTCCGCGGCTCCTCAGAAAAGATCAAACATGGCTATTTCTATTATGGTTGCGGCCATATGCGGTCTTCAAATTGCGGAACACACATGGCTGGTATCCGTGTTTTGCGGATCTGCAAAGCACTATGGCTGAATGGTCCCTTAGGAACACAACATAACTTGCTACTCTGCGCTGTTTCTCTAGCTCTCATGTAACGCAATGGGAGCCACTGGAACAGCAAGCGCCAGAGCACTCTACTGTTTCCCAGACGGCTGGTGGTCGGGACTGTGTCTCATCTCGCCATTAGTAACAACGAGACGAGACAACCCCTTTAATATACAAATTGCTGACTTACAGCAAACTGTAGAATTATAATGTGTCCATAGAAAGCTCAGAAAATGTTCTGACACATGTTGTTATGCCAGGGTACTATAAACACATGCGTTAAAGCAATGGTCTCAGGCTGCAGGACAACAGGTCCCAGCATGGCCTGACATAAACAAAACAGTGCCATAAAACCAGTTTAGAAAAAGCATGATATAGTTCAAATGATTGTTCATTTAATAGCTTTGTCACCCACCTCGCCCTTAAACATGCGTGTTCATTTCAGAATCTCCCCTGACAGCAGTTGGTAGCCAACAAAGGATCAGGCATGGTAAAATCCGACACCCGCAACCCCCTATAGTCAACTTATGTATTATACCATTTGACGGTCTGTCACCAGTTTCAGCTATATGTTGCCGGTATAATATAAGCATGATCTAATCTGCCATCCCTATCCCGGGCACTACCTATGTATTTATCAACTTATTTTATGATTTCTGCAGACTTTGGCTATATACTGTACACACCTAGCCAAGTCTATAGCCATGTCCGTGTATGCTTTGGTGACTGTGCCTTACGTCCTGCTGTATAAATGCAAGTTTGTTCCTAAATTATAAAAATGAAAAGTTACCAGTAAGCAATGATTAGAAAAGCGACTGTCCTAAAGGCCACACTTTCACAGCTCTGTAGGGTGGCAGCTTTTTTGGTCAGCGTGATTACACAGTGAAGCAGATTAATATAATTCTGTATGTATCGCCTGTGGTGTGTTACTAAACACCAGTGATGTCATTTCAGCTGCGGTGGTTTGTGTCACACTTTTGAATCGCCTGAATGGAGACCAGATCAGTAGTCCTCATGATGTCCTGGTAGAGTATCAACAAAGACCTCAGAAGCTGGTTGGATACTTTATAAAAAAGCGTATGTCTCAGGTTTAAGTCTGGACTATACTTGTCACATAATGTGTTAGAGCGTCATGTCCAGGGTGTTTGGTAGAGATCGACACGTACATTGTGCACACACTGTTATATAACATTGCTTAAAGGGGTAGTCTCAAGAGACAGGCCATTTCAAAATGTGGTTACCAGGCTGATCGACGGAGTCTTGCTCTTCGACACCTCTGACAAACAGCTGTTTCTGCTAGCGGGTGCCGCAGCCAACATTACTGCAGGGAAAATTTTGTATTACATGGTGGCCATTAGGGATGAGCAAATCGACTTTGGATGAATTAATTTGTACTGTAAAAAACCATTTCCAGCACTTGGGTTTGGTTCCAAGGTACCACTTGGAACCGAATCTGCGTTCAGGAAATGGTTTTTTACAGTACAAATTAATTTATGAAGTTATTACACGAGGTCTCGCAAGACTTCGCAAAGCAATAACTTTGGCTCATAGGAGCCAATACATTCTAATACTGTACGGAGCTCCTCCTCTGTACAGTATTGGAACAAAGTTTTATGCAAATCGACTGGATGTTTCATCCGAAGTTGATTCGCTCATCCCTAGTGGCCATTCCCATGAATGTTTGTCTGTGTAATACAAGGATAGCTCAAATCAGTCAGAAGGGGAGCCACGCTGAGAGAGCAGCTCTCTGAACTAGCTCATAAAATGGAGTCCTGTGAGGGCGATCTGCCTCTATGATGCCCAGGACAGGCATTGGGATAATGGCTGTCTTTATTAGAAAACCCCTTTAAAATGCATTGTACACTATTGCAACCATTTTCATTGCCCTAATGCATGTAATGCAAGTAATCACAAAACAGTTCTGCATATATTACTGATGAAAGGTGTTGTCCGAGAGTTTAATAATGATGACCTATCCTGCCGGGTGTCGGGCCCCACCGATCACGTATTAAAACTCGGATAATCCCTTTGATAAAATGTATTGTTTTTTGTCTACAGCTCGCTTGTTACTGCTTTCCATCTGAACTTGTCTTCCTAATAATATACAGATTAGAGAACACATGACTAGAGGATCTGACTAAACATAGGGCTTGAATGTATTGGTGAAAACACATAGTTGTGCATTGTTGCTGTATACACAAAAAGGAAGTTTTTAGATCCAATGGAGAAATAAGAAGACTGCATCAGAACTGTACATAACAATAAAAGGGGTTGCTCAACCTCCCTAAAAATTTGAAAGTAGGAAACTACTTAAAACTGCTTTTGAAAGCCCCTCAGTTCCAGCACCTCTGTCGAGCCTCGGCGTCACAAGCCACTTGGGGACACATGATCATTGAGCACTTCATTGGCTGACAGAGTTCACACGACCACAAACAGAATGTCATCACTTCTGGTCCCTTGAGAACCAGAAACATTGGCGACAGGAATCTATTTGCAGAAACAGAGGGGCTTTCAGAAGGTGTTTTTTTCTTTGCTTCATGCAGTTTTCTGCCAGTCACTAATTTATATTGCAGGTTGGACATCCCCTATGGCTTCCGCTTCATCCAGCTTATGGTTGTTTATGTCTTAAAGGGAATCTGTCACGACGATATTGGACTATTGTCTGCAGTATATCCATATCGCTACTTTTTATTTTTCCTACTGTACCCCGTTCCCCGCTGTCACTGTTTAACCCTCTCCTGAAATGGCAGTTTTCAGTTTTAGCCTTTTGCCTGACTTGTTCATTCTCTGAGTCAGTATGATCACAAAAATACCACATTTATATAGTTTTCTTTCTTTATATAGTGTTTAAATACTGAAAAAAATAAAAACTTTGGAATTTTTCTTTTCTTTTCATTGCCATATTCTGACCCCCTTTATTTTATATAGTTATGTCTATGGAGCTATATGGGGTCTTAATATTTGCAGGATGGTCTGTAGTTTTTATTGATAGTATTTTGTGTGTATTGCGACTACGGCGAATTGGTGTTTTTTTTGTTTTTTCCCGTTACACCATTGGCCATATGGGATGCCTATTTTTTTAATAGTAGGGGCATTTTCTGACTTGCCGATGCACATGATGTTGTTTATTTTTATTTTGAGGAAGAGGGGGGGTGAATTTTTATTTATTTTTTTGCTATTTTTAAAATCATTTTATTTACTTTCTATTTTACTTTTTGTAGGCTCCCAAGAGGACATCAATACACAATCATTAGATTGCCATTTCTCTTCAATAATGGAATTTATTCCAACGCAGTGCTGCACCTGCAGGCCAGGATTGGAACATACCAGTAATAGGCCTGGAAGCCTTGTACAGGCTAAAGCCTATTACTACTAAGGTACACCTTCCCCAATCTCAGTGAGGGGAAGGTGTGTGTTCCTGTTTTTTCTAGCTCCGATGCCATGGTCAAATATGACAATGGCTTCTGAGGAGTTAAATGTTTGTGATGAGCATTATTGCTGATCGCAGACATTAGCCCTGGGTGTCTACTGTGTGAAACAGCCCAGTGGCTATGTTGCTCACTCCACTCTGGAGCATACGCCATCTTTAAAGACGTGATAACTGCTGTTCATATACAGCGGATGTCAAGAAGGTGTAAAGCTGCACTGAAATACCCTGTCAGGTGTGCATGCGTATATTATTCCTCTCTATTATGTTAGCACAACAGTACGGAGTGTGTATTTCAGTGCAGGTTTTCAGTGTTGTCAGCGGGGGGAGCAGCAGTAGGAGTTTTTATCTGTAGTGCTACTTATGTTTAACTGCAGATAACAGGCCAGAATCGAGATTCTCTTTGCGTACATTGGAATTATGACTGCACTGTACGTCTACCATCTACAGTACTTTCCACTATATTTATTGCTATTTTGTTTGTAAATCAATTTCTTTGCTATTCCTTTGTTTGTATATGTGATGTATAATTTATCTAAAGAGACCACAAACTAATATATCATAAATTCTAATAAAAAGACTTTTATTTTATATCTATTTATTGTTATTATCTAAGTTATCTCTAAATTATACTATACGTAAAAAACACCTCACTTTTTTGCAAACAGAGTTATTTTTGTTGATTATTACTTTCCAATAAAAATGAACTGTGACAATTCCTTATAAAAAGTTTAAAAAAGCAATCCTTCTGTTCTTTTCAGAAAAAAAACATTTTGGTTTGGCATATTGACATATTTTCCAGGGAGTTATGTCAGAATGTACATTCTACAATCATTAAAGGAGTTATTTGAGATTTTAATACTGATGACCTATCCTCAGGATAGGTCATCAGTATCTGATCGGTGGGGGTCCGACACCTGGCACCCCCGCTGATCAGCTGTTTTGAGAAGGCACTGGTGTTCCTGTGAGCGCCACTGCCTTCTCCGTGCTTACTAAGCACAGCGTCGTACATTGTATAGTGGCTGTGCTTGGTAATGCAGCTCAGACCCATTCACTTCTACAGGGCTGAACTGTTCCTAGGCCACATGACCGATGAACGTGTTGTCACTGCCCTAGGCAAAGCTGTGAGAAGGCTGCTCACAGGAGTGCCCGTGTCTTCTCAAACTGCTGATCGTTGGGGGCCCCTGGTGTCGGACTGGCTTCCTGGGAAAGACATAAGTATAAGGCCAGAATGGTTAGTCCTATCTCATGATGCAGTAACTGAAGTCTGAGATAAAAAAAAACCATAGGAGTGGTTGTTCAAGGACATATGTAGAGATGAGCTAATTATTCAAAAATTCGATTCAGCTGCTTCTCCGAATTTTACAAAAAAATTTGCTTTGTGATGAATTTCTTTGTAAGTAGTGGGTGCAATGACAGGAAGCTGCAATTGCGCCACTCCCTGTCATTAAACCCCTCAGATGCTGCATTTATAGCTGATCGCAACATCTGACATTAACAGTGTAAAATAAAAAAAATTAAATCATACCTTATCCATTTGCTCGCGACAGGCTGGCCACTGCCATCTTGATTAAATATTTGGCACAAAATCTTGCACGGCCCATGACGTCATCATCATGTCGGCCGGCATGGTGGCGTCTTAGTCTCTACGCATCGGATTTCATGGGGGATCCTAAATGAAGATGGCAGCGGCTGGCCCCGCACGAGTAAATTGATGAGGTAAAGGTATGTTATTTTTTTTGTTTTTTACACCATTTCAGGGAAAATCGATTCGCTAACACAAAGCACAAGGAAATTTGGCTTCACAATAAAATCAAATTTTTCCTGAAATTCTGATCGATTCGCTGAATACTAGACATATGTGTAGGTGTACACTCAGAATTTAAAGGTACTGGTAAAAATGGTAAAAAAACAGAATCAGAAAGGGAGAATCTTTTACCCTGGGAACACACCTGAGCGTTTTTCAGCGCGTTCATACGCGCTGAAAAACGCTCAACATGTGAAAAGCCATGCATCCCTATGTGCATGGTTCACAAGTCGGCGTTTTACAGCGCGGACGAACGCGCTGTAAAACGCCCTGCCCGGTCGTGTCGGCTGCCGTGACTATCGCGCGGCAGCACGCGCGATCCAACCCATAGGCTATTATGGGAGCGCGCATATGACGCGCGCTCCCATAAAACAGCCACTTGGTGGCTGAAGCGCGCGTCATATGCGCGTCATAGGCGTGCCCTGGGAACACGCGAAGTGTGTTCCCAGCCTTATGCAGGGACTCAAAATCCACAAAGAGAATTATAATATGGATATATATCTATATCTATATATATATATATATATATATATATATATATATATCCATATTATAATTCTCTATTAATTAACTAAATACATAAATATTAAAATGGTCTCAACTTTTCACACAACTTTGCATAATAGTTGGCCAAAAGTTGACACCTCTCTAATAATCCATTGGCTAAGTACCAGATTGGGAATATGGTATTTCAGTAGCTCCAGAGGGACATCCAGGATATCTAGACTCAACTCTACCTTTGAATCAAGTAAATAAGACCATGCATACCGGGGAGAAAGAAGAGCCCCATATAAACCTCATCTTTTCCAACTTGAGCTGAGCAACGATGTGATTAGGCATCTTAAGGAGAATGCAACAAAACCTATACAGTAATTTTGGGAGAATTAAAATCTTTCCAGGACAAACACACCAATAAATACTTATGATTATCACATTTCAAGTCCAAGATCAAGGCCTGGTAATTGAGAGAAACCAAATGTTGCATGGACGGAGATATTAAAGGGGTTCTGCAGTTTGTTTAAACTCATGATCTATCCTCTGGACACCCAGGACCCACGCAGTCTGACACCCAGGACCCCCGCCGATTAGCTGTTTGAGAAGGCAGTGGCGCTCCTGGAGCGCCACGGCCTTCTCACTGTTTACCGCTGGCCCAGTGACGTCACGACTTGTATCAACTGGCCTGGGCGTGGCTAAATTCTGTTCACTTGAATGGAGCTTAGCCCTGCCCAGGCCAGTTGATACAAGTCGTGACGTCACTGGGCCTGCGGTAAACAGTGAGAAGGCCGATACCTTCTAAAACAGCTGATTGGCGGGGGTCCCGGGTGTCGGACTCCCGTCGATCAGATGCTGATGATCTATCGAGAGGATAGATCATCAGTTTAAACAAACTACAGAACCCCTTTAAGATACTTAGGTAAGTTGTGTAATCTGTAGCCCATTGGTACTGTTAAGTACCATATTTCTTGCCTTTTAAAACCTGTACCTGCCTATAAGATGCACCTAGGATTTAGAGGAAGAAGATAAGAAATACAATATTTTTCATTAGACCTCAGATCACACCCCCAATGGCAATCAGACCTCAGATCAGACCCCAATGTTAAATAAGACCTCCAATCTGACCTCAGTTCAGACCCCCAATGTTACTAAAATCCTGAATCTGACCCCCACTGTTACTAAGATCCTCAATCTGACCTCAGACCCCCAATGTTACTAAGATCCTCAATCTGACCTCAGCTCAGACCCCCAATGTTAATAAACCCCCAATCAAACCTCAGATCTCCAGTATTTATAAGACCCCCAATCAGACCTCAGATCAGACCCCAATGTTTATAAGACCCCTAATCAGACCTCATATCAGACCCCAGTTTATAAGACCCTCAATCAAGCCCCCATGTTAATAAGACCCCCATGTTACAAAACAACTGAAAGGTGGCATGAAGCAGGATGTGCTCAACCCAAGATGCAGTTGTGCATATATATACAGGGGAGCAGATCCTGCACTTGTGGCCCGTTGCTAATGGCGATCCCCAGCAAAAATGATGTTAAAATTGAGAGATTGGTCAAGATATCCTGCTGTGGAGGACATATCTAAGCCCGAGCACCACGCCAAGGTTTCTCAAGTAGCTCGGGACCTAACACTCACCTACCTGTGCCGTATGGGCAATACCAGGGGCCAGAAGGCTAAATTACAGTTGTGTAAAGTCCGACTCGCAGAAAACTCCCCCGTTACCTCCAGCATGTAGCCATGCCTGCAAAGGGAGAAGGCTGTGAGCCCCACCTAAGACTGGCTGATATGGCGCAGGCCTCACAGGTGCACCTAAATGTAGCCTGTGGATGGAAAACAGGCTACATTTACATAGGAGTTTATACACCTCCAAACAATTATATATACAAAATAACTGAAAGGTGGCATGAAGCAGTATGTGCTCAACCCAAGATGCAGTTGTGCATATATATACAGAGGAGCAGATCCTGCACTTGTGGCCCATTGCTAATGGCGATCCCCAGCAAAAATGCATATGGTGGAGGATGCCCGCAGCGCACCACAAGTACCACAATAGACATCCTACACAAGATGGCAATTGTGTGGATGCGATAAACAATATAGCAATAACAAATGACAAGACAGGTGCACACTGCGGTCCTACTAAGCCCTCAAACTGATGTTAAAATTGAGAGATTGATCAACATATCCTGCTGTGGAGGACATGTCTAAGCCCGAGCACCACGCCAAGGTTTCTCAGGTAGCTCAGGATGGCGTGGTGCTCGGGCTTAGACATGTCCTCCACAGCAGGATATGTTAACCAATCTCTCAATTTTAACATCAGTTTGAGGGCTTCGTAAGACCGCAGTGTGCACCTGTCTTGTCATTTGTTAAGACCCCCATGTTAATCAGACCTCATATCAGACAAAAAAATAAAAAATCTCTCCTGTTCCGGGGCGCCATTGCCACATCTGAGATCCAGCGCTCTTCCTGCCTTAGTCTGATGTGACCTAATGTTGCACAGTATGAGGTCACAGAGTGCACCGCTGTCCTCATGCTGTGCACACGCCATAGCACAGCATGCGGAGCAGGCAGGAGAAGACCAGGAAGAGGTGCGTACAGAGCCAGGACAGGGAGCACTACATTCACTGTTACCCAGTCCTGCTGTACATGGAAGTGCTCATTAGTATTCGCCCCATAAGATGCACTGACATTTTCTCACTTTGGGGGGAAAAAAGTGTGTTTTATAGGGCGAAAAATACTTTGGATTCTCTGTCCGATTTCCTCTGGGAAGTGTATAGGTACTGTAAAATACATGATTTAGTCATATTTAATTTGTACTATGAAACTATAAATCTTGCTCCAATAGCTGGCAGGTAGCTGCAAAGGAATCTATAGGATTAGTGAGTAATTAGACTATAATGTCTGCAATAAGGCCAATGGTGTGAGCCTGTGACCCTACCATTATTCCTGATATATGGTATCAGAGGTTCAGTAACTAGGGCAAAAACCAAGGGCGACAATGGATACTACTGGTATGTTCCATGCGTAATATTAAAAGTGTTCTTGGTAATGTCACTGTTGTGCCATATTTTTTTCACTTGATGATGACTGTCTTCACTGTGTTCCATGGTATATCTAATGCCTTGGAAATTCTTTTGTACCCTTCTCCTGACTAATACCTTTTAACAATGAGATCCCTCTGATGCTTTGGAAGCTCTCTGTGGATCATGGCTTTTGCTGTGAGATGCGACTAAGAAAATTCCAAATAAAGTTCAGCTGCTCTATTTGGTCTTTCCTGAAATTTTCTTAGTCGCATCTCACAGCAAAAGCCATGATCCACAGAGAGCTTCCAAAAAGGGTTACTCAGCCAGAATGCTCGTCTCCAGTGGTAATGCTAGTTACTAGGGGATGATCCTCGCTTGCTCGTTGTCCTGGGATTGATTCTGGCTTCTCAAGGGGTCTGCTTGGCTCAACTGCCGAGTGATTCGCCGCCTGAATATTTAAATCTGGCAGTGCACGAGGGCTGGCGCCATGATATGACATCACGCACCAGCCCGCGCACACCGGCACTTCCAGGCAGAGGATCGCTTTGATCCTCCTGCCTTTGAAGTGACCGCGTACCTCCAATGCTGTATTTACAGCGCCGGAGGAACTCAGCACACAAGGACAGAGGATCTCTTTTTTCCCCTGTCCTTGTTATGCCAAACATCTCCGGCTCTGGAGGCAGAGGATCTCTTTAATCCTATGTCTTGTGATATGCCCGCAACTAGACACATTTGTCCAGTTATCCTATCCAGTACCCACGATTAAGGACATATACTGGCGGCATATAAGTAAAGGTGTCGCGAACATAAAATTTTCCGTTCGCGAGCGGCGAACGCGAATTTCCGCATATGTTCGTGAACGGGCGAACCGCCATAGACTTCAATAGGCAGCCGAATTTCAAAACCCACAGGTACTCTTTCTGGCCACAATAGTGATGGAAAAGTTGTTTCAAGGGGACTAACACCTGGACTGTGGCATGCCGGAGGGGGATCCATGGCAAAACTCCCATGGAAAATTACGTAGTTGACGCAGAGTCGGGTTTTAATCCATAAAGGGCATAAATCACCTAACATTCCTAAATTGTTTGGAATAACGTGCTTTAAAACATCCAGTGTGTGTATACGATCAGGTATGATGTTGTATCGATCAGGTAGTGTAAGGGTTACGCCCGCTTCACAGTGACAGACCAAACTCTGACAGACTAAACTCCCCGTTTAACGCACCGCAAACAGTCCATTTGCACAACCGCAAACTCCCCATTTGCACAAGGTTGGATACCAAACTAGCCATGTCCCGTTCCTTGTCCTCACTGACGTCATTGAAGGTCTTTTCCTCCACCCAGCCACGTACAACACCAAGGGTCCCCGAAAAGTGACAACAAGCCCCCTGGGACACCTGCTGTGGTTGGTCTTCCACCTCCTCAAAGCCGCCTTCTTCCTCTGACTCCTCTTCTTCAGACTCCTCTCTCTGCGTTGCCGCAGGTCCAGCAATCGACGACGACGACAAGGCTGCTTCTGGTGGTGATGGTGACCACAACTCTTCCTCTTCATGCTCATCTACGGCCTGATCCAGCACTCTTCGCAGGGCACGCTCCAGAAAAAACGCATATGGGATGAGGTCGATGATGTTGCCTTGGGTTTGACTGACCAGGTTTGTCACCTCCGCAAAAGGACGCATGAGCCTACAGCCATTGTACATGAGCGTTCAGTAACGCGGCCAAAAAATACCCAGCTCCGCAGAGGCTGTCCTCTTTTTTTAAATTAAAAAAATCTGTTCTTACCAGTTTAATCACTGTCTTGTCCCCTATCGGGGGTCGGTGTAGTGAATAGATTTTTGGAAACGGGAGATGGAAAAAGACCCATGCTCGGTCCGCTTTGTTTGAATTTAAGGTCAGTGCGCGTGCGCCGTGCAATGTACTGTGCCACCCTATCTGAGTGGTGGGCAGTGGGCACAGTACAGTCTGGATAGAAATCTTGTGGGGGTCTCAGCTCTCTAGGATGTACCGTTCCTGAGATATTCCTAAAAAATGACCTGCATTAGCCAATACAAGCCTGCAAGTCTTTCTGTTCATATCCCAACTGCCATACACACGGTCACATGTCCCCTATTAGCCAATAGAAGCTTGCAGGCCCTTAGTCTCCACATACACACAGCTTTACTCCAGGTTTCCATAACAACTCAGCCATTTGTCTTCACTGCTGTAAGTCTTAAAGCTAGGGCTACACGACACATAGGGCACAACTACACTGTTACATGCATCCAACTTGGATGGATTTTTTTGCGATTGTCGTGTTGCAGTCGCAGCATGTCGCAGTGCGACACCATAGCCTATCCTTATAAAAATAGTTGCGCGACATTGGTATGACAAAATGTCGCAGGACACATGTCAACATGTAGCCCTAGCCATAAAGAGTCACGGCGCTGTGGAGGTCACTGTTAATGGGGTGGGGCCACTATTAAAGGGGTAGGGCGCTGTGGTGGTCACTGTTAAAGGGGTGGGCACTGTGGAGTTCACTGTTAAGGGGGCAGGGGCCACTATTGAAGGGGCAACTGCTGTGGAGGTCACTGTTAAAGGGGCCGGCACTGTAGAGGTCACTGTTAAAGGGGCTGGCACTGTGGAGGTCACTGTTAAAGGGGCGTTCACTGTGGAGGTCACTGTTAAGGGGGCAAGCCGCTGTGGAGGTCACTTTTAAAGGGGTGGGCACTGTGGAGGTCTCTGTTAAAGGGGTGGGCACTGTGGAGGTCACTGTTAAAGGAGCGGGCACTGTGGAGGTTACTGTTTAAGGGGCATGCACTGTAGAGGTCACTGTTAAGGGGGCAAGCCGCTGTGGAGGTCACTGTTAAAGGGGTGGGCACTGTGGAGGTCACTGTTAAAGGGGCGGACACTGTGGAGGTCACTGTTAAGGGGCGGGCACTGTGGAGGTCACTGTTATGGGGGATACTGTTGATATCTTTTAACGACACACTAAAACATTAAATGAGATAGATGAAATATACCCGTGCGAAAGATGGGTCCTCCTGCTAATTTATATATATATATATATATATATATATATACACAAAGACTGGGGGCATAAATATATATATACTGGGGCTATATATTTGGCACTTCCCTCTACACCATCTCTGCATGACGATTGTGCACAAACCCTACCTGATCTGTTGCAATTAGAACCAAGCCAGTTTCCCTGGTTTGGGTAGAGTTACTGCCTTTTCCATTAGCATATCTTTACAGTAGATATATCCCCTGTGTTCAGGAAATGATTGAACTATTTGGCAGTAATGTGTTCTGGAATTTCCTAAAATATTCAGCTACATAATAATCCGGTCCAGGCGCTTTATTTGATTTCATTATTCTAAGTACCCATCTGAGTTCTACCTTGGTTATAGGAGCATTTAACGTAGAATGGTCCTCGATAGTAAGTTTAGGCAGTGAAATGTTATCTAAGAAAGAGACCATGTCTGACATAGTAGGTTGCGGAGTATTGATCTCTATTGAGGTTATATAAAGAAGAGTAAAAACTAGCAAAGGCATTGGTAAGGGTAAGACACTACCGAGCCATCTGCTAAGCGTAGAGACTCTATTCTGGTGGACGCTGCTGTACAGTTCAGTTGTTCAGCTAACAAGGCCCCTGTTCTGTCGCCCATATGATAAAAGCTAGCTGTAATACAGCTATGTTCAATGTGTTCATTCCTATACAGTAATAGTGATCTTAACTTAAACCACAAGGAAGTGATCTGCTATTGTACAGAATGAGACTGGACTGCCTTCCAGTAGATTGTATAGAAGAAGTGTGCCCTGATATGTCTGTCCCAAGCTTCTTAAGGTGTGCAGCAGATTTTTTTTTAAAAAGAACGTGGCCCCATTGAAGTTTATGGGTCCACAAAAATGCGGAATGCAGTGTTTTTTTTTGCGGACATACTGAACTGTCCGCAAGAAAACGGATACGCATTTTTGCGGACAGCATACGGCTGTCTGAATGAGCCCTTACACTGTATAAGATAAGGATTAAATCACCATTGTGGGGGGTTGGGCAGATTATGATCAATTATCAAGCTTACAGGAAAGTGATGGGACCACATAGCACTCCCAATATCCATCTGGGTAACCTTGTGGAGGAGATCAATTGAGATCAAAAAGTAATCAGTTCGGCACTGGGACAGATATACTTGAGATGTAAAGGTATAATAACCTTGTTCCCTAGCATGTTGATATCGCCATATTTCATGGAACGGGGTTTCCCTCAAAGTTGTTTTGAGACCCTTCCGGGGACTTAAGGAGCATCTATTACAATCTAAGGCCTCATGCACACAGCTGTTGCCCAGCCGTTGGACCGGCCATGTGCACCCCGCATGACGGATGATACGGTGCGGAACGGAAGCACTGATCGGAAGCCCAAGGAAGCACATCTTCTATTTTTTTATAGTGTGGATGGATCATGAACCCATTCAAGTTGAATTGGTCTCGATCCGTCCCAGCCACCACATGGATGTTGCATTGTGGTACCGCAAATTGAGAATAATGTGGTGTTTCTAATACCTATAAAAACATCCACCCTTTTTTGTTGGGAGTTGGTGAATGAAATATGAGAAAAAAGGCGGTGACTACATCTAAAAGTATCTGCAGATAACAGGTGTGCCTCTTGCACTAATAAAACAATAGTAATATAATAATATAGCAATAGTAATATAACAATAATAATAAAACAATATTAGCCTCCTGCCACAACTGAGCCGATCTAAAAAGAGAGTTTAACAAGAGGACTTTTAACCCCATAATCAAGACTGGAAAAGTATAAGTAACCCCTGTGTAGAGATACAGATACTGTATGACAAAAGGCTGTAGAGACCTACTGTATAGTAACTTCAAATGCCCACACATAAAAAAAAAAATGAATGGCATCTCCAGCCCAGGAGGAGATTAGCGTACGTGGGGGCACATGGGCTCCCCATCGTGGTCCCCCTGAGCTGGTGGTAGAAGGACCCATTAAATATAAAATAGTTGTGAGTGAGGGTATATTCCAAAAGGCAAGTTGGACATGCCCCTCACCTCACTTCTTGCAAACCAGTGACAAAACCATATCTCGTGGGCCCGACATAGTTGACGTCAGGCAGGGTTGCGAGCTGTGGGATTCGTCACAATGGTATTGCAGCGATACAGCAAGTGCAGCTGTAGTGTATCCAGCTAGTAGTAACGGCTCCAAGCAGTACTCACACAGACCTTTTGGGCATTGAATCTCAGGGTCCGGTGAAGCTGGAACTGTGTTGGAACTTCCCACTGGCTTTTCTAAGATGGCTGCAGCCTTTACTTCTGGTGGGGTGTGGTTAGTTTCTTTGTCCCCCTGGGAACTTGAATGAAGCACTTTAGTTCCTCCTGCTGAAAAGATGGTTCCTCTGTGGGCCACTTTATCCATGCCCTTCTGCAGAGTGGAACAGTCTTTTCCCTCTCTAGGGCAGGTCCTCAGTACATGAGGAACAAATCCAAGATGGACGATTAACCCCTATTTTGCCAAAGCGATTTTGCAATTGGTGCAGATTCATAAACCCTAGACACTGCAATAAATTTACTTTTAGGGGGTTTTTCCACACCAATTTAGGCCAATAGTAGTAAGGCACAGAGGCTCGATCCTGTTTGTGATGCCAAATTATGCAGCAAGCTCCAGTGTGAGGCGGTGTAGAGGATGGGAGTGGTGGTGGTGTAGTTGTGTCACCGGTTGTAGTGTAGTTGTGTCACAGTGTCCTACCTCATGTCGTCGCTTACTGGGGTTCTATGCAGTCAAAGAGATGATGATGAAAGGAACCAGGCAGAGATGGTTGAACAAATAACATCTTCTTTTACTGAGTGCAAACACGGATATTAGCACATCCAGTAGCAGTTTGTACAATGTGCACTCTCCTACCAGATGGTATGATATTGTGGCTGGCAATGCGGCAAAGAAGTCACTCAGAAACTTGCTAGCTGACTTTGTCTCTCTCTGGATTCCTTTCCCTAAGGCTTTACTATGGCACCTGTGACTGCAAGTGTCCACTGTATGATGCATGCTTCTACTTATGCCTGTTCTGCCTCTTGTGATGGTGTCTTAATGTGTTTCTCGCCACTTTTGCAGCGGAGTCTTGATAAAGCTCGATGCTTGATCACTGTGCTGCCTAATAAACTGTAGCTTGCCAATCTTCTTGCCCTGCAGGCACTATGGAGTAATGGTCCTCACCGTCAGATGTGCTGCCTCTGGGGGGCCTCATAGCCCAGAGTAGCGGGAGATTGATCACATTCCCCCTCACTCTTCACTTTACATACTTAGACTGAATCTCCCTAGCTCAGCCCCACACTTGGCAGGAAGTTGTACCAACCCACACCTACTAAGAGGGGGAGGAATAGAATGGTAAGTTCCATTCTTATTACTAAACATTGCCAACCATACTCCATCTGCTGGTGAACCATTGCATAATATGTCATTACAATCACATTGCATAAGAAATATACAAAATACAGTAAACAGAGTACAGAATAGTAATACCCCCAACTCTGGGATGTTATACAAGTGATGGCCTATGCTTAAGATTGGCAGCGGTCTGAAATCCTGCATCCCCACCACTCAGCTGTTCTGCAGTAGGTCCTACGCTGGAAGTTGGTGCCAAAACTGCACAGCTATGACTATGTTTCTGTATGCTTACTGTCAGCGCAGGGTACAGCAGTCTTATTCCTTTCCCAATGTTCCCAGCACTAACCAGAAACGTGCTGCAAAGGTAAAGGGGAGCACTCAGCATCAGCTCTATTGCACATTTAGGCAGTCAGAGCTGGGGTAAGGAGTCAGAGGCTGGGACAGGGAGACCGGAATCAGACTGACAAGCCTGCTTCTGTATCATACAGTTATCCTGCACCATTAGCGTTCAGTAGAATGCAGAAGAAGGATCTTCTTCGCTAACCTCAGTTCTGGGGTTGTTAAGGGAAGACTTTACATTCAGTTTTCTAATAAAAATTAACATATTTCCAGAATAAAATCCCTACACATTAGAAAATAAAGTGACAGCTACACTTTAATTCATTCCTGACATCTGCTGTAATGCGGATGTTGGGCCTTTAAAGATAGCACCCACTCCACATCGGACGGAACGCCATAGACACCTGGGCCCACATGGCTCCCCTGCGCAGCGATCAGGGGAGTTGTTAGTTCCTTGTAGTAGCTTTAGCCCATTTGAATGATCTGAGGCAGGGTGGGTGATCTGCAGGTGGCAGGGCTCCATAGGAACATAGAGCAACTCTCATAGGCTGCAATGCTAATTCGTTGCAGTCTAAAGCTGAGATAATTAACAATCCCACCAACTAAACTGCTCGACCAGGGAGTCAGTTTTTAATAAAAACAGACTCCCTGGTGCTTGAGCACAAAATTCAGCCAATCATGCCATCAACATGCATTTTCGGCCAATGAACAGCTGAAGTTTTCCAGCGCGGCAGATTACATTTTCAGCACACAAGAGTCTGCCGCGACTGTGATCACTTGTTCGCGTTAGTTTTTCAAACAAGAGTTAGTTAGAATTGCCAAAATCTTACAGTGATGAGCAAAAGGGTAACAATGTTTTGAACTTTTGACTTTTAAGCTCTATATCTCACCATCCACTAAAACTTCAAACGTGAGACTACCATCATTTTATACACATTTTAGACAATCATCTTGGCTGTAACAGCAGCTGTGGTACGCCACTGTTCCCCCACTTATCACCTCCGTCCCAGGCACCACGTTCAGCAGTGACCTGTGGTCGGTGCTTTCATTTCACTGCTGTGGTCCTGGGCTCTATTTGTGTAGCTGTTATTGCTTCTGAGGATTCCGATCCACGGCTTCCACTCAGCCCTGGACATAGCATGACTTCGGCTGTGTTCGTGTAACACTGCACTATGGGCGGAGCGCATCACTCCCTGAGCTGTGTGGGTCAGGTGACCTCGCTGACCAACTCTGGCTCTCCAGCACATACTTAAGTGGCTCAGCCCCCTTCCTAGATGCCTCAGTGTCAAGGTCCTTGTGTTTACTGGTTCCTGATACTCAACTGTGCTCCTGATCTATAGTTCGTTTCTGGATTCTGCTTATCGTCTGATCCCTGCCTGCTTGCTTTGACTCTCCTGTTGCCAACCCGGATAGCCTGACCTGTACCTGTGCCGCCTGCCCTGACCTATTGCCTGTCGGACCACATCTCTACCTTATCCTTCGGTCCTGCACCGTTGCTCCTGGTAACGTCTCTGCTCGCTTGACTACGCTTATACTTCAGGTACCTACTCAGGTACCTCCTGGTCTGCCTGGACCCGCTGCCACTGACTCGGGGATTGCTCTTGAGTAGCCCCTGGCAACTGCCCTAACGGCTCAAGTCTATCCTCACCATCAGAGGCTCTAGTGAAAATCAGGTAGTTGCTTAGACACGCCCCTCCAGAATATAGCCAGTCAGTGGCACAGTGGGTTCACACCCGCTGATCCGTGATATTGGCTATCTCATACATAAATTGGACTTGCAACTATTAGCCATATGATTAGTTATACAGGTTCTTGTCACGTAACTGCATTGTTACTGTTTTTCTCCTGGTGGTGGAATGATGTTTTTCTTCTTGTATACTACACATTACAACCTTTTTCTCACATTCTCAGTGTGTTATCAGGTTGATTCTTAATCGATAGGTCACTGGTTCAAATCCAGGAGCAACCATGAAGAATATTTCCCAAGAAAAGAAAAACTACATCATCCATTTCATTGATAATATTATTAATAAGTATAAGTATCTTGGACAAGAAAATTGACAGTTGCCATGACAGTTGGAAGAATACGAAATGTCTGTCCCTCCATTTCAAAGCCAAGAGGTGCACATCAAGGCAAAATATCGAAGTCAACAAGTCGGCTTATCACAAGGTCTATCAGTTCTGGTGCAACAAACATGGTAGTGGAGGTGGCTCTTATGCTTTGTAATAGTGAGATCACAGACAACCATGCAAGCACCATGCGATGCACATTACACAAGTCTAGAAACCCGAAAAAAGGTAAAGAAGCCTCGACTTCAGTATCGTCATAAGAAGCGTCAGCTCGAGTTTATAAAAAAAGTATGGACAGTAAAAGATTGGAAATGGGGTGACTTGGAATGATGAGACAAAAGTCAATAGACTGGGCTCTGATGGGTGCAAATGGGTCTGGAAGAAACAAGGGAAAAGGGGGATAACGGATTGAGAAATTTTAGGAGCTGTCAAGTTTGGTCGAGGAAGCCTGATCATATGGGGTTTTTTCACAGTCAAAGGCATTGGATACTTGACCAGGATTAATGGTGGACTCAATGCTGAGGTATATGTGAGTATCCTACAAGATTAGTTACTTTATACACTCGAGTACTATGGGTATGAAAAGGACGACATAGTGTTCCAGCAGGACAATGACCCAAAGCATACTTCAGGATTGACGAATAAATGTTTCAATGACAATGAAGTTGAGGTGCTGGATTGGCCCTAACAGTCCCCATACCTCAACCCAATTGAACACTTGTGGGTACAGTTGAAGAAAAAGGTGTATTCGTATCTGAGTCGACCAGTATGCACCAACATTGGGAACGTGTGGAAGAGACCTGGGAACAGATGTCGATCAAGACATGCTTGAATCCGATCAAAAGCATGCCCAGAGGGATTCAGACAGCGCTGAAAGCCAAAGGTGGATTAAAAAATTTATAAAAATTAAAACGTTGCATTTTAGGAGCAAAACAGTGAACAAAAAAAAAAATGCAGTTACATCACAAGAATCTGCATAACTAATTGCATACTAAACAGTTGCAAGTCCAATTTATGTATGAGATAGCCATGATTGTCTATAAAATGAATGTAGTCTCAAGTTTGACGCTGTAGTGGATGGTCAGATATGGAGCCTGAAAGTTAAAAGTTCAAAACATTGTTACACTTTTGCTCGTTCATGTATGTGTATGACAACTTTTCAGGGCAAGCAATCTAACAATCATTTGTTTTCCCACAAGTAGACTTAAAATATTTAAAAAAAAGTAAACAAAAATGTTTTTAAAAACATAACAAAAGACAACAAACCACTCCCTTTCCCCATAATAGAAATAAGCAATAAAAAATAAAGATAATTTGCACGCTGCATCCCAAACTATTAAAATATAAATGTATTTATCCCATACAGTAAATGTCATAATGGAAAGAAAAAAATATCAAAATGGCTAATTTGCGATTTTTATACCACTTCACCTACCAAAAAATAAATTGCATAAAAAGTGATCCAAAAGGCTTACACACTCTAAAATGGTATTACTGAAAACCACTGATTATCCCTCAAAAAATTTGTCCTCACACAGCTCTGTAGACATAAATATGAAAAAAAAAACTATTTGGATCAAAATAAATGGTGAATGCAAAGAAAAAATAATTGTCAAATGTTTTTATCTTTTTTCAGTATTAAACACAAGAAAAACTACCTATATACATATGGTATAACTGTAATCATACTGAACCAGAGAATGAAGGGAACTGGTGAGTATTGCTGTGTAGATAATACCATAAAAACAAAACCGATAAAACTGACTGAATCATATTTTTTCCAATTATTCCTATTTTCCAAATTTTTCCAGCTTCTCACTACATCATATGCAAGTAGAGAAGGAAATCTTGTGAGGATCAGAGATTCTGTGTGGGAAAGTTCCAGGAGATTAAACCACAGATGCATGGATGGGACAGATTGTGGACACCCTTGTATATGATAGTGTTTTGTACTGGATTCTCTGGACAGCGGGGAGCCAGTGAAGGGATTGGCAGAGAGGAGAGGCAGAGGAGTAATGGGGAGATGGATTAGCCAAACAGCAGAGCTGAGGATGGATTGGAGGGGGAAATAGATAAAAGGCCGCAGAGGAGGATGTTGCAATATTCTAGGCAGGAGATGATGAGGGCATGAACAAGCCTTTTTTCATGATTGAGGAATGTGAGGATCCAAGAGATATTTTTGAACTGAAGGTGGCATTAGGCTGAAAGGGCTTAGATGTGTGGTTTGCAGGACATGGCAGTACTGAAGGATACCCCAAGGCAGCAGACCTATGGATCAGGGGTGAGAGTGGAGCTATTGACTGTGATAGATAGGTCTGTTAGGGAAATGCAGTTTGTATATTGTCCCAAGATATGGTGTGCAGGTAATGTAACTAATTCAGGTTCATTGTATAAAATGTTGAGTCCATGTCAGGCTTCTTGTCCAGGAGACTAATAAATAAATTTTTCCATTAAAATTAATGAAAATGTAGCAATATTAAAAAAAAAGCTCAAACCAATGACCATTTAACCATCAGCCATATAATTAGGACATTTCTAACAAGGTCCCTGGCGATGAGTGTTTGAAGATTTAGTTCTAGACAGCCAAACTGACAACTAGGCACATGAATGAAATAAAAAGCAGTCGATAAATATACAAGCTAGAGGCAGTACCCATTTCCACAGCTGTGTTTTTAAATTTAGTACTGTACTAACAGAAGAGTAAGAGTGCAAGCTGATACAATACTATCCTCTTGTGGTGAAAGATCATATTGCACCTCATACACAAAATAGTTTTAAAAAGAAAAGCATTTCTGTGGTTAAGGGCTCATGCACACGACCGTGTGTGTTTTGCGGTCCGTTTTTCACTAATCCGTTGTTCAGTATCTGAGGTTTTTTCCCTCTAATTTAAGTCCTCTTCCATTCCGTTATTGCACAAAACATATCCGTATTGTTTCTGTATTTAATCCGTTTTTTGCGGATCGTATACTGAAACAGTAACTTATTAATCACCAAACACATAAGCAATATGTGCTGGGCATAGCATTTCTACAGTATGGATCCGCAAAATACGGATGTGTTCCGTGTGCGTTCCGTATTTTTTGCGGACCCATTGACTTGAATGGGGCCTCAGACCGTGATTTGCGGACAATAATAGGATATGCATAACATTTTTGCGGAACGGAAATACGGAAACGGAATGCACACGGAGTAACATAGTAACATAGTAACATAGTAACATAGTATATAAGGCCGAAAAAAGACATTTGTCCATCCAGTTCGACCTGTTTCCTGCAAGTTGATCCAGAGGAAGGCAAAAAACCCCTGTGAGGTAGAGCCAATTTTCCCCACTTAAGGGGAAAAAATTCCTTCCCGACTCCAATCAGGCAGTCAGAATAACTCCCTGGATCAACGACCCATCTTTAGTAGCTATAGCCTGAAATATTATTACGCTCCAGAAATACATCCAGGCCCCTCTTGAATTCCTTTATTGTACTCACCATCACCACCTCCTCAGGCAGAGAGTTCCATAGTCTTACTGCTCTTACCGTGAAGAACCCTTTTCTATGTTTGTGTACAAACCTTCTTTCCTCCAGACGCAGAGGATGTCCCCTCGTCACAGTCACAGTCCTGGGGATAAATAGATGATGGGAGAGATCTTTGTACTGACCCCTGATATATTTATACATAGTTATTAGATCTCCCCTCAGTCGTCTTTTTTCTAGAGTGAATAACCCTAATTTTGATACCCTTTCGAGGTACTGTAGTTGCCCCATTCCAGTTATTACTTTAGTTGCCCTCCTCTGAACCCTCTCTAGCTCTGCTATGTCTGCCTTGTTCACGGGAGCCCAGAACTGTACACAGTACTCCATGTGTGGTCTGACTAGTGATTTATAAAGTGGTAAGACTATATTTTCATCACGGGCATCTATGCCCCTTTGATGCAACCCATTATCTTATTGGCCTTAGTAGCAGCTGCCTGACACTGGTTTTTACAGCTTAGTTTGTTATTTATTAAAATTCCTAGATCCTTTTCCATGTCAGTGTTACTGAGTGTTTTACCATTTAGTATGTACGGGTGACTTGCATTATTCCTTCCCATGTGCATAACTTTACATTTGTCAGTGTTAAACCTCATCTGCCATTTCTCTGCCCAAGCCCCCAATCTATCCAGATCCCTCTGTAGCAGAAAACTGTCCTCTTTAGTGTTAATTACTTTACACAGTTTAGTGTCATCTGCAAAAATTGATATATTACTGTGCAAGCCTTCTACAAGATCATTAATAAATATATTGAAGAGAATAGTGCCCAATACTGAACCCTGAGGTACCCCACTAGTGACAGTGACCCAATCTGAGTATGTACCGTTAATAACCACCCTCTGTTTTCTGTCACTCAGCCAGTTACTTACCCACATACAGACATTTTCTCCCAGTCCGAGCATCCTCATTTTATATACTAACCTTTTATGAGGTACGGTGTCAAATGCTTTGGAGAAGTCCAGATATACGACATCCATTGATTCGCCGCTGTCAAGTCTAGAACTTACCTCCTCATAGAAACTGATTAAATTAGTTTGACATGACCGATCCCTCATGAAGCCATGCTGATATGGTGTAATTTGCTTATTTTCATTGAGATACTCCAAGATAGCATCTCTTACAAAACCTTCAAACAGTTTACCCACAACAGATGTTAAACTTACCGGCCTATAATTTCCAGGCTCTGTTTTTGGACCCTTTTTGAATATTGGCACCACATTTGCTATACGCCAGTCTGGTGGAACATTCCCTGTCAGTATGGAGTCCGTGAATATCAAAAATAAGGGTCTGGCTAGGACATCACTTAATTCCCTTAGGATACGGGGTGTATGCCATCCGGTCCTGGCGATTTGTCTATTTTAATCTTTTAAGTCGCTGCTGTACTTCTTCCTGGGTCAGACAGGGCACTTTTAAAGGGAATTTACTTTTACATTTTGCATTTCATCTGACAGTTTATTTTCCTCAGTGAAAACAGTGGTGAAGAAAATATTTAATAGCTTGGCTTTATCCTCATCGCTTTCTGCAACTCCCCCTCATTGCTATGTAGAGGGCCGACTCCTTCAGGTTTATATTTTTACCATTTATATAATTGAAAAACATTTTAGGGTTAGTTTTGCTCTCTTTGGCAATTAATCTCTCGGTCTCTAGTTTGGCAGTTTTTATTAGTTTTTACATATTCTATTTTTTTCCTTATAGTTTATCAGTGCTTCCTGGCTCCCCTCCTGTTTTAGTGATTTATATGCTTTCTTTTTGTCATTTATTGCTTTTTTACGGTTCTATTTATCCACATTGGTTTCTTCTTATTTCTTAGCCTTTTATTTCTATAAGGTATGCATCGATCACAATTTGATGTTACAATGCTTTTAAAAATCTCCCATTTTGTGGTTGTATTTTTATTTTTGAGGACTATGTCCCAGTTAATTGGGCCTATGGCCTCTCTTAGTTGGCTAAATTTTGCTTTTTTGAAGTCCGGTATTCTTGTTCCTCCCTGTAGAAACTCTCGTTTGAAGGATAATTGGAAGGTTATTACTTTATGGTCACTATTTCCCAGGTGTCCCCCGACCTGCACGTCTGTTGTTCTATCAGGTCTATTGGTTAATACTAAGTCCAGTATGGCCGTCCCTCTAGTTGGGTCCTGAACCATTTGGGAAAGGTAATTGTCTTTGGCTATTGCCAAGAACCTGTTTCCTTTATGGGATGTACAGGTTTCAGTTTCCCAGTCTATATCTGGGTAGTTGAAGTCCCCCATAATAACCACCTGATTATGGTTTGCCGCCTTGTTTATCTCGTTTAGTAATAGATTTTCTGCGGACTCTGGTATATTAGGTGGTTTATAGTAAACTCCTATTAGTAATTTATTATTGTTTTTGGCTCCATTTATCTCCACCCACAATGACTCCACATTTTCGTGTCCCTCACAGATGTCTTCCCGGAGTGTGGGCTTTAGAGAGGACTTTATGTAAAGGCAGACCCCTCCCCCTCTCCGGTTTTGACGATCCTTTCTGAACAGATTGTAACCTTGTACATTAACTGCCCAGTCATAGCTATCATCCAGCCATGTCTCAGTTATTCCCACTATGTCATAATCCTCCTCACACATCACTAATTCCAGTTCCCCAGTTTTATTAGTCAGGCTTCTGGCATTAGTATACAGCCCCATTGAAGTGAATGGTTCCGCATACGGTCCGCAAAAAAACGGAACGGAAACGGAAGGGGAAAATACTGTCGTGTGCATGAGCCCTAACACTGACCTTTTTTTTTAAAGGGATTCTGTCACCAGTTTTTACCCCTTTGAGCTAAACATATGCTCATGCTCAGGGTCTCTTCATGATTCCTAATGTGGGCTTATAAATGCGATCTATAGCTTAGTTTTGCCAAAAAACAGGTTTTGCTAACCTGTCAGTCATAAAAATAAGGTGCCCAAGGGGAGGTCCAGGGATGCAGGGTGCCCGGCTGCAGCCATCGCCGTTGGTGCCTCAGCCTGATGCGCCCGTACGGACTGCTTGGATGCTTCTTCTCTAGCTGAGCTTGAGCTGAGCCTGATGCGCACGAACTGCTGGCATCGGCTTCTTCTAGCGTAGTGCGCATGCGCCCGCACTTCGCTAGAGAAGAATCATCCAAGCAGTCCGCACGCACGGCATTTCACAGCGGGAGGGAGAGGCGGCACAGAGAAGTAGGAGGCGGCGCAGAACTCTGGCAAGGCGGCGCTGGGCACCAACAGCGATGGCTGCAGCCGGGCACCCTGCATCCCTGGACCTCCCCTTGGGCACCTTATTTATATGACTGACAGGTTAGTAAAACCTGTTTTTTGGCAAAACTAAGCTACAGATCACATTTATAACCCCACATTAGGAATCATGAAGAGAGCATGAGCATATGTTTAGCTCAAAGGAGTGAAAACTGGTGACAGAATCCCTTTAAGGTTTCATATTTCGGTCTGCAGACCATGGATCTGTAAAATAAGGATATCTTCCTAGTGTATTCTACATTCTTCTCAGTCCCATCATTCTATATATATAAAGAAGGACGTCACGTATGTATGTATGTTCCGCGATCACTCAAAAACGCAACCATCGATTTCAACGAAACTTGGTATACATATCCCTTGCTAACTGGAAAGAAATCTTGTGGGGGTCACAGTTCTCTAGGACGTACCGTTCCTGAGATATTCCCAAAAAATGACCTGCAATAGCCAATGCAAACCTGCAAATCTTTCTCTTCATATCCTAACTGCCATACACACGGTTACATGTCCCTTATCAGTCAATAGAAGCTCGCAGACCCTTCGTCTCCACATACACACAGTTTTACTCCAGGTTTCCATAACAACCCAGCCATTTTTCTTCCTTTCTGTGGGTCAGCTTTAGGCTAGGGCTACACGACGACATGTGTCGCTCGACAATAAGTCGCACAACACATAGGGCACAACTACACTGCTACATGTGTCGGGCGACAATTTTTATAATGATAGTCTATGGTGCTGCACTGTGACATGCGACATGCTGTGACTGCGACGCAACAGTCGCAGAAAAATCCATCCTGGATGGATTTTTTGCAACTGTCGTGTCACAGTCGCAGCATATTACATGTCACAGTGCGACACCATAGCCTATCATTATAAAAATTGTTGAGACAAACTGTTGCGTGACACATTTCGTCGTGTAGCCCTAGCATTAATGGGACAGGGTGCTGTGGCGGTCACTGTTAAAGAGGCGTTCACTGTGGATGTTACTGTTAAGGGGGCAGGCCACTGTGGAGGTCACTGTGAAAGGGGCGGATACTGTGGAGGTCACTGTTAAAGTGGCGTTCACTGTGGATGTTACTGTTAAGGGGGCAGGTCGCTGTGGAGGTCACTGTTAAATGGGTGGACACTGTGGAGGTCACTGTCAAGGGGGCAAGGGCCACTAATAAAGAGGCAACTGCTGTGGAGGTCACTGTTAAGGCAGCAGGGTGCGACACCATAGCCTATCATTATAAAAATTGTTGAGACCAATAGTCGCGTGACACATGTCATCGTGTAGCCCTAGCATTAAAGGGGCAGGGCGCTGTGAAGGTTATTGTCAAAGGAGTGGGCACTGTGGAGGTCACTGTTACAGAGGTGTTCACTGTGGATGTTACTGTTAAGGGGGCAGGCCGCTGTGGTCACTGTCAAGGAAGTAGGGAAAGTAACTGTTAAAGGGACGTGCTGCTGTGAAGATCAAAGTTAAGGGGATGGGCTGCTGTGGAGGTCCCATTTTAAAGTGGCGGGGCACTGTGGGGGGGTCAGTGTTAAGGGGTGGGGGACTGTGCAGCTCACTGTTAAAGGGACTGGGTGCTGTAGAGATCACTATTTTGGGGGATACTGTCTTTTTTTTTAACGACACACACAAACATTAAATGAAATAGATTAAATATACCCGTGCGAAGCCGGGTCCTTCTGCTAGTTAGAAATAATTATGTTCATCTGCAATACGGACAAGAATAGGACAATGCAACATGGACTCACAAAAAATATGAATGTGTGCATGGCCCCATAGAAATGAATGGGTAGGTGTGCTATCTGCAAAATATATGGCTGAAAAATACGGTCTTGTGCATGAGGCCCAAGTGTTCATTCATACACAAGGCCTAATTATCGTAAAGCAGTTGTCTTTCTGGTTAAACTTTGAGATTTCAAAAACATTTCATTTGTAGTGAAAAACTGCAAAAATAAGCTTGTAAAACTGAATTATGTAACTTATTAAACCCATGAAAAAACTGCATCAAAATGGAAAAAGGTAAACAAACCTTCAAAATATGTCCTTAAATTCCCGAATGTTTGGATCCGCTTTGAAGAGCTGATCACTAATGTTTAGATTTTTTTTTTCACTTAAAATGGAATTCTAGTTTCATCAAGTTATCTCCTATTCACAGGATGGGTTAAATATTACATGTCAACTGGGACCACCACATATCACAAGAACAGGGGCTCGGATCCCATGTGGACCCCCAAAGTAAATGGGGCAGCAGGTCGAACATGCACACTGCCACTTCATTCATACAGTGCCTTGCAAAAGTATTCACCCCCCCCCCCCCCTTGACTTTTATTGTGTTTTGGTGCCTCACAACCTGGAATTAACATGGATTGTTTGAGGATTTGCATCATTTAATTTACAGAACATGCCCAGAACTTTGAAGGTGTTTTTTTTATTTTATTGTGAAGCAAATAACAAATAGGACAAAATAACAGATAATGTGCATAACTATTCACCCCCCTAAAGTTAATACTTTGTAGAGTCACCTTTTGCGGCAATCAGAGCTCCAAGTTGCTTGGGATAAGTCTCTTTAAGACCTTGCCACATCTTACCACTGGGATTTTTGCCCATTCCTCCTTGCAGAACTGCTCTAGCTCCTTCAAGTTGGATGGTTTGCGCTTGTGAACAGCAATCTTTAAGTCTGACCACAGATTTTCTATTGGCTTGAGATCTGGGCTTTGACTAGGCCATTCCAACACATTTACATGTTTCCCCTTAAACCACTCAAGTGTTGCTTTAGCAGTGTGTTTAGGGTCATTGTCCTGCTGGAAGGTAAACCTTCGTCCTAGCCTTTAAATCACGCACAGAGTGGTAAAGGTTTTGCTCAAGAATATCCTTGTATATAGCACCATCCATCTTTCCCTCAACTCTGACCAGTTTCCCAGTCCCGGCTGCTGAAAAATATCCCCACAGCATGATGCTGCCACATCCATGTTTCACTGTGGGGATGGTGTTCTTTGGGTAATGTGATGTGTTGGGTTTGTGCCAGACATAGCGTTTCCTTTGATGGCCGAAAAGTTCAATTTTAGTCTCATCAGACCAGAGCACCTTCCTCCATACATTTTGGGAGTCTCCCACATGCCTTTTTGCAAACTCAAGTCCCTTTTTGTTTTTTTGCTGAAAGTAATGGCCTCTCTGCCATAAAGCCCAACTCTATGGAGCATACGGCTTATTGTCGTCCTATGTATAGATACTCCAGTCTCTGCTATAGAACTCTGCAGCTCCTCCAGGGTTACCTTAGGTCTCTGTCCTGCCTCTCTGATGAATGCCCTCCTTTTGGTGGGCGGCCGTCTCTTGGCAGGTTTGCTGTTTTGCCATGTTCTTTCCATTAGGTTATGATAGATTTGATAGTCCTCCTGGGGATCATAAAAAATTTTGATTTTTTTTTTATAACCTAACCCTGACTTATACGTCTCAAGAACATTGTCCCTTACTTGTTTGGAGAGTTATACCAACAGAATACCCCACATTGCCTGGTGGGGGTACAGTACACAACACAAACGAAATAATGGCAAACAGTGTATTAACAAATATCATCTTTATTCAATCATTGATACACAATACATGATTCTCATAAAATTACAATTACACTGCATGATTAATGTGACTGATTAAAAACCCACTACTCCAGATCCAACTCACAGGGTATAACCTATATAAATAAAGTCAACCTTGTGCACCTCAAGAGTATGAATCAAGGTATATACTATTGTTCAAGGAGGGGAGGGAAGAGACATGGGGAATGTCAAGGAAGTACAATCATAATCTTCCCTAACAGAAAATCACCATCCCAAAATGGTCTAACTGGGCTAACTCAATCTTATCACCCAGAAACTGCACTTATAACCAAAAATAACCCTCATTACCTCCAAAAAGACCCAGGAGCAGACCGGAGAGTGGTACCCCGACGCGCGTTTCGCCTCACTTCCTCAGGATCCGCAGATCCTCCGCAGATCCTCAAAACACGGACACTGGCAATGTGCTTTCCGCATTTTGCAGATCCGCACATTGCCAGAACTATATAGAAAATGCTTTTTCTTGTCCGCAATTGCGGACAAGAATAGAACATGTTCTATATTTTTGCGGAACGGAAGTGCAGACCCGGAAGCGCGGATCCGTAATTCCGGATCCGAGCAGGACAAAGTCTGTCCCCATAGAAATGAATGGGTCCACAATTCCGTTGCGCAGACAGAATTGCGGACGTGTGAATGGGGCATAAGGGTCCCTTATCACCGCCAGTTAGTTAGCTACTTGTTAGGTAGCTAGCGCCCAGCCCACCACACCGCAGTCACTGATTTTGGCAGAGATTTTTTCATCCACATTGATCGATGCGAATGAAAAAATCTGTGCCGTTCATTTTTTTTTTTTTTTCACTTCAGAGGCTGAACGAAAAAAAAAAATCTCATTACCCGTATGCTCAATATAAGGAGAATCGCAGATACTCCTAATGCTGGCCATACGTGTAATGATTGCGGAGACCTTCAAATGCCAGGGCAGTATAAATACCCCACATGTGACCCCATTTTAGAAAGAAGACACCCCAAGGTATTCCGTGAGGGGTATGGTGAGTTCATGCAAAATTTTATTTTTTGTCACAAGTTAGTGGAATATGAGACTGTAAAAAAAAAAAAATAAAAAAAAATAAATCAATTTCCGCTAACTTGTGCCAAATTTTTTTTCTGTGAACTCGCCATGCCTCTCATGGAATACCTTGGGGTGTCTTCTTCACAATGGGTCACTTGTGGGTTTATACTGCCCTGGCATTTTAGGGTCCTAAAGTGTGAGATCCAAATGCGTAAAATGCCCTGTGAAATCCTAAAGGTACTCATTGGTTTTAGGGCCTTTGCGCATCTTGGCTGCAAAAGTGTCACTCATGTGGTACGTCGCACTCAGAGAGGTAGGGCAATGTGTTTTGGGGTGTATTTTTATATATACCCATACTTTGTGTTAGAAATATCGCTGTAAACGACAACTTTTTAAATTTTTTTATTCAAGGTTGTCCATTTACAGAGATATTTCTCTCACCCAGCATGGGTATATGTAAAAATACACCCCAAAACACATTGCCCTACTTCTCCTGAGTACGGCGATACCACATGAGTGACACTTTTTTGCAGCCAAGATGCGCAAAGGGGCCCTAAAACCAATGAGTACCTTTAGGATTTCACAGGGCATTTTTACGCATTTGGATTCTCACGCTTTAGGGCCCCTAAAATGCCAGGGCAGTATAAATACCCCACAAGTGACCCCATTTTGGAAAGAAGACACCCCAAGGTATTCTCAGGGAGTCAACCCTCAGCCCACTGTGTTTTTTTCTGTCCTCCCGGACAGGTGGACAAGGCGGTTTCCTCCCCCCCTTCTTGGAAGCGCAGGGAGCCTTTTTTTCGTTGGATTAACGGGTTGCCCTTTCTTTGGTACCTTGGCAGTGTGTCCGGCAGTTCATCTGCTGCGGGCCTCACGCGGTTGCGCCTGGCTGAGGTATTTTGGCGGCGTCCTCTCTCCAGGTTCTCGGACTCTGGGCGCCGCCATCTTCCGGAAGTGATGTGGGGATTTTCCGTTGCGTCACGTCCGAGTATTCTGTTCGCGTTTCAATTTTGGGGCCTCTGCTTCTGCGAGGATTTTTGGTGAAATCCAGAGTTTTTTCCTCTTAGGGCGGGGGAGGGCTTGGCTGAGCCCTCCCCTATTTAAGGAAGCAGTGTGCACCAGGTCTGTCTCTGGTTGCACATGCTTTTTTAGCTAACTCCAGAGTCCCAAACTTGGTGGTGTTCCTTGTGGAGTTGTATTCCGACCCTTATTCACAGCTGCCTCCGGTCCTTCCTTTCTGGCGGAGATAGGTAGTTTACAGATGTCTTATTTATTTATTTTTTTCCCGCAGTGATGTCTTCTCTGCGGGATTTGGAAGGCAGGAAAGTGGGTTCCAAGAGGAAGTATCAATCCTGCTACGACTGTCCCTACTCTCGATGTGACAGCTGCCGTTTGAGGGTCCAGCCCTCTAGTGAACCTACGATGCAGGATATGTATCAATGGGTGAAGACTTATGTGGATGGCTCTATTAAGGGAGTCATAGGCCTGCTGGATGAGAGGCTTCCTATGCCTGCCCAGGCCCCTATGGAGACCTCTGTCCCGGTGGAGAGACCTTCTCTGGTCCTCTTAGGTTCTTCCTTCTCGATGAGGAGGAGCTGACATCGTGTTTTGTCCCACCTGAAAAAACACAGAAATTGCTCAAGTCCATCAGGTCGGGGGACCATGATGTTGACCCGGGGGACGCTTCTGATCCCGCAAGTCGGGCACCTTGTGTCTTCAAAGCGGATAAGACCCTTCTCTCTGTCATGCGTACAGAGTGTAAAAAACCTAAAAAGGGTCGGTTTTAACAAAGAAGTTTAAATCCATGTTCCCAATGGCTAAACCCTTGGTGGATTCATGGGGTCCATTCCCAAGGTGGACATGGCTATTGCCATGTTGTCCAAGCGACGATGGGTCTAGCCTGCAGGATCCCCTTGACAGAAAGGCAAAGTGCACCCTGAGACGGGGTTATACGGCAGCTGCGGCGTACGCTTCCACAGCCATAGCGGCTTCTGAGGTCTCTACCTTCCTCAGGTCTCACCTGAATCAAATTCAAGTTGACGTGGACCAGGGATTTTCCCAGGAGAACATACTTGCTGCCTTCAAGACCATCAACTTAGCGATGGACTTCTTGTGCGATACCGCACAGCTTCAGTTAAAGTTCGAGGCCAAATCCATGGCCCTGGTGTCGGCAGCCCATAGGCCTTTATGGCTTAAGCCTTGGGTCGCTGACAATTCATTAAAGTACAGCTTATGTGGCCTTCCATTTGAGCCCAACCGCCTGTTCGGTTCGGAGCTGGATAAGATCATGGAAGGCCTTTCAGATAAGAAGGGGAAGAGTCTTCCCCAGCAGTCCTTTCGGGGGCAGGGCAGGCAAGAAAGTGGGTCTGGACAGCAAGCAAGGTCTAGAAAGGACTTGAGAGTGCAGCAAAGGGGTACGAGTCGCTCTCATGGAGGAGACAGAAATTGAAAAATCCACCTCCTGACTACGGGCCTCTTCGAGGCTCTTGAATAAGTCCCGTTACTTTTGCCGTCCTGCCAGTAAGCTTCCCTGTTCCCACACCTCATGTGCCGGTCGGACGGCATCTCTCCCACTCAGAGAAGAGTGGATCCAAGAAATCTCAGATCCCTGGGTCCTGAACATCATTTCCGGGGGTTATTTAATTAACCTCACCTCTATTCCTCCGAGCAAGTTTGTCAAGACCAACCTTCTACAAGCCACCAGGCAGGCGATCCTGGAGGCCTACATTCAGGACTACATCTGCAAGGGGGCTCTGGAGGAAGTTCCGGCAGAAGAACAGGGCCTAGGGATCTAGTCACCAGTTTTTCTGGTTCCCAAGGCTTCAGGAGATCTCCGGATGATTATCGATCCGAGATATTTCAATCGGTTTATAAGGAAGGTGAAGTTTCGTATGGAAACCATCAGGTCAGTAATTCAAGTTCTCAATCCTGAGGACGTGATGGCAACCCTGGACTCTAAGGATGCATATTTGCACATCCCGATTCATCCTGCTTCCAGAAAGTATCTCAGGATCACGGTCCAGGTTTCCGGGGTCGTCAGGCATCTTTAGTTTTTGCTCTTCCCTTTGGCATTTCTTCGGCCCCTCACACTTTTACCAAGGTGGTGTTTTGTGTGGTGGCGGCTTTGAGACTTCAGGATCTGCGTTCCACATTCGAGGCTCCCTCAATATGATAGCAGATCGGCTGAGCCACGGTCTTTCGACGGTGGAGCGGTCTTTACATCCAGAGATATTCAAGCAGATATTCTTCAAGTGGGGTATACCAGAGGTGGATGTCATGGCAACAAGGTTCAACGCCAAGGTGGAGAGGTTTTGTTTCCTTTACAGGGAGGACAACCCCCTGGCGGTAGATGCTCTGTCAATATCCTGGAGGTTCAGGCTGGCTTACATCTTCCCTCCATTTTCCATGATTCCGAGGGTATTGATGAAAACTTGTCAGGATTAGGCCTCGGTGATAGCCATCATACCATTTTGGCCGAAGAGATTCTGGTTTACCCAGCTCACCCAGATGAGTCAAGGGCAATATTGGAGGCTCCCCCTACAGCAGACCCTGGTGTCGTGGGACACTCACCTCTACTCAGATCTGCACAGATTCAACCTGACAGCCTGGAGGTTGATCAGTCCCTTCCCGGAGTAGAAGGGCTTTCAGAGTCGGTCCTGAGAATGCTGTTTCATTCTAGAGCGGACCCTACCAAGATAGCCTACTCTCGTGTTACGAGGATATTCTCATCCTGGTGTGCCTCAAAGGAGGTGGCGTCTGCAGATTCACCCCTCTCCGCTATCCTTCAGTTCCTGCAAGATGGCCTGGATAGAGGCCTTGTCCCTTCTACTCTGAGGGTTCAAGTTTCATCCTTCTCAGCTTGCCTCAACAGGCCTTTTTCTCAGGACCCGCTCATCAAACGGTTCCTTAAAAGAGCTGAAAGAGTAAAGCCTACAGTACAGAGACCCATTCCTCAATGGGATTTATCAGCAGTTCTCAGGGGGTTAGCATCTCCCCCCTTTAAACCATTGGTGGAGGTGGACATTCAAGTTTGTCACTTGGAAACTTGTGTTTCTCCTTGCAGTGACTTCGGCTAAGAGGGTCTCTGAGCTTCAAGCTCTCTCAGCGCATGAGCCCTACACCATCTTCTTACATGACCGATTCCTTCTTAGATTCCTCCCTTCTTAGATTCCGCATCAACCAGGTGATATCCCTCCCGGTTCTGTCGACATCTTCCACCTCCTCCGAGGAACCTGTTAGACACCCTCTAGACGTCTCGAGATGTCTCTGGATCTATGTGGAAAAATCAAAGTAGTTAAGGAAAGATGAGAATCTTCTAATCCTGTTTGCCGGTAAGTTTAAAGGCCGTAAGGCATCCAAACCTTCCATCAGTCAGTGGATTAAGGAGGCTATTAGAGAATCCTTTGTTTCCCAATCTCTAGAGCTTCCGGAATTTGGGAAGGTCCACTCTACTAGAGCGGTGGCTACTTAATTTGCCGAGAGGAGTCTTCTGCCTCTCGACATGATTTGCAAAGATGCCTCCTGGAGCTCTGAATCGACATTTATCTCCCATAACAGACTAGATGCCAGACTTGCTGAATTTTCGGCGTTTGGGCAGACTATTTTTAGTTCTGGCAGGAAGGCCCTCCCTAGGGGTTTCTTCTTGCTATGTCCCCATCTGTGCTGCTGTAGGACATAAGGGAATTGTTAATTTCTAACGATATATTGTTTTCCCTAACAGCAGCACACAAATATCCCATGCTAGTAAGTCTAGTTTTGTTTGTTTTTTGCTTGCTATAAACACAGTGGGCTGAGGGTTGACTCCCTCCTTTTAACCACTTGAAGACCACAGGTTTATACCCCCCTAGTGACCAGGCCCTTTTTTACAAATCTGCACTACACTACTTTCACCGTTTATTGCACCGTCATACAACTTACCACCCAAATGAATTTTACCTCCTTTTCTTCTCACTAATAGAGCTTTCATTTGGTGCTATTTCAGTGTTGATGACATTTTTACTTTTTTTGATATTTTACTTTTTTTGGCGAAATTTTTTCAAAAAAATGACATTTTTCACTTTCTGTTGGAAAATTTGCCAAATAAAACTACATTTCTCTATACATTTTTCACTAAATGTATTGTTCTACATGTCTTTGATAAAAAAAATTTTTTATAAGTGTATATTTATTGGTTTGGGTAAAAGTTATAGCATTTACAAACTATGGTGCAAAAAAGTGAATTTCCGCAATTTGACTTTCTGAGCGCCTGTCCTGTTTCCTGATGTGCTACAATGCCCAGACAGTAGAAACACCCCATAAATGACGCCATTTCGGAAAGTAGACACCCTAAGGTATATACTGAGGGGCATAGTGAGTTCATGGAAGTTTTTATTTTTGTCACAAGTTAGCGGAAATGGATTTTTTTTTCAAAAATTTCATTTTTCGCTAACTTGTGACAAAAATAAAAACTTCCATGAACTCACTATGCCCATCAGCGAATACCTTAGGGTGTCTACTTTCTGGAATGGGGTCACTTGTGGGTATTTTTACTGCCCTGGCATTTAGGGGCCCCTAAACGTCAGAAGCAGTTTGGAATCCAAATGCGTAAAAATGTCCTGTGAAATCCTAAAGGTACTCATTGGATTTAGGGCCCCTTTGCGCATCTTGGCTGCAAAAGTGGCACACATGTGGTATCGCCGTACTCAGGAGAAGTAGGGCAATGTGTTTTGGGGTGTATTTTTACATATACCCATACTGGGTGTGAAAAATATCTCTTTAAATGACAACTTTTTCCATTTTTTATACAAAGTTGTCCATTTACAGAGATATTTGTCTCACCCAGCATGGGTATATGTAAAATACACCCCAAAACACATTGCCCTACTTCTCCTGAGTACGGCGATACCACATGTGTGCCACTTTTTGCAGCCAAGGTGCACAAGGGGCCCTAAATCCAATGAGTACCTTTTAGAAGGGCATTTTTGCGCATTTTTCTTCTCTCGCTTTAGGGCCCCTAAAATGCCAGGTCAGTATAAATACCCCACATGTGACCCCATTTTAGAAAGAGGACACCCCAAGGTATTCTGTGAGGGGCATGGCGAGTTCATATTTTTATTTTTTTTTCGCACAAGTCAGCGGAATTTGATTTTTGTTTTTTCTTACAAAGTCTCCCTTTCCGCTAACTTGTGACAAAAAGTTCAATCTTTCATAGACTCAATATGCCCCTCAGCAAATACCTTGGGGTGTCTTCTTTCTAAAATGGGGTCACATGTGAGGTTTTTTGTACTGCCCTGGCATTTGAGGGTCTCCGCAATCATTACACGTATGGCCAGCATTAGGAGTTTCTGCTATTCTCCTTATATGGAGCATACAGGTAATGAGATTTTTTTTCCGTTCAGCCTCTGGACTGAAAGAAAAAATGAACGGCACAGATTTCCTCATTCGCATCGATTGATGTAGATGAAAAAATCTCTGCCAAAAAATATGCAAGAAGAAAAAAGGGGCCTGGCGATTGCCAGGACATAGGGGCTCCGCCCAAACATCCATACCCACTTCAGCTCCTATGTCCTGGCAAACGTGATTTCTCCATTCACATCGATCAATCGATCGTTGTGGAGGAAGACATCTTTGCCAGATTTTTTGATACAAAGTGTTTGCCAAAGCATATGAACTCTAACACCTCTCCTCAGCTCATATGCCTGGGCAAACGTACCTGTCCTGCAGAGGAGAAATCTCGTCTTGCAGCGCCGCATACACCGACTTCACGTGTCTTCTGATAGCAGCGCAATGCTTCTCTCAGAATGCACATCAGTGCTGCAGCTGGCTCTTTGCTTGATCCACCTAGAAGGTAAAAAAAAAAAAAGAAAGAAAAAACCAGGCAGCAACGCAATAATTTTATTAACATTAACTTTATAGAACATTAGAAACCGAGCGTTAACTTAAACATTTGAAACATAACTTGAACTTTTTGCTTACCTGTGGATTTTTTTTTGTTTTTTTACCTTAAGGCCTCATGCACACGGCCGTGAAACACGGCCGTGCATGGACCGTTGTATCTCGGCCTGGCAGCCATCTGACAGCAGGAGCGCACGGTGTCACTGGTTGCTATGACGCCGTGCGCTCCTGCTGTCAGATGGATGCCAGGCCAGGATACCACGGTCCATGCACGGCGTGTTCCACGGCCGTGTGCATGAGGCCTTAGAGATAAACCTCTCCTTCCCGTGGGACAATGTGCAAAGTACAAATCACCCAGAGATGTGGCGAAGTACATTATGCACTTTGTCCCAGGTGAAAGGAGAGGTTTGCAGCAGCTCTGTGTGAAAGGGCCCTAAGGGCCTTGCACCTGGCGTTGCTCACGCATGGTGATCGCAGAGGAGCGCCTGGCCTGACTTCTCCTGCACAGACGGGGTCGCATAGCATCATATTGATTTATGATGCTATGTAACCCTACAGTTCTGGAATGCATTGGATAGCACTGGCAGCAGCAGTATGCCAGTGCTATCCAATGCATTCAGAACTGCTAGGGGTTACATAGCATCATAAATCAATATAATGCTATGTGACCCCGTCTGTGCGGAAGAAGTCAGGACGGGCGCTCCTTGCGATCACCATGCGTGGCTACGCTCGTGTGCAAGGGCCCTAAGACTCTTGTGTGCCTGGCCTGTGTCTTGCAATCCCTATGCTAATAATGTACCTGGGTGTGATACTTGCGGAAGCACTCCCTATGCATAGGGCAGGCTGGTCAGGACAGTCAGGACAAAAACGGTGGTGTCACGCCTTAGTCCACTCCTGCTACAGACCACGACATCTTTTTCTTGGGGAACGGTGGCTTGGGGTACCAGGGAAGACACTGGGGAAGTGTCTCTCATGTAGCCGGCTCACTACATCGGGGACTTGGGGCACAGAACCTCCTGGATACAGGAGTTCCGAAATGATCTCTTCTTGGAATTTAAGGAAGGATCCCGTTCTCCTAGCCTTACTGTAGAGAACGTAACTGTTATATATGGCCAATTGAATCAAATATACAGACACCTTTTTATACCAGCGTCTGGTGCGTTGGGAAACGAAATATGGAGCCAACATTTGGTCATTGAAGTCCACCCCTCCCATGTGGAGATTATAATCGTGGACTGAGAGGGGCTTTTCAATGACTCCTGTCGCCCGTTCTATTTGGACAGTCGTGTCTGCGTGAATGGTGGACAGAAGGTAAACGTCCCTCTTGTCCCGCCACTTCACCGCGAGCAGTTCTTGGTCACACAAAGCAGCCCTCTCCCCCCGTGCAAGTCGGGTATTAAAGAGCCGTTGGGGGAAGCCCCGGCGACTAGGCCGCGCGGTGCCACAGCATTGGATTCCGACTAGATGTAAGTGCCGAAAGAGGCCACACTTGTGTAAAAATTGTCCACGTATAAGTGGTACCCCTTGCAGACTAAGGGTGACACCAAGTCCCAGACAATCTTGCCACTGCACCCCAGGTAGTCAGGGCATCCGACCGGCTCCAGTTTTAAGTCTTTTCCCTCATAGACCCTAAAACAATATGTATAGCCTGTGGCCCTTTCACAGAGCTTATACAATTTGACCCCGTACCGGGCGCGTTGCTGGGGATGTACTGTTTGATACCAAGGCGCCCGGTGGATTGTACGAGGGACTCGTCTATGCAGATGTTCTGACTGGGGGTATACGCATCTGCAAATTTAGATGACAAATGGTCTATGAGGGCCGAATTTTATGGAGCCGGTCATAAGCAGGGTGGCCTCTTGGATGACAGGTTTCATTGTCGGTGAAATGCATAAAGCGCATGATGACCTCAAACCGTGCCCTGGACATTGCAGCAGAGTACATGGGCATGTAATGTATTGGGTCTTTAGACCAATATGACCACAATACATTTTTTTAGTTATGCCCATGCTGAGGGTAAGGCCCAAAAATGTTTTAAATTCGGAAACGGTGACTGGTTTCCACCGGAAAGGCTGGGCATAGAAGCTTTCCGGATTGGCGGTTATATATTGTGTGGCGTATCGGTTGGTTTCTGCCACAACTAAGTCGTAGAGATCCGCGGTGAAGAACAGCTCAAAAATTCAAGGCCCGATCCAAAATTGGCTGTCTCCATGCGAACTCCTGACTGGGCGGTGAAAGGGGGCAATACGGGTGCGGCAGGAGGAGGATTGCCAATTAGGGTTTGCCAGCACCTCTGGGAGACTAAGGGGTCTACGGGCCTGAGAGCGCGGTGGCTGCGACGGGGAGTTAGTGCACGTGCCACCGTACCAGCAACTGCCCTTCTGGTGCTCGCCACTTCACCAGGGAATACGGCAGTGCTGGTAGAAGGTCCAGGATGTGCTGCGCTGCCGGTGTATGCCGCACCATCAAAAAGGTCAGCGCTAGCACCACTCTGCTGCATATGAGGCTCATCACGCGGGATATGCGAAACACTGACATGGGGTCGAGTACGCCTGACCGTAGCAGGGACCTCAACCTCGTCATCTTCGCTAGCGGTTAGAGTGCCACTGCTGTCTACAGGTTCATATTCTGAACCACTGGATTCAGCGGGTGAAGCGTCCCCATCGCTTTCATCCATCACGGCCAGAATCCTGTAGGCCTCTTCAGCGGAATACCCCTTTTTGCCATTTTGGAGTAACTAAATTTAGGGGTATTCCTCTGAGACTACCCAGGAAAAAGAGCACACCTACCTAGTAAAGGGAGTGCTTGCGAGTAACGCTGCGATCGCTAATAAAGATCCAATAACTCAAAAGTGATCTTTTATAGCGGTGCAGCGATTTTACTGTGTTTTTGCAGTGATCAGAAAAAAAAATTCTGTCACTGCGGTGGGCGGACTGAGCACGAAGTGTGCGCACAAGATCAGGCCTGATCAGGCGAACAATGCGTTTTTATAGAGCCTAAAGTGACCCTACTGATATAGATCTGATTGCGATCAGTCTTGATCACTTGCAGATACTATATTAGTATTAGTGCTGATAAGCGACAGTGATGGCGCTAATCAGCGACTAATAAGTGACTGTGCGGTGCGGTGGGCTGGGCGCTAACTACCTAACAAGTAGCTAACTACCTGACGGTGATTAGGGACCCTTATAGGGGGTGATCTATGACAGGGGGTGACAGAGGGTGATCAGGGGGTTTATATGGGTAATCAGTGGCTACTAAGGGGTTAATAACTGACAGAGGGGGGGGGATTGTAATGTATGTGTGGTGATTTGGTGTACTTACTGAGCTGCTTGTGTCCTCTGGTGGTGGATCCAGCAAAAGGGATCACCAGAGGACCAAGCAGGACTTATATCAGACGCTATTTTGTAAATAGCGTCTGATATCTGATTTTCATAGGTCGATTTAAAAAATTACAGCCTGCCAGCCAATGATCGCGGCTGGCAGGCTGTAGTTTCACTTCTCCTCCGTGCGTCACAGTGAACACGCGCGCATTCATGTGAAATCTCGGGTCTCACGAGATGACGCCGATAGGCGGCAGTGAGACCTGAGAGAGCCGCCGCGCTGACGCCCATCGGCGTTAGCGTGGCGGCAAGAGGTTAAGGGGATACTTAATTGTTAAATTGAGTTGTTATGCTTGGGCTCAGTAAACATTCAGCCGGTCCTACCAGTCCATGGGGGGTGGTTAACCCCATCTGTGCTGCTGTTAGGACTAAGGGAAAACAAATTATCCTTAGAAATTAACGAGCAACCGCAATAGACTTCTATTGGCAGGCAAATATTAAAACCCACAGTGACTCATTCTAGATAACCTATTTTATGACATCTAAATCTACTCTAACATTTTATTTTCTAACCTACTTTTAAATGCTAATTTCATTATTTAACATACTTCTATTACTTATAAAATAAAAAAAATCACTCTACACCATGTCAAAAGCCAGGTGTGTGCAGGCTGACTATCTATCCATAAGACAGGGTGTCAGCATACCTTACAATGACAGGTTTGAGCAATTTGGACAAACAAACATAAGTTCTCAATCCAAAAGGAGAGAAATTGCTTAGCATTGGTTGGCTATCTAGAGGGGCCTGGACCCTAGACCATTATCATTAGGGCGACAAAAATTGTAATTTTATATGCCAGCCTAACTCCTCTCTCACTGCCTAAGAGAGCTGCATAAACATTTCCCAACATTTAAATCTCATTTGCATACACATGGCCAAGAAATGCTAATGAGCAATATAGCAGTATCTGCCTTGTTTGTAAACTGAAACACGATTTGCATAGCTTTCCCATAGTCCCATGTTATGCAAATGAGTTTATATGACAAAACAGAATAGAAAGATTATAAAGTTAGTCTTTAAACAATTGCAAAATAAAAAAAAAACTATGCAGGCTTCCTAATCATTGAGATGAGAGCTAGGTGGCATATTAAAAAAAAAAAAAAATGTTGTCACCCTAATGATAATCATCTATGTGCACAGGTCCCCCTAGATACCTAACCCTAAACAGACAATTTTCCTTTTGGAAAAACTGGTTAAAACCCAGGCTGCCTTGCTAAGGTATGCTGATGATCTGTCTGATGGATTGTTGGCCCTGCATATACCTGGTACTTGGTGGCTATAGGGGAGAACTGTTCTGTGTTGTTAATTGGATGTTTTATGTAATAATACAAACAACAATAATAATAATTTTGTCTTTGTCTGTTTTATAAAGGACAAAAATTAGTGTTTGATTATTATATCTTAACTTCCTGGTGGTGGGCTTAGTTTTGTTTGATTGAAGTGTATAATTCTGCTGTGCTGCGCATGCGCCTAGGAAGTTTATTCTTCACTAGGAATAAGTCACCATAGTGCATGCACATTCAGGACAGCACATGGAACAGACAGGAGAAAATGAGTCAAGCACGGCCAGCGGAATCCCTGACAGGAAAATTATGAATAAAAACGTTTTATAGACATTATGCAAAGACAGTGTTTAATGATAATAGCATAGTTTTTCTGAGATCAAGGATCCTAATATAGGAAAATATATATTTATTTCTATAGGGTAAAACAGCCTGTCCCTTTAAGGTGTAATACTCAATCAAACATACAGCAAGGTAGCTGACTAAAAAAACTAATTTTTATATTTTATAAAACAGACAAAGACAGACTTACAGACATTTACCCTAGCCTGCCTATCATAAAATCTTATTATTATTTGTATTATTACATAAAACATTCAATGGACAACACAGAACAGTTCTCCCCTATGGCTGCCAAGCACCAGGTATATGCAGGGCCAACAATCCATCAGACAGACAGATCAACAGCATAGCTTAGCAAGGCAGCCTGGGTTTTAACCAGTTTTTCCAAAAGTAAAATTGTTTAGGGTTAGGTATCTAGGGGGACCTGTGCACATAGATGATTATCATTAGGGTGACAACATTTTTTTTTTTTTTTTTTTAATATGCCACCTAGCTCTCATCTCAATGATTAGGAAGGCTGCATAGTTTATTTTTGATTTTGCAATTTTTTAAAGACTAACTTTATAATCTTTCTATTCTGTTTTGTCATATAAACTCATTTGCATACCATGGGACTATGGGAAAGCCATGCAAATCGTGTTTCAGTTTACAAACAAGGCAGATACTGCTTTATTGCTCATTAGCATTTCTTGGCCATGTGTATGCAAATGAGATTTAAATGTTGGGAAATGTTTATGCAGCTCTCTTAGGCAGTGAGAGAGGAGTTAGGCTGGCATATAAAATTACAATTTTTGTCGCCCTAATGATAATGGTCTAGGGTCCAGGCCCCTCTAGATAGCCAACCAATGCTAACCAATTTTTCTCCTTTTGGATTGAGAACTTACACTCAGTTCACACTTTCGCGTAAAACGCTGCTTTCGAACGCGCAAAAAAACGCACAACAGTACAGGAACCATGCATTCCAATGGAGGTGGTTCACACTTGCGCGTTTTAATGCGCGTTCGTAGGCACCTATAAATATCCGACGCATAGGCAAGTATGTTCGTGTTAATTTGGGTGTTTATCCAGCGTTTGGTTCCAATAGACTTCAATGGGAAACACCATAGGTGTGTTGTTCGGGCATTTGTGTCGCGTAAAACGCGCCTATGGATGCGCGTTTTACAAAGTTTGCAACATGCTGAATCAGCCACCATGGAATGTCATACCTCTAAAGCACTCAGATTGGCCAAACTATATCATTGATCATTGGCCAACTATGCAGTCAAACGCGCCTACACTATTTACCAAAACGCTTGAAAAAACGCGCCTACACGCCAGTCTTGAACGCACCAAAAACGCTAGGCTTCAAAACGCTCAGGTCTGAACCCAGTGTTATGTTTGAAAACTCATGATTGTCGTTGTAAGGTATGCTGATGCCCTGTCTTATGGATAGATAGTCAGCCTGCACATACCTGGCTTTTGGCATGAACTGAGTGGTTTAAGTTAAATGTGATAGAAAATGATTATTAATGATATATCATTTTTAGAAAGGACTTTTCTTGGTTTGAGGGTTGGGGTGGACAGAGGACACTAGTTTATATTCTCCCTGCTCTAACACTGCAGCTTTAAATTCAATTCACTATGCCTGGCTTTGGTAGGAAGGTAAGCTGAATGTAAGAATGCAGGGCGAATGCGAACAAGCAATGTTTGCAGGGAACTGCTTGCTGTCGAACAGTTCGGGACATCTCTAATGTTTAGTTATAGCAAAATCATTTTATGGCAATAGCGCAATTACTATAACCCTGTTATTAAACGTTTTGCATATTACTGCAATGTAACTTTCAGTTATAGCAAAGCATTTTACCGCAATAACACCATTATTATACTGTTATTATTAAATGCATTGTATATTACTGAAAGATAACATGTAGTTATAGCAATAGCATTTTATGGCACTAACACCATTATCATACCTGTGTAATTAAACTTGTTGCATATTGCCGCAAGATAAGGTAAAGCTACAAGTAAAATCAATACTGCAATAATGCCATTTTTATACCCATGTTATAGTGCATGCATAGTTCAAACACATTTTACTTAAAAAATTGCATTATTATACCTGCATTAGTGAGCGCATAGTTTAAAGACATTTTACTGCAAAATATGTATTCCTATACCCATGTTAGTGAATGCTTAGTTCAAAGACATTTTACCACAAACATTACATTGTTATACCCATGTTAGAGAGAGTCCCATTATTTTTCCCTTTTTCTGATCTGTCAGAACAGATAAAGAAAAATAATGGATCCTGTAAACAAAAAAAGGATCCTGTGCATCAGTTATGCACATTTTGCATCCGTTTTTTAAATAGAAAAAAAGACAGCATGCAAGACTTTTACAAAAATGGATCTCTGAGGGAAGAGGCTAATATGGATGCCAAATGTGCATAACTGTTGCACAGGATCTGTTGTTTACAGGATCCTTTTTTTTTTTTTTTTTTTCTGTTCTTCTGACACAGTTGTAGTTCAAAGATATTTAATAGCAAAAACAGCATTTTTAAACAGGTGTTAGTAAATGCATTATTACTGCATCAAACTAAGTATTTCAAACACATTACTGCAAAAATTGCATTATTACCAAAGTAAATTAAAGTCAATACCAGTGTGTGGTGTGTTTGTCGAGAGGGAGGGACATTTAGCCTCTGTCTTTAAACTGCAGGAAAAAAAACTTGTGATTTTGCTAATACCGTTTAATAATCTTCGTACAAAACCCATGATTTTTTTTATTTATAGACCCATGTCTCATTAGTCAGAATGTGGGTAGTAGCAGTAGTGGCAGCACCGACCATCTGGCCAGTAGAAGAAGTAGTAGAAGTGGCACTTGTAGCCATGATGGCAGTATGGGAACCGGGAGGTGGGCCAAAGAACCCATGACGGCATATCACAGTCTGAAAAAAGTGGCAGGGAGAGTGAGGACTGTGTGGGAATGATGATGATTGTGTGCTAGACAGGGCCTGGGAGCCAGATCAGGGTGCTCCACTCCATCATGACATATCCATAATAGAATATGTGGCCATGAGAAAACTATTTGTGACCAGCAATTAGCTTGTGTGCAAGCTGAACTTACTCATCTGGCCAAGTTTCTGGTGGTGCACTTGCTGCCATACCACTTAGTTGTGCTAATGGTGGCGCAGTTGTGTGTCTTCAACAAAATTTAATTCTGCTGTATGATATTCCCACTTCTGCCCAGCTGTCATTATTATTATTATTTTTTTTACAATTATTTAAAATTGCAATTAACTGCGAGGTAAGGTACACGCCAATGTGAATACCTGGAGCAGCTGTTACAGTACATCTCTTTCAGGGTACACTGGGTCAATGTTTTTCATAGGAGCACTGCAGCAACAAGGCCAGGTCCTATTGACACCTTCACATTTGTGTCTGGTTCCCACACCAGGTGCTTATCCCCCCCTCCTTCCTATTATTTGTGAAAAGTGAAGCATTGCCATGCAGTGTTACAGCTGATCAGCCTGGGCGAGAGTAGCCACACAGCCGATCACTTGCTAAAGTGCATCAAGCAGCAGAAATTCCACTGCCTGTCTCCCTGCCAACTCCAACTGGGAAGGTAGTTTGTGACAATGGCAAGAACATAATGGCCATGCTGCATTTTGGGGAAATAACACACATGCTTGCTGCATGTGATAAATTTAGTCATGCAAGTACAGAGGATGCTGGCCATGTCTAGGAGACTGTCCTCGCAGTTCAGCCAAGTGACAAGGAACGCCCTCCTGCACTTGCACCATTTGATCTGCAATGTTCCAATTTGGTGAAATTTTAACATGCATATGGTAGAGCAGGGTTTCTCATCTCCAGTCTTCAAGACCCACCTACCAGTCATGTTTTCAGTATTTTCTTAGTATTGAGCAAGTGATATAATTAGTGTCCATGCATCAGGACTTACCACAGGTATTCATTCTGTGGGATATTCTCAAATCCTGACCGGAAGGTAAGTCCCAAGGACTGGAGTTGAGAAACCCTGTGCTAGAGCAGTGTTTCCCAACCAGTGTGCCTCCAGCTGTTGAAAAACTACAACTCCCAGCATGCCCAGACAGCCTTAGGCTATGCAGGCATGCTGGGAGTTGTAGTTTTGCAACAGCTGGAGGCACACTGGTTGGGAAACACTGTGCTAGAGCATCAGGACGAGCAGCGTAAAGTGGTGAACGATTTTGTCGTGCGCCAGATCACCTCAGCAGGGAGCATGTGTTGCTTTGAGGTTACACAGTGCAGCTCATCAGACACCTGTCACGTACTGAGGCCCTTCGATGAGGCCACCAGATTTGTTAGCAGGGACAACTGCAACATAAAATATTCGCTGGTATACCGGTTTGGGTTCTCTGTATCTTTAAAAGCAATGTCCTGGGTAGAATGAAACCTCCAGAGTCCAGACCTACTCCAGTTCCTAGGTTTCTCTGCAAAAAGTCGCACAAATGCAGCTTTTCTGAGGCTAGTTTAAAAACCTTGGCTACATTGGGTGCTTTCTCTCTCTGGACAGGGCATGGAGGCTTCTCACACTGCACACAAATTGAAGGCACAGGTTGCTGCTTATTGTTTGGAAGACAAAAAGGGAATGTACAGTATGCCGTTAGTGCGTGGACAAGCAGGATTTTGTATATCTTTTGGATTATTTTGTATCTTGCAACCTGTGTACCTGTTACCTGTGTATATGTTTCCAGTAAATGCTGTAAAGGACCCAAGCTTTGGACATCGGAAGCCTGGTTTGTCTCTGACCATTGCGCTAAAACCCCACACTACGTAATTCCCGTGATATTTATATTTTAACAAACACACTGATTCAACAAAGGACAGGAGAAGAACAGCTTACGTATCTTGTTGGCTGCCCTGTAGCTGTTAGGGAAAGTCTCATAAAGGAGGACGTGGAGGATGACTAGCTGCCACCGGAGGAGGAGTCGTTCAGGATGACAAGGCTGATGATGGTGATGACCAAATGGGGGACAGAGCCGGAAAGAACTGGGTCCTCGGTTGTGCCAGTGTACAAAACATCACTTTTGTCAAAATGAACAAGACATAGATCTGTGGGGATTTCCACACACCTTCACCTAAGTCCAATGAATAGATCTGCCCTTGCTGACGGTGCCCCAGCATGTAGCTGTCTGCCTACCATCATGTTCCGTACAGTATGGCTGCTGCCGACTTTCTGCCACTGCCCACCTATCATGTTCATACCGTATGGCCGCTGCCGCCATCATGCCACTGCCACTATTTGCCTGCTTACCATCATGTACATACTCTATGGCCTCTTGCACACGACCGTATGGCTTTTTCAGTGTTTTGCGGTACGTTTTTCCGTATGGCATATACAGTATACAGTAATTACATAGAAATTTTTTTATCCGGAACGGATACGGAAGACATACGGATGCCTTTCCGTATGATTTCCGTTTTTTTTGCAGACCCATTGACTTGAATGGAGCCACTGAACGTGATTTGCGGACAAGAATAGGACATGTTCTATATTTAAACAGAACAACGGAAACGGAAGGCATACGGAGACACTTCAGTATTTTTTCCAGACCCATTGAAGTGAATCGTTCAGTATACAGAACTGAAAAAACTGCCAGTATACGGTCCGCAAAATACTGTAGTGTGCAAGAGGCCTATGGCTGCTTTTGCCACCACTGCAGCTTCTTCTCCCTGCTGCTAATCCCCCTTCTGCCACTACACAGCCATCACTACTACTACTCCCCCTAAACAGCCGGCCACACATCTACTGCCTTGTCTGTTCCATGCTATTCTGCTACTCCTATAGCCATTCAATCCAGTCTACGTTACTCCTTTCTGTCTCTACATATTCCTGAGGCTAAGGTCTCTTGCACACGAACGTATGTATTTTGCGGTCCGAATAGAACAGTACTATCCTTGTCCATTACGCGGAAAATAATAGGACAAGTTCTATCCCTTTGCGGAATGGATATACGTAAACGGAAAGCAAACGGAATACCTTCAGGTTTTTTTTGCGGACCCATTGAGATCAATGGTTCCACATGCGGTCCGCAAAAAATTGGCATGGACACAGAAAGAAAATATGTTCATGTGCAAGAGGCCTAAGGCTACACTGCGACATTGGTCACGCCCCAGCTTTCGCAGCCAGGATTGCAGAGTAGCAGTGATCCCATAGAAATAAGTAGGATAGCTGCGACAGTCTCAAGAAATACAGCCTTTGGATTTCTTGTGACTATCGCGGTGATCCCGAGGTGCAACCAACATCTCAGTGTAGCCCTGCTGCCAGTGAGCCAGCAATGTTAGAGTTAAGCGATCATACTGGCGTGCTACATATCCAGCCAACCTAAGCTCTAGGAACTGCAGTGACACATGGATAGGAGTCCTGACGTCAGCAGGAGTAAGCGGGCCGCATTTGGTTGGAGCCAAAAGACTAATAGAGCGCTGAGAAAGAGAGGTACTGAAGACTGTGGGGCACTGCTGCTTACAATGAAGGGAATGCTGGTCATGACAGCACTGATGCTGACACCGGGTAGGAACCTTGTAAGTAGTGGGCACTGTTGCTGAAACCTGAGGGGACACTGAGGATGGCACTTAAAGTGTGAAGATGTAGTTTCTTATCATTTGAATTCCCTTTTGTATCTGTTCATTTAAATTTCATTTTAAGATCTGTGAATGCAGGTGAAAGGGAGTAAGGCTTTGTCTACATATTTTCTCAAGGTTGTTTTGGGATTCTGACTCACTGTGGACCAGGGAACTGGCCGTTCCAAGTTCTGGGGTGAGAGCAGATGAACAACACATACACAGTGACAATTACGGAGCGCACACGCTGGCTACGTTCCACTAGGGAATGGATCTTTTTGTTTAATCGGTATAAAGCTGTAACCTATAGGGGGAGACTCCTCGTTTGGGACCTAATCAGAGTTTTCCTGATCGAGACTCTGACGGCTTTTGCTGAAAGGGCTTCCCAGCTGATGTCGCTGTCAGATGATATTAAAAGGGTCGTCTTATCATAAACAATGGGGACATATTGCTAGGATATGCCCCCATTGTCTCATAGGTGCAGGTCCCACTGCTGGAACCCACACCTATATCGGGAACGGAGACCCTCAAGGTGGTGGCTGGAGGACTCCGGTCCGGCCACCACCAAGCCGGCCCCTATAGAACTGAATGTGAGCGCACCGCGCATGACCGGTCACTGTTCCCATTAACTTCTATGGGCTCGACGGAAATAGCCGAGCCAGCCCTCAGCTATTTTCGCTGGCCCCAAAGAAAATGAATAGAGGGTGGCTACGCATGTGCAGTGCGCCCTCCTTCACTTCCGGGGCTCCGTTCTTTATATAGGTGCAGGTCCCAATGGTGGGATCCACACCTATAAGACAATAGGGACATATCCTAGCGATATGCCCCCAGTGACTATGAAGAGACAACCCCATTGGTGATCTTTGTACCTTCATCGTGGATGTAGTCAGGACTCCAGGTGAAGTGTTGATGTAATTGTGCAATATGTTCTTTATCCTTTGCATATAGATAAGTAACATAGTAACATAGTAACATAGTATATAAGACCGAAAAAAGACATTTGTCCATCCAGTTCGGCCTGTTTCCTACAAGTTGATCCAGAGGTCCAGTGCAAAAGAAAGACATTATATTGATATGTGTATAGATTATTTATTATATTTAATAAAATCACATTATAACCCTTCCTTTGAAGTGTAGCTGCAGTTCAGTTAACAGTCTTTGTGTAAAGAGTATCCAAACTTGAACTCTTGCTCTTATTAGTAAAACACCACTCGCGTGCAGCTACTGTCCTTTCACTCTGGGAGCCCTATTCTGGAGATAGGTGTAGGTTCCAGAGGTGGAACCTACACCTATCCAACATGTGTGGCATATCCTAGCAAAAAGCCACAAATGTTAACATGTATCTCATTTTGAGATACATTTTTTTTTTTTCAAATTTGTCTTCATTAAAAATATGGCGTCTATACAGAGCTGAAATGCTCTAGTAGCACCCTTTGAATTTTCTGTCTCTTCCGTCAGACAAGGAGCAGATGGGCTCCTTATCGCTGACATTATAAACACTCATTATAACTCGGTTCTTACTGGTAAGAATGTGGCTTAAAGGGAGTCTGTCACCTCATTTTCACTAATATAGCTAACACTACCATGCCATTGAAGATTGCAAATACTTTCCAAGCATGCATGTGTGCACTGTGTCTGTGATCCATGTCCAGGAAAAGCACTTTTATTCTGCTGAGAAACAGCTCCCTAGTGCCCAGCTGAAAGTGAAAGTAAAAAAAGCTCTAGATTTCTAACGGCTATATCTTCGGATATAGTGGATATAACGCTGTGGTTCTGGTATCGTTTGAAAGGTTGGAATGCCCACATTTCTAGCCGTTACAAATTCCAAGATATGTGCAGCTAAAGCAGCCCTCCCCTCTTCAGTCAGGTTTGCTTTGGGCACTTGCAGCAGCAGAGTTGGGCACTTGGGAGCTGTTTTCCAGCAGAATAAAAGTGCTTTTCCTGGACATGGAATACAGACACAAAGTGCACACAGGTAGGTTTGGGCTGTGTATGCAATCTTCTATGGGGCAGTGCTCTTAGATAGATTGGTGAAAAAGAGGTGACAGACTCCCCTAAATAAGTGTTTATGACCTCTCAGTTAAGAGATAAGGGTTATTAGATGACCAGTAAAAAGTGAAAGTACCAGTCACACAGCTAGAAAAAAGTTAACCCTTTGTGACATAATGGCTCAATATTTTTAATAAAGGCCAAGTAAAATTTTTAGCCAAAAATGAGTAACATGCAATAAAAAATATATTTTTAGGACTGCTGTGGAGGTATTTTGTGTTGCACTGCGGTATTGGCACAGCTGGGGAGGATTTGAGTGCTGCATGGTATTTGTTTGGGGCAGTTGAGGAAGGATTTTGTGGAAAACTGAGGTTGGTGTTCATTGTGATAATGTATGTGGGCTGGTTTGGTTTGTGTGCCAAGGCTGCTTTTCAGTTCCAGTGCAGATGGACACCTTTCCATAGATCATAAAACAGCAAATGTTAAGGAAGAAACTGAACAGTTTTAACCTTTTAGTCTATTAAAAAACACATGTCCAGTATTATATTTATTCTGTTTTATGAAAAGAGGGAGTAAAAAAAACAAAAAAAATAACTATAGCAAAAATACAATGAAAATCATAAAACCGTGGATGATCTTAGGAGAAAATGATATACTATTTATACGTTCATTTGAAAACATGGAAGTGTTATCAAGTTCTGAAAAAATTGACAATGCATATATTTAAGCAATAGCAGGGATGAAATATTGCAAAGATGCATCATCATGTAGTAATATAAAGTGGACCATCCGCTTGTGTACAATATCTGCAAAAGAAAACAAAAATATCAGACCATTTCTGTTCTATTCAACTGAAAATAAGCAAGGAAAATACACTACTGGAGAATGTAAAATGAGCATCTTAAAAACTTAATGCGATTGAGCTGAAACTGTTGAAATAAAGCTGCTAGTTTTGCTAGGTCAATGATCACACACCCTTTATTTTGGGTTCATGCAGCAGGTTATATGTTAATGCAGGATCACATTAATACCAAGAACAAAAATGCACTGGTACTCAAGTAACCTGTAGCTTAAATCTATAACACTAATTTATTGAAAAAAGATTAAAATCACTCCATATTATTCAAATGAAAACCACAATAAAACATACCGGTAAAACCTCTTGTACGGCCCAGTCTGGTAAGATGAATTAATACATAAATTGTGTGCCATGGCGCCCTCAATTTACACCTGATGTGTTTATGTCCAACATAAATTCATTGGTGAGTTACTGCCGTTATAGAGATCCGGGCTCTATTTGATAACTTGACACATTTGTTGATTAAGGACCGGTAGTTTGTCTGAAACGCGTCAAGTTGTATCGAGGTGCTGTTCATTGTTCTTCAACAAAGATACTCTTGGATTTGAAATCTGTGCTGGATTTACTCTTTGGTCGTTTCATCGGTTAGGAATCAGACAAGGTCTGTACACGACTGCTTTCCTGGTGAGCTGGAGTTCTCTGCTACGTTTGACACAGTACTAAGCTCACATTGCTTTCTACAACCTCCGATGATGCTCTCATTCGCAGGTTGTTGTGGTTCCCCCGATGGAGCTTCTATACCAGCGGTGCTTTCATGGCTACTTATCAGCAAATGAATCAGGTGTAAACTAAGGTTTAATGTGCAGCACAAGACATTTATACTCTGCCTGTTTGTAAGTGGGACACACCAGCTGGAATTTGCTGCTGTGTCAAGTCATCAAATAGAGACCTGATCAATATCAGGTGTGAATTGAGGTTCAGTGTGCACTTGAGGGTTCCGCTGCACACAATATATGTATTACACTCAGTTCACACTTTCGCGTAAAACGCCGCTTTTGAACGCACATAAAAACGCACAACAGTAAAGGAACCATGCATTCCAATGAGGGTGGTTCACACTTGCGCGTTTTTATGCGCGTTCATAGGCGCCTATAAACGTCCGACGCATAAGCAAGTATGTTCGCGTTAATTCAGGCTTTTTTCGAGCGTTTGGTGCTAATAGACTTCAATGGGAAACGCGATAGGCGTGTTGTTCGGGCGTTTGTGCAGCGTAAAACGCGCCTATGGACGCGCGTTTTTCAAAATTCACACCTCAGATTGGCCAAACTATATAGGGAGGGCTGTTTGGTCATTGGCCAACTATGCAGTCAATCACATAAACGCGCGTCAAACGCGCCTACACTATTTACCAAAACGCTTGAAAAAACGCGCCTACACGCCAGTCTTGAACGCACCAAAAACGCTAGGCTTCAAAACGCTCAGGTCTGAACCCAGTGTTAGGCTACATGCACACGAACGAATGTGTTTTGCAGTCCGCAAAAAAAAAAACCAAAAAACCGAATGACGTCAGTAAGGCAAGCGTTTTTTTTGCGGATCCATTGTAATAATGCCTATCTTTGTACGCAAAACAGACAAGAATACGACAAGTTCTATTTTTTTTTTAGCGGGTCTACGGAACAGACATACGGAAATGAATGGGTCCCCATCTTATCCGCAAAAAAAAAAAACGGAAGGGACACGGAAACTGAAAAATCAGAAAAACAGAAAAAATCTAAATATGTTTGTGTGCATGTGGCCTTAATCTGTTTACCAGACCATGACCACACTATTTAGAAGTGGAATTTTATTGTGGTTTTTATTTGAATGATTGTCTCAGACAGTGATTTGGTGTTTTTAATAAATTAGTATTATATATTTGTGGTCCTGGCTACGGGACCTTGGTTTCACCATAAACCTAACTAAACTATCTAAGCAAAGTGGCTCCCTCCCACAAATGCAGGCTGGAAACATCCTGCTTTACTTATGCTGTGGGTTGAGTGCCAGTGCATTTTTATTCTCAGTATTTAGTTTTGTAGAGACTTGATACTCTGTAGTATACTGTGTTTATTACCTGGAATCTCTGTTCCAACCATTGAGCCAACCTTGTCCAGTATTCTGCCAGGGTCACATTAAGGCCCCTTGCACACGACTGTATGTCCTCTGGGCCACCCGCGGGACTATTGTCCTGCACTCATATGAGTGTCATTCCAAGATCTTTCAAATTGGACAAATAGTTCAGCCAAGGCAGTTGTTGGCTGCTGTGCACAAGAGATCCGTCGCTTTATCCAGTCTCATGTATTCTCGATGAGGGGGGAGAGATCCAGCTATCGAACTAACCAAGGAAGGTGCTGAATACCCTGAAGAGCATGTTTTGTAATGTGGGCTGTGTCCTGGACATTCCAAAGGCTGGTCAATGTCCCCTCCATGAATACCAGATAGGAACAGCTATGGTAGCTCTCAAGTTGGTCCTGCGCGTCTCTGCACTATGCATGATGGCAGTGTGACCTCTCCAGCCCACCTGCAAACTCTCATGTGGTCATCAAAGGCAGATGAATGCAGTCTCTGCCTTTGTACTAAAGATGGCTGTATCAGAGTTTGCAAGAGGGCTGAAGAGTAAAGATGAGCAAATTTCTTGAAATAACTTTTTTGTCTCCTATGCACCATTTTTTTTTTTTTATCATAAATTCAGGTCCAAGTTGATGCTACCTGATTCAAGTATGCTCTAAATGCCATGAACATTGGAATATACCTGTAATGCTCTTTTTCTCTCAAAAAACAGAAAAAAAAAATAGAAGTCCTAGAAGAAGAGAGAGAGACCCACAGTAAAACTCCACCAGAAATGAGACATGCACGCCAGTTCTCATTTCAAAAGGACAAGAGTACTGAGTGTCTAAAGAGAAAATTGCCCTGGTTAGCTGGGTGGCCTCGGGACTGCTCTCTCATTAGGGAGATTTCCTACTATTAACCAGTACAGGACCGCCTAACGCAGGGATGCGTCCTGCGGGCGGTCCTGTAGCTCTGAGATGACGCGTCGGCGCGTCATCTCGTGAGAGCCGAGACTTCCTGTGAACGCGCGCGCGTTCACAGAGAAGCGCGTCTCGGCAGTTAGGCTACAGCCTGCCAGCGATAATCCATCGCTGGCAGGCTGTAGATGCGATATAAATCGCATCAAACAGGTATATCAGACGCTGTTTCGTGAACAGCGTCTGATATAGCTGCTACCTGGTCCTCTGGTGGTCCCATTTGCTGGGATCGACCACCAGAGGACCAGGTAACACTGGAAAGTTGCACCAAACACTACACTAACCCCCACCCACCCCCTCACCTATTAACCCCTTGATCACCCCATCTAGACCCCCTGATCACCCCCTGTCATTGATCACACCCCTTGTAAGGCTCCATTCAGACGTCTATATGTGTTTTGCGGATCCGTGGATTCACGGATCCGCAGATCCTCAAAACACGGACACCGGCAATGTGCTTTCCGCATTTTGCAGATCCGCACATTGCCAGAACTATATAGAAAATGCTTTTTCTTGTCCGCAACTGCGGACAAGAATAGGACATGTTCTATATTTTTGCGGAACGGAAGTGCAGACCCGGAAGCGCGGATCCGTAATTCCGGATCCGAGCGGGACAAAGTCTGTCCCCATAGAAATGAATGGGTCTGCAATTCCGTTCCGCAAACAGAATTTCGGACGTGTGAATGGGGCATAAGGGTCCCTTATCACCGCCAGTTAGTTAGCTACTTGTTAGGTAGCTAGCGCCCAGCCCACCGCACCGCAGTCACTGATTTTGGCAGAGATTTTTTCATCCACATTGACCGATGCGAATGAAAAAATCTGTGCCGTTCATTTTTTTTTTTTCCAGCGCAGAGGCTGAACGGAAAAAAAAATCTCATTACCCGTATGTTCAATATAAGGAGAATCACAGATACTCCTAATGCTGGCCATACGTGTAATTATTGCGGAGACCCTCAAATGCCAGGACAGTATAAATACCTCACATGTGACCCCATTTTAGAAAGAAGACACCTCAAGGTATGGTGAGTTCATGCAAAATTTTATTTTTTGTCACAAGTTAGTGGAATATGAGACTGTAAAAAAAAAAAAAAAAAAAAAAAAATCAATTTCCGCTAACTTGTGCCAAAAATTTTTTTTTCTGTGAACTCGCCATACCCCTCACAGAATACCTTGGGGTGTCTTCTTTCCAAAATGGGGTCACATGTGGGGTATTTATACTGTCCTGGCATTTTAGGGGTCCTAAAGCGTGAGAATCCAAATGGGTAAAAATGGCCTGTGAAATCCTAAAGGTACTCATTGGTTTTAGGGCCCCTTTGCGCATCCAGGCTGTAAAAAAGTGTCACTTATGTGGTATCGCCGTACTCAGGAGAAGTAGGGCAATGTGTTTTGGGGTGTATTTTTACATATACCCATGCTGCGTGTGAGAAATGTCGCTGTAAACGACAACTTTTTACATTTTTTTATTCAAAGTTGTCAATTTACAGAGATATTTCTCTCACCCAGCATGGGTATATGTTAAAATACACCCCAAAACACATTGCCCCACTTCTCCTGAGTACGGCGATACCACATGAGTGACACTTTTTGCAGCTAAGATGCAAAGGGACCCAAATTCTAATAAGTACCTTTTAGGGGCATTTTTACGCATTTTTCTTCTCACGCTTTAGGGCCCCTAAAATGCCAGGGCAGTATAAATACCCCACATGTGACCCCATTTTGGAAAGAAGACACCCCAAGGTATTCGCTGAGGGGCATAATGAGTCCATGAAAAATTAAACTTTTTGTCAAAAGTTAGCGGAAAGGGAGACTTTGTGAGAAAAAACAATAAAAAATCAATTTCCACTAACTTGTGCCAAAAAAAAAATCTTCTATGAACTCGCCATGCCCCTCATGGAATACCTTGGGGTGTCTTCTTTCCAAAATGGGGTCACATGTGGGGTATTTCTACTGCCCTGGCATTTTAGGGGCACTAAAGCGTGAGAAGAAGTCTGGAATCCAAATCTGGAATTTGGGCCCCTTTGCGCATCTTGGCTGCAAAAAAGTGTCACTCATGTGGTATCGCCGTACTCAGGAGAAGTGGGGCAATGTGTTTTGGGGTGTATTTTTACATATACCCATGCTGGGTGAGAGAAATATCTCTGTAAATTGACAACTTTGAATAAAAAAATGTAAAAAGTTGTCGTTTACAGCGATATTTCTCACACGCAGCATGGGTATATGTAAAAATACACCCCAAAACACATTGCCCTACTTCTCCTGAGTACGGCGATACCACATGAGTGACACTTTTGCAGCCTGGGTGCAAAGGGCCCTAAACCAATGAGTACCTTTAGGATTTCACAGGCCATTTTTATGCATTTGGATTCTCACGCTTTAGGGGCCCCTAAATGCCAGGTGAGTATAAATACCCACATGTGACCCCATTTTGGAAAGAAGACACCCCAGGTATTCCGTGAGGGGCATGGCGAGTCCACAGAAGTTTTATTTTTTGGCACAAGTTAGCGGAAATTGATATATATTTTTTTTTTTTTTGTTTTTTACAAAGTCTCATATTCCACTAACTTGTGACAAAAAATTAAATTTTACATGAACTCACCATACCCCTCACGGAATACCTTGGGGTGTCTTCTTTCCAAAATGGGGTCACATGTGGGGTATTTATACTGTCCTGGCATTTTAGGGGCCCCTAAAGCGTGAGAAGAAGTCTGGAATCCAAATGCGTAAAAATGCCCTGTGAAATCCTAAAGGTACTCAGTTTTAGGGCCCCTTTGCGCACCCAGGCTGCAAAAAAGTGGCACACATGTGGTATCGCCGTACTCAGGAGAAGTAGGGCAATGTGTTTTGGGGTGTATTTTTATATATACCTATACTTTGTGTGAAAAATATCTCTGTAAATGACAACTTTTAAAAATTTTTATACAAAGTTGACAATTTACAGAGATATTTCTCTCACCCAACATGGGTATATGTAAAAATACACCCCAAAACACATTGCCCTACTTCTCCTGAGTACGGCGATACCACATAAGTGACACTTTTTTGCAGCCTGGGTGCGCTACCTTTAGGTTTTACATGGCGGCTCACAATTTAGCCCCGCCCAAAATGCCAGAACAGTAAACACACCCCACAAATGACCCCATTTCGGAAAGTAGACACCCCAAGGTATTCACTGAGGGGCATAGTGAGTCCGTCTGAGATTTTTTTTTTTTTTGCCAGAAGTTATCAGAAATTGAAACTTTTTTTTTTTTTTTCTCAGAAAGTGTCATTTTCCGCTAACTTGTGAAAAAAAATGAAATCTTTCATGGACTCAATATGCCCCTCAGCGAATACCTTGGGGTGTCTTCTTTAATCACAGTTCAAGTAAGAACCTGAATTATTTGGGAAATTCAGGACATATTCAGAATGTTTAGAAATAATTCAATCATCTCTACTGGAGAGTGCCTACACTCATCCAATATAATCCTACTGCTAGGGGATAATTGTCACAGAAAAGGGGCGTGGCCTAAACTGTGTGCCATAAAACATGCCGTAACGAATAGGTAGTGTAAAGTTAGACTGGACAGCATAAAGATAAACCAAATTTACCATTAAGCATCAGTCACTATGATAAATCTGCAGCAGATTAAAGCTGTTTAGTCTAAATTTACACCATCCTAGAAAGTATTACTAAACCGGTCCCAATGTGTTAATGTTATTCTACAGGTCATGAAAGTTTCAATGACAACCAGTTAGTGTCCTGTGATTTCACAATCAAGTCCCCTAGAAAATCAAGTCCCCTAGAAAATAGAACTAGTGAAACTAAATGCATCCAATGCATCGCTGGTAAGAATATGGACTCACCTTGTACCACAGCTGATAACAGCTACACAGACTGTGGCTTCCAGCAATAACCAGTTATAATCAGCAGACTGGCTTCCACATGTTCATCCATCTTAGCATCTTATGCTTCAGCCATTTTGTAAAATGTGCTCTTTACCTACATTTCTAAATGTGTTAATCCACGTTTTATGCTCTATTGTTTTTCTAGATCCAATAAACTCTACAGACTTCCGATTGAGTCTAGTTATTGGAAAATAGACTGGTTTACCTGCATGTCAAACTACACACGCACACACACACCACAGGGTAACGTGTAGCGAAGACAGAACACATCCACTCTGCTAGACTGGGAGTCATGGATGCTGGAGTGTGGTCTGGATTTAGGGCTGGTTTACTGGCAACAATTTCTATTTCTCTCTAAATGACCCTATACAATCTACACATCACATAATCTTGAAAACATCCACAGGAAAGAAGACAGGAAAAACTGAACCTTTTGTGATGGCGCTGTCAGCAGGAGCCAGGTAAGTATTGGTAAAAAACAATACTTTTTATTTACAGTTGATGGGTTTCAGGGGCGGAGCGCCCCTTTCATCAGGACAGTATTATGATAACATTCACATGTAGCGGTTATTTCAACACAGATTTGGCACGCAGGACCCGTGGGAGGAGATTCAGGGGGAGGGAGGGAGGAGGGGGGCAGGTCCATGGGAGTGAATACATTAAATCAACATGTCTTGGGGGGCGTGGTCTGACCAGCGATGTAGACAGACGTGTGGAGCAGAGCTCCTGGAAATACTCATTTATATCCTCTACCTGCCACTTACCTGACTATTGGAGGCCGACACAGTTCAGGAACCTCCCCAGGCATTTGTCACCCGTCTGGAGGCACCATGACCCGCCAAAGACCCAAGGAGAAGAAGGTAAAGGAGGTCGGCCTTAACACGCCGACTAAACAAAATTGCGCCGCGCGCACTGCACATTTTTCCGAAGTAGCGGCGAAGCTGGGGAAGTTTTCCCGCACCTCGGCACCTAATGCTAGTGATCCACTGCTAGACACCGGCCCGACTGGCGAACCACAAGGAGCAGGAAGTTCGGAAACTGCCTCCTCTGTGCAACAGAAGGTGGGTACAGAGTCGATGCTAGAGACTGCACCCATAGCTGAACCTACTATAGTAGAAGTGTATAATATGGTGGCGTAGTGTAATACAGCCCTCACTTCACTTAATACCAATGTGGGGAGTCTCAAAGAAGAGGTCCTGGTGATAAGGCAAGTTATGCGGCAGTTTAAGGAGTGAAGTGGAGAGCTGGAGGGCCGTATGAGTGAGATGGAAGACCATTTGCCGCCAGTTAAGAGAGACTTACAACGTGTCATACATAATGTTTCCCTGCTCATATCTAAGTTAGACGACTTGATAAATCGTCTGAGACGGAACAACGTCCGGTTTATTGGAATTCCAGAACGCACTGAGGGTTCAGATGCAGTAACATATATGGAAAAATGGCTTGGGGACACCATTAGGGGGGAAAAACTGTCCCCGCTCTTTGCAATTGAACAGGCACACTGGGTGCAGTTTCGCCCACCACCACCAGGGGCGCCTCAGAAATCTCTCTTGATTAAAGTCTTACATTATAGAGACCGGGAAGCCATCCTCAGAGCGGCCAGGGACTGCCCGGATATACAAATCAACGGTAACCGTGTTCTGATGTCGCCGGACTTTTCTGCAGAAATACAAAAACGGAGAGCGCGGTTTTTGGAGGTTAAAAAAGCGGCTGAGGTCCTTGCAGTGGCCGTACTCCATGTTGTATCCTGCTAAACTCCGAGTGGTGGCAAATGGAACAACGCACATCTTCGAGGATCCTGTGGAGGCCTGTCAATGGCTGGATGCCCATGATAAGGATCGGAGTGGCAACAACACCTGAAGGACTGGTGACACTGCTGACAGAACTGTTCTTTAATTGCAATCTTTAGTCAGTTCTTAGCCATTAATCTGTGTTGTTGTCCTCTGGGACTCTTTATATTTGCGGAGGGGGGGAGGTTATGTTTCTAATTACAGTACTATAGGGGTCGCCATACTGTCAGGGTGAGAGGTGAGGTGACATATCCCATTTGTGCTTCCAGGATGAAGCGCTTATGGATGACCACATAACCGTTTCGCTACCACTGTCTATATTGTTAGTTTCTAACGGTTAGGTTCACTTTGTTTACTTTTTGAATACCCCTGTTTGGTTTACAATACGGGATATGACTGTATTTTTTATGGGATTGTTGGGGCGGGGGGGGGGGACTGTAAAGGGGCAGGATATATTTCTCTTCCTAATGCTATTGAGTGATTTCTCCTGGGTGTTCGGCACTGCTTTGTATTTCTCCACATGTGGCACTATGATGTGTTCCTTTAAAGTTCTCGCATGGAATGTGAGCGGGATGTCGCAAGCGTCTAAACGGTCTGCTGTTTTTCATACTTTACAGGACCATCAACCGGCTATTATATGTTTATCCGAGACCCATCCAACTCCTGATAAGACGCGTCTGATTCATAAAGCATCGATGGTGTGTGATTTTCATTCTACCTATTCCACGCATGCACGAGGTGTTAGTATTTTGGTACACAGATCTATTCTGTTTATAGCTCAGGAATCATATATCGATACCGAAGGCAGATTTGTATGTGTGGACTGCCTAAACTTTCAATTTCGGCTTATTCTGGTAGCTGTATATAACCCCCTGGGAGTTAACTGTAGTTGGGAGGTCTTAATGACCTATTCATGAGTATGCACAGTGTATTATTGTGTATTTTGATATATGACTTGACTATGTCTATATACGTGATCCTTACTATTATTGCTGATTGTATTATATAATGTGTCTGTTTATTGAGATATGTATAACCTGATGCTGTTAAAGAAAAGCAATAAAAAGCTATCTGATTAAAAAAAAAAAACATGTCTTAGGCTAAGGGCATGATAGTGTGACAATATAGCGCGATCATCCCCCATCCTCAGTACACTCTGCCGTACGGACTGCAAACTTGTCTAATAATTCTGCTACATAGGTGCAAAATGCTTTTTCGCCAAATAACTGATATTAATTTAACACACTATCATGCCCCTCAACTATGCACTCTCCTTTCCTACACACCTCTTCCATTTCCCAGTGCAATTGCATTATCTACAGTCGTGGCCAAAAGTTTTGAGAATTACACAAATATTACTTTCACAAGTTTGCTGCTAAACTGCTTTTAGATCTTTGTTTCAGTTGTTTCTGTGATGTAGTGAAATATAAATACACGCACTTCATACGTTTCAAAGGCTTTTATCGACAATTACATGACATTTATGCAAAGAGTCAGTATTAGCAGTGTTGGCCCTTATTTTTCAGGACCTCTGCAATTCGACTGGGCATGCGCTCAATCAACTTCTGGGCCAATTCCTGACTGATAGCAACCCATTCTTTCATAATCACTTCTTGGAGTTTGTCAGAATTAGTGGGTTTTTGTTTGTCCACCCGCCTCTTGAGGATTGACCACAAGTTCTCAATGGGATTAAGATCTGGGGAGTTTCCAGGCCATGGACCCAAAATGTCAACGTTTTGGTCCCCGAGCCACTAAGTTATCACTTTTGCCTTATGGCACGGTGCTCCATCGTGCTGGAAAATGCATTGTTCTTCACCAAACTGTTGTTGGATTGTTGGAAGAAGTTGCTGTTGGAGGATGTTTTGGTACCATTCTTTATTCATGGCTGTGTTTTTGGGCAAAATTGTGAGTGAGCCCACTCCCTTGGATGAGAAGCAACCCCACACATGAATGGTCTCAGGATGCTTTACTGTTGGCATGACACAGGACTGATGGTAGCGCTTACCTTTTTTTCTCCGGACAATCCTTTTTCCTGATGCGCCAAACAATCTGAAAGAGGCTTCATTGGAGAATATGACTTTGCCCCAGTCCTTAGCAGTCAATTCACCATACTTTCTGCAGAAGATCAATCTGTCCCTGGTGTTTTTTTTGGAGAGAAGTGGCTTCTTTGCTGCCCTTCTTGACACCAGGCCATCTTCCAAAAGTCTTCGTCTCACTGTGCGTGCAGATGCGCTCACACCTGCCTGCTGCCATTTCTGAGCAAGCTCTGCACTGGTGGCACTCAGATCCCGCAGCTGAATCCTCTTTAGGAGACGATCCTGGCGCTTGCTGGACTTTCTTGGACGCCCTGAAGCCTTCTTAACAAGAATTGAACCTCTTTCCTTGAAGTTCTTGATGATCCTATAAATTGTTGATTGAGGTGCAATCTTAGTAGCCACAATATCCTTGCCTGTGAAGCCATATTTATGCAACGCAATGATGGCTGCACGCGTTTCTTTGCAGGTCACCATGGTTAACAATGGAAGAACAATGATTTCAAGCATCACCCTCCTTTTAACATGTCAAGTCTGCCATTTTAACCCAATCAGCCTAACATAATGATCTCATAAGGACTATGCAATTCATCTGATCCCTCTTCATAACATTTTGGAGTATATGCAAATTGCTATTATAAAAACTTAAGCAGCAACTTTTCCAATTTCCAATATTTATGTAATTCTCAAAACTTTTGGCCACGACTGTACAGTACACTCTGCCGGAGGCACGGCCAACTTGTAGATCAAACTGTTACATGTGTACAAATGTTTCCCAGTAAAAGAATGGGTCTATATTGTCACACTATCATGCGCTTAGCCTAAGACATAATGTTTTAATATATTCACTCCCATGGACCTGTTCCCCTCCTCCCTCCCTTCCCCTGTATCTCCTCCCTCGGGTCCTGCGTGCCAAATCTGTGTTGAACTAGCCGCTGCATGTGAATGTTACCGTAATACTCTCCTGATGAAGGGGGCGCTCCACCCCTGAAACGCGTTGACTGTAAATAAAAAGTATTGTTTTTTACCAATACTTAGCTTGCATCTGACTCCTGCTGACAGCGCCATCACAAAAGGTTCCGTTTTTCTTGTCTTCTTTCCTGTGGATTACCTGACCCGCCGACCGCTTCCACGGCACCGGCTGGAACCAGAGGCAGCAGCGCAGGCACCCCGCACGCCGATAGGGAAAATCAGCAAGGCTACATATAGATGTTGTGACTTCTAACAACACATTCTGGTAAGAGCAATTTATTACCAAATTTACCGCTGTAGAGGAAACACCACACATGAGGCGCTGCCTCCTATCCTCTTTTTGTCTTTGCATAATCTTGAAAACACTTATATGACTTACTACATATGGCTTTATTTGGATTTACTTGTTGTCCTGCAAGAAACTGTAGAAGCTTCTTAATATCCACTCGGGCTTCTGACATGAAGTCTGGGTCTCTTTCCTGAGAGTTACTTTGTGATGGCTCATCAGAAACTAGCGGAAAAGATTATAAAGAAACATATTATTATTATTATTATTATTATTATTATTATTAAAGACGCAAGTAAAACTATTTACTGTTTAACCCTTACTAGAGGTTTTTTCGTTTTAATTTTTCTTCCCTATCTTCCTTGAGACATAATTTTTATATTTCCGTTCACATAGCTGTATGAGGGCTTATATTTTGCGGGACACCATAATAAATGCCACCATTAATTATGGCATACAATGTTGCGGGAAGCGGTAAAAAAATTCCAAATGGGGTGGAATTGGAAAAAACAAACAAAAAGCAATTCCTCCACAGTTTTACAGGTTTTGTTCCCACGGCGTTCTTTTGGGTCAGTACTAGAGATAAGTGAACTTCAGATTATGAAATTCGTTCAATGGTAAAAGGTGAATTGCGTTATGGATTCCGTTACCACAGACTAACGCAATTCTATGATGGAATGCATAACGGAATGCCTTTAGAGGCATTCCGTTATTCATTCTGTCATAATAGAAGTCTATGGGCTGCAAGGGGATGCAGGGGACTATCTTCATTCAGCAGAACCTGCGCTGATGTCACAGCGCTCACCACGTGGTGACGATACCGGCTTCGCGATCAAGTGGATAAGGGGAGTTTGCTTTTTTTATATTTTTAACCCCTCAGTGGACATTTCAGTTAGCATTCTGTGTTAAGAATGCTATTCTTTTCCCTTATAACCATGTTATAAAGGAAAATAATACAGTGAATTGACTTTAATGGGGTCCGGGGTTGCTCATCCCTATCATCTCCTAGCAACCATGCATGAAAAATCTCACCGTATCCAAAGTTGCTTGCGGATGCAATTGCGATTTTCACGCAGCCCCACTCATTTCTATGCGTGAAAAAGGCAGAATATAGAACCTGCTGCGAATTTCACGCAACGCACAAGTGTTGTGTGAAAAACAACACTCATGTACACAGCCCCGTTGAAATGAATGGGTCAAGATTCAGTGTGGGTGCAATGCGTGACCGCGTAGAATACTCGCCCATGTGAAAGACGCCTTAAGGTTTCAGGAAGGAACTCATGATTTTAGTGTGGGTCTTAGTCTTGCTGCTGCTGTGCATCTTCTGATCCACCTGAGGCTTGCTAAGTCCGCATCAAAGAAGCAGCTGAGTGCCAATACTTGAACTTTTAGAGTAGATGGCCCAAGACCTAACTCTAGGCCCTGCTGGAGAAAATCTAAGATTTGTTAAATCTTTGGTCTACCCAAGTTAGGAGAAGATTCCCCTGACCAAGAGCAGAACCTTTTCCAGCTTTTCAGGTATATGGCCGGTCACCTTTTTTCTACTGGCCCTGAGTGTAACTATGACCTTATCTGAAAGTCCTTTACGTCTCAGTATTTCAACCCCAGGATCCAGGCTGTTATCTTTAAGAATTCTGGATGGGGATATAGTATTGGCCCTTGATGAGTGGGAGAGACCATGGCTGAGAGATTGAGAGTCTTTTGAGGGAGGAGAACCAACTCCTTTTTAGCCAGTAGGGGGTCATCAGGATTTTAGTCGAATTCTCTTGTAGGATTTTCTGAATTACTCTCAGAATAATTGGTATTGGAGGAAATGCATAACACAGGTTCCAGTCCCATGTCTTGGCGAATAAGTCTATCACCCAAGGATTGCCCCTGGGATCTAGGGAACAGAATCTGTTCCCTTTTTTTGTTTTCTTTTGATGCAAACAAGTCTATGTCTGTTGCCCCATCTGTCTACCATCATCCTGAAGACTTCTGTATTTAGGGACCGGTCTGTTTGGTCCAATGTGTGACGGCTGAGGTATTCCGCTTCCTGATTGAGAGCCCCTTTGAGGTAAGTCGCTGAGATAAACCTCACGTTCCTTTCTGCCCAGTGAAATATCTTGTTTGAAAGGTCTAGGAGCTTCTTTGATTTTGTGCCTCCTTGATGTGAGAGGTAAGCTACAGTCATTGTATTGTCCGGCAGTATCCTCAGGCGGCGATTCTGGAGGATCTCTTCCGCCACCTTTAAAGTTTCCCACACTGCATTGAGCTCCCTGAAGTTTGAGGATTGGCTGCTTACCGAAAGGGCCCAAGAACCTTAGTAACTGGAGTCCCCAATTTTTGCACCCCAGCCCGACTGGCTGGCATCGGTCTTGATCTGGACAAACAGAGACTTCCTCCAGGTCACTCCCTGCGAGAGATTGATGCTTACCTTCCACCAGTTTAAGGAGGCTTTTACGTAGCCTGGAATGTGAACCTTGCGATCTAGCGACCTATGTTTGTCCCAGATGTCCCGAATCCAGGACTGCATGGGATGGGAATGCAGCTGGCTCCACATTACTGATGAGATAAAGGCTGTCAATGTTCCCAGCAAACTCATAGCTTCTCTCACAGAGCAGATTCTCTTCCTCTGAAAGGTCCTGATTTTTCCCCCCAAAGCCTAAATCTTGTCTGTGGGCAGGAAGGTAGTCTGGAACCGTACTCTGGTTGATGGATGTAGACAGGATTTCTGAGGATTGACGATCCAGCCCAACTCCTTTAGAGTGGATAAAAAGGTATCTAGATCTGTTAGTAATTGATTTACCGTATCTCCCACTAGTAGGAAATCGTCTAGATAGGGGATCAGATTCAGCTACTTCTGTCGCAAGAATGCGACCATCTCTATCACCAATTTGGTGAATATTCTGGGAGCCGAGGAAATTCCAAACGGAAGGGCCGTAAATTGAAACTGTTGCCCAGCTGGTCTTTTATAGCGAATCTAAAAAAATAATAATTGAGAGTTGTGGTGAATCGGGATGTGATAGTACGCGTCTTTTAAGTCCACAGTACACATCCATGCATTCTTTTTTTATTAGGGGAATTAGGGATCCTAGGGATTCCATCTTGAATTTCCTGTAGGCAATGTACTCAGGTTTATAATCATACAGAATGATCCTTCCTTCTTTTTTTACCAGAAAAAGACTAGAGTAAAATCCCTGGCTCTGTTCAGAGACTGGGACCTGAATTACACAGGCCCTATGAGGTCTTTGACACTCTGCCAAATGGCGCTCTGAGCTTTCCCAGACCCCAGATTTGATATCAAAAACCTCCTTGGGGGGACTGAAGAAAATTCTATCTTGTGGCCCGCTCTGACTTTTCCTGTACCCAGGGACTTGAAGTTATATTTTCCAGGCAGATAAAAAAATCTTCAGTCTCCCCCCCCCCCCCCACCCTGGCGTCATTGTTTATTGCTGGGTCTACTTTGGGGGTTAAGGAGAAACCCTTTCCCTTTCCCTCTGTAGGATCTCTCTAGTCCCTGAAAGGAATGAAAGGGAATTTTCCTCCTATAAGTTCTATCCTCAGGAAATCCCTTCTTTTTATCAGAAGCCGAAGGCCCGAAGACCTATTCACGTGAAAAAGGGATAGAACATAACTTCATTTTCGAAGTTTTGTCCCCTGACCAGGATTTCATCCAAAGGGCACGGCGTGCCGCATTAGAAAGACCTGCATCCTTGACAGAAAATCGGATGGACTCAGCGGAAGCATCCGCCATAAAGGCCGTTGCTGATTTAAGAAAAGGGATAGAATTTATTATTTTCTCCCTGGGGGTCTTATCCCTCAAATGGGATTCTAGTTCTTTCAGCCAGAGGTACATAGACCTCGCTACCGAGGTCGTAGCGATGTTATATTTGAGATTAAACAGCTTTCCTCTCCATGGGGTCTTTCAATTGTGATGCGTCCTCAAAGGGCAATGAGGTTTTTTATTGACCTTAGCCACTTGTACGTTTATCTTAGGGATCTCGTCAAATAGTTTTGACTCTGCCTAATCAAACAACCGATGGTTCCTATATTCTCTTGAGACCCCTAGCCTCTTCTCGGGGTTTGACCATTCTTCTAAGATCATATCCCAAATGTTTTCATTAATTGGGAACACTCTGGCTCTTTTAGTCCTTAGACCCCCAAACATCTACTCCTGAATAGAGTGAGGTTTTTGAACGCCCTCCACACCCATGGTGGCTCTTTTATTGCTTTTAGGACATCCGACATCTCGTCAGAGGCAAAGTAGAATTTTTTACTGCCCTTGGGGATTCTCTCCTTCTGAAAGACAGCCTTTCTCCTCCCACTGCCTGGAAGAGGAAGTATCATCACCCATGCATTCTGAATCAGAGGAGGAGGGTGGAATTATTTTTTGCCTCTTTGGAGGTAGGGGTCCCTGGTCAGATTCCGACATCTGGGATAATTAAGCCTTGACCTCCCTCCTCCTGGATTATGGCGCGAACTTCGTCCCTTAGTGACACGCGTTCCTCCCGGACTATATTATAAATGCATTCTTTGCTGATCTTTTTGGGGTATCTGTCCGGTAACCTTTTAAAACATGAAATGCATTTTATAGTTTTTTTTTTTTTTTGTTTCTTCCGAGCCTCTTTAGATAACTATGAGGCGAGAACAGACCAAAATTTAGACGGATGGACACACGCATTGCGAATAGGTGCACCACCGCCGTGCGCAATAATCAGAGAGGAACCCTGAACATTATGAAGGGTGATCCCCAACCCCAAATAAGTGTCATAGAAAAAGACAATCCCCGCATCCAATCAGCATCTGAGAGCTGTGATGGAAAACAAGTACGATCCATGAAAGCCACACCTTGCAACTTACATGACTTTAAAGAGGACCTTTCATCAGGGTAAAAAGTGTGTACTACTGTAAGTATGCTGACATGTAGAGCGGCGCCCAGGGATATCCCTGCACTTACTAGTATCCCTGGGTGCCGCTCCGTTCGCCCGGTATAGGCTCCGGTATCTTCTAGGACTTGGTTATACTAGGAGGAGCCTAGTATCACTTGGTTATACTAGGCGTATCCCAGGCTGTAGCGCTTGCCAATCGCAGCGCTCAGCTCACAGCCTGGGAGAAAAAAAAAACTCCCAGAATAGGAGCTGTGCGCTGCGATTGGCCAGCACTACAGCCTGGGATACACCTACTATAACCAAGTGATACTAGGCTCCTCCTAGTATAACCAAGTCCTAGAAGATACCGGAGCCTATACCGGGCGAACGGAGCGGCGCCCAGGGATACTAGTAAGTGCAGGGATATCCCTGGGCGCCGCTCTACATGTCAGCATACTAAGTACACATTTTTTACCCTGATGAAAGGTCCTCTTTAAGTGGTTGTGTAGGCTGCATATATTGATGACCTATCCTGGGGATATTTGCCACCAAAATGTTGCTAACATTTTGGTGGCAAATATTATGTAGACAAAGTTACTACAGTGCACTTACTAACGTATTGTGATTGTTTATATTGCCTCCTTTGCTGGCTTGATTCATTTTTCCATCATATTATACACTGTTTGTTTCCAGGCGTTATTGCCACCGCTGCAGTGCAGATACAGTCTGGCTGGGATGGGAGCTGCTGAGTATGCTTGCCCAGGCGTGCTCCTGGCTACCAGAGAGGCCAGCACTTTTTCTTATAGCATGCAAGCATGGCCACCACTGCTGTATTGCAGCGGCAGGCATGGGAGCAGATGCATCCCTGCCGTTCACTCTCATAGGCCATAGGACTGAAGTTTGTCAAATGAGGTCATAATCATTGTGACAGCCTGAGCCAAGCTGCAAGCAGCTTAGGACCCGTGCAGAAAGAGGGCTTTATCCTACACTGGTCACAGCGGCATGGAACAGGAGTGAGGTGAGTATCTGAGTTTGTTAATTTCCTTTTGAACCTTACAGCAGTGTACTACTGGGCCACTATAGGGCATTAGTACTACTTCAAGATCTATAATCAGGCATTTTTACTTCTGAGGCACATTATGGTCGGCTACATTATTTCTGGGGAAATTACTTGGGGGGAATAAATAGTACTGGGGAATTATAGGTAGGAATTATTACTTCTGGGGCATACTATCGGGCACTGTGGTGAGCACTATAGGGGGACATTAGTACTACTTGGTGCATTATGTGGGCTTTACTACTACTAGGGGTACTTTAGAGGAAATTATTATTACTGGGAGGCATTCTATTACTACTACTGGGGGACTATAGGGAACATTACTACTACTATGGCCACTATGGGGGATTATTACTTTTGGGGCACAATAAGGGGCATTATTACTATTAAGGCACTGTTACTAGTTAGGACACTTTAGAAGAGAATGACTATTGGAGGGACTATTGCTGTGGAGGGGCACCTTGGCACAGTATCAGCTTAGAACAATTATTTTTGGGGGACACTGTGCTTGCAGCACTGTTACTGTCCGTGGCACTATTTGCTGGGTGTAATTATTTGGGGGCACTGTGTGGTAATAATTATGGATGGGGGGGGGGGCACTATCTGTGTGGTACTAGTATTCTCCTGGAGACTATTTATCTGCAATATTGTAGCACAGCAGGCACAGTATACATAAGGGGTGGCCCAATGGGGTATTGAGAAGGTGAGGAGGATGGAAAAGTAGAAACCTAAGATGTCTGTGTGACAAACTCTGGAGAGACAAAACATGGCTTAAAGAAATCATCATGGCTGTCTTGTATAAACGGAGAAGATAAGAAAAACGAACATCTATATCAGAGGAGATGTGACTGATTGTAATAGGCATGTAGTGCTATACTATTTTGTATGTTTGGTAGTGCGGAATGCAATTTAAGATGTAATAGTCGTCTATTATGGGTCGTAACGTGGTGACTGTCATTTTGACACTAATATTAGTGCTGCATGCTGTCAAATCTGAAAGAACTGCTGACAAAAGCTTGGAAGAGAGACTATAACAGCAGAGTGAGAAATGCCTTATTTTGTTAACATTTGTCATTGTTTTCTTCGTTGGGGGTACTTGGTTTTAACTTAACATTTGGTCAGAAATGGTTGAGCAACACTGCACTATTAGATTGATGGTGCTTATCAAAGCAAACACAATTCTTTAATTTCTTAACATCTTTTATGATTGGGCTTCTCTAAGAGATGGCAATACTCCTAAAACTACAAAGACAAATATAGACTACAAGGATCGTTTAATATAAAAATGCATAAATACAGAACCACCTACCCCAAGGAGGATTCCCCAGATCTTTGAAATGTGTTGAAACAGAAACTAGATCAGTCTCTATTTTCAAATTAATTTCTCCATTTCTATTGGCTTCAATAACCTTAAAAATAAATTAATGCAGTTTAGAATTCTTCTTACTTTAGCTGTTCTGCAGCTTTATGAAATAGTCATACCAGACAGAAATATTTGATTGGAAGAACAAATCAAATACATATATGCTTTACATTTTAGATTTTTTTGTCATTAATTTTTCTAAATATTTGCATGACACACAATGTATCATTTACTCAGGCTCTTAGGCCAACTATCGGTTAATAAGAAATTAATTAATCTGGCTTCTCACACAATAGATCTTAGCATTGATGTCACTGGAAAAACATTTCATGAATTTACAAGGAATTTGACTGCCAAAGTGGTTCACGACATAACAAGGTTAAAGAGGTTTTCCAGGATTTTGATACTGATGACTTATCCTCTGGATAGGTCCTCAGCATGTGATCAGTGGGGGTCCAACAGCTGAGACTACACTGTGCATGGTAAGCATGGAGAAGGCCATGGCGCTCACAGGAGCACCGCTGCGTAGGCATATTTTCCTCCTTATTTGTTGGAATGTGTGACTGAGGCCCCTAACGAACCTTTGCCACAGATATGAACCTAGCCTTAGATGCAAGAAGTCTGAGGTAGCCTAAAACATTCCTCCTATCTCATCAGTGGCTCAGGGTGATTATCCCCACTATACTGCAGCTCTGCATGTTCAGCAACTAAACCTAGTGAGAAAAAAAGTAGATCAGGCACTTGCAACTCATACCGAGCCATAATATTTCTCAGTAAGGGGGTAGTCTGAACTCTTTCAGTACCCCTGATGTATAAGAAACAAACACAACTTGATTTTTATGGGATTAAATGTTCGACTACAACCACATCTAAATGCCAACTTTTATCCAAACCAGTTTACTATGTTGTATGGACAAAGGAAATTTTTTTTTTAAAATAACTTACTATAAAATTGCTTAAATTTTTCATTCTTTCCACAACGCTCTTCATAGTTTTTATTGCTGGTAAATATATGCTTACCTGCAAGAAATCAAAATCAACACAAGGGTCAATTCAGCAGGTTATTATCAGAAACGAAGTTACTCTGTACACAGAGTCATTGTTTCTGGGCAGCAGATTGTTGTTTACACAGAACGATCTGTTATCCAAAGAAAAAAAGATTTTGGCGTCTACATTAATGATGCTTTCACCCAATGAATTAGAGTTTGCTCATTTATTAGGTGAATGTCAGCATCTTTACACAGGGCAATTATTGGGAATGAACATTCCTATGAAGACTCCTTTCCGATAACTGCCCTGATTATTCGTCTGTGTAAAAGAGACCTTAAGAAAATCTAAACACAACTCAGGGCTTGTTCACCTGGAGTATCTAATCGGGGCCACCACCACAGATTCTGTGAAAAAGACTTTTTTTTCTTGCAGAAAAATGATAATTACACTTAACGGTAATTGGATGTTCCAGAACCCATGACAGCACCGTACAGATACGGATCCGCCCCTAAAACTGGACAGGAAGCCCCAGAGCAATCAACCACCACCCACTTGCTCCCTCAGTGTTGATTCCAGAGTAGATGAGTAGGAGCCATACAAAATAGAATTCCTATAACCTCATTCTTCCTTTTTCTTTTTACTTGAAAGACAGAAACAATTCTAATCAACCATAAGCACCAGGGAGGGAATTAGAGGGGTGCCGTCATGGGTTCTGGAAAATCCAATTACCGGTAAGTGTAATTATCATTTTTCCGTTCACTCATTACAGCAACATAGAGAGATCAAATAGAGATAAAAATCACCCCCAGGAGGTATGTGCTTGAAAGGTAAACTTAAACTAAGACGACCCTAAAGGATAATAGGTCCAAACTAAAAAAGTGGGAACAATTATCATCCTAACCTAGGAATTTTAACATTATACCTTAGACCCAGGGTAATCTTATAAAATAAATCTTATATGGGTTTCTCATCAAGTGTTAACATTAATCATAACAGATTTAACAAACATCTTAGAGAAGTATTTATCTTGACGCAGAATGATCAAACCGAAGAGGATTGCTGAACACAGATTCCTTTGGTGCAGATTATATTCCGAGACAGATGTTTCTTCCTGCCCCACCAAAAGTTCCCAGGGAAAGGCCCTTCCAAGGCCACCTGCACTGTTGAATCTTCATGGAGCACGTAGTGGGGAACTCAACCGGCACGCACCCCACTCAGTGATCCAAGATCCACTGGAGAACCAGAAGAACTTCAGATGCCAAAATCTCCAAATGTTCTCACAATCTGGCATGCATGATGGAACCCTATCGTGGCATCAATCCCTTTTTTTGGAGGAGCTCACGGAGCTGCTGCAAGAGGTTCAAAGAGGTCCCTGGACCCTTCATACCTCCAAGCGTACCCACCGCCGGAAACTACCACACGAAGGACCCCAGCAGACAACCGCAGACCCTCCAGGGATTCCCTGGGAAGTTCTAGATCAGCGGAAAGTATTTATGGAGTTTTGCTGGTGAGCCATACCTCCTGTAGGCCATCCAGACAAAATGGACTAGCTCATCTACTTACTCCCAACAAGGAGCCTTATAGGGCCTTGTTGGTACGCCATATGTCCTGTAGACCGTCCAAACAACATGGTCCAGCCCATATCTTCACTCCCAACTAAGAGACTTTTAGGCTCCAAGACATCTGGTCAAGCCCATCTATTTATTCTTCACTAGGAGCATTATAGGGCTTTGTTGGTGTGCTATGCATATTGTAGACCATTAAACTACAAATTGTCAATCAGGCATAGCCACAGAACCAGTTCACCATGCAGGCATAGCCATCAAGGTAGACCGCCACCAAGACATCGTGACATCTCAGGCACAGATGGTCACAGACATCCGCTCAGAACCAGACACTGCCATCCAGATACTATTATAAGAACCGTCAGTCAACAAGACACAGCGGCATGAGCCGCCAGCCACACAGACATGGCGACTAAAGCCGCCAACAATGCAGACAGGGCCGCAAAAGCCATCAACCATGCAGGCACAGCCTATGCAAAGTAAGCAGCTGATCAAACACATCTGCACTAGATAAGCTCAGCAGCAGAAGCAGACAGCTACAATGCAAAGCTGGAGGAGCAGTCATCCCAGGCAAGCATAACATAGAAGCAATCAGCGCCATAGGTACATGAGGCCATGAAAATAATCATAAGAATAAATAAGGGAGGGCACTCAACTTTCACTCAGGCATATGGAGACTAGAGGTATAATGTTAAAAAATCAATAAGTTTATTAAAAAATCTAAAACAAAACAGATAGCCCTATTATGTGATCGGCCACAATGAAGAGATCAGTTACGATAAAAAGATCTTATAACATGTACTCTCCAAGGTTATCAAATCTGGGTACCCAAATTAATTAATTAATTGGCAAATATAAAATACCTATAAAATCAGATGTGCAAAGAGATCAAATGTGCATATGCACAATCAGTCCATATAGGAATCCTCTATGACCGCAATCCGGTAATTGTTCTCCCAAGGGAGATGCAGCAGTTCACTTTTTGTAGAGTAGGGGGCCTCCTCGTAGTGCACCTTAACGCACCCTCCTTTTAATGTTGCACCCTCTTATAGCACTATACCTACAACAGTCCTGGTATATAGGCTAGAGGTATTAATATACGGATTGGGAGTACTGTCTCCGTTCAAAACATTAATGTCTCACAATGTTGTATCAAACGTTATGATCGTTTCATACATTACCGCTCCTCGCGGTCTTCTGTATCCTCCGCTCGCTGGTCGATGCTGTGACCTGCTAGGACCTGCCGCAGCCACCACGTGATCACCGTCGTCATACAGTGGCGTCCCACGTGACGGTGACTCGGCGCCTTATTGGTCTCTTGGCGATTATCAGAGCGTCTTATTGGTCTTTCGCTTTGGATGACAATAGCGATGCAGCGGTATAGTAATCAGTACAGTGTCCAAAGTCCAAGGGACTCGATCTTCTATTATGTAGCCTCACTGTTCTGCCCTGTTCTTTCCTGGGCAGAACAGTGAGGCTACATAATAGAAGATCGAATTCCTTTTGGACTTTGGACACTGTACTGATTACTATACCGCTGCATCGCTATTGTCATCCAAAGCGAAAGACCAATAAGACGCTCTGATAATCGCCAAGCAAGGACCAATAAGGCGCCCGAGTCACCGTCACGTGGGACGCCACTGTATGACGACGGTGATCACGTGGGTCGCTGCGGCAGGTCCTAGCAGGTCACAGCATCGACCAGCGAGAGAGCGGAGGATACAAGAAGACCGCGAGGAGCGGTAATGTATGAAACGATCATAACGTTTGATACACCATTGTGAGACATTAATGTTTTGAACGGAGACAGTACTCCCAATCCGTATATTAATACCTCTAGCCTATATACCAGGACTGGTGTAGGTATAGTGCTATAAGAGGGTGCAACATTAAAAGGAGGGCGTTGTACCTTAAGGTGCACTACGAGGAGGCCCCCTACTCTACAAAAAGTGAACTGCTGCATCTCCCTTGGGAGAACAATTACCGGATTGCGGTCATAGAGGATTCCTATATGGACTGATTGTGCATATGCACATTTGATCTCTTTGCACATCTGATTTTTAGGTATTTTATATTTGCCAATTAATTAATTAATTTGGGTACCCAGATTTGATAACCTTGGAGAGTACATGTTATAAGATCTTTTTATCGTAACTGATCTCTTCATTGTGGCCGATCACATAATAGGGCTGTTTTGTTTTAGATATTTTTAATAAACTTATTGATTTTTTAACATTATACCTCTAGTCTCCATATGCCTGAGTGAAAGTTGAGTGCCCTCCCTTATTTATTCTTATAACATTTTCCTTTACGGCAGAGGGGTTGGCCGCGGAGTGTGCACCCTCGTCTGATTGGGGATTTGTGGTGAGCCGCTGTAATACCTATCATGAAAATAATCAGCCTGCCACAAAGACTGACCGTTTTTTTTTTTTTTTTAAAGCACAGGCTTAAGGCAGTGAGCCAGATAGACCCAGGTTCCCAGGCAGCCATCATTTTTTAGGCCGGGACCCAAAGAGTTAACCAGCCAGCCAGGCATATACGCAAAGGCAGACAGCCAGGAAAGGCAGCCGGCCAGCCAGGAAAGGCAGCCGGCCGGCCAGCCAGGCAGGCATGGACCCGGGGTCAATAGCAGGCCTTGACATGGACGTGCCTGCCTAGCGTCTCCCGCAATGCTAAGGAGGCTCGTCCCTGTCAAAGCCTGTTATTGGCTGGAGATGCAGCAGCGGCCATCAGAAACTATGTTGGTGACAGAGAGCAGGGTAAGTATAGCCAGTATGAGGGGAATGGGCATTTTGGGGGTTGGATAACCCTTTTAAGGAAACTTTGTCAGCAGTTTACACCAGACCACGTTATACTGCTGACAGCATTAGGCAGGGACTGGGGACAGCAGGACAAAAATACTTTTTGTGGAAATTTTATCATCAGGAAGAGTGAGAACATGCAGTTTTATTGGGCCAGATTCTGCTCCTTAAAGGGGTTGTCTCATCGTGGACAATGGGGGCATACCGCTAGGATATGCCCCCATTGTCTTATAGGTGCCAGGAGCGCTGGCTCGGCTATTTACGTCGGCCCCATAGAAATGGATAGGAGCGGGGGCCGCACATGCGCAATACTCTCCCATTCATTTCTATGGGGACCCGGCTTGCTGGTGGCCAGACTGGAGTCCTCCAGCCACCACCTTGTGGGGCTTTGTTCTCGATATGGGCGGGACCTGCACCTATAAGAGAATGGGGGCATATCCTAGCGATATGCCCCCATTGTCCATGATGAGACAACCCCTTTAAGTGTCCAGAAGGTGAAGCTTCACTGTGCTCTGAGCCGACAGCTATAGCATCCAACCAAGAGACCACTACAGCTGTCACTCACAGCAGAGGAGATGGGCTGTAAAACAGCTCAATGCCGGGAGGACTTCACAGTGAAGCTCCTTCTCAAGTGCACTTTAGAACCTATCGTAACTCACATTAACACTAATCCTGAAAACAAAAGCTCCACTAAAGGTATGTTTGACCTGCTCTCCCTGGCTGCTAACTAGCATTGACAGCAGCTTAGTGTGGTTAAAACCGCTGATATATTCCTGGTAATGTATTTTAGAAAGTGTCTAAGACAAAGTATAAGCCATAAAGCACAATAGTTTTATTAAAGAGGTTCAGTACTTCTTTTAGTTTACATGTACATGCCACACAATAATCTGCTGGCACTCCATTCAAAGTCTATGGGGCGGGCAGAAACTGCTGTTTAAAGCGAACCTGTCACCTGCATTTCACTTAATAAATTATTAAAAGTACCTTATAGTTCATCCTCAGTGTGTTTTCATACAGTCTTTTCCCGCTTTTCTGCCATCTATATTCATGAAAAAACCGCCTTATAAAGATCTGTTCTCCAGCTTCCCAAGTCACGATAGAAGTCAAGGGGGCGGCTCTTTCCTGACTCCAGGCTGTGCCTCCCCTGCCCTAACCCCGCCTCTCTGCAGTATAATGGACACCCGGCTCAGTCGTGAGGAAGAGAACACAGGCCGGCATCGGGGACGGAGCATGCGCAAATCAGTTACAGGATCGCGCTTGAGTCTGCGCGATAGACGGATCGCGCTGCTACTGAGGCCGACGGCGCATGCGCCGCCTGTACAAGCGTGGTCCCGGCGACTGAGCCGGGCGTCAATTATACTGCAGAGAAACGGGGTTAGGGCAGGGGAGGCACAGCCTGGAGTCAGGAAAGGGCCTGCCCCCTTGACTTCTATCGTGACTTGGGAAGCTGGAGAACAGATCTTTATAAGGCGATTTTTTCATGAATATTGATGGCAGAAAAGCGGGAAAAGACTGTATGAAAACACACTGAGGATGAACTATAAGGTACTTTTAATAGTTTATTAAGTGAAATGCAGGTGACAGGTTCGCTTTAATATTTTTTGGGAAACCCCTTCTAAAATGGAAAGTAATGGGAAAAAATTGAAGTGAACCTGCCTGGTGGTTTATGCAGCCCTGAGAGCAGGGATAGAAGCTGAGTTTTGAAATATATGTTTCTCTAGAGTATATCCTGACAGGACTCCTAGGAGGGACAGAGTCCCAATTGCAGACAGGATGACTGACAGCCATCTTTGCACATACAGTGATAGAGGGGGATCTGACGATTACTACGTGGGGTGGGGGGGGGGGAACAATCAGGCCACTGTCTAATTTTTACTCAAAAACCCTGCTATAAATCATATAAACCTACACATCACAGAGTTCAGGTTCTCTTCTTCCATCATATCCTGCTCTCACATGGAGCAGCTAACATCGCCTGATAGGCTTGATGTCAAATCTATACACTCTCTTCGCCATGTGATACTTACATCAAAGTCTGGTACGGTAGGCTCTTTAAAGTCGTTCCACAGCCTTCTGGGAATAACACTCACAGGAATGTCATGTGTGACAATACGACTCGTACTTGAAAGTGAGGGCTAAAACAAGAAAAAAAACTAGAAATGCATGTTTCTTCTGATGTAATGTATGTCTCTGTATTTCATTAGGTCAGATCAATACAAGCCAAGAAAATGAACTGGAGATTGAAGGTCAAATTCTTGAAATGAAGATGCTCACCACAAAATGGGGTTTTCCAGGACTTAGATATTGATGGCCTATCCTCAGGACAGGTCTTCAATAATCACACCAGTGAGGGTCCGACACCTGGTCAGCTGCTGCAGGCAGAAGTCGGCTGTGTGTTTTCTAGTGCTAGAGTATTGCGCCTCGGCTCCTATTGACTTGAATGGAAGTTGAGCTGCAGTACCCCAAAATGGCCACAGCCAAGTGGACGGAACCTTGTGCTTCTGCTCCACTGACTGTACAGTTTTCAGCGCCAGTAGCTGCCTGAAACAGTGGGTCCGACATCAATATCTAGGTAGCAGAAAACCCCTTTAATGTAACATGTAAGAATGTAAGATAGCATTTATACACATAATATGGTTTGGGATATTGCATGCTATTAGGCTTCGCACACATCCTCACCAGTTCCACAGCCACTGTGAGACAGGGACAGTGTTTATTAGTCAGTTTGATTTTTACAGCCTTGGCGTTCTGTGCCGTTTTCAACGCTCGAGAAACGTTTTCAGGTGCCAGCTCCAAATAAATTTCATTCTGCTCAGCAGACACACCTTCCATTTGGTACTCATCAAAGAAATTGGCCTGGGAGAGAACAGAAATAAAAATCAGTGTCTCTCTCTACACAAAGATCTATTACACATTAACAAATATTAAACGTCAGTCCCTTTGGATAAAGAGAGAACAATATGCTCTGTGAATTAGGGTTGTCCCGGTTATCGAATTATCAATACTTTTGTCCGATACCGGGATTCGCCATTTACTGATACTAGGCTGCGCAGTGAGAACATGGAGTGTGCTGCTCTCAGCGTGCACCATGTTCCTTCAGCAGCACAGGGGAGAAGGGAGCAGGCCCTCCCTTCCACCTGTGCCACTGCCACCAATGAAAGGAGAGAGGGGAAGAGGAGGGGGGCACACTGCGCAAACCCCGGAAGTTGACTCACTCATTAATTCAAATACAGGAGACGGGTACTGGCTGCAGAATCATATAGTCAGCACCCGACCTCTTTGAGGGGTAGTTGCAATCCGCGGCAGTTAACCCCTCATTTGAATTAATGAGTGAGCCAACTTCCGGGGTTTGCGCAGTGTGCGAACCCCCCCCCAGCATTAGAAACAGGGCCTATACATACAGGTGCTTGAATTAGGCATTTGAAATACAGCCATTTTGTGCAAAGATTTATTTACTTCAGGCCTACACTGATTCAGGGCGTGTGTGATCCCCCCTATACATACAGGGGTTTGAATGAGGCATTTGAAATACAGTCATTTGAAATACCGCCTTTATGTGCAAAGATATTTTTATTTCAGGCCTACAGTGGTTCAGACCGTGTGAGATACCCCCTATACATACAGGGGTTTGATTCAGCCATTTGAAATACAGCCATTTTGTGCAAATAAATCTTTAATTGAGGCTTAGCCTGGTTCAGGCCGTGTGAGATACACCCTTTACATACTGTCGTTCTTTTCTACTATTAAACACCCATTTAGGGCAAGATCCTGAATTCAAAAAATATGAGTAGAGCGTCAAATAAGGGATGTGGCCCAGGTCGTAGTGCTGCTGGTGGAGCACCTGTTGCAGGGAGAGGAGGTGGTTGATCTGTGCCAGCTACACGCACAAGTGAAACCCCTTCCTCAAGTGCGAGTAGGCGACAAAACCTGCAGCGGTATTTGGTCGGGCCTAATGCTGCTCTACAAATGGTGAGGCCAGAACAAGTACAGGCGATAGTAGATTGGGTTGCTGACAGTGGATCAAGGTTCCTTCACATTGTCTCCCTCCCAGTCTCCTGCTGAAAGACCACAGTTGGCACCTGCAGCCGATGTCCATCAGTCTTTCACCTCAACCCCTTGCAAATCAGCCAAGCAGTCTGAGCCCCAAGTAATGCAGCAGTCTCTTCTGCTTTTTGATTTTGACTCTGTTAGCAGGGTTTCCCAGGGCCATCCACCTAGCCCTGCCCCAGAAGTGGAAGGGACTGAGTGCACCGATACCCAACCACTTATTTTTCAAGATGAGTACATGGGAGGACCATCGCAGCACGTCTCTAGTGATGACGAAACATAGGTGCCAACTGCTGGGGCTTTCGAAAGTGCAAACCGACAAGGAAGTCAGGGGTGAAGACTGGGTGGAAGATGATGTGGAGGACGACGAGGTCCTCGACCCCACATGGAATCATGGTCATGCGAGTGACCGATGTAGTTCGGAGGAAGAGGCGGTGGTCGCACAGAGCCACCAGCACAGCAGAAGAGGTAGCAGGGTGCAAAAGCGGAGCGGCCGTCCTCTAGACAGTACGCCTACTACTGCCCACCGCAGCAAGGGACCGAGCACACCAAAGCCAGCTCCAAGGAGTTCCCTGGCGTGGCAGTTCTTCAGACAATGTGCTGATGGCAAGACACGAGTGGTTTGCACCCTGTGCAATCAGAGCCTGAAGCGAGGCATAAACGTTCTTAACCTGAGAATTGCAAAGCACGAACTGCAGTGGGGTAGACACCTCAAAAACCAAGAAAGGTCTCTGGCTCCTTCTGCTTCCTATTCTGCTGCAGTTGCGGCCTCTTCATCCACCTCTGGAGTGACAGTGCCACCTGGCACCCCACAAACAGAGGATCTGCCAGCAACACCAACACCTGGGTCACCAAGCATCTCCACAATGTCCCACGGAAGCTTTCAAGGGCTTCTGTCACCCCCAAAAGTTATTTTTCATTTTTGGGCTTACTAAAATCCTTATAGTGCAAATATTCAATATATAGTGTTCTTACCTTTTTCTGTGGCTTATTTTCCTTAAAAATCGCACTTTTACAATATGTTAATTACCTCGCTACCAGCAAGTAGGGTGGTTACTTGCTGGTAGCCGCCGCATCCTCTTGTTTATTGACAGGGCCAGCGAGCGCTCTCCTCCTCCGGCTGGCCCTGTCTGCATTCCACAGTGCACCTGCGCCAATGACATCACATCTGCACCCGGATGAGAAGACATCGTCGGCGCACTGTGGAAGGAGCGGCCGAGCGAGCGTCCTCCTCTTAGTGCGCCTGAAGACCGGCACGGCGCAGGATTTGAAATGCAGACAGGGCCAGCCGGAGGAGGAGAGCGCTCGCTGGCCCTGTCAATCAACAGGAGGAGGGGGCGTTTTTTTGAAAGGAGGATGCAGCGGCTACCAGCAAGTAACCACCCTACTTGTTGGTAGGGAAGTAATTCACATATTATAAAAGTGCGATTTTTAAGGAAAATAAGCCACAGAAAAAGGTAAGAACACTATATATTGAATAATTGCACTATAGGATTTTAGTAAGCCCAAAAATGAAAAATGACTTTTGGGGGTGACAGAAGCCCTTTCAGCTCTCCATATCCCAAACGCTGGAGATATGCAAAATAAATGTGGATCCCCAGTATTGGGTCTACAACACAATCAAGATTTAACCTTTATTCAATAAATCATCTAAAACAACTAATGTGTGTCTCCTTCTTATTTGTGACTCTTATTACAATTTCCCAGCTAAGAGCAGTTAGGTTAGCTAATATTCTTTGTATCTGGCTGTTGTTATTACTTTTACAGCAGCTCACATACTAATCTTTGTATCCATTTTCATTGTAGCTTTTCCCCGTGCACTGAGGCTAATTGAGTATCGCTACTTAAAGAGTTTGTTTCACAGTTCGTAACCACATAACTCCTGCTCTTTGCTGACATTAAAATAACACTCTACTGTTCCCTATCTCCCAACATGTTTCGCCGGATTACACCAGCGTCTTCAGGGGAAAGCATAGGCTACCACCTCTTATCCAATCCAGTACTGAGCCACGCCCTTAGTGTTGTCCAAGGTTCAGGTTCATTGAAGAATCCCCTAATGGATTCCAAATGCCATTATGGTCCGTGGTAGCGGAATCTATAACGGGATGCTTCGATAACCCGAACTTTGGACGCCAAACTTAAAATACAAGTTCGCTCAACTCTAGCTAAGACAGTAATCCATCCACAGACAGCCGTTTCGGGGTGTTGCACCTCATCAGTGTGGAATAGTATTCTGGCTAACCGGGAGCAATGCCTTGGGGACTACTCAAACAAAACGCTGGAGAGGAAGAGGAAGTACCCCCCTACCCATCCGCGATCCCTAGCCCTGAATGCCAGCATTTCTAAATTACTTGCCTTTGAAATGCTGTCATTCCGTATGGTGGAGATGGATAGTTTTAAAGGCCTTATGGCGGTGGCTGTCCCACAGTACGTCATGCCCTTCCCTTCACAACCAAGTAGGGGACAAAATCAGGTGTGCACTGCACAATGCCATCTCTGGCAAGGTGCACCTGACTACAGATACGTGGAACAGTAAGCACAGTCAGGGCCGTTATATCTCCATAACAGCACACTGGGTAAATGCAGTGGCGGCTGGGCCTGAGGCGGATAGCAGTTTGGCACATGTCCCTCCACCACAGAGGATTGCAGGGCGCTTCAGTTTGCCTCCTGTTGCTTCCTCCTCCTACTCTGCTTCCTCATCCTCTACCAGCTCGCCTACACGAACTAACTGACAGGGGTCAGCCCCTGCAACTTCTGGAAGAGGGGTTAGGTCATGGTCACTTGGACCTAGCGTAACCTTTGCAACCTCTCTGACTAGTAATAGGTAAAATGTAATCTTTCTTAATCACTCTATTAAAAATACATTAACTACTTGGGAACATGCAACTTCTGGGTCTCCAAATTGGGCACATGGCCCGAGCTTGCCCTTTACTCCTTGGCGGTGCTGGTATTGTCTGAACGTGTGTTTAGCATGACTGGAGGTGGTTATCACAGGTTAAATTTCCCAATGTTTTGGGGTGTACCCTAATTTTAAAAATAAAATTTAAAACCAAAAAGCAGTGTAGGCTACCTCCTCCTCTTCCACCTACACCACCACATCCACCGCCTCCTCAACCTCCTATTCTATATGGACCTTGTCCTCCTAGATCAAGATTATTATTTTTTATTTTTACCTATTTTATGTTATTTAAAGTCATTTCCCTATCCACATTTGTTTGCAGTGCGCTTGCCATGCTCTTAACATTTTGCTGGCATTTGCAGCCCCCTAGCTCTTTCCATGACATTTTTACAGCCATTTTAGTGCTCAAAAGTTCGGGTCCCCATTGACTTTAATGGGGTTCGGGATCAAGTTCGGGTCCTAAACTCGACATCCAGGTGTCCGCTCAACTTTAATTCTAACTCTAACTCTAAGCAATACAGATATTTTTTAATAACCTAATGCTGTGGTTTATTTCTCGATAAAACTGTACTTAGAGAATTTGTAGGTGTTATATACAGTAGGAGCCTGTCGTTTATTAACCACTTTCCGATCATCCATTGACTATAAACGTCCTTGGGCAGTTGGTTTATATCTGAATGGATGTTCTGAAATGTGGGGCCTGCTGTCAGTGACTAGATCACTGTATACATAGTGCTCAACGACCGCTGTGTATACAGATCAGGAAGCGCTATGCCATTTCCTGTCCGGGCCCGGTGGTCATGTGATCACCAAGGTCGGGTGAGTGCAGGAGCTGTCAGGTCTTCCATAGACCACGATCAGCCCTGCACTGAGGCTGTACAGCCTCTCTAGGGGGTGTATTTCCACTGTAACTGGGGCTTCTATGTCAGCCCCAGTTACAGGAGAAATCAATAGTTAAAAAAAAAATTAAGATTAAATGTCCCCCAGAGGTATTGTAAGAAGTTGAAAAAGAAAAAAAATGTAACATTAAAAAAATACATTTAAAATACATGTTAAAATTTAAAATACATGTTAAAAATAGAAGAAAAAAAATAAAATAGACATATTTCGTATCACTGCGTTCGCAACAACCAGCTCTAAAATAATATTATATGATCTACCCCATCAGGTCAACACCATTAAAAAAAAAACAAGAAAATAAAAAAAACATTACGCCAAAACAGATTTGTTTGTTAGCTCACCTCCCAAAAAACATTATATTAATCAATAAATAGTTGTATGTACCCCAAAATGATAGCAACGTCAAAAAACGTCACCTCATCCCGCAAACAAATTAGCCCCCAGACAAGACCATAGTGAGAAAAATAAAAAAAATATGGCTATAAGAAAATTTCACCACAATAACATGATTTTTCTTCTAAAACGCGTAAACGTGTAAAATGTAATAAAAAAAAAAAAGACATATTTGGTATTGCCACGTCCGTAACAATTGGCTCTACAAAAATATCACATGATCTACCCCATCAAATGAATGGTGTAACAAAAACAATTAAAAAAAACATAATAAAAATTATGCCAAAACAGCTTTTTTTGTCACCTCACAAAAAACATTATCAATCAAAAAGTCATATGTACTCCAAAATGGTAGCAATAATAATGTCACCTCATCCTGCAAAAAACAAGCCCTCAGACAAGACTATAGTAAGAAAAATGAAAATACGGCTCTAAGAAAATGCCAACACAAAAACATGATTTTTTTTTCTAAAAATGTTTTTATTGTGTAAAACATAAAAATTGATGAAAAAAAAACCAAGACATATTTGGTATTATTGTGTCCATAATGACCGGATCTATAAAATATCACATGATCTACCCCATCAAGTAAACGATATAAAAAAAAAAATTGAAAAATGACACGTTTTTTATAAAAAGCAACCAGAAAGCCAAACGTACCCCAAAATAAGCCCTCACGCAGCGCATTCAACAAAAAATTAAAAAAAGTTATCGCTCTTAAAAACCCTGACAGAAAATCCTATGTTAGAAAACCCAGATGCCACTCCCTTCCTTCTAAACCCTAGGGTATACCCAAATAACATTTTACGGCAACAGTTGGGGTGTTACTGTATTTAGGAAAAAGTAGGTAGCAAATTGTGGGGGGATATATTTTCCTGTTATCTTTTGTGAAAGAGAACGTTTGGGCCTAAATTTTCACACCCAAGTATTAAAAATTCTATGAAACACCTGTTAAGTGAAGTGCTTGCTACACCCCTTAAAAATTCCTTGGGTGGTGAAGTTTACAAAATGTGGTCACTTTTGGGAGGTTTTGACTGTGGGGGAACCTCAGGGTCTCTTCAAATGCAACATGGTGCCCAAAGACCATTTTAGCAAAATCTTCCCTCCAAAACCATATAGCGCTCCTTGCCTTCTGTGCCCTGTCGTGTGCCCAAACAGCGGTATACGACCACATATGGGGTGTTTCTGCAAACTGCAGAATCAGGGTAATAAATATTGAGGTTTGTTTTGTTGTTAACCCTTGCTGTGTTCCAGGAAAAAAATTATTGAAATGGAACATCTGCAAAAAAAAAAGTGAAATTTTGAAATTTCACCTCTATTTAGCTTTAATTCCTATGGAATACCTAAAGGGTTAACAACATTTCTAAAACCAGTTTTGAATAGTTTAAGAGGTGTCGTTTCTAAAATAGGGTCATTTATGGGTTGGTTCTATTATGTAAGCCCCACAAAGTTGACTTTGGAAATTTTCATAAAAATTTCAAAAAATTGCTTCTAAAATTCTAAACCGTCTAACGTCCTAAAAGAATAAAATTACCTTGCCAAAATGATGGCAACATAACGGAGATATATAGGGAATGTTAATTAATAAATATTTTATGAGGCATCACTATCTGTCTTAAAAGCAGAGAGATTCAAATTTAGAAAACAGTGAATTTTTCAAATTTTCGTTTTGGATTTTTTTTATAAATAAAAGGTAAACCATATTGACTCAAATTTACCATTAACATGAAGTACAACATGTCACGAGAAAACAATCTCTGAATGACTTGACTAAGTAAAAGCGTTACAAAGTTATTACCACATAAAGTGACACATGTCAGATTTGCAAAATTAGGCCTGGTCAGGAAGGAGGAAAAAAGCCCGGTCTGGAAGTGGTTAAAGAGGACCTTTCATCGGGGCAAAAAATGTGAACTACGGTAAGTATGCTGACATGTAGAGCGGCGCCCAGGGATCTCAATGCATTTACTATTATCCCTGGGCGCCGCTCAGTTCGCCCGGTATAGGCTCCTGTATATTCTGTGACTGGGTCATACTAGGCGGAGCCACAGAAGATACCGGAGCCTATACCGGGCGAACGGAGCGGCGCCCAGGGATAATAGTAAGTGCAGGGAGATCCCTGGGCGCCGCTTTACATGTCAGCATACTTAGTTCACATTTTTTGCCCCGATGAAAGGTCCTCTTTAACCACTACAGGACTGCCTAACGCACGGATGCGTCCGATCCTGCAGTTCTGATATATATATCAATTTCCGCTAACTTGTGCCAAAATTTATTTTTTTCTGTGAACTCGCCAGGCCCCTCACAGAATACCTTGGGGTGTCTTCTTTCCACAATGGGGTCACTTGTGGGGTATTTATACTGCCCTGGCATTTTAGGGGTCCTAAAGCGTGAGAATCCAAATTCGTAAAAATGCCCTGTGAAATCCTAAAGGTACTCATTGGTTTTAGGGCCCCTTTGCGCATCTTGGCTGCAAAAAAGTGTCACTCATGTGGTATCGCCGTACTCAGGAGAAGTAGGGCAATGTGTTTTCGGGTGTATTTTTATATATACCCATACTTTGTGTGAGAAATATCGCTGTAAACGACAACTTTTTACATTTTTTATTCAACGTTGTCAATTTACAGAGATATTTCTCTCACCCAGCATGGGTATATGTAAAAATACACCCCAAAACAAATTGCCCTACTTCTCCTGAGTACGGCGATACCACATGAGTGACACTTTTTTGCAGCCAAGATGCGCAAAGGGGCCCAAATTCCAATGAGTACCTTTTAGGAGGGCATTTTTACGCATTTTTCTTCTCACGCTTTAGGGCCCATAAAATGCCAGGGCAGTATAAATAAATACCCCACATGTGACCCCATTTTGGAAAGAAGACACCCCAAGGTATTCGCTGAGGGGCATAGTGAGTCCATGAAAAATTTAACTTTTAGTCAAAAGTTAGCGGAAAGGGAGACTTTGTGAGAAAAAAAACAATAAAAAAATCAATTTCCGCTAACTTGTGCCAAAAAAAAAAAATCTTCTATGAACTCGCCATGCCCCTCATGGAATACCTTGGGGTGTCTTCTTTCCAAAATGGGGTCACATGTGGGGTATTTATACTGCCCTGGCATTTTAGGGGCCCTAAAGCGTGAGAAGAAAAATGCGTAAAAATGCCCTCCTAAAAGATACTCATTGGAATTTGGGCCCCTTTACGCATCTTGGCTGCAAAAAAGTGTCACACATGTGGTATCGCCGTACTCAGGAGAAGTAGGGCAATGTGTTTTGGGGTGTATTTTTGCATATACCCATGCTGGGTGAGAGAAATATCGCTGTAAATGACAACTTTGAATAAAAAAATGTAAAAAGTTGTCACTTACAGCAATATTTCTCACACACAGTATAGGTATATGTAAAAATACACACCAAAACTCATTGCCCTACTTCTCCTGAGTACCGCGATACCACATGTGTGACACTTTTTTGCAGCCAAGATGCGCAAAGGGGCCCTAAAACCAATGAGTACCTTTAGGATTTCACAGGGCATTTTTACGCATTTGGATTCTCACACTTTAGGGCCCCTAAAATGCCAGGTCAGTATAAATACCCCACAAGTGACCCCATTTTGGAAAGAAGACACCCCAAGGTATTCTGTGAGGGGCATGGTGAGTTCACAAAATTTTTATTTTTTGGCACAAGTTAGCGGAAATTGATATATATTTTTTTTTAATTTTGTTTTTACAAAGTCTCATATTCCACTAACTTGTGACAAAAAATAAAATTTTACATGAACTCACCATACCCCTCACGGAATACCTTGGGGTGTCTTCTTTCCAAAATGGGGTCACTTGTGGGGTATTTATACTGCCCTGGCATTTTAGGGGCCCCTAAAGCGTGAGAAGAAGTCTGGAATCCAAAATGCGTAAAAATGCCCTGTGAAATCTCTAAGGTACTCATTGGAATTAGGGCCCTTTGCACTCAGGCTGCAAAAAAGTGTCACTCATGTGGTATCGCCGTACTCAGGAGAAGTAGGGCAATGAGTTTTGGGGTGTATTTTTATATATACCCATACTTTGTGTGAGAAATATCTCTGTAAACTAAAACTTTTTAAATTTTTTTATACAAAGTTGTCAGTTTACAGAGATATTTCTCTCACCCAACATGGGTATATGTAAAAATACACCCCATATCACATTGCCCTACTTCTCCTGAGTACGGCGATACCACATGAGTGACACTTTTTTGCAGCCTGGGTGTGCAAAGGGGCCCAAATTCCAATGAGTACCTTTAGGTTTTACATGACTGCTTACAATTTAGCCCCGCCCAAAATGCCAGAACAGTAAACACACCCCACAAATGACCCCATTTCGGAAAGTAGACACAAGGTATTCACTGAAGGGCATAGTGAGTCCGTCTGAGATTTTTTATTTTTTTTGCCAGAAGTTAGCAGAAATGGAAACTTTATTATATATTTTTTTTTCCTCAGAAAGTGTAATTTTCTGCTAACTTGTGAAAAAAAATTAAATGATACATGAACTCACCAAGCCCCTCCGCGAATACTTTGGGGTGTCTTCTTTCTAAAATGGTGTCATTTGTGGGGTATTTATACTTTCCTGGCATTCTAGCACCTGAAGAAACATGACAGGTGCTTAGAAAGTCAGAGCTGCTTCAAAATGTGGAAATTCACTTTTTTGCACCATAGTTTGTAAACGCTATAACTTTTACCCAAACCAATAAATATACACTTATTGGATTTTTTTTTATCAAAGACATGTAGAACAATAAATTTAGAGAAAAATGTATATAGAAATGTAGTTTTTTTTTTAAAATTTTACAACAGAAAGCGAAAAATGTCATTTTTTTGCAAAAATTTAAAATCTTTATTAATAGCAAAAAAAGTAAAAATGTCAGCAACAATGAAATACCACCAAATGAAAGCTGTATTAGTGAGAAGAAAAGGAGGTAAAATTCATTTGGCTGGTAAGTTGTATGACGGAGCAATAAACGGTGAAAGTAGTGTAGTGCAGAATTGTAAAAAGTGGCCTGGTCATTAAGGGTGTTTAAGCTAGGGGGGCTGAAGCGGTTAAGAGGAGTATCTGATATATAGGTGCTGATGAGATTATTCACCCAGGATCGCCATGTGGTAAAACAAATAGCGTGATGATGAACGTATCGGGAATCTTACCTGGCAGAGCTCACACCACATGCTGACTCCTCCATTAGCCACCTTGTCGGTAAGAATGAAGTAGAGATTGTTGCCTGTCAGTCGTAAGGTACATGATTTGGTCAACTTTGTAATTGTGTTTACAACTCCTAAAAAAAGACAGCAAAATCAACACAAACCCCAGAATAAAGACCTTAAAGGTTAAAGGACAATATATCACGAAAGCAATCGTAATCGCAATTAATCGCAATTTGCTGACCCAAAAATGCTGCAATTATATTACTGTATTTTTCGCTTTATAAGACACACTTTTTCCCCAAAAAAGTGGGGGTGGAATGGCAGTGCGTCTTATAAAGCGATGGTTGACTTTCTACGTGACACTGACACTGTATCTCCGGCCGCTATGCTGCACAGCGCGGCCAGCGATACATCAGTTACAGTGCGGGTGGAGGAGGGGCTGGTGGAAAGTCGTTATTTTAATGAACACATGTTCTTCTATCTATTTTATTTATCTGTTTTGTGCAGCGCTATTAAGAAAATGGCAAGTTTTGTATTTTGTACTTTTGCAGTAATGCAAATATGTATTTTATTTTGAAAAACACTGCGCATTTCAGTTCTTGAGTTCAGCATAACTACATTTCACATTATCAGTCATCTGTGTGTGCTTTTACCTTGAAAACCCAAGCAGATAGCCCTCTAGCACAATTCCCTTAAAATATTGCATCGCATATTGTTATCGCAATTTTTAGGGCCCAAATCGCAATCGCACAAAATTCCCATATCGTGCAGCCCTACTGATGACCTATCCTCAGAATAGGTCATCAGTATCTGATCGGTGGAGGTCTGACACCTCCGTCAATTAGCTGGTTTAGGCCTAATTCACACGTCCGTAGTGTGTTGCAGATCCGCAACACACCTTTCCACCAGCCCTATGGAGATGCCTATACTTGTCCGCAATTGCGGGCAAGAATAGGACATGCTCTATATTATTGCGGAGCCGTCGGCCGGAAGATCAGCGGCACGCTCTGCATCCATCATGTCCCCATTCAAAATGAATGGGTCTGCACCCGTTCCGCAGACTTGCGGAATGGGTGCGGACGAACATTGCGGACGTGTGAATAGGGACTTAGGGTACTTTTACACTTGCAGCAGAGTTATCCGGCAAGCAGTTCCGTTGCCGTAACTGCCTGCCGGATCCGTCAATCTGCATGCAAACTGAAAGCATTCGCGAGAACAGATCCATCTCTCCGCTTATCATGCGGAGAGACGGATCTGGCATTGCAGTATTTTGAATACATTCCAATGGTAAAAAATGCCGGATCCGGCATGTGTTCAGGAATTTTGGAAGGAGATAATACTGCATTTCTCCGTCCTGAAACGTCAAAAAGACTGAACTGAAGACATCCTGAATGGATTTCTCTCCATTCAGAATGCATGGGGATGTGACTGAAGCGTTTTTTTTCTGGCATAGAGCCCCGACGACAGAACTCGATGAGGAAAAGAATAACGCCAGTGTAAAAGTACCCTTAGAAGGCAGTGGGGCTTGCAGTATCTTCACAGCTTTCTCCTCTTTTCCTACTAGGCCATTGATCTCATGTTTATCTGTCATGTGCCTAGAAGCAGCTCAGCCCCATAGGAGTAAATGAGGCCGAGCGCGATATCAAGCACAGCCGCTAGACTACGTACAGTGCTGTGTGAGCAGGAATTGGCAAACAGCTGATCGGCGGTGGTCCCAGGAGTCAGACCCCACCGATCACATACTGATGACCTAGTATTTAAATCTTGGAAATCCTTTTTAAAATAACGTGCACGGATTTAAAGTGAAGGTGACTGTATATACAGTAATTTCCTCATATATCAGCCATCACTCAAATCAGAGGAATTCAGGCAATGTGGGAGAGGAGGGCAGTAAAACAGAATATCCTGCAGAATACAGGTGCCATGTATAGGGAAGGTATTTTGTAAAGGGAGGAAGCCGTGAAGAGGACATCCTGACAACCCTTCCTTTCTTCCACTGATGGCGCAGGGGATAACAGGCTATAGGTAGTCTAGTAACACTGGATCCCCAATATGCAACAGGGTCCTGAGGTGGGCAGTGGCCACAGCGGTGGTGTGACCCCCTCCATACAGGCGCTCAAAGGACGGGGACCGGAAGATATCAGAAGACACCCAGAACACAGCAACCAGGAGCTTCTCCAACAAGTACAGCAGGCTGGGGTGTACCCACTATCTACACAATCAGAGTGCGGGGACCCCCATTCACCATGAAACTGCCGGAGATTGCTGAGCTCTGTACTGCAGCTCCTTTCAGAGAAGGTATGGGGCCGCTGTTCTCAGGATCTGTGGGGTCCCAGCAGCCAGATTCTTATTATGCACAAAAACAATAATTCACACTTAGTACTTTCATGGGACTTTTCTGGCCTTATAAAAAAACTAAACACATGAATTTCAATATTTTTTATTTTCCTATAAAGGTCTATGGGAAAACACCTGAAACACCAACATACCCAAACTCTGTGTTTTTTGTTAATGGCACGGGCCCAATGAAAGGCATCGAGAGGGAAGAAAAAAATACTACAAAACAACACTGCTCTGTTTTGCGGTGTGGCCCCGATTTATCGCTGTGCCCCTGGATGACAATTACGAGGCAGAGGGCTGGTCATAAATGACACGCTTCCTCCTGCCGTCCATGCACCTGATGGAAACCTATGCCAGCTCGTAGCTGCCATACATGTCAATCATCATTTATGCCAGTAACACGGCGTATGGGTACGGCTACACAGCCACTTTGGGCACCACACATGTCCTGCTCAAGTATCACGGCGTAGCCGGGCGGCCATAGGAATGAATGGGGTCGCAGTGGTGTGACAAGTGATTCCCGTGTTATGGTGACACCATTCATTCCTATGGCAGCCCGGCTACTCTGTGATACTTGGGCATGACACCTCACACCCCAAATCGCCCTGCCCAAACCTCACAGAGCTGTGACAAGTGATTCCCGTGTTATGGTGACACCGTTCATTCCTATGGCAGCCCGGCTACTCTGTGATACTTGGGCATGACACCTCACACCCCAAATCGCCCTGCAGCCCTGCCCAAACCTCACAGAGCTGTGACAAGTGATTCCCGTGTTATGGTGACACCGTTCATTCCTATGGCAGCCCGGCTACTCTGTGATACTTGGGCAAGACACCTCACACCCCAAATCGCCCTGCAGCCCTAACCTAAATGATGATAAAGCTGCCCTGCCGAAACCTCACAGAGCTGTGACAAGTGATTCCCGTGTTATGGTGGCACCATTCATTCCTATGGCAGCCCGGCTACTCTGTGATACTTGGGCATGACACCTCACACCCCAAATCGCCCTGCAGCCCTAACCTAAATGATGATAAAGCTGCCCTGCCGAAACCTCACAGAGCTGTGACAAGTGATTCCCGTGTTATGGTGACACCATTCATTCCTATGGCAGCCTGGCTACTCTGTGATACTTGGGCATGACACCTCACACCCCAAATCGCCCTGCAGCCCTAACCTAAATGGTGATAAAGCTCCCCTGCCCAAACCTCACAGAGCTGTGACAAGTGACTCCCGTGTTATGGTGACACCATTCATTCCTATGGCAGCCCGGCTACTCTGTGATACTTGGGCATGACACCTCACACCCCAAATCGCCCTGCAGCCCTGCCCAAACCTCATTTTCAAAAACCAGCAAAAACCCAGATATTGCAACTTTTTATACTAAAAACCAGGTGTAAGTAGAAGACCCTCCCCCTCTCTGACAAACCACAATATACGTCTAGGTTCGAGGCACTTTTTACAAGTCTAAAAAAAGCCAATCCACTATGGGTCAGAGCACGCGTCCATATACCGCCCTCTACGTTATGATGGGACCCTCCGTACACACAATAATACACACGGGTGAAGTGGTTCACGCAGCTGACGTCCACTAGCTTACAGCGGAACCGCATGCCTCCCGCGACGCTACCGGCCACACTAGTCTGCTTCCCTTTCTGCTGACGTCACCACACCACGTGGTTTAGTCACGTGGTAGACAGCGAGCCCTTGCACGGTAGAAGGAGCGAGCTGCGCGTCTGGTAGAAAGTGTCATAGGATGAAGATAGGGAGACGTCTTTTCTTTGTTTCTCTTCCAACAGAGATAACATGTTTTTATTTCTGTTGAAATATGTGTTTTTTTAACGCACACACGTGTAGTTATAGAGTTAGATATTTATATAGATAACAGGATTGTCGAGGATTTCAGACATGTAAAAGTGAATATGAGCAACATATAGTACAAAATGAAAAAAACTGACAAAAATTACTCCCCCTTCAACCCCTTACATGTACTGCGCAGCTGGACGTGACCTAACCAGCTTAGCCCCCCTAGCTTAAACCCCCTTAATGACCAGACCACTTTTTACAATTCCGCACTACACTACTTTCACCGTTTATTGCTCCGTCATACAACTTACCACCCAAATGAATTTTACCTCCTTTTCTTCTCACTAATAGAGCTTTTATTTGGTGCTATTTCATTCTTGCTGACATTTTTACTTTTTTTGAAATTTCGCTTTTTTTGACGAAATTTTTGCAAAAAAATGACCACTTTCTGTTGGAAAATTTGTCAAATAAAACTAAATTTCTCTATAAATTTTTCTCTAAATGTATTGTTCTATATGTCTTTGATAAAAAAAAAATCCAATAAGTGTATATTTATTGGTTTGGGTATAAGTTATAGCGTTTACAAACTATGGTGCAAAAAACTGAATTTCCGCACTTTGACTTTCTGAGCACCTGTCCTGTTTCCTGACGTACTACAATGCCCAGACAGTAGAAACACCCCATAAATGACCCCATTTCGGAAAGTAGACACCCTAAGGCAGTGTTTCCCAACCAGTGGGCCTCCAGCTGTTGTAAAACTACAACTCCCAGCATGCCCGCACAGCCAAAGGCTGTCGGGGGATGCTGGGAGCTGTAGTTTTGCAACAGCTGGAGGCACACTGGTTGGGAAACACTGCCCTAAGGTATTCACTGATGGGCATAGCGAGTTCATGGAAGTTTTTTTTTTTGTCACAAGTTAGCGTTAATGGATTTTTTTTTTCCAAAAATTTCATTTTCCGATAACTTGTGACAAAAAATAAAAACTTCCATGAACTCACTATGCCCATCAGCGAATACCTTAGGGCAGGGGTAGGCAACCTTTGGCTCCCAGCTGTTGTGAAACTACAACTCCCAGCATGCATAGTTGCTCTGCTCTTCTAAGAACTTACATAGAAATGAATGGAGCATGCTGGGAATTGTAGTTTCACAACAGCTGGGAGCCAAAGGTTGCTGATGCCTGCCTTAGGGTGTCTACTTTCCGGAATTGGGTCACTTGTGGGGTATTTTTACTGCCCTGGCATTTTAGGGGCCCCTAAAGCGTGAGAATCCAAATGCGTAAAAATGGCCTGTGAAATCCTAAAGGTACTCATTGGTTTTAGGGCCCCTTTGCACATCTTGGCTGCAAAAAAGTGTCACACATGTGGTATCGCCGTACTCAGGAGAAGTAGGGCAATGTGTTTTGGGGTGTATTTTTATATTCCAAACTACTTCTCAAGCTTTAGGGGCCCCTAAAATGCCGGGACAGTAAAAATACCACACAAGTGACCCCATTCCGGAAAGTAGACACCCTAAGGTATTCGCTGATGGGCATAGTGAGTTCATGGAAGTTTTTATTTTTTGTCACAAGTTAGCGGAAATTGAATTTTTAATTTTATTTTTTGTCACAAGTTAGTGGAATATAAGACTTTGTAGTCTCATATTTCACTAACTTGTGACAAAAAATAAAATTTTACATGAACTCACCATACCCCTCACGGAATACCTTGGGGTGTCTACTTTCTAAAATGGGGTCACTTGTGGGGTATTTATACTGCCCTGGCATTTTAGGGGCCCCTAAACGTGAAAAGTGGTTTGGAATCCAAATGCGTAAAATTGCCCTGTGAAATCCTAAAGGTACTCATTAGAATTAGGGCCCCTTTGCGCATCTTGGCTGCAAAAAAGTGTCACACATGTGGTATCGCCGTACTCAGGAGAAGTAGGGCAATGTGTTTTGGGGTGTATTTTTACATATCCCCATGCTGGGTGAGAGAAATATCTCTGTAAATGACAACTTTTTCAATTTTTTTATACAAAGTTGTCAATTTACAGAGATATTTCTCTCACCCAGCATGGGTATATGTAAAAATACACCCCAAAACACATTGCCCTATTTCTCCCGAGTACGGCGATACCACATGTGTGCCACTTTTTTGCAGCCAAGATGCGCACAGGGGCCCTAAATCCAATAAGTACCTTTAGGATTTCACAGGGCATTTTTAGGCATTTGGATTCCAAACTCCTTCTCACGCTTTAGGGGCCCCTAAAATGCCAGGGCAGTATAAATACCCCACAAGTGACCCCATTTCAGAAAGTAAGCACCCTAAGGTATTCGCTGATGGACATAGTGAGTTCATGGAAGTTTTTATTTTTTGTCACAAGTTAGCGGAAATGGATTTATTTTTATTTTTTTTACAAAGTCTCATATTCCACTAACTTGTGACAAAAAATAAAATTTTACATCAACTCACCATACCCCTCACAGAATACCTTAGAGTGTCTGCTTTCCGGAATGGGGTCACTTGTGTGGTATTTTTACTGCCCTGGCATTTTAGGGGCCCCTAAAGTGTGAGAAGTAGTTTTGAATCCAAATGCGTAAAATTGCCCTGTGAAATCCTAATGGTACTCATTGGATTTAGGGCCCCTTTGCGCATCTTGGCTGCAAAAAAGGGTCACAAATGTGGTATCGCCGTACTCAGGAGAAGTAGGGAAATGTGTTTTGGGGTGTATTTTTACATATAGCCATGCTGGGTGTGAAAAATATCTCTGTAAATGACAACTTTTTCCATTTTTTTATACAAAAAGGGGCCCTAATTCCAATGAATACCTTTTAGGATGGCATTTTTACGCATTTTTCTTCTCACGCTTTAGGGCCCCTAAAATGCCAGGGCAGTAAAAATACCCCAAATGTGACCCCATTTTAGAAAGAAGACACCCCAAGGTATTTTGTGAGGGGCATGGCGAGTTCATAGAAGTTTTATTTTTTTTTGGCACAAGTTAGCGGAATTTGATTTTTTTGTTTTTTCTCACAAAGTCTCCCTTTCCGCTAACTTGTGACAAAAATTTCAATCTTTCATGGATTTAATATGCCCCTCAGCGAATACCTTAGGGTGTCTTCTTTCCAAAATGGGGTCACATGTGATGTGTTTGTACTGCCCTGGCATTTGAGGGTCTCCGCAATCATTACATGTATGACCATCATTCGGAGTTTCTGCTATTCTCCTTATATGGAGCATACAGGTAATGAGATTTTTTTTCTGTTCAGCCTCTGGGCTGGAAGAAAAAATGAACGGCACAGATTTCCTCATTCGCATCGATCGATGTGGATGAAAAAATCTCTGCCAAAAAATATGCAAGAAGAAAAAGAGGGGCCTGGCGATTGCCAGGACATAGGGGCTCCACCCAGATATCCATACCCACTTCAGCTCCTATGTCCTGGCAAACGTGATTTCTCCATTCACATCGATCAATCGATCGTTGTGGAGGAAGACATCTTTGCCAGATTTTTGATACAAAGTGTTTGCCAAAGCATATGAACTCCAACACCTCTCCTCAGCTCATATGCCTGGGCAAACGTACCTGTCCTGCAGAGGAGAAATCTCATCTTGCAGCGCCGCATACACCGACTTCACGTGTCTTCTGACAGCAGCGCAATGCTTCTCTCAGAATTCACATCAGTGCTGCGGCGTTTTCATCGGTTGTTCCATTGGTCTACCTGGAAAATAAAGGGTGGTTAGGGGGAAGAAAAAACAGGCAGCAGGCTCATAAACTTGAACGTTACAAACTTTATAAAACCTGAACATAAAACTTTTTTTTTATCAAACCTGAACATCAAAACTTTTAAAACCTGAACTAACTCAAGATTTTTTTTCTTGCTACCTGTTTAATTATTATTTTTTTTTAACTATTTCACTCTTTATTTTCCTAGCAGAAACCTCTCCTTTCCCATGGGACAATGTGTAAAGTGTAAATCACACAGAGATGATGCGAAGTACATTATGCACTTTATCCCAAGTGAAAGGAGAGGTTTCTACCGTTTCACATTTCTGCTGTAGCACACCAGCACCGTTCCCTATGTGTTAGGGTCTCTCAAAACCTAGTATCCTGAGAGACCCTAGAGCCTGACTGGAAAAACTACCTGTGTTGTGCTGTCCCTATGTCCCTAAGTGTACCTGAGTGTGGTACTTCCGGAAACACTCCCCTAGGCATAGGGCAGGGTGGTCAGGACAGAAATAGCGGGTGTCACGCCTTATTCCACTCCTGTTACATACACGACATCTTTTTCGGGGTGGCGGTTGGTTTGAGGTACCAGCAACGACATTGGGGAAATGTCGCTCGTGTAGACGGCTCACTACACTGGTGGTTGGGGCCACGGAACCTCCTGAATACAGGAGGTTTTCGATGATCTCTTCCTGAAATTTGAGGAAGGATCCTGTTCTCCCAGCCGTACTGTAGAGAACAAAACTATTATATATAGCCAATTGAATTAAATATACAGACACCTTCTTATACCAGCGTCTGGTCCTGCGGGAAAGCAAATACGGGGCCAACATCTGGTCATTGAAGTCCACCCCTCGCAATGAGCAAACTATAGTTGTGGACCGAGAGGGGCTTTTCAATGACACTGGTTACCCGTTCAATTTGGACTGTCGTGTCTGCGTGAATGGAGTAGAGCATGTAAATGTCACGCTTGTCTCTATTTCACCGCGAGCAGTTCTTCGTTACACAAGGCAGCCCTCTCCCCCCTTGCAAGACGGGTGGTAAGGAGCCGTTGGGGGAAGCCCCGGCGACTAGGTCGCGCGGTGCCACAGCAGCCAATCTGTTCTAGGAACAAATGCCTGAAGAGGGGCACACTTGTGTAAAAATTGTCCACATAAAGATGGTACCCCTTGCCGAATAAGGGTGACACCAAGTCCCAGACTATCTTCCCACTGCTCCCCAGGTAGTCAGGGCAACCGACCGGCTCCAGGGTCTGATCTTTTCCCTCATAGATCCGAAATTTGTGTGTATAGCCTGTGGCCCTTTCACAGAGCTTATACAATTTGACCCCATACTGGGCGCGCTTGCTTGGGATGTACTGTTTGAAGCCAACACGCCCGGTAAAATGTATAAGGGACTCGTCTACGCAGATGTTTTGTGCGGGGGTATACAAATCTGCAAATTTCTGGTTGAAGTGGTCTATGAGGGGCCGAATTTTATGGAGCCGGTCAAAAGCTGGGTGGCCTCTGGGACGGGAGGTGGTGTTGTCGCTAAAGTGCAGGAAACGCAGGATGGTCTCAAATCGTGTCCTGGATATGGTAGCAGAGAACATGGGCATGTGATGAATTGGGTTCGTGGACCAATATGACCGCAATTCATGCTTTTTTGTTAGGCCCATGTTGAGGAGAAGGCCCAGAAAAGTTTTAAATTCGGAAACTTGGACTGGTTTCCACCGGAAAGGCTGGGTATAGAAGCTTTCCGGGTTGGCGTTTATAAATTGAGTGGCATACCGATTTGTTTTCTGCCACGACTAAGTCATAGAGCTCCGCAGTGAAGAACAGCTCAAAAAACCCCAGTGCCGATCCGATCTGAGCTGTCTCCACCCGAACTCCTGACTGGGCGGTGAAAGGGGGAACTAATGGTGCGGCTGAAGTAGGGGGCTGCCAAACAGGGTTTGCCAGCACCTCAGGGATTCAAGGGGCTCTACGGGCCTGTCTGCGCGGTGGCTGCGATGGGGGAACTATTGCACGTGCCACCGTACCAGTTTCTACTGCCCTTCTGGTGCTCGCCACTTCACCATGTTGTACGGCAGTGCTGGTAGAAGGTCCAGGATGGGCTGCGCTGCTGGTGTATGCCTCACCACGTAATCTGGCAGCGCCAGCCCCACTCTGCTGCCCTTGAAACGGATCCTGCGCTACCTGTGGCCTAGCGACACGGGGCCGTGTATGCCTGGTGCTTATCAGGGACCTCAACCTCCTCGTCCGAACTTTGGGTCAGACTTCCACTGCTTTCTACAGGTTCATATTCTGACCCGCTAGATTCGTCAGATGAGGGTTCCCATTCCTCATCCGACTGGGTCAGAATCCTGTAGGCCTCTCAGGAGAATACCCCTTATTTGACATTTGGACGACTAAATTTAGGGGGTATTCCCTGAGACTACCCAAGAAAAAGAGCAAGCCTGTCTTACAAATGGGAGGGTAGCGAAGTACAGAAGCCGCTGCGATTGATAAAAAAGGATCAAAACTGATTTTTTATCGCCGCAGCGCTTGTGAAGTGATTGTGCAGAGATAAAAAAAAAAATAAAATTTTTGTCACTGCGGCGGGGTGGGCGTGGGTGAGCGCACGTGTGGGCGACCGATCAGGCCTGATCGGGCAAACACTGCGTTTTGGGTGGGGGGCGAACTAAGGTGACACTAATACTATTATAGATCTGACCGTGATCAGTTCTGATCACTTACAAATGCTGATTAGCGCTACGCTAATCAGCGAATCAGTGACTGCGGTGCGGTGGGCTGGGTGCTAACGGAAGCTAACTACCTACCAAAGAGGCCTAAACGAAACTAAACCTAACAGTCAATACTAGTGAAAAAAAAAAGTGACAGTTTACACTGATCAATTTTTCCCTTTCACTAGTGATTATCAGGTGACTGAGAGGGGTGATCAAGGGGTTAATTGGGGTGATGGGGGTGATCAGGGCCTGAAGTGTGGTGCTTGGTGTACTTACAGTAGAGGTGTGCTCTCTCCTGGGTCCAACCGACGAAAAGGACCCAGGAGAGGGGACAGAAGCAATTTAACACATTATATTTATAAATATGATGTGTTAGATGGCTTGCGATTCGTTTTTTAAAAAAATCATCAGCCTGCCAGCGATGATCATTGGCTGGCAGGCTGATGACCCCATCTTGAACTCCTCCTTTAACTTTTTACAGCCGCGCAGTGCGAATGCGCGGCGGCATCAGCGCGAAATCTCACATCTCGCGAGACGACGCGCCGATGCGTCCACCCAGAGTAAGAGGACCACCCGCCGGACGCATCCGTGCGTTAGGCGGTCCTCATGTGGTTAAGGACCACCGCTGTACATGTACTGTGCAAGTACGGTGCAAGCCAATGGCAGCGCTACAGCAGCACAGGAAAGCGATGAACCTGTCTGTCATTCTAGCTGGTGACTGCATGCAGAGAGGTTCTGTGCTTTTCTGTGCTGCTTGTTGGCTTGCTGGGACTTGTGGTGCACCACCACGGCTTACTGGTACCTGTAAAAAGAAGAAGAACATCTGCTGCAGTGATTTTTTTTTTTTTTTTTTACAGCAAAAGTTCTAGATCCCTAATCCACCCCTCCCAAGACTTAATCCCTGTCCCTATCCCCCTCCCTCCCCTTCCGATTTTGCCTACGGCGAACAAATTGTGACTTTTTTTGTTACTTTTATCTTTTGGCTTTTAGCTAACTTTGGGCTTATTTTTTCCACCTCTGCACCACTTTTTCTGTGTGCGAGCTGTGAATGCCAAGCGCTGATCAGTCCATACTTCACTGTTCAGCACCTGGGCTCATTTTTTGGGGGAAGATATTTTTTGAAAGTAATAGTTAGAATTTTACATATATATATAAGTTGATTTTTAGATAGTGTTCTTTTTTTGTATCTGCAGTAAATTTTTATACTGCAGTGTCTGCACGGACGCACCAAACGTCAGCTTGTGTGCGTTCTTCAGCCCTGAGCACCAATAAGTAGCATTTGTTTACTGGTTGCTTTTGCGCTCAGTTTTCTTTTTTTTTTCTGTGTAAAAAATACATTTAGTGTTAAATAGAGATCAATTTTAGGTAGTGTTAGTGTAGATTTTTGCACGCACATAATATCTGTGTGCGTGCGTGCGTGCGTCCTGCACCTGCTGAGCGCTGATCAGAAACATCCATTTTTCTGATTGGTCTGCTCAGTTTACTTTGCACATTTTTTCCCCCGTGTAGTTATATATATATATATATTTGTGTTAGGTGCTTATGATAGTACAGTGTAAGATACCATGAACGTAGGATGAAAACAAAGAGCAAGTCGGTTGTGGTGTGCCGAATTCGACGATGAGGTAGGACTGAGAAAGGAGAGGGCAAAAATAAGTGATCAGATTTATTACATACAATCAACACAGATACATTTTATCAACCAGTCATGTTTTTGAAAGCATCCCTTAATTCCTGTACGGGGTTCGGTATGTACCGAGAGTAAGCGGATGACTTCCAGCGCCCCAGTGTTTTTATAACATGAGTTGGGACGTTGACACTGGAGGCTGTGGACGCTGCTCCTATGCGAAAGGAGTGCCCAGGGTAGTTGGCTGCGTAGAGGCCCAGTTGTGTGAGCAAGAACCTGGCGCAGGTCATGAAGGTCGTAGTAGTGAGTACTGAACCTTGTAACTTTAGTAATGGCTGTGAGGACCGCAAGGCTGTATGTATGCATCCAGAACCCTGACGGGACACCATCTGTTGTGGGTGGGATAGTATGGAATGTTTATTGGTGTGTGCTGACTGGTTTTGGAGTGAGGGAGAGTCAGGACATAATGATCCTCGTGTTTTGTCAAGTGGGAATAGAGGAGGTACGGAGTAGTTGGGGTCGCGGTTGTAGTAGTGAACTCTCTAGGCCTTAGAAATCCATAGAAAGCTAGGTATATCGCTGTCTTGATGATAGAATTGGTGTTAGTGTCAAACGGTTTTAAGTCCAGCAGGTTTGACAATGCCTTGAAAATATGGTTATCTATGGGTAGTCTCTGGGTTGTATGTGTGTGTTCTGATTTCTGAATACCTCTAAGTATGGTCTTAATCTGGTGAGAGGCCATGAAACTGTTGTTATTTGAGTGTAAGATTAGCATATGGTGTTGAATGCCCGTGAGGTAGAGTTTGATGGTGTTATATGACATGTTTAGTTTCAGGTGGCAAAAGGAAGCGAATCCCAAAACAGATGTCATGATGAATGGTTGCCTGACGTCATGTTCCCGAAGGAATCTTTTGAAAAGTGTGAAAGCCCTGTTGTATGTTTTGTGTGTAATGTTTGATAGTGCCAACTGGGACAGTGTCCTGCTGTGCTGCATGATGGTTTCTAGTCCAGTATGAGTTGTTGGAATGTTGGAGTGATAGTGGCTGTGGGCGCAGCTGACAGGAGTGCTTGGTGAAATGCCTGAAATTTAAAGCGAGATAAAGTGTCAGCAGCTGTGTTACATACACCTGGAATATGGAAACATAGGAAAAAATTGTGACAAGCTGCCAACCAAGTGAGTTTCCTCAGAAATCTCATGATCGTAAGGGATTTGGAGCGGCCTTTGTTGATGATGTGACAGGTTGCTTGGTTGTCTGAGTAACAACGTAATGGCATATTGGCCCATAAATGACCCCATGCTACGGCAGCCGCTACGATGGGATAGATCTCAAAAAGAGCTGAGGTCGTGGAAAATCCTTCCAAATCCTGCATTGTTGAAGGCCAGCTGCCCCAAAGCCATTCGTTCCCAAAAATTGCTGCAAAACCTGTGGTAGATGCCGCATCTGACCAAATGGTAGGAGATGCTTTGGGCAATTGAGGGAGGAACATGCTTTTACCATTCCAAATGGTTAAAAATCTCTTCCACATGTTTAGATCTGCCATAGCTTGGGTATCCAAGGACAACCTGTGTGAATCATGTACAAAAAGTGGGAAAAGATCCAACAGTCGTGATATGAAGGAGCGGCCTTGAGGTATGATGTGCATGGCAAAATTTAGTGATCCCAGCAGAGACTGTAGCTCCTTGCGATTGCAAGTACCGCGTTGAAGGTAGTTGTTAATGAGAGTAAGAATATTCTCTATTCTGTCATGTGGTAAGCTCGCTTGCATTGTGGCTGACTCTAACTGGATACCCAGAAAAGTGATGACCGTGTCTGGCCCCTCTGTTTTCTTAGGGGAGATAGGTACGCCTAGTTGCTCAAATAGCCTAGTGGTAGCTTTGAGACTAGCAGGAGGGGAAGTATTCCCCTCGACCAGTAGGAAATCGTCCAGGTAATGTAGGGCATCTGGCCACGTTCAATAGTAACCAGCACAAGGCTTCTGCAAATGTGTCGAAAATAGCTGGGCTACTTTTGGACCCAAAAGTTAGACGGGAGAAAAAAATAGTAGTACCCGGACCATTTGATGCCGTGTAGGTGCCACAGAGTGGGGTGGATTGGTAGTAACCTAAAAGCGTAAGTAATGTCAGTCTTACTAAGCCAGGCTCCAATCCCTGCTTGTATGATACGGGTAGTGGCATGATCTATGGTGGTGTATTGCAGGAAGAATTCCTCAGAGGGTATGAGGGAGTTAAGACTGGGGTTGGCCGATGAGTGGGGTGCTGATAGATCAATGATGAGTCTCTGTTTTAGGGAAGATTTCCCTGTGACAACACCAATGAGGTTTGTGCGCCATTCTGTGAATGGAGGAGTGTTGAAAGGCCCCAATACGAAGCCCTCAGCCACTTCTTGGGCTATGAGGGTGTCAACCGCTGTGGGGTTGTGTTGTGCGGATTGTAGATTAGGGCATTCCAGAGTTCCCGTTGGTATGTGTAGGATGTGTAGGATACCCGTGTGGAAGCCTCCTGTTAAACCAGAGATAAGAAAGTCTACTAGATGTCTAGATGGGTGCTGCGACATGAGGACCGTGAATTCTGGCATATTAATGAACGTTAAGTAAGGCTTGGAATACATTTTATTTGAAAACATGGACTTTGCATGTGCCCTGAAACATTGTGAACAGACATGCAATAGTCTACATCCACTATAATTACAAGACCCAACATTAAAATTATTGCATATCTGGGACTTGCCCAGAAACTTGATTGGGCGTCCCAGTTTGTCTCTTGACAATTTCTCTGGAACACCAGAGGAACTAGCACCTTGCGTGGAGGTATGTTCACCCGACGTGTTGGGACAAAAACTTGTAGTGTGGGCTATGGAGGAGCAGTATGCACAAGCCGGTGTTCTTAGCCCTGCAAAGTGTCTGCAAAAAATGACGGTATCAATCCTTTCCCAGTTGGACCGTGTTCCATACTGGGAGAAGGCTCCAGACACTTTTGCAGAAATTGACCTATGGTAGTCATAGAAGGCTGAACCCCCAGCTTGTGCATGTAAAGATCAGACTCCTCTCTTCTGTTGGGATAGACCGCACATATGACATCCCTGTAAATACCAAAAGCCAGTACAAATTCGGGAATGGTCAATTTCCTGTTCAGGCGGGCATCCCTGGATCTGAGTGAAGACAACATGGCATATATGTCTTCTGGGTTGGACTGGCTAGGTCCTTCCCCAGAATCTATGTTGTTTGTGGATGTACGTAGCAGTGAGAAAAGTTCTGCATTCCTTGCTGAAGCGGGGTAGGGGATTTGACGTCTCCTTAGTTCCGCTGTTATGCGAGGGATCGTCCAGGATCTGATTGACGCTGGACTAGCTAGCTCTCCACCTTGTGTGGGAGTGACAGATTTAGCTGGAGTGCCAGGCAGGGAGAAATCCTCTACCCCTTCTTGAGACATGCTATAAACAAAACAATAATTAGTGTATGAAAAACCCCTCAAATTATACTGGCAGGCTAGCTAGGCTAAAAGGCGAAACATTATGCTTGTTTGGTGACAGATGAGGCCCTACTAATTGCCAAGCGGCTTTGAGAGGCTCAATGTGTTGGCACGAGGGGTTATTGAGGCCACTTGTCGCAGTGGTAGGAGTTTTAGACCTCTCGGTGACTGTAAGACAGAAAACAGGGGAAGGGAGTGACAGGTGAGGCCCTCTCTATGCAACATGCAAGGCGGCTAGCTACCGTGTGGCCCGATGGGTGTTTGCCTCTGAACCGTTGAGGCGGGGTGTTGGCCTCGCGGGACCACTAACTAGTGGCGATAGCTAAGATGGGGTAGGTAGATACCTATTGGGAAGCCTATGACCCTAATGCCAGTACTCAAACCTAGAGGGAAGAAATGAAATGTATGGTAAAAACCACATGAGCAGGTGCACGTACCTGGTAGTATGGCAAAATTTCACAGGCAAACCGTGTGAAGCAAAATATATATGCTAGACAGCCTGAAATGAGTAAAAGAGAGTAGTATGGTGAGTGGATTGTTGGAAAGAGAGCGGAATTGTAGCATGTAGCAGCAATGTAATATGGTTTGCTGACGTATGAAACATACAACGTTGTAATATAACGCTGAACATGAGGTCGTGCTTTATTGATATCTGAGGTCAGTTGTGGCCTATGTGTAAATCACCCATGCGTTTTAGATGACAAGTAGTAGTGTGTGCAGGAAAGAACCATGAGTTATATATGCTCGAAAATGTGCCGAAAAGACGTATGGCTGGTTGAAACCGTATGCGATTCAACCCGAATATGTATGAAAGGAATTATGGTGTCTATCATCAATTAAATGAGGCCTGTAACGTAGGCTGAGTCAATTACTAAAATGAGATGGATAATTTGCGAACTCCTGAGTGGGATTCCAATGATCCATGCCAAAATGTTGACTGGTTACACGTATTTGATATGACAAGTGACACATGTAAATGGTACCAAAGTGGTCTATCTATATGGTAGGAAAATAATTTGACCGAAATCCACATAAAAGATGAAAAGTAAATCACGAACCAGATCTATGTGAATACTTGCCGAACCGTATTTAGTATGTAATGGAACCCGAAACTAGGATGAACAGTTATGGCTGACGCTGTGAGCAGGCTACGAGATTGACAGGACTAAGTGCGTTGTAGAACTCTAGGGAAGCCACATGCTTCTCTCCCCTTGCTCCAAGGACTGGTGGTGGGGTCCCAGCCCCCAGATCTCCACTGACCACAACCCCCGATATGTCCCTGCGACCCACCAAAGCCTTGCTCCAGGCCAGGACCACCTTAAATAGCTGTTGGCCTCCCCATACACCTTCCTCGGCCCTAAACACAGAAATTCCAGATGTATGTTGGAGGTGCGGGGTGGCAGCAGGGTCCCTATCCCATATTTGGTGGGAGTGACAAAAATACGCCTTTGTGGACCCAGATGGGACCCTAATTAACCAAGTCTGCTCGTTGCATATCACAATTGATCCCAAATTAGTCTATGATGGAATCCTAACAACTTTACCGTCATCTAGGAACCACCTCCTGACTATGCTACTCACCTCTGCTCGACTGTTTATCTCCTACCTGTGTTAGGGGACCGCAGGCAGCCATGGAATGTTTGAACCTTACCCATGCTGCAGCCGACCAGAGCAGGAGCCTTGCATGGCAACCTGCAGTAAGGCGTGGGACCAGCGGGAGACCCTCAGCCAGCACTCTTGTCGGCTTCTGGGACGGCAGCAGCAGGCGAGCACGTGGGTGTGTTCCACTGTGGAACGCACGCTATGACGGAGGCATGATCCCCGGCAAGTGGCAGAAGTTGACGAAGGGGTGCCGGCGGCAGCGCGGCTGTGCCCCAGGTAACCGTTGGGGATGCAGACGCATAGGGGGAGGGGGGGGACCGGCCACTTACCTTGATGGACCAAGTGTCCTGGCGAACGGAAGACCATGGCGCAGGGGAAGCGAAGAGGTGGCTCCTCCTACCCGGCTTTCCAAAGGACTGAGAGAACCCGGAAGTGGAACTCTCATTCAGTGCTGACCTCGCACGGTAAGGCGCAGGGCAGGGGGAGCGTCTTAAATAGGCCAGGGGTAGCAAACCAGCCCCTCCCACAAATCCAGGCAAAATTGCCTTATATATATATATTGTTAATCTCCATATATACACTAAATAAAGGTTTACACATTTCGCACGTCACACCCAATAAAATAAAAATCCCAACGAGTATACTCAGCTAAAGAAGCATATGCCATCCTTGCCTCCGATGCCGAGTCTGCCAGTGAGGCAGAAGAGGATGCCACTTTCCTTTACTCCTCTGCCCCTCATTATCATCCGCTGATGAGGGACCCTCTAGAAGGCACCCCAGAACAACAGCTGAGGCAGCCCCCCAGAGTGAGTCCATATGGACCCCACTCCCTGAGGATTATCAGACCCAAATTCTGGATTTTGTGGGCAGCTCCGGTATACACATAGACTGTGCGGGCTTCACTGAACAAGATTTATTCAACATCTTCTCTGAAGATTTTGTAATTTATTGGTGGCCCAAACCAATTTATATGCCCAACAATTCATTGATCAGAACCCTACATCGGCATACGCTAGACCCCTAGGTTGGACCGCAGTAAGTGCAGCAGAGATGGGCGTTGTAAAGAAGCCAAAGTCAGACAATATTGGAGTTCGGACATTTTCTACCAGACTCCAACTTACAGTAAGACCATGACCCGGAAACGATTTGAGTCAATTCGGAAATTCCTACACTACAACGATAATCACAGTGCCCACCCCAAAACTACCCGACATTTGAACGTCTGTTCAAGGTTAGGCCTGTCATTGACCACTTTAACACCAAGTTTGCTGAGGTTTCCTGATAAAAATGTCTGTGTAGATGAATCCCTATTAGTTTTCAGAGGGAGGATTAGATTGCACCAGTTCCTGCCTAGCAAACGGGCAAGGTATGGAATAAAGTTATACAAACTTTGTGAGAGTAGCTCCGGGTACACCCTCAAGTTACGCACTTACGAAGGGAAAGATTCCCGGATAGAGCCCCCAGAATGCCCCCCCCCCCATCCTAGGAGTTAGTGGGAAGATCAAGTGGGGACTTACTGTACCCACTGCTGGATAAGGGTTACCACCTCTATGTGGATAACTATTATACCAGCATGCCCCTAACTGCCAGATGTACCGTGGCTTGCGGCAAAGTGCTCAAAAATCTGAGTAGCCTCCCTAGATCCCTGGTATGGAAAACAACGGAGAATGGGTGAAAGTAGGGCTCTCCTCCATGAGAACATGCTGGGGGTTAAGTACAAGGACAAGAGGGACGTCCTTGTACTGACCACCATTCACACTAACACCAGCTCCCCTGCTCCTGCGCGAGATACCACAACCACTACCCCCAAACCAGTTTGTATCCTGGACTACAACAGGCACATGGGAGGGGTGGATCTTTCAGATCAACTTCTGAAGCCCTACAGTGCCACACGAAAAACGAGGCCGGTGCATGCAGGAGTGTTTTAAAATCAACCAATCATCCGTGGAGTATTAATTTAATTTCGTCCATGATGTACCCTGTAATTTTACCACCTTATATCTCTGATTTAGTCCGCATAGCTTACAGATCCACTTTCACCAACCACCACATAATCATTTTTGTGAAACACCTGTTAGGTCAAAAGTGCCCTTTCCAACCCTTAAATTGTTTGTACGAGGGTGCACTTTCCAAAATGGGGTCAAGTCTTGGGGTTTTTAATTTCTGGGGACCTCAGGAATTTTTTAAATGTGACATGGCATCTAAAATCAATGTCTGCCAATTCAGGTCAGCAAAATCCATATTTGACTGTTTGGTTCTAGAGCCCTGCTGTGTGCCCATACATAATTTTTTGAGCACACATGGGTTGTTGCCTTATTCATGGGAAAATGGGGAACAAAATGTGGCGTACATTTTGTCCTGTTACCCTTTGGGAAAGTGAAAAATGTGGGTGTAAGGCAACTTTTTCTAGAAAAAAATGCAATTTTTAATTTTCACTGCCAAGTGTTTCCTTATTCTAGGAAATACCTTTGAGGTCAAAGTGCTCACTACACACCTTCAAAGATTCCTTGAGGGGTGTAGTTTCCAAAATGGGGTCACTTTTTGAGGGTTTCCACTTTAAGGCCACCTCAGGGTGTCTTCATATGCGACATAGCTCCCAATTACCATTCCAGCTAAATCCGCTCTCCAAAAGCCATATACTGTAGTTCTCCTTCCATCTGAAACCTGCTGTGCGCCCATACATCAGTTTTTGAGCACATATGGGGTGATTCTGTAAACTCCAGAATCAGGGTCATAGATTTTGAGTTTTTCTTGGATGTTAACCCTTGATGTGTTGCAGAAAAAAATAGATTCAAATTTAAAATCTGCTAAAAAAAAGGGAAATTTTTAAATTTAATTCCCATTATCCTTTAATTCTCCTAAAGGGTAAACAAAGTTTGTAAAATCAATTTTGAATACCTTGAGGGGTGTAGTTTCTAAAATGGGGCGATTTATGGGGTTTCTAATATGTAAGCCCCACGAGGTGACTTCATAACTTAACTGGCCCTTAAAAAATTGGGTTTTGGAAATTTTCTTAAAAGTTTTAAGATTTGCTTTTTACAAATTTTTTGTATATTATTATTAACTAAAAATGAAATATTTTGACTCAAATTTACCACTGTCATGAAGTACAATATTTGATGATAAAACAATCTCAGAATGACCTGGAGAAGTAAAAGGGTTTTAAAGATATCACCACATAAAGTAACACATGTCAGATTTGCTTAAAATGGCCTGGTCCTTAAGGTGAAAAATGGCAGGGTCCTGAAGGGGGTCAAATTCTCCACTGCTCTACCGACCCCTGTTGCAATGGATGCTGCAGCCATCACAGTGCTGATGCCTTGGATGTGCGGAATGTGGCCGCTGAGGCCAGTGATTGGCTGCAATGATCACATGAGTGATGTATGTCACTTGTCATCAATAAAGTTTTTATTTATTTATATTGTTACGCTGCTGCCAACAACCTAGTTTTCTTGTGATGCTTGTGATATCTTGTGATCCTTGTATTTTAATAAAATCATGTGTAGCACTGACAGGGGTGGACTGACCATAGATCCTATCCGGAAGATTCTTGGTGGGCACACATCCAAGAGGTTGCCCGAGCCCTCCTTAAAACTACAGACCAGGCACTTAAAGGGGATGTGCAAGTTGCGGGGGAGGGGGGGAATGGGAGTCAAGTTAATTGTTTTTTTTTTTTTTTTTACTTAACCACTTATGGGGCATTGCCCAGAGCATTTTTAATACTGGGAGCAGTAGGACGCATTACTGGGGCCTTACTATTTCTGGAGGGACTATAGGGGGAATTATTAATAGAGGGGGTGCTATAGGGGCATCATTACTATTGTCAGTAGAGTGGAACATTTTTAATACTGTGGGCACTATAGGGGGTATTATTTCTACTGGGGCACCATATTGAGCTTTATTTCTATTGAAGCACTATAGAAGGGCTTTATGAGTACTAGAAGTAGTTTGCGGAGTTATATTATGAGTGGAATAACATGAGGCGAGCATATTAGTACTGGGGCCACTGTAGGGTGGCATTATTACGACTGGGTGCACTATAATAGTTCAGGGCACTCTGCTTAGCACAATTATTTTTGTATGGTACAAATATTTTCAGGTGGACTATCTATATGGCACTTTTTGTCCGTAGTATAGTATTTGGGAGCAGAGTGGGCACAGTATTGGGGGTGGCAGCAGGACGACACAGGGCACCATGATGAGGAGCTTGTGTTGAGAGGGAGAGGAAGATGAGTGAAAAGTGAGGAATTAAAGATGTCTGTGTGGCAAACTCTGCAGAAATGAAACTTGGCTGAAAGAGGTCACCATAGCGCTCTGTCACTTTTGACCTGCCTATAACTTGGGACCAATTTCAATTTTTTACCACTTTACAGGGGTTGTGTACTAATTTCCAGACCTTTTCAGACTGGTGGGACCCGCGTTGGTGATTATACTTACCTAACCACTGGAGCTGGGTGGCGGCCTCTGTTGCTTATCTCGAGTCCCTCCATTTAAACTTCCTGTTTGATGCCGCTGCAGCCAATCACTGGCTGCCACTCCCCTTTCATCATGTCATATGGTCACATGTCACAAGGAGACAGATCATCACTGCGGCCAGTGATTGGCTGAAAGTTTACATGGAGGCACCTGAGACAAGAAGCGGAGGCTGGGGGGGGCCAAGGAACTGGGACTCAGACCCGGGTATCAGGTAAGTGTGATCACCAAGAAGGGTCTAGCCAATATGAGTGGTCTAGAAATTGGAGCACAACCCCTTTAAGGTCTGTGGGGAATTGCTCTGGTAGACAGGCTTGCGAACGCAGTATAGAGGCAAGGTACACAGTTCTCTGGGTAAAGCAGAAGTGTTTTATTCACACTCAGCAACACAAAAACAGTCTTAGTGCTTGTTCACACGAGGCAAAACACAAGGCAAAAATATCAGTCCCACAGCAAGGTCACCTGAGTGGTCGGTGTTAGTTCACACCTGGCAGTTAGCTCGGCCACACAAAGTTTCCACCAGCGGCTTCCAGGTAGACTGCACGCCTGTTTGCAGACTCTTTCTCTCAGCCCTGAGAGCTCCACAGCAACACCAGCAGCTTCCAGGATAATCACCTCCCACCTGCTGAGGTGGCTGCCTTTTTAAAGGCCCGGAAAAAGTCCGGCCTGGACCGTGGGGAATAGTCTCCCACCCAGCACTTGACTATTCCCAATAAGAGCCGGCCCGGATCGGCTTTGTAGCCATACTAAATATCAATGTGTCAAACAGCACTAGCTGCTGCTGACACACAAAAAATCCGGCTCTTATCTCACCGAGGCCAGGAACCTCGGTGACACGTACCTTCCGTCGACGACAGAACCTTGCGCCCTCTTACATACCCCCCCCCTTTGTTCAACCCTGAGGGGGTGAACACACATGAGACAGTGGACGCGGGACAGGGCATCTGCATTACCCTGCCCTGTGTTCTACTGAGAACTTGAAGTTCTGTAAGGACAGGAACCACCTGGTGACCCGAGCATTCCTCTCCTTGGCCTGGCTCATCCACTTGAGAGGGGAATGGTCGGTCACCAGACGGAACTTCCTCCCTAACAAGTAATAGCGGAGAGACTCGAGTGCCCACTTGATAGCCAGGCACACTATGCTATACCTGGTCTCGGCTGGGTTGAGCTTACGGCTCAGGAAGACAACGGGATGTTCTTCGCCGTTGACTTCCTGAGACAGTACAGCACCGAGGCCTACCTCCGAGGCATTCGTCTGTACTATGAATTCCCTGTTGAAGTCGGGTGTCACCAAAACCGGGGACCCACACAGGGCCGACTTCAATGCAGAGAAAGCCTCTTCTGCCTTCTCACTCCAGTGAACCTTTCCGGACTTTCGTCCCTTCAACAAGTCTGTCAATGGTGCTGCTATCGTGGCAAAGTGGGGCACAAACCTCATGTAGTACCCTACAATCCCCAGAAACGATTTCACCTGCCTGGTGGTGACCGGTCGGGGCCAATTACGTATTGCCTCTATCTTATTTACCTGAGGTTTGATGAGTCCCCGCCCAATGACATACCCTAGATACTTGGTCTCTTCTAACCCAATTGCACACTTTTTTGGATTAGCGGTTAGTCCAGCTTTCCTAAGGGCATCCACTACCGCCTGCACTTTGGGCAAATGGCTTTCCCAGTCGGTGCTGTGGATGACTACATCATCTAAGTAGGCCGAGGCGTACCGACGATGAGGGCGCAGCACAATGTCCATTAACCTTTGGAAGGTGGCGGGGCGCCATGCAGGCCAAAGGGTAATACCTTATAATGATACAGGCCCTGCGTGGGTAACAAAAGCAGTTTTTCCTTGGCCGACTCCGTTAAGGGTACCTGCCAGTACCCTTTAGTGAGGTCTAGCACAGAAAAATAACGGGCTTGCCCTAAATTCTCAACAAGCTTGTCTACCCGGGGCATGGGATACGCATCAAACTTGGACACTTCATTTAACTTGCGAAAATCGTTGCAGAACCGCAACGTCCCATCTGGCTTGGGTATTAGGACTATGGGACTCGCCCATTCACTTTTCGACTCCTCAATGACATCGAGCTTCAACATTAATTGCACTTCCTCCGCGATGGCCCGTCGCCGAGCCTCGGGTACCCGGTATGGTTTTAACCAGATCTTGGCCTGAGGCTTCGTGACGATATCATGTTGGATGAGGGAAGTGCGGCCACGGAGGTCCGAGAACACATCCGTGTTCCGACTGATGAACTCCCTGACTTCCGGAACTTGTTTGGAAGACAGGCTGTCTGCAATTTTTACCATGGTTACTGCTTCACAGGCCTCAAACTGTGGGGCTGGACCCTTTTCACCTAGAAGCCCTGGACGGGGGCTGTTGTCAGACGAGTCCCTATTTTTCCACGGCTTTAGTAAATTCACATGGTACACCTGCTCCGGCTTGCGCCGCCCTGGCTGGTGTACTTTGTAATTTACTTCCCCTACCTTCTCGATTACCTCATAGGGCCCCTGCCACCTAGCTAGGAACTTGCTGTCAAGGGTAGGTACCAGAACCAAGACCCGATCTCCCGGATTGAAATCCCGTACCCGAGCCTGACGATTATACACCCTACTCTGAGCTTGTTGCGCCGCCTCCATATGCTCCCGGACCAGTGGCAACACCCTTTCCATCCGTTCCTGCATCTGGGTGACATACTCAATGACACTTTTGTGGGGGACGGGTTGTTCCCACGCTTCCTTGGCGATGTCTAACAGGCCCCGAGGGTGTCGGCCATAAAGCAGTTCGAAGGGCGAGAACCAAGTAGAGGCCTGGGGCACCTCTCGCACTGCGAACATGAGATAGGGCAGAAGCAGGTTCCAGTCCCTCCCATCTCTGTATGGCTCTCGGGAGGGTACGCACAAACCTGTCGACCACGACCCTTTCAACCATCTGAGAAGGGCTCAACAGTTCAGGCTGGAGCCATTTTTTTACTAGGTGAAGCAAGTCATAGGCTTGTGACCGGACGGGTCGGGACTCTGAAAACACCCACTGACACACTCTGTGCGCTCGCACATAGGTGTTTACCCCCAACCTGGCCAACACCTCACCTTTTAGCCTCTCATAGTCCTTTGCCTCCTCGCAGCTGAGGTCAAAATAGGCCTTTTGTGCGTCCCCCACCAGAAAAGGCGCCACCACCTCAGCCCATTGCTCCAATGGCAGCCTCTCTTGCTTGGCGGTTCTTTCGAACACCGTCAGGAATGCCTCTATATCGTCTTCCGGACCCATTTTCCTCAGGGCGAATCGGACTTTGTCCCTGGCGGAAGACACAGTCGGGGCCGTCGTGATTGCAAGTCCTTGCTGGGACGCTCGCACCGACTCCTGCACGGCTATCAGCTGCTGCATTAGGAGATTGTTCGTCTGCTGCTGTGCACACATAGCCTCCTCATGTCTTTTTTGCTGTAGCTCAATAGTCTCCCGCTGCTGCACATTAGCCTCCATGAGAGCTTTCACAGCAGCCTCCATGTTGCCAGAAAACACAAAACTTGCAGGCCTGATATATGACATGCAGACCAACACAGCAAAAACAAAAACTTTCGGCGTTCAGGCCAGCCTCACTGCACATGCCCGCATCCGACACCAAATGTGGGGAATTGCTCTGGTAGACAGGCTTGCGGACGCAGTATAGAGGCAAGGTACACAGTTCTCTGGGTAAAGCAGAAGTGTTTTATTCACACTCAGCAACACAAAAACAGCCTTAGTGCTTGTTCACACGAGGCAAAACAGAAACAGTCTTAGTGCTTGTTCACACGAGGCAAAACACAAGGCAAAAATATCAGTCCCACAGCAAGGTCACCTGAGTGGTCGGTGTTAGTTCACACCTGGCAGTTAGCTCGGCCACGCAAAGTTTCCACCAGCGGCTTCCAGGTAGACTGCACGCCTGTTTGCAGACTCTTGCTCTCAGCCCTGAGAGCTCCACAGCAACACCAGCAGCTTCCAGGATAATCACCTCCCACCTGCTGAGGTGGCTGCCTTTTTAAAGGCCCAGAAAAAGTCCGGCCTGGACCGTGGGGAATGGTCTCCTACCCAGCACTTGACTATTCCCAATAAGAGCCGGCCCGGATCGGCTTTGTAGCCATACTAAATATCAATGTGTCAAACAGCACTAGCTGCTGCTGACACACAAAAAATCCGGCTCTTATCTCACCGAGGCCAAGAATCTCGGTGACACGTACCTTCCGTCGACGACGGAACCTTGCGCCCTCTTACAGGTCCTAATCCGCCCCTAATTACTGATACACTTCTTTTATTTTAGTATACCCTTATAAGCCATTGTCACAATAAAGCCATGGGGGCCTTACTTTAGGAGACTCAGACACTACATTCATTAATCCCACTATGCCTGTTTTTGGAGTAGAAATGTTGCAAATTAACAGAATTTTTACTTTTGTGACTTTTCTAGTCGACATTGGCGTTTTACCCCACTCTCACCAATTTTACAAAAAGGGAACATGTTAAGGGTGGAATGTGTGAGAAGCTATTGGCCCTGTCTCATTCATCATGCCAGAGCCATGTAATTTATGGCAAAGCTCTTTTAGCAGTGCAGGCCCCATCAACATCGACGTAGACAACGCCAGCCTTTACGAATCAGGGCCTCAGTGTCTGTTCTGAAAAACCTCCTTAAACCCCAGTATTTAGTAAACTGCTTGGAAGATACCAATTCCAAATCTGTACGTTCTGTCTTTTTACTCAGGTGCAATCCACGTGCTATATGCCTCCAGATGGGCCAAACTTTGGATGCTAATGCATAGAGAGAATTCCAAGGCATGAGCAATATAATGAAGAGGACTCCTAGGGATGAGCAATATAATGGAGGGGACTCCTATGACTCGCTCATCAGCACGCAGCACATGGCCCATTAACAGGCGCACAGCAGGCGCATAATTCCATCAGATATGCATAGTAACATAGTAACATAGTACATGAGGCCGAAAAAAGACATCTGTCCATCCAGTTCGGCCTGTCATCCTGCTAGTTGATCCAGAGGAAAGAAGTACTCCCTGGATCAACGACCCATCTCTAGTAGCTATAGCCTGTAATATTATTACACTCCAGGAATACATCCAGGCCCCTCTTGAATTCCTTTATTGTACTCACCATCACCACCTTCTCAGGCAGAGAGTTCCATAGTCTCACTGTTCTTACCGTAAAGAATCCTCTTCTATGTTTGTGTACAAACCTTCTTTCCTCCAGACGCAGAGGATGTCCCCTTGTCACAGTCACAGTCCTGGGGATAAATAGATGATGGGAGAGATCTCTGTACTGACCCCTGATATATTTATACATAGTTATTAGATCTCCCCTCAGTCGTCTTTTTTCTAAAGTAAATAACCCTAACCTTTCAGGGTACTGTAGTTGCCACATTCCAGTTTTTTACTTTAGTTGACCTCCTCTGAACCCTCTCCAGCTCTGCTATGTCTTCCTTGTTCACAGGAGCCCAGAACTGTACACAGTACTCCATGTGTGGTCTGACTAGCGATTTGTAAAGTGGTAGGACTATGTTCTCATCACGGGCATCTATGCCCCTTTTGATGCACCCCATTATCTTATTGGCCTTGGCAGTAGATGCCTGACACTGGTTTTTGCAGCTTAGTTTGCTGTTTATTAAAATTCCTAGATCCTTTTCCATGTCAGTGTTACCGAGTGTTTTACCATTCAGTATGTACGGGTGACTTGCATTATTCCTTCCCATGTGCATAACTTTACATTTGTCAGTGTTAAACCTCATCTGCCATTTCTCTGCCCAAGCCTCCAATCTATCCAGATCCCTCTGTAGCAGAAAACTGTCCTCTTCAGTGTTAATTACTTTACACAGTTTAGTGTCATCTGCAAAAATTTATATTTTACTGTGCAAGCCTTCTACAAGATCATTAATAAATATATTGAAAAGAATAGGGCCCAGTACTGACCCCTGAGGTACCCCACTATTGACAGTGACCCAATCTGAGTATCTACCGTTAATAACCACCCTCTGTTTTCTGTCACTCAGCCAGTTACTTACCCACTTACAGACATTTTCTCCCAGTCCGAGCATCCTCATTTTATATACTAACTTTTTATGTTGTACAGTGTGAATCACTGAAAAAGGTGTACCACAATGATAAGCAACTAACAATGCTGGCTAAGTGATTTTTTTCTATATATGTATTGAATGTGCTATTGCGTTTTGCTGGTAACATTCTGTTGCACCTGGTAGCCTGTGTCACCTGGTCTGTTATGGGTGGGGCTTGCAGCCTTATTCTACCTCACATTGCATTAGTGATCCTACTATGGAGGTATGTGGGTGCATGGCTGTGAGTTGGATCTGAGCACCTATCAGACCTTGTTCACACACCATAGGTAGTCTAGTGCTAGGACATATTGCCACACTGAGACACCTTGACGGTGGTGTAGAAGGGCTCCAATATTTTCCTGACTGGAATATGTTGGCGAAAGTCTCAGCTTTTTAACATCAGCTTTAGGGATTAGCCAGCATTGTTAGTTGCTTATCATTGTGTGCACCTTTTTCTTTTTTTTTTTTTTTTTAATAGTAACTTTTTATTAGAGATTATCAACAAGTTGCATACACTCAGAGAAACAACCTTTTTCAGTGATTTATGTATTTTTATATTTCCATTCACACATTATTCCATCTTACACATCCTCCATTGTTTGCATTTTTGCTGGGGATTGCCGTTAGCAGCGGACCATATGCGGAGGAACTGCTCCCCTGGCAAGAAACACACTACAGTGTTTGGGGTTTTGAGCAGTTCCTCCCATTTAGGCCACTTTATTTCAGTGATTTTTTTTACACTGCATGTGACCATACCCTAAAACAGCATTGTAGGTCTCCCGTGTGGTGGCTCAAGCTTGCTGCTTATTGTATAGTGATAAATTGACTTTAGGCCCTGGGCTGCTGTTTGCGGTACCAGTACAGTAAAATGAGCCCCCTTACATGCTGTTATCAGTCACTGACATTGATAAAAGTGATAAAACCAATATGAAGACTGTCCTTTTTCTTGTATATATTAGTGGCCACAGTATCCTTAGAAAGAGAATAGGTATGTGTTCTCACAGTCAGATATCCACACATTACTGTATCCACGCCATAAGAACAACCAGAAGATTCTTCCCAATGTGGAACATCTGCTCTCCCAGGGATTATCCACTAGCATGCGGTTTGTTGTCCTCATTCTCCACTATTCCTTCGTGCTGCAATCAGTAGTTGGCACTGCTTTCTTTCTGTTTTTTTGTGCCTATGTCTCCAGGGGTACCCTCCACTCAAAAAAATACCTCGTAGTGTCATACCAGATGCACAAAAGGAAAAATACTTATTAACGCATAAGATAAAAGCTTGTGAAACAGCATATTGAAACTCCTTGCGGATTTACCCAAAACAGGTTTCACTCCGCTTCATCAGGGGCAGAAACCCAGTTCCACAGGATAGGAGATAAGTCTCTGATTAGCCAGAGCCCCTTCCAATCATGAGAACAAAGGGAACATGCCCTCTGTTTGTATGGAGTGGTGGATATGCATGCAAGTCTGTGGGTCTGCCAGAGATACCTGAACGCTTTTACTCAGCTATCTTCGGCTGTTGCATTGAGCTGTATACCCCCTTAGATGCTTATTTAATTGTGACTGCAATATATAAGAGGTTAGACATAGATTCCTCTCTCTACTTCCTCTGGGTAATGGTCCGTTATCTTTGTAACCCTAACCCTAGAGACAGGGTCTAATAGGATGCCTGACAGTTTTACACTTAGGGTGCGGCCACACAAGAGTGGATCATAATCTATCTAATATATAAAGCTGAGTGTATGTATGTGTGTATGTATGTATGTCCGCTAAAGGAATCTGCACTGTAGCATTTACAATCACGAAATTTGTCACACAGGTACATCAGTTGTCCGGGAAGGTTTTAGACTGGGCCTCAGCTCTCTAGCACGTACCGTTCCTGAGATATTCCCAAAAAATGCATTAGCCAATAGAAACCTGATAACATGACCCTTATCAGCCAATAGAAGCTCGCAGGTCCTTAGTCTCCACATACATACAGTTTTACACCAGGTTTTCATAACAACCCAGCCATTTTTCTTCACTGCTGTAGGTCAGCTTTAACCACATTCAGCCCCCCACGGTTTATTGCTTGGTCATACAACTTACCACCCAAATGAATTTTACCTCCTTTTCTTCTCACTAATAGAGCTTTCATTTGGTGGTAGTTCATTGCTGCTGACATTTTTACTTTTTTTGCTATTAATCAAAAATGACATTTTTCACTTTCTGTCGTAATTTTTTTTTAAAAACTAGATTTCTATATAAATTTTTCTCTAAATTTATTGTTCTACATGTCTTTGATAAAAAAAAATCCAATAAGTGTATATTTATTGGTTTGGGTAAAAGTTATAGCGTTTACAAACTATGGTGCAAAAAAGTGAATTTCCGCATTTTGAAGCAGCTCTGACTTTCTGAGCACCTGTCATGTTTCTTCAGGTGCTAGATTACCAGGATAGTATACATACGCCCCAAATGACACCATTTTAGAAAGAAGACACCCCAAAGTATTCGCGGAGGGGCATGGTGAGTTCATGTATGATTTCATTTTTTTTCACAAGTTAGCGGAAAATGACACTTTCTGAGGAAAAAATAATAATAAAAATAAATAATTATATTTATTAAATAATAAATAATAAAAAAAATAATAAAGTTTCCATTTCTGCTAACTTCTAGCCAAAAAAATAAAAAATCTCCCACGGACTCACTATGCCCCTCATTGAATACCTTGTGGTGTCTACTTTCCGAAATGGGGTCATTTGTGTTTTTTTTTTTCTGTTCTGGCATTTTGGGCGGGGCTAAATTGTGAGCAGCCATGTAAAACCTAAAGGTACTCGTAATTTGGGCCCCTTTGCGCACCCAGGCTGTAAAAAAGTGTCACTCATTTGGTATCGCCGTACTCAGAAGAAGTAGGGCAATGTGTTTTGGGGTGTATTTTTACATATACCCATGCTGGGTGAGAGAAATATCTCTGTAAATTGTCAACTTTGTATAAAAAAAATTAAAAAGTTGTCATTTACAGAGATATTTCTCTCACCCAGCATGGGTATATGTAAAAATACACCCCAAAACACATTGCCCTACTTCTCCTGAGTACGGCGATACCACATGTGTGACACTTTTTTGCAGCCTGGGTGCACAAAGGGGCCCAAATTCCAATGAGTACCTTTAGGATTTCACAGGGCATTTTTACGCATTTGGATTCCAGACTTCTCAAGCTTTAGAGACCCCTAAAATGCCAGGGCAGTAAAAATACCCCACAAGTGACCCCATTTTAGAAAGAAGACACCCCAAGGTATTCCGTGAGGGGTATAGTGAGTTCATGTAAAATTTTATTTTTTGTCACAAGTTAGTGGAATATGAGACTTTGTAAGAAAAAAAAAAAAAAAAAAGCCAATTTCCGCTAACTTGTGCTAAAAAAAAAAATCTTCTATGAACTCGCCATGCCCCTCACGGAAAACCTTGGGGTGTCTTCTTTCCAAAATGGGGTTACATGTGGGGTATTCATGAAAAAAAAATTATGCTACTATGCTGGTGACAGATTCCCTTTAAGCGGGCAGGGAACAGTGGAGGTCACAGTCAGGGCCGCCATCAGGGGGGTACAGCCCATACCCCAGTAAGGGGCCCGGACCCTGGGGGGGCCCGGCCAGTCCTGAAACTTTTTTTTATTTTTTTATTGTGGCAGCCGACTCTGGGGCCCAGTGCTCCTCCTCCTCTTCCTTCTGCAGCCTGTCCCTTACCTCCCGGGGCCCCAGCTATCTTGTTCTGAGAACAAGATAGCTGGAGTCTGGGCAGATCCATGCGTAGAATGTAGTTGCTAGAAGGAGGTTTGTGACATCACTGGTCACATGCTCCTTCATAGTCACATGAACAAACCCCGACAGCAGCAGCAGCTTGTGGAGGGAGGAGGGGCTGTGTGCCTGCAGGCTGCTCAGTGAGGAAGGCTCTGCTGCAGTCCTGGAGTCCACAGAGCTTCATGGAGAGCAGGTGAGGGGCAGCTCATGTATGAGGGGGCAGGTGGAGCACTCAGGAGCAGTGGGGTTCAAGTGGAGTGGAATCTGGTGCAATTAAGGGGGTTTATAGCACAGATCCAGGTGTATTCTGAGGGCCATGGTGTATGTGTCTCTGTCTGTCTGTCCCTGTGTGTGTCTCTGTCTGTCTGTCCCTGTGTGTGTCTCTGTCTGTCCCTGTGTGTGTCTCTCTCTGTCTGTCCCTGTGTGTGTCTCTCTCTGTCTGTCCCTGTGTGTGTCTCTGTCTGTCTGTCCATGTGTGTGTCTCTGTCTGTCTGTCCCTGCGTGTGTCTCTGTCTGTCTGTCCCTGCGTGTGTCTCTGTCTGTCTGTCCCTGCGTGTGTCTCTGTCTGTCTGTCCCTATGTGTGTCTCTGTCTGTCTGTCCCTGTGTGTGTGTCTGTCCCTGCGTATGTCTCTGTCTGTCTGTCCCTGCATATGTCTCTGTCTGTCTGTCCCTGTGTGTCTCTCTGTCTGTCTGTCCCTGTGTGTGTCTCTGTCTGTCTGTCCCTGTGTGTCTCTCTCTGTCTGTCCCTGTGTGTGTCTCTGTCTGTCTGTCCGTGTGTGTCTCTCTCTGTCTGTCCCTGTGTGTGTGTCTCTGTCTGTCCATGTGTGTGTCTCTGTCTGTCTGTCCATGTGTGTGTCTCTGTCTGTGTGTCTCTGTCTGTCTGTCCCTGCCTGTGTGTCTGTCCCTGCGTGTGTGTGTGTCTGTCCCCGCGTGTGTGTCTGTCTGTCTGTCCCTGCGTGTGTGTCTGTCTGACGTGCAAACTAGCTAATTTACTCACCTCACTGGCGCTGACATAATTGAAGAGAAGCGCCATAATCTCGCACAGACGCACTGCGGGAGATTACGTCAGCCGCAAGTGAGGTGAATAAATTAACTAGGAGGCGGCACTGGTACTGCTTTATTATACCACTATTAATTCTGAGTGTTGGGGGTCACATGGGGGATCAGTGTGGATGGCACTTAGGGGGGATCTGTGGATGACATATATATAGCATAAGATGCTATATATGTGCCATCCACAGATCCCCCCACAACAGTGCCATCCACAGATCCCCCACAACAGTGCCATCCACAGGCCACCATTAGTTCAAATCCCACCAAATGCTCACCTTATGGTTAAAAATAATTTTTTTCTTATTTTTCTCCTCAAAAACCTAGGTGCGTCTTTTTACGCTTTTCTATCTTGAAATAAACTAAACCTTTAATGTTATAAAATTTAAATTTAATTTATATTAATTCACGCCCCATCCATCTACTCTCGGCCCAGCCCCCGGATCCAAAGCCTTTATTTAATTGACCAGTTTTCTGTTGTTCACAAAAAATAAATATTTTCAATATGTTCCTGTTATAACACTTCTATAATACATCACGTCATCCCTCCCCTTCATTACATTCTCAGAAACAAGCAGAGCATGGATGTCAATAAAATTATGCCCCCGGAAAAATTTCTCAGGACGCCCATGCACAGAGACTGGATTTAAGGAAAGGGTACCTCCAGCCGATGCTGGGGAGCGAGCTGGCCGGAATCAGCGACACAAGTACGGGGGGTGGGGGGTGGGGCAATAATAGAGTGCTATCTGGGGGCAAAATTAACTTGCGTGGGGGCAAATTACTTAGTGGGAGGTCAGTGTGGCGGGCAAACTACATAATGGAGGGACATGTGGGGGCAAAATTATTTAGTGTGGGGGCAAATTACTTAGTGGGGGCAACTTGCATAATGCAGGGCTGTCTGGGGCAAAATTAAATTGTGAGGGGGGAGAGTTAGTCAGTGGGGGGTCAGTGTGGCGGGCAAACTACATAATGGAGGACGGTGTGGGGAAAATGACATAATGCAGGGCTGTCTGGGGGCAAAATTACTTGTGTGGGGGCAAAATTAACTTGGGGGGGCAAATTACTCAGTGGGGGGCAGTGTGGCGGGCGAACTACATAGTGGAGTGCCGTGTGGGAGACGTCCTTGGATGTAAGAGGTATGGGCACGATATATGGGTGGGGCTGTGTGTGGGTGTGGCTTGAAGGTGGACGGGGACACAGGGGCCGGGCCCCATGATCTCCTATTCCTGGGGGAAGTTCCCCTCCAAAGACCAGGCTCTGGGTCCGCCAGTGGGGCAGTGTCGGGGGGCCCAGGCCTTGAGCCGTGGAAGGGGCCCCAAAATTTATGATGGCAGCCCTAGTCACAGTTAAGGAGATGGTCCGCTATGGAGGTTAGTGTTAAGAGGCTGGGTGCTGTAGAGGTCACTGTTAAGGGGGCGGGGTGTTGTGGAGGTCACATTTTAAGGGAACAGAGCTCTGTGGAGGTCACTATTAGGGTGCAGTTATTGTGGAAATCACTGTTAATGAGACGGGGTACTGTGAAGGTCACTAATAAAGGGGCGGCCGCTGTCAAGGTCACTGTTAAAGGGGAGGACGCTGTGAATGTTACTCTTAAGGGGGCAGGCTGCTGTGGAGGTCACTGTTAAAGGGGCAGGGTACTGTAGATGTCACTGTTATAGTGGATACTGTAGATATTTTTTAACGGCACATACAAACATTAAATGAAATAGATTAAATATACCCGTGCGAAGCCGGGTCCCTCTGCCAGTAAGGTATAAAGGACAAATACAATTTCTTCTTTTTGAATTCACTCCTTGTTTTGGCTTCTAAAACTGCACTAAGGAACCAGAATGTGTGACTGTACTATAACAAGCATAATACATTGTATTGAAGTATTATTGCAGTGTATTATTAGATTAACCTCTTAAGGACGAAGGGCGTACATGTACGCCCTTCGTCCGCACTTTAAAGATGGCGCCCGCTCCCGCACGGAGCGGGCGCCCGAGCTGCGGGTAAAAGCTTGATTCATCAAGCTGACACCCGCAGCTCATGTCCGCGACCGGCAGCGATGCGGATCGCGGACATTTAACCCCTCAGATGCCGTGGTCAATCCTGACCACGGCATCTGATCAGCGCAAAACCGAAAGTTTCACTTTCGGTTTGCTCGGCTCCCTGATGGCCACAAGGGGAGCCGAGCATGCATGTAGTACCCTAGGTTTCTGTGAATGAAACCTATGTTACTACTAAGTATTCCTATGGAGCTTATGACTGTAATAGGCTCCATAGGAAATATGTGATTTTCTCATATATTCCAATGCTATTGCATTGGAATATATGAGAATAGCAATCTGATGATTGCATCTTATAGTTCCCTATGGGAACTATAAGAAAGTGGTAAAAAAAAAAAAAAATTTAAAAATAAAAATTAAATAAAAAAATATAAAAATTCAAATCACCCCTTTCCCCAAAATGAAAATAAAATAAATAAAAAATAAAAAATTACACATAATGGGTGTCGCAATGTGCAAAACGCCCATACTATAATAATATTAAAAATATTCACCATACGGTAAACATAAAACGAAAGAAAGCGTCCAAATGGCTAATTCGCCATTTTTGGACGCTTCATTTCCTAAAAAAATAAATAAAAAGTGATCAAAACATCATACGCACCCCATAATGGTATCAATTAAAAGTTCAGATTGCCCCGCAAAAAATGAGCCCCTACACTGCTCCGTACGCATAATTACAAAAAGTTATAGGGGTCAAAACATGGCGACAAAAAATAAAATAAAAAAATTCCCACTTTTAATTTTTTTTTCACTATCAAAACGCAAGAAAAACTATACATATTAGGTATTGCCGGATTCGTACTGACCTGAAGAATAAAATTAACCAGTCAGTTTTATCGCAAATCGAACGTTGTAATTTAAAAACCCGTAAAACTGTGGTGAAATTGCTTTTTTTTTGCAATTTCACCCCATTTGGAATTTTTTTCCCGTTTCCCACTACATCACATGCAAAAATAAATGGTAGCGTTAAAAAGTACAACTTGTCCCGCAAAAAATAAGCCGTCATATGTCTATGTGAGCGGAAATATAAAAATGTTATGGCTTTTGGAAGGCAGGGAGCGCAAAACAAAAACGCAAAAATCCCAAAACCCCCGGTCCTTAAGGGGTTAAGTCTACCAGTGGGCAGGGGAGTAGATTATAGATCTCATAGGGCCCTATTGCAAAACTTAGTATGGGCCCCCTGCACCTAGTTATCCAGTGTACGTGTGTCAGTCACTCCCAGGCAATGCAGAACATGTGCAGTGCCCCAGATTTCTGACAAATTTACTTTTTTTAATCGAGTAGAAGATATTTTAATTGAGACAAATTGTTATTAAAAAAAAGTTGCCTTTGGCCTCACCCACTTTATTTTACTTGTATGTTGGCAAAAGTGGAACAGGGGCTTTAAATATACAGCACTAATTCTGAACACTATATTCCTCAATGTATTTACACCAGAAAACTGGCAGAAATATGTTGATGAATCTCCTGCTTGTGGTCAATTACAAAGCTAGCTGGCTGTCTGCAGCCACCACTAGGGGGAGCTCAGAGAATAGAAATTAATACAACTACAATGCATTAAGCTCCACTAGTGGCGGCTGTGTGAAAATGCAGTGTTTTCACTTGGGGAAGAAAAGAGCAAGTTCCATGTGGGCTCCCTGGGCCCCATAGCAGTCTTGTGTTCTGCCTCTATTGCAAGTATGCCACTGCCAGTGGGACTACAAATATGGAAAGAATCTAAATTAAATGGTAAAACATTAAAAATAAACACAAATCACACTTTTCCATTACACACTTGTCGCAGGGGGAACAAGTAAACCCTAAATTCCACCCGCACCTCTGTCCCTGCCTAATTGCCCTAAGTGGCGGACCACAACTCGTTGATAGGCCCTGCTTATTTATGCACTGGGGCTTACCAGGGTAAAGCAGGGGGGAAAATAAATAAAGGGACAGGCAGGCACACAAATACGAAGAGAAACCAAAAACCAAAGTACTCAGAGTCATACATACCTGATCAAAACTAAGAGAGAAAAATGATGCCAAATCAGAAGACAGATGACTTAACAATACTAATCCAAAGTCATACATAGAGATGGCCCGAACTATCCGCCGGCGAACAGTTCCCGGCGAACATAGCTTGTTCGCGTTCGCCGCAGCGGGCGAACACATGCGATGTTCGGTCCGCCGCCTATACATTCTCATTTAGCAAACTTTGACCCTGTACCTCACAGTCAGCAGACACATTCCAGCCAATCAGCAGCATACCCTCCCTCCCAGACCCTCCCATCTCTTAAATGCCTTATTTATCGGCAAGCTACTGTGCCACCTGGTATCAGTGGTTGGCAGTGGCAGTGGGCACAATACAGTCAGTGGAAGTGGGCCTGACACACACTAGCAGCAGACAAGCAACTGAAATTACACTAAAGTGTAAAAATTAAATGCCTTTTTTTGATGCAAAGTCCTGTGCCACACGGGATGACAGGGGTGGGCACTGGCAGTGGGCACGATACAGTCAGTGGAAGTCGGCCTGACACACACTAGCAGCAGGCAAGCAGCTGAAATTACACTAAAGTGTAAAAATGAAATGCCTTTTTTTATGCAAAGTCCTGTGCCAGCCGGTATGAGTGGTGGGCACTGGTAGTGGGCACACTACAGTCAGTGGAAGTCAGCCTGACACACACTGGCAGGCAACTAACCTTAGATTAAAGTGTAAAAATGAAATGCCTTTTTTTGATGGAAAGTCCTGTGCCACATGGAATGACAGGGGTGGGCACTGGCAGTGGGCACACTACAGTCAGTGGAAGTCGGCCTAACACACACTGGCAGCAGGCAAGCAACTGAATTTAGACTACTGTCTAAAAATTAAATGCCTTATTTATCGGCAAGCTACTGTGCCACCCGGTATCAGTGGTTGGCAATGGCAGTGGGCACACTACAGTCAGTGGAAGTGGGCCTGACACACACTGGCAGCAGGCAAGCAACTGAATTTAGACTACTGTCTAAAAATTCAATGCCTTATTTATCGGTAAGCTACTGTGCCACCCGGTATCAGTGGTTGGCACTGGCAGTGTGCACACTATAGTCTGAGTGTAGTTGCTGCTGATTTAATAGGGAAATCGATAGCTAGGCTAGTGAATTCAGTGTCCACTCCAGTCCTGAAAGACTCATCTGATCTCTGCTGTAAGGACAGCGTCCTGACAGCACCCCAAAAAGCCCTTTTTAGGGCTGCAACATTAGTCTGCTTTTTTTTTCCTCCATATACATATTGCAGTTGCCTGGCCTGCCTGTGTGTGAGGAGCTGCAGGCCCACAGACTGTAGTGTGCCCACTGCCAGTGCCCACCCCTGTCATCCCATGTGGCACAGGACTTTCCATCAAAAAAAGGCATTTCATTTTTACACTTTAATCTAAGGTTAGTTGCCTGCCAGTGTGTGTCAGGCTGACTTCCACTGACTGTAGTGTGCCCACTACCAGTGCCCACCACTCATACCGGCTGGCACAGGACTTTGCATAAAAAAGGCATTTCATTTTTACACTTTAGTGTAATTTCAGCTGCTTGCCTGCTGCTAGTGTGTGTCAGGCCGACTTCCACTGACTGTATCGTGCCCACTGCCAGTGCCCACCCCTGTCATCCCGTGTGGCACAGGACTTTGCATCAAAAAAAGGCATTTAATTTTTACACTTTAGTGTAATTTCAGTTGCTTGTCTGCTGCTAGTGTGTGTCAGGCCCACTTCCACTGACTGTAGTGTGCCCACTGCCAGTGCCAACCACTGATACCAGGTGGCACAGTAGCTTGCCGATAAATAAGGCATTTAATTTTTACACAGTCTAATTTCAGTTGCTTGCCTGCTGCCAGTGTGTGTCAGGCCCACTTCCACAGACTATAGTGTGCACACTGCCAGTGCCAACCACTGATACCGGGTGGCACAGTAGCTTACCGATAAATAAGGCATTGAATTTTTAGACAGTAGTCTAAATTCAGTTGCTTGCCTGCTGCCAGTGTGTGTCAGGCCCACTTCCACTGACTGTAGTGTGCCCACTGCCATTGCCAACCACTGATGCCGGGTGGCACAGTAGCTTGCCGATAAATAAGGCATTTAATTTTTAGACAGTAGTCTAAATTCAGTTGCTTGCCTGCTGCCAGTGTGTGTCAGGCCGACTTCCACTGACTGTAGTGTGCCCACTGCCAGTGCCCACCACTGATACCGGGTGGCACAGTAGCTTGCCGATAAATAAGGCATTTAATTTTTACACATTAGTCTAATTTCAGTTGCTTGCCTGCTGCCAGTGTGTGTCAGGCCCACTTCCACAGACTGTAGTGTGCCCACTGCCAGTGCCAACCACAGATACCGGGTGGCACAGTAGCTTGCCGATAAATAAGGCATTTCATTTTTACACAGTCTAATTTCAGTTGCTTGCCTGCTGCCAGTGTGTGTCAGGCCCACTTCCACTGACTGTAGTGTGCCCACTGCCAGTGCCAATCACTGATACCGGGTGGCACAGTAGCTTGCCGATAAATAAGGCATTTAATTTTTACAAATTAGTCTAATTTCAGTTGCTTGCCTGCTGCCAGTGTGTGTCAGGCCCACTTCCACAGACTGTAGTGTGCCCACTGCCAGTGCCAACCACTGATACCGGGTGGCACAGTACCTAGCATGCGTAATACCACTTATCTAAAAAAATAATGACAGGCAGAGGCAGGCCACCCCGCAGGGGCTGTCGTGGTCGTGGTGCTGTGATTTCCACTGTCCCTGGAATAATGCCTAGTGTTCAGAGGCCACGTACCCTGAACCCGAAAAATTCTGAGGACATAGTTGACTGGCTTAGACAGGACACCCAATCTTCAACAGCTTCCGCTAAGAACCTTGACGCACCATCCTCCTCCAGCTCAGCTTCGGTCACCTGCTCTCAAGTTACCACGCACCCGCCCGCCGCCACCACCACCACTACCACCACAGCCACCACAGCCGCTTCACTTGATCCGTCAGAGGAGTTATTTACACATCAGTTGGATGCAATTAGTGATGCGCAACCATTATTGCCAGATGATGTAGATTACAGGGATATGTCTCAGTCAGGCAGGATTACACATATGGACGTACAGTGTGATGATGATGATGTTGTACCCGCTGCTGCTTCCTTTGCTGAGGTGTCAGATACAAGTGAAGCGGTTGATGATGACGATGTGTCCACGGATGCCACGTGGGTGCCTGCTCGAAGAGAAGAAGAGGGGAAAGTTCAGAAGGGAGACAGAGAGAATGAGGAGACGAGTTGGAAGCAGGGGAGGTCAGTCGCAAGGAGTTAGTGGCACAGTCAGACAGCATGTATCGGCACCTGGGGTCAGCCAGACAGCACGCCAGTCAACGCATGCTGTTGCCACCACCAGAATGCCGTCATTGCAAAGCTCAGCAGTGTGGCATTTTTTTTGTGTGTCTGCATCTGATAACAGCAATGCCATTTGCAACCTGTGCCAAAAGAAACTGAGTCGTGGGAAGTCCAACACCCACCTTGGTACAACTGCTTTGCGAAGGCACATGATCTCACATCACAAACGCCTATGGGATCAACACATTAGTACAAGCAGCACACAAACTCAAAGCCACCATGCTCCTCCTGGTCCAGCATCTTCAGCCACGTCAACCACTGCTGTCCTCCCTGCCCCCTCTCAACCAACCGCCACTCCATCTCTCACCTTCAGCAGTTCCTGCTCATCTGCCCACAGTCAGGTGTCTGTCAAGGACATGTTTGGGCGTAAAAAGCCAATGTCACAGAATCACCCCCTTGCCCGGCGACTGACAGCTGGCTTGACGGAACTCTTAGCCCCCCAGCTTTTACCATACCAGCTGGTGGAGTCTGAGGCCTTCAAAAAATTTGTCGCTATTGGGACACCACAGTGGATGGTACCCGGACAATTTATTTTTTCAAAAAAGGCAATCCCAAACCTCTACCATTTCATTGAAAAGGAAGTCATGGCATCTCTGGCATACAGTGTTGGGGCAAGGGTCCATCTGACCACTGATACCTGGTCTACAAAGCACGGTCAGGGCAGGTATATAACGTACACTGCTCATTGGTTCAACCTGCTGACGGCTGACAAGCATGGAATGCGTGGCTCCACAGCGGAGTTGGTGACACCACCACGACTTGCAGGCAGACCTACTGCCACCTCCTCTAGTCCTACTCCATCCTCTTCGATATCCTCCTCGGCTGAGTCCTCTTCTGCTGTGGCGTCTGGCTGCACATCAACTAAATCCCCTCAGCTCTACAGGGGTTATTCCACATCCCGGATACGACAGTGTCACGCTGTCTTGGGGTTGACTTGCCTGAAAGCAGAGAGCCACACAGGACCAGCACTCCTGTCCGCCCTGAACGCTCAGGTGGATCAGTGGCAAAGTGGTGTGTGACAATGGAACAAATTTGTTGTCGGCATTGAATTTGGGCAAGTTGTCACATGTGCCGTGCATGGCACATGTGTTGAATCTCATCGTACAACGTTTTGTGTCTAAGTACCCAGGCTTACAGGACGTCCTCAAGCAGGCCAGGAAGGTGTGTGGCCATTTCAGGCGTTCCTACACGGCCATGGTGCACTTTTCCGATATCCAGCGGCGAAACAACATGCCAGTGAGGCGCTTGATATGCGACAGCCCGACACGTTGGAATTCAACACTCCTAATGTTCGACCGCCTGCTCCAACAAGAAAAAGCCGTCAACGAGTATTTGTATGACCAGGGTGCTAGGACAGCCTCTGCGGAGCTGGGGATTTTTTTGCCACATTACTGGACACTCATGCGCAATGCCTGTAGGCTCATGCGTCCTTTTGAGGAGGTGACAAACCTAGTCAGTCGCTCCGAAGGCACCATCAGCGACCTCATCCTATTTGTTTTCTTCCTGGAGTGTGCCCTGCGAAGAGTGCTGGATCAGGCTGTAGATGAGCGTGAAGAGGAAGAGGAAGAGTTGTGGTCACCATCACCACCAGAAACAGCCTTGTCATCATCGCTTGCCGAACCTGCGGCAACGCTGGAAGAGGAGTATGAAGAAGAGGAGTCAGAGGAGGAATGTGGCGGCTTTGAGGAGGAGGAAGACCAACCACAGCAGGCACCCCAGGGTGCTCGTTGTTGTCACCTATCTGGGACCCATGGTGTTGTATGTGGCTGGGGGGAAGAACAGACCGTCAATGACATCAGTGAGAACGAGGAACGGGAAATGAGTAGCTCTGCATCCAACCTTGTTCAAATGGGGTCTTTCATGCTGTCATGTCTGTTGAGGGACCCACGTATAAAAAGGATGAAGGAGAATGACCTGTACTGGGTGGCCACGCTACTAGACCCCCGGTATAAGCAGAAAGTGGCAGAAATGTTACCAAATTACCGAAAGTCGGAAAGGATGCAGCAGTTCAAAACCAAACTAAAAAATCTGCTTTACACAGCTTATAAGGGGGATGTCACAGCACAACGGGAATCTAACAGGGGAAGAGGTGAGTGTAATCCTCCTCCTCCCACCGCGGCAAGGACTGGACGATTTACAGATGTGTTGTTGATGGAGGACATGCAGAGTTTTTTCAGTCCTACTCATCGCCACAGCCCTTCGGGATCCAGCCTTAGAGAACGACTCGACCGACAGGTAGCAGACTACCTCGCCTTAACAGCAGATATCGACACTCTGAGGAGTGATGAACCCCTTCACTACTGGGTGTGCAGGCTTGACCTGTGGCCTGAGCTATCCCAGTTCGTGATAGAACTTCTGGCCTGCCCTGCTTCAAGTGTCCTGTCAGAAAGGACCTTCAGTGCAGCAGGAGGCATTGTCACTGACAAGAGAAGTCGCCTCGGTCAAAAAAGTGTAGATTACCTCACCTTCATAAAGATGAATGAGGCATGGATCCCGAAGGGACTGACAGTGGGGGATACGTTTGACTAACAAAAGGCCTGATTACATGCCTTGGCCTCAAAATGGTCCCCACGCTGCTGTATTTAATATCTGCATACCGAATGACTTTCGTAAATTTTCCACCACCAACTAGGGTTTAAGCCGCAATGTTTTAGTCACTTTTCTGCCTGGAAAATATCAATTTTTCCGGCCGCTGCTACAATAGCGGCTGCAACAATGCCATTATTTTTCAGGCATGTGTACATGCCTAATTTTTCTGTCCTATGGTGCAGCACTGTGGCTGCAAAAACAAACCAAAAAAAAAAGGCACATACAAGTGTCAATTCCCCTTCATGATCATTACCTTGTTGTGGTGAAGGGGCTTGCGTATCACAATGAAGCAATCATCACCTCTATGAGTGTGTTGGCAATGTTGCCACACCCCAGATGATAAGGCCGTTGCTTCATTATGGTCAGACCAAAAGCGATCGGACGGCTGGATAATATTTCATAGAAAAAACATTAATTTACCTTTTTTTTAATATGTTGTATGGGTTTTTAATACATAAAATAAAAAATCATAATAAAGTCTCTTAATAGTTTATTAGAAATAATGCAGACAATTAAAAAAATCCCCATCAATTCCAATACAAAGCAAGTACAGAGCTCAGAACAAAATTATTTCATGATGTCGTAATGGTTCGCTAATTCGACAATGGTTAATCAATTCGACCGGATAGGGTACGTAACAGGGATTAAACTGATAGAAATAGTACTAGTTAAGACACCACTCATATAGGGTGTCACAGCACATTGCTCTGTGCACGCGCAGTGCCCCAATTTGGGAGTATGAGGATCGACCAAGCTACTTTTTTCATCTCCCGGTTCCTGAAATCAATTCAGTTTGGTGTATGAGAGTTTGGTCTGTCACTGTGATCGAAGGTACCCGGCCTAAATTTTTTTTCACAAAAGGCAATCCCTGATATGGGATGTAACAGGGATTAAACTGATGAGAATAGTACTACAGAAAATACCACTCATATCAGGTGTGACAGTAAATTGCACGGCGCAGACGCAGTCACCGTGGTTTAAAACAGAGTGGAGGGAGCCAGCGTTTTTTTAAACCATCTCCCCGTTCGAAAAATCTATTCAATAAATGGCCCCCAGATTGGGGTTGTTAGAGGGATTAAACTGATGAGAATACCACTCATATCGGGTGTGACAGTAAATTGCACGGCGCAGACGCAGTCACTGTGGATTAAAACAGAGTGGAGGGAGCCAGCGTTTTTTTAACCATCTCCCCGTTCGAAAAATCTATTCAATAAATGGCCCCCAGATTGGGGTTGTTAGAGGGATTAAACTGATGAGAATAGTACTACAGTAAGTACCACTCATATCGGGCGTGACAGTAAATTGCACGGCGCTGACGCAGTCACTGTGGATTAAAACAGAGTGGAGGGAGCCAGCGTTTTTTTAACCATCTCCCCGTTTGAAAAATCTATTCAATAAATGGCCCCCAGATTGGGGACGTTAGAGGGATTAAACTGATGAGAATAGTACTACAGAAAATACCACTCATATCGGGTGTGACAGTAAATTGCACGGCGCAGACACAGTGACCGTGGATAAAAACAAAGGGGAGGGAGCCAGCGTTTTTTTAACCATCTCCCCGTTCGAAAAATTAATTTAATTCACCTTTCGGGGACCCTTGATGTTGTACGTGGCTGGGTGGAGGAAGAAACCTTTAATAACATCACCGGGACGTGGCTAGCTTGGTATCCAACCTTGTGCAAATGGGGAGTTTGCAGTTGTGCAAATTAACTGTTTGCGGTTGTTTGCGGTGCATTAAAAGGGGAGTTTGGTCTTTCAATGTCTGTAAAGTGGGCGTAACCCTTACACTACCTGATCGATACAACATCATACCTGATCGTATACACACACTGGATGTTTTAAAGCATGTTATTCCAAACAATTTTGGAATGTTAGTTGATTTATGCCCTTTATGGTTTAAAACCCGACTCTGCGTCCACTACGTATTTTTCAATGGGAGTTTTGCCATAGATCCCCCTCCGGCATGCCACAGTCCAGGTGTTAGACCCCTTGAAACAACTTTCCCATCACTATTGTGGCCAGAAAGAGTCCCTGTGGGTCTTAAAAATTTTATGTTCGCGACATCTCTAGTCATACATACAGTTGCAAGAAAAAGTATGTGAATTCTTTGAAATGATATGGATTTCTCAACAAATTGGTCATAAAATGTAATCTGATCTTTATCTAAGTCACAACAATAGACAATCACAGTCTGCTTAAACTAATAACACACAAATAATTAAATGTTACCATGTTTTTATTGAACACACCATGTAACACACAGTGTAGGTGAAAAAAGTATGTGAACCCTTGGATTTAATAACTGGTTGAACCTTCTTTGGCAACAATAACTTCAACCAAACGTTTCCTGTAGTTGCAAATCAGACGTGCACAATGGTCGGGAGTAATTCTTGACCATTCCTCTTTACAGAACTGTAAAGAACAGCAATATTCTTGGGATATCTGGTGTGAATCGCTTTCTTGAGGTCATGCCACAGCATCTCTATCGGGTTGAGGTCAGGACTCTGACTGGGCCACTCCAGAAGTCATATTCTCTTCTGTGTAAGCCATTTTGTTGATTTACTTCTGTGCTTTGGGTTGTTGTCCTGTTGCAACACCCATCTTCTGTTGAGCTTCATCTGGTGGACAGATGGCTTTATGGCTCCTGCAAAATGTCTTGATAAACTTGGAAATTCATTTTTCCTTCGATGATAGCAATCCGTCCAGGCCCTGATGCAGCAAAGCAGCCCCAAACATACTTCACAGTTGGGATGAGGTTTTGATGTTGGTGTGCTGTGCCTCTTTTTATCCACACATAGTGTTGTGTGTTTCTTCCAAACAACTCAACTTTGGTTTCATCTGTCCACAGAATATTTTGCCAGTACTGGGGCTCTTGTGCAAACTGTAAACGTGCAGCATTGTTTTTATTGGACAGCAGTGGCTTCCTCTGTGGTATCCTCCCATGAAATCCATTCTTTAGTTTAGTGTTTTACGTATTATAGATTCGCTAACAGAGATGTTAGCATATGCCAGAGACTTTTGTAAGTCTTTAGTTGACACTCTAGCATTTTTCTTCTTCACCTCATTGTGCAGTCTGTGCTGTGCTTTTGCAGTCATCTTTACAGGGTACTTTTTCTTGCAACTGTAAGTAGTCAAGTCCAGGTCCAAATACGTCAGGCAGAAGCAAGTCCAAGAACCAAGTCAGGGTAAAACCAGGAGATGCAGAAAAGCCAAATTAGAATGCAAGAATCAGGGTCAAAAGGAGTAGCCAGAGGTGAGGATATCAGATCATTCCAAAGCACTGGTGAGATATAAGGGCAAACAAAATTTGGCAGCTTACTGTTATATATGCAAACAATTGAACTAAGGATTAGGGATTATTCCGGGTTCAAGTGGTATTATACCTACTATGCATGAAAAATAGAAGCTCTTTGCGCACAATTTTGATCAAGTGTGTGTTGGGCCCATCTACCAATGTCGAGGCGACTTTGGATGTGCTAGTCTAAATTTTCCAGTGTGTTTGGAGGGTAGCTGCCTCTTTTAGATTAAGCACTCCTTGCCCATCTGCTCAGGGTTTATAAGCAGAGTATAAATATAGCTGGTTCCTGTACCACCCTGAACATTGTAGGCTTAGATTAGGCCCAGGATAAGTAGTTCTATTAGTGTTAGGTACCCGTCTGCAGAATCTACCTTGACTTTGGTAGATGGGCCCAATAAACGTTTGATCAAAAATGTGCTTAAAGACCTTCCTTTTTTCATATATAGTAGGTATATTACCACTTTAATCCAGAATAATCCCTAATCTCTAGTTCTGTTGTTTGCCTGTGTAACAGTGCGCTGTCATATTATGTTTGATGTTAGCACTAGTAGTGATAACGCTACTTTATAACACTTGATAACACTAATTTATTATGTAAAAACATAAACCACAGGTACATATTACTAGTATTGCCACAATTATAAAGACCTGTACTATACAACTAACATGTGATTTATTCCTTTCAGTGAATGACATAAAAATGAATGCCAGAATTGCAGTTTTTTATTCATCATGTCAACCCTAAAATAGGGATAAAAAGTTTGTACCCCAAAATGATACCAATGAAAACCACAACTTATCCTAAAAAAGCAAGCCCTCACACAGCTATGTCAACAGATAGAATATTTAAAGTTTATTAAAGCCATAATTAAAGGTGACCAGTAGGGATGAGCGAACCCTAACTGTATAGTTCGGGTTCGTACCAAATTTTGGGGTGTTCGGGGCACGGACCCGGACCCGAACATTTTCAAAAAAGTTTGGGTTCGGGTTCGCTGTTCGGCGATTTCTTCCCGCTTTCTGAAGGGCTGCACAGCAGCCAATCAGCTGGCGTTTTACTTCTTGCCCTAAGAAGCCATCACAGCCATGCCTACTAATGGCATGGCTGTGATTGGTCAAGTGCAGCATGTGACCCAGCCTCTATTTAAGCTGGAGTCACGTAGCGCCGCACGTCACTCTGCTCTGATTAGTTTAGGGATAGGACGCAGCTGCTGTGAGGGCGAGATTAGGCAGGGAAAACTCAGCAAAAACACCTAATGAAGTGATCGATCTACAGCTGTGAATCATTCAACTTCTGCTAGTTAATTGCTCACTGGTTTTTAGGCTGCACAGAGCGTTTTTATGTCACTTTTTTCTGGGGTGATCGGCAGCCATTTTGTGTCTTGTGGTGCATCGGCACAAGTTGCCACCAAGTCCATCAATCCATCAATACTAGTTTTTTTTTTTGCTATATCCTACATCAGGGGCTTGGCTGTGCTTATTATCACCCCTAGAAACTCAGGATAGAAATTTCTATATTTTATTGAGGGTTTAAATTCAATTGCCAAAATAGCAATCCCCTAAATCTGGTGTTCCAGCTGTGGCTAGCCAAGTGTAATACTGTCTGCTGTCTGGCAAAGGATAGATTTTTTTCTGTGGTGAAATTTAATTGTCAAAATAGAAATCCCCTAAATCTGGTGTCCCAGCAGTGGCTGGCAAAGTTTAATAGTGTCCGGCAAAGGATATTTTTTTTTCTGGGGTGAAATTCAATTGCCAATATAGCAATATCGTAAATCTGGCATCCCAGCAGAGGCTGGCCAAGTTTAATAGTGTCCGGCAAAGGATATATTTTTTCCTCGGGTGAAATTCAATTGCTAAAATAGCAATACCATAGATGACTGGTTTCAGCAGTGGCTGGCCAAGTTTAATATTGTTTGTCAAAGGATATATTTTTTTCTGGGGTGAAATTCAATTGCCAAAATAGCAATACCGTAAATCTGGTGTCACAGCAGTGGCTGGCCAAGTTTAATAGTGTCTGTCAAAGGATTTATTATTTTCTGCAGTAAAATTCAGTTGCCAAAATAGAAATACAGTAAATCTGATGTTCCAGCTGTGACTGGAAAAGTTTCATAGTGTCCGTCAAAGGATATATTATTTTCTAGGGTGAAATACAGTTGCAAAAATAGAAATACCGTAAATCTAGTGTTCCAGCTGTGACTGGACAAGTTTAATAGTGTCCGGCAAAGGATATAATTTGTTCTGGGGTGAAATTCAATCGTCAAAATAGCAATACCATAAATCAGGGGTTTCAGCTGTGGCTGGCCAAGTTTAATAGTGTCCGGCAAAGGATATATTTTTTTCTGGGTTGAAATTCAATTGCCAAAATAGCAATGACATGAATCTGGTGTCCCAGCAGTGGCTGGACGAGTTTAATAGTGTCCGGCAAAGGATTTATTATTTTCTGGGGAGAAATTCAGTTGCAAAAATAGAAATACAGTAAATCTGGTGTTTCAGCTGTGACTGGACAAGTTTCATAGTGTCCGTCATAGAATATATTATTTTCTGCGGTGAAATTCAGTTGCAAAAATAGAAAGACCGTAAATCCGGTGTTCAAGCTGTGACTGAACAAGTTTAATCGTGTCCGGCAAAGAATATCATTTTTTCTGGGGTGAAATTCAATTGCCAAAATAGCAATACCATAAATCAGTGGTTTCAGCTGTGGCTGGCCAAGTTTAATAGTGTCTGTCAAAGGATTTATTATTTTCTGCAGTAAAATTCAGTTGCCAAAATAGAAATACAGTAAATCTGGTGTTCCAGCTGTGACTGGACAAGTTTCATAGTGTCCGTCAAAGGATATATTATTTTCTAGGGTGAAATTCAGTTGCAAAAATAGAAATACAGTAAATCTGATGTTCCAGCTGCGACTTGACAAGTTTCTTAGTGTCCGTCATAGGACATATTATTTTCTGCGGTGAAATTCAGTTGCAAAAATAGAAAGACCGTAAATCCGGTGTTCAAGCTGTGACTGAACAAGTTTAATAGTGTCCGGCAAAGAATATCATTTTTTCTGGGGTGAAATTCAATTGCCAAAATAGCAATACCATAAATCAGTGGTTTCAGCTGTGGCTGGCCAAGTTTAATAGTGTCTGTCAAAGGATTTATTATTTTCTGCAGTAAAATTCAGTTGCCAAAATAGAAATACAGTAAATCTGGTGTTCCAGCTGTGACTGGACAAGTTTCATAGTGTCCGTCAAAGGATATATTATTTTCTAGGGTGAAATTCAGTTGCAAAAATAGAAATACCGTAAATCTGATGTTCCAGCTGCGACTTGACAAGTTTCTTAGTGTCCGTCATAGGACATATTATTTTCTGCGGTGAAATTCAGTTGCAAAAATAGAAATACCATAAATCAGTGGTTTCAGCTGTGGCTGGCTAAGTTTAATAGTGTCCGGCAAAGGATATATTTTTTTCTGGGTTGAAATTCAATTGCCAAAATAGCAATACCGTGAATCTGGTGTCCCAGCAGTGGCTGGACGAGTTTAATAATGTCCGGCAAAGGATTTATTATTTTCTGGGGAGAAATTCAGTTGCCAAAATAGAAATACAGTAAATCTGGTGTTTCAGCTGTGACTGGACAAGTTTCATAGAGTCTGTCATAGGATATATTATTTTCTGCGGTGAAATTCAATTGCCAAAATAGCAATACCATAAATCAGTGGTTTCAGCTGTGGCTGGCCAAGTTTAATAGTGTCTGTCAAAGGATTTATTATTTTCTGCTGTGAAATTCAGTTGCCAAAATAGCAATACCGTGAATCTGGTGTCCCAGCAGTGGCTGGACGAGTTTAATAGTGTCCGGCAAAGGATTTATTATTTTCTGGGGAAAAATTCAGTTGCCAAAATAGAAATACAGTAAATCTGGTGTTTCAGCTGTGACTGGACAAGTTTCATAGTGTCCGTCATAGGATATATTATTTTCTGCGATGAAATTCAGTTGCAAAAATAGAAAGACCGTAAATCTGGTGTTCCAGCTGTGACTGAACAAGTTTAATAGTGTCCGGCAAAGGATATAATTTTTTCTGGGGTGAAATTCAATTGCCAAAATAGCAATACCATAAATCAGTGGTTTCAGCTGTGGCTGGCCAAGTTTAATAGTGTTTGTCAAAGGATTTATTATTTTCTGCAGTAAAATTCAGTTGCCAAAATAGAAATACAGTAAATCTGGTTTTCCAGCTGTGACTGGACAAGTTTCATAGTGTCCGTCAAAGGATATATTATTTTCTGGGTTGAAATTCAATTGCCAAAATAGCAATACCGTGAATCTGGTGTCCCAGCAGTGGCTGGACGAGTTTAATAGTGTCCGGCAAAGGATTTATTATTTTCTGGGGAGAAATTCAGTTGCCAAAATAGAAATACAGTAAATCTGGTGTTCCAGCTGTGACTGGACAAGTTTCATAGTGTCAGTCAAAGGATATATTATTTTCTAGTGTGAAATTCAGTTGCAAAAATAGAAATACCGTAAATCTGGTGTTCCAGCTGTCACTGGACAAGTTTCATAGTGTCCGGCAAAGGATATATTTTGTTCTGGGGTGAAATTCAATTGCCAAAATAGCAATACCATAAATCAGTGGTTCCAGCTGTGGCTGGCCAAGTTTAATAGTGTCCGTCAAAGGATATATATTATTTTCTGGGGTGAAATTAAATTGCCAAAATAGCAATACCCAAAATCTGGTTTTCCAGCTGTTGCTGGCCAAGTGTAAATCTGTCCGTAAAATTGTATATTACACTCAGCGTGCATCTCCAAGTGTATTTCTTTCCATTAAATGGTATATTACACAAAGTGTTAAAATACAAGTGCTGAAAGCATAATCCTATATATTTTTTTAACACGCTACTGTGCATCTCAAAGTGTAAATCTGTCCGTAAAAGGATACCTTTCATCCAGGGCCTAAATACTAGGCCTACAATTAATATTCCCCTAAATCTGTGGTTACTGCTGTGCCTGGATTAGTGTAATACGGTACATAAATAGATAGCCAGATAGTGTTAGGTGCCTGTAAAAAAAGGCCTGAATTTGAATTCAATACATTGGGCCAAATAGTTTTTTTCTTATTGTGGTGAACGGTAACAATGAGGAAAACATCTAGTAAGGGACGCGGAAGCGGACATGGTCGTGGTGTTGTTAGTGGACCCTCTGGTGTTGGGAGAGGACGTGGCCGTTCTGCCACAGCCACACGTGCTAATGAACCAACTACCTCAGGTTCCAGTACCTGGTATGGCTTGAGCAAGTACAGGCGCTAGTCAATTGGGTGGCCGACAGTGGATCCAGCACGTTCACAACATTATCTCCCACCCAGTCTTCTGCAGAAAGCGCACAGGTGGCGCCTGAAAACCAAGCCCATCAGTCTGTCACATCACCCCCATGCATATCAGGGAAACTGTCTGAGCCTCAAGGTATGCAGCAGTCTCTTACGCTGTTTGAAGACCCTGCTGGCAGGGTTTCCCAAGGGAATCCACCTAGCCCTTCCCCAGTGGTGGAAGAGATAGAATGCACTGAAGCACAACCACCTATGTTTCCTGATGATGAGAACATGGGAATACCCCCTCATCAGAGTCCGCACGTCTCTGATGATGACGAAACATAGGTGCCAACTGCTGCGTCTTTTTGCGGTGTGCAGACCGAGCAGGAGGTCAGGGTGGAAGACTGTGTGGAAGATGATGCAGGGGACGATGAGGTCCTAGACCCCATATGGAATGAAGGTCGTGCCACTGGCTTTCATAGTTCAGAGGAAGAGGCAGTGGTGAGACCGAGCCAACAGCGTAGCAAAAGAGGGAGCAGGGGGCAAAAGCAGAACAACCGCCGCCAAGAGAGTTCGCCTGCTACTGGCCACCGCCACCAGGGACCGAGCACCCCAAAGGCAGCTTCAAGGAGTTCTGGCATGGCACTTCTTCAAACAATGTGCTGACGACAAGACCCGAGTGGTTTGCACTCTGTGCCATCAGAGCCTGAAGCGAGGCATTAACGTTCTGAACCTTAGCACAACCTGCATGACCAGGCATCTACATGCAAAGCATGAACTGCAGTGGAGTAAACACCTTAAAAACAAGGAACTCACTCAGGCTCCCCCTGCTCCCTCTTCTGCTGCTGCCTCGGCCTCTTCCTCCGCCTCGGGAGGAATGTTGGCACCTGCCGCCCACCAAACAGAGGATGTGCCACCAACACCACCACCTGAGTCACCAATCATCTCCACCATGTCACACGGCAGCGTTCAGCTCTCCATCTCACAAACCTTGGAGAGAAAGCGTAAATTCCCACCTAGCCACCCTCGAGCCCTGGGCCTGAATGCCAGCATTTCTAAACTACTGGCCTTTGAAATGCTGTCATTCAGGCTGGTGGACACAGACAGCTTCAAACAGTTGATGGCGATGGCTGTCCCACAGTATGTTGTTCCCAGCCGCCACTACTTCTCCAAGAGAGCCGTGCCTTCCCTGCACAACCAAGTATCCAATAAAATCAAGTGTGCACTGCACAACGCCATCTGTGGCAAGGTCCACCTAACCACAGATACATGGACCAGTAAGCACCGCCAGGGACGCTATATCTTCCTGACTGCACAATGGGTAAATGTAGGGGTGGCTGGGCCCCAGGCAGAGAGTTCTTTGGCGCATGTCCTTCCGCCGCCAAGGATCGCAGTGCATCAATCTTTGCCTCCAGTAGCCTCCTCCTCCTACTCTGCTTCCTCCTCCTCTTCTTCCACCTGCTCATCCAGTCAGCCACACACCTTCACCACCAACTTCAGCACAGCCCATGTGTAAACGTCAGTAGGCCGTTCTGAAACTCATATGTTTGGGGGACAGGCCCCACACCGCGCAGGAGTTGTGGCGGGGTATTGAACAACAGACCGACGAGTGGTTGCTGCCAGTTGGCCTCAAGACCGGCCTGTTGGTTTGCGATAATGGGCGAAATCTCGTCGCAGCTCTGGGACTAGCCGGTTTGACGCACATCCCTTGCCTGGCGCATGTGCTGAATTTGGTGGTGCTGAAGTTCCTTCACAACTTCCCCGACACGTCAGAGCTTCTGCATAAAGTGCGGGCCATCTGTGTGCGCTTCCGGCATTCACATCCTGCTCCTGCTCGTCTGTCTGCGCTACAGCGTAACTTTGGCCTTCCCGCTCACCGCCTCATATGCGACGTGCCCACCAGGTGGAACTCCACCTTGCACATGCTGGAGAGACTGTGCGAGCAGCAGCAGTCCATAGTGGAGTTTCAGCTGCAGCACACACGTATGAGTCGCACTGCGGAACAGCACCACTTCACCACCAATGACTGGGCCTCCATGCGAGACCTGTGTGCCCTGTTGCGCTGTTTCGAGTACTCCACCAACATGGCCAGTGGCGATGACGCCATTATCAGCGTTACAATACCACTTCTATGTCTCCTTGAGAAAACACTTAGGGCGATGATGGAAGAGGAGGTGGCCCAGGAGGAGGAGGAAGAGGGGTCATTTTTAGCACTTTTAGGCCAGTCTCTTAGAAGAGGCTCAGAGGGAGGTTTTTTTGCAAAAGCAGAGGCCAGGTACTAATGTGGCCCGCCAGGGCCCACTATTCGAGGACGAGGATGAGGAGGATGAGGATGAAGCATGTTCACAGTGGGGTGGCACCCAATGCAGCTCGGGCTCATCACTGGTGCGTGGCTGTGGGGAAACGGAGGACAATGACGATACGCCTCCCACAGAGGACAGTTGCCCTTACCTTTGGGCAGCCTGGCTATATGCTGCAGTGCCTGCGCAACAACAGCAGAGTTGCCCACATTTTAACGTGTGCGGACTACTGGGTTGCCACCCCGCTGGATCCCCGGTACAAAGACAATGTGCCCACCTTACTTCCTTCACTGGAGCGTGATAGGAAGATGCGCGAGTACAAGCTCACGTTGGTAGACGCGCTGCTGAGAGCATTCCCAAATGTCACAGCGGAACAAGTGGAAGCCCAAGGTGAAGGCAGAGGAGGAGCAAGAGGTCGCCAATGCAGCTGTGTCACGGCCAGCTCCTCTGAGGGCAGGGTTAGCATGGCAGAGATGTGGAAAAGTTTTGTCATCACGCCACAGCTAACTGCACCTGACACGGAACGTGTTAGCAGGAGGCAGCATTTCACGAACATGGTGGAACAGTAAGTGTGCACACCCCTCCACCTACTGACTGATGGTTTCGGCCCCATTCAACTTCTGGGTCTCCAAATTGTCCACATGGCCAGAGCTAGCCTTTTATGCCTTGGAGGTGCTGGCCTGCCCGGCGGCCAGCATTTTGTCTGAACGTGTATTCAGCACGGCAGGTGGCGTCATTACTGACAAACATGGAAAAGGGAAAATAATAGCATTCTCACTACAGAATGCTTAGGAAAATGTGCATTAAGGGGTTAAAAATAAAAAAAATAAACTTACCTTATCCTCTCGATTGCGTAGTTGCCGATCTCTTCTCTCTTTTTCAAGCATTAGCTGCCAGCTAAAGGACATGTGGTGACGTCACATCACATGGTCCAATCACATGATCCAATATATAGAATACTCAACCCGAAACCGGACTTCAGTGATGAAGTCCAGCTCCGGGTCTGGGTACAAACATGCCGATTTTTCACACGCGCGTGTAAAAAGCATTACAACAGTTTGCACACGCGCGGAAAAATCGTGCATTTTTCCTCAACGCACCCGCCTAAAGGCCTAAAGGGGTTGGCCACCATATTAGTACTATACACAACATTGTTGGAGGCAGGGTAAAAAAGGGATTCCAAATATACTTTATTTAAAAAAAAATTCTGGTAATCTTTTTATAGTAAACCACGCCCCCTGAATGGGAGTGCACGGCATCTCTGTACACACTGATGCTGTGCGCTCCCATTCACAGATAGCAGGCAAGAGGAGCTCCCTGTAGGGGGCAGGTATTGTCTTCGGCATAATGAAGTGCAGTTTATTTTACTGTTGGACACCCTTTCAGTGCTGGTGCCCTGGAGCGCACTGCATCAGTGTGTACAGAGATGCCGTGCACTCCCATTGCTCTGATGTTTGTGAAATACGGCCAGGAGATCAGACGCGCTCTTACTAGGCTCCCGGCTTCGAACTCTGACAGGAATAACCTGTTTGTACTGACATAACAAGCAGCGGATTCCTGTCAGAGACGGAATACGGAGCGCGCCAGTGGCAGGGGCAGACTGGACATGTGCTGCTCTTAGGCAGATTAGGAAAAGCAGCGCATGTGCAGTTACACTACATAGACGAGCTTTCTCCATGTTGCGTGCAGCCATGGACGAACTGGCTGCACAGCAGAGCGGGGCTCAGGGGGCATGGCTTACTATAAAAAGATAACCAGAAATATTTTTTAAATAAAGTATATTTGGAATCTCTTTTTTACCCTGCCTCCAACAATGTTGTGTAAAGTACTACTATGATGGCCAACCCCTTTAATGTTTGTCTGTGTCGTTAAAAGATATCGACAGTATACCACATAACAGTGACCTCTCCAGCACCACATATATTAGGAATCGGCACGTCCGCAACAACCTGCTGTATAAAAATATAACATGACCAACCCCCTCAGGTAAACAGCAAGAAAAAAAAAAAAAAATCATTTAAAAAAAGCCATTTTTTTGTCACCTTACATCACAAAAAGTGTGATACCAAGCGATTAAAAAGTCATATGTACCCCAAAATAGTACCAACAAAACATCATCTCATCCTGCAAAAAATGAGCCCCTACATAAGACAATCGCCCAAAAAATACAAAAAATATGTGTTTCAGAAAAATGATACACTAAACATGAATTTTTAAAAAAAATGCTTTCATTGTTTAAAACTGATTTAAAAGAAAAAGAAAAGTAGACATATTAGGTATTGCTGCATTTGTAACGACCTGCTCTATAAAAATATCACATGGTCTAGCCCCTCAGATGAATGGTGTAAAAGATCAAAATAAAACTGTCAAAACAACCAATTTTTTTGGTCACCCTGACCCATAAAGAGTAATATTGAATGATCCAAAAATCATATGTACCCAAAAATAGTACCAATAAAAACATCAACTCTTCCTTCAAAAAATTAGCCCATGCACAAGATGATTGGCAGAAAAATAAGAAAAAGTATAGCTTTCAGAAAATGTTGGCCCCCCCAAAAAAATTAACACAATTTGTTTTGTTTGGTCAGGGATGTAATGTGATCACTCCTCTAAAAATGCTTGCTGTGATGCATGCTGTGCTATTGCATGCATGCTATTTTTACTTTTACTTTGAAGTTGCTCCGCCCACACAGCCTCTCATCAATGGGAGCATGCTATGCTGAACACATTAGAAAAATTATATGTACACAGTATATCTCTCATGATACAAATACCTCGTGGTTTTAGTTATTATCTGGGACCCTTTATTTTTTTTTATGCCTATGGTGGCAAACACCTTTAAATGAAATAGATGACATATACCTGTGCAAAGCCGTGTCTTTCTGCTAGTAAATAATATATATTTGACATCTCCATGATCATACTAACTTTTAGAATACCGTAAACACATGTAAGGGCTCTTTCACACTTGCGTTGTGTGGATCCGACGTGCACTTCCGTCGCCGGAAATGCCCGCCAGATCCGTCACAACACAAGACAACTGAAAGCTTTTGAAGACTGATCAGTATTCAAAATGCTTTCAGTGTTACTATGGCAGCCAGGACGCCACTAAAGTCCTGGTTGCCATAGTAAGTAGTGGGGAGCCAGGGGAGCAGATACTTACAGTCCGTGCGGCTCCCGGGGCGCTCCACAATGATGTCAGAGCGCCCCACGCGCATGGATCATGTGATCCATGCTCATGGGGCGCTCTGACGTCATTGTGGAGCGCGCCGGGAGCCGCTCGGACGGTAAGTATACTTCTCCCCTGCCTCCCCACTACACTTTACCATGGCAGCCGTGACTTTAGCGTCCTGGCTGCCATGGTAACCATTCACAAAAGCTAAACGTCGGATCCGGCATTGCGCCGAAACTATGTTTAGCTTAAAGCTGGATCCGGATTAATGCTTTTCAATGGGCATTAATTCCGGATCCGTCCTTTCGGCATGCCTTCAGGATTTTTGGCCAGAGCAAAACAGCCAAAAAACGTCTCAGTACTGAACTGAAGACATCCTGATGCATCCTGAACGGATATCTCTCCATTCAGGATGCATTGGGATAATCCTGATTAGTATCTTTCCGTCCATGAGCCCTGAGGACGGAACTCTAGGACGGAAAGGAAAAACGCCAGTCTGAAAGAGGCCTAAGATGTTCAGCATCTGTCATTTACCAATCACTACAAAATAACATGAAAAGTTAATATAAACTAAAAAAAGTCATAAATCAAAATAAAGAAATTATGGCTGTGAATATGGCAAGGCAAAAATAAAAGGGAATCTACAGTATATGTGAACAAGTAACAACAGCCACTCTTCTGGCATTTAAAGGATTAAATTAACACATTGTGACATATAGCTTATTCTATCCTTTTCCATATGGTGTTTTTTTTTCCTTTGGAGTTCTTTGTTAGAAATGACAGGAAAATATTGTAAAAAAAAACTCACAAAAAAGCATGCAAAATGTAGTATAAAGCATGATAAAAGCATCATTTGTGCCATGATGTATGCAATATACTGGATGGATAAAAGAAGTTGGGACATACGTGGTCCATCTTACTGATCCATCCAACAGGTTAGTGACCTGTGATATGATAATTTTAATCAAAATAACCAGATTTTTTAGTTTTAGTTTACGGACACCGGAAAAGGGCCTCCACATGTACGTGGATGTTGGGATGTTTGGGTTTAGTGCTCATGCACACGAACGTGTGCCGGCCGTGGTCGTATTGCGGCGCAAATACAGTGGGTCCGCAATACACCGGCACCGGGCATGTGCATCACGGATCATTCACTTGATTGGGTCCGCGATTCAGGAGATGCGGTGCCGAAAGACGGAGCAGTACCCCACGGAAGCACTACGGAGTGCTTCCTTGGTGTTTCTGGCCGTGCCTCCGCACCACAAAAAAGTAGCGCGTGCACTACTTTTTTGCGGAACGGACAGATAATGGACCCATTCAAGTTGAATGGGTCTGGATCCATCTGCAGCAGCCACACGGATGTTGCCCGTGCATTTGGGGACCACAATTGCGATCCCCAATGCACGGAATGGCCGGCACAGGTTTGGATGGCCCTAAGTTTTTTTGGTGGTAAGTAGCAGGAGGTTATCATTTTTGCAGAACCGATTCTGATGCCTAAGGCAAAAATTTTAATGGCGGCCCCCCCATTAAAAAATAGTATGAAAGCGAAGTAGCCCACTGAATATACCATATACATAAACATATACCAACAGTGATTTTACTGCACACATAAATATATACCAGCAGTGATCATACTTCACACATAAATATATACCAGCAGTGAATATACTGCACAGATAAATATATACTAGCAGTGGATATACCACACACATAAATATATACCAGCAGTGGATATCCAGCACACATAAATATATGCCAGCAGTGATTATACTGCACACATAAATATATACCAGCAGTGATTATACTGCACACATAAATATATACCAGCAGTGGATATACCACACACAAATATATACCAGCAGGGGATATACCACATACATAAATATATACCAGCGCATAAGCTGGTACACTTCCGGGTAGCAGGAGATGAATAGTCACTTCTAGTGTTGAGGGAACCTGTGTTTTAAGTTCGGTGCCCAAAGTTTGGGTTTGGCTTATCTAAGAATCCCATTATGGAGTCCGCTACCACAAACCATAATGGAATTTTATGACTGCATGCCCCACGGAAGCCTATAAGAGACATTCAGTATTGCATTCTGTCATAATTGGAGATGAGTAAATTTTAAAAAAATTCGATTTACTTGTTCAACAAAATTTTCGGAAAAAATTTGGTTCAATCTGAATATATTTGCGGCAAATGTAGTTAAAAAACGTCTATTTCCTGGCTGCAGAGAGCCTTTATATTGGTCTAGAACACTGTGCCCTGCAGTAACACGCATAGGGAGTCTGCTTTGGTAGTGAAATAATACTGTGAGTCCATATGACATGCAGGTGACAGGCATCGCTTTTAGAATCACTGCACACTTCACTTATTTGGGCAGTTACGGGGACAAAACTGACCAAATAACTCAAGTATAAAATCAGCCTTACATGTCGATGTTAGCTCCCAGAAGAAGCGCACTCCTTTTACACCATAGTCAGCTGATTCCACATAGATGTCTACAGAACCTGTTCTATTAAACACTTAAACAAGTGATTCCCCGACAGAGTGGAGAGGGTGTCAGCAGTAAGTTTGTGTTGTCGTCACTGATTATTTTGTCCTTCCTCTGATCCGTAAGAACAATAACCCACAAAAAACAGATCCTGTCTGTGGAGCATCCGCCTTCACTCGGTCAGCATTTGGTCAGTAATCCATCAGTATTTCTAAAGCCAAAAAAACAGGAGTGGATCCAAAACAGAGATGACACGAGAACAGAATATTTGCATGTCTTCTGTGTTTTCTACCCACTTCTGCTTTTGGCTACCAAATCACAAGCCAATTCTGAAGGGACCATACAGGCCTTACAGCTGCTACACAGAGAGGATCCGTTGTACGTCTCATTTTTCCTTCCTTATGACAGATCAGAAGAAGGGTCTAATAAATCATGATGTCAGCCAAGACAAAAAGGCTAAATAGTGGCCCAGTCATGAAGTGGGGAGGGTGGGAACAGCATGAGAAGTCCACAGAGTGGCCCTGTGACATAGTGGCGAGGTGGAAGCAGCATGAGGAGACAACAGAGTGGCCCAGTGACAGAGTGTGAAGGTGGTGGCAGCATTAGGAGGCCACAAAGTGGCACAACGACAGAGTGTGGAAGTAGCAACAGCATTAGGAGGCCACAGAGTGGCACAATGACAGAGTGTGGAGGTGATGGCAGCATCAGGAGACCACAGAGTGGCAAAGTGGCAGTGTGGAGGTGGCAGCAGCATGAGGAGGCCACAGAGTGGCACGACGACGAGAGATTGTGGAGGTGGCAGCAGCATGAGGAGGCCACAGAGTGGCACGACGACGAGTGATTGTGGAGGTGGCAGCAGCATGAGGAGGCCACAGATTGGCATGATAACAAGAGATTGTGGAGGTGGCAGAAGCATGATGAGGCCACAGAGTTGCAGGATGATGAGAGACTGTAGAGGTGGCAGCAGCATGATTAATCCACAGAGTTGCACGACAATGAGAGATTTTGGAGGTGGCAGCAGCATGAGTAGGCCACAGAGTGGCATGACGACGAGAGATTGTGGAGGTGGCAGCAGCATGAGGAGGCCACAGAGCGGCTGCTTTGTCTATTCATTTATAGGGAATATGGGACAGAACAGAAAGTTAAAATTTCTCAACTTTAGAAAGTGTTGCTTAAAACACGATTTAATAATACACGTTCTCTGGCACAAAAGGCGTGGCAAATTAATCGTCCGGAAATTTCCTTTGAAGATTGGGATAATATATTGGCGAATTTAAGTTTACTTTCTTATAATTTTAATCAAGTTTTGGGTCAATTTAATATTAAATATTTAATAAATGTAATTAAAAAAATGAAGTGTTGCCTAAGACAGGCCACTCTTCTATTTTTTTGACAACGTGGTTGCGATGGAGAAAGCATTCCAAATTTCTCTCCACCTAGAGACGAATCCTATCAAGATTGATGCAAGTGCGGTATCGGCTGCTCATCAAGCCAGATACTTCTGGGGGAACCTGCCTGGCATGAACAGGCTTCTAGTAGCTACAGACAATGAGAAGACAAAGCTTCAAGATTGCTTGGAGCCCGGAAGAGTTGCGAAGTTCATCAAGATTCAAACCATAACTACCAGCCCCTGGTCTCTACGTCAGGGAAAACATCTTGAGTTCCCAGTCATCATGGAAAAAGCTTTCAAAGCATCAAAGGTGTGTGAGGACGCCATCACGGTAGGACAGATACGCCATCCAGGGCAGATTGTATATGTGCACGACATACAGAATATAACCAGGAAACAGATTGAGGAATAGGGACAATTCGATATGAACTGCGGCAGTCCTAGTAATGACTTATCTGTGGTTAACCCGCACCGGAAAGGCCTTTATGGGGGCAGTGGACAACTGTTTTTTGACTTTCCGCAATTAATTAATAAAGTGTTGCCTAAGACAGGAGATAATTGGCCAGTCTTCTGGTTATTCGAGAACATAGTTGGGACTGAGAAAGCATTCCAAAAAACGATTTCTCTACACCTGGAGAGAAATCCTGTCAAGATTGATGCAAGTGTGGTATCGGCTGCCCATCGAGCCCGATACTTCTGGGGGAGCCTGCCTGGCATGAACAGGCCTCTAGTAGCTGCAGACAGTGAGAAGACAAAGCTTCAAGATTGCTTGGAGCCCGGAAGAGTCGCGAAGTTCATCAAGATTCAAACCATCAGGGAAAACATCACGAGTTCCCAGTCATGATGGATGGGAAGGAGGACATCTTGCAACCTGTGCCTGCGCCAGAAACAGTTACGACTCAACTGTGCAGGGCCTGGCACTTCTCTGTCTGACATACTGTTAGATCAAATAATAAAATGTTAGATCAATTATTTTTTATGTCACCACTAATACACAGCAAACTGGACATCAGAAAATATCACTGCACCGCAGAACGGCAATTAGGCCCTACTTTTTTTCAAATTTTACACAAAAAGGGTTTTCAACAGATAAGTGCATCTATGAACGCCGAATAGAATTTATTTTCTTCCACTAATACACAACAAACAGGGCTTCAGAAAATATCCATTCACCGCAGAAAGGCAATTAGGCCCTAATTTTTTTAAACTTTTACACAAAAGGCTTTTCAACAGATAAGTGCAACTATGAACGGCGAATGTAATTTTTTTTCTTCCACTATGACACGGCAAACAGGGCTTCAGAATATATCACTGCACCGCAGAAAGGCAATTAGGCTCTAATTTTTTTCTACTTTTACACAACACAAAAGGCTTTTCAACAGATAAGTGCAACGATGAACAGCGAATATATTTTTATTTTGCCACTAAGGGCAATTAGCCCCAAATAGTTTTCTACTTTTACACCAAAGGCTTTTCAACAGATGAGTGCAATGATAAACGATGAATATAATTTTTTTTCTTCCACTATTACACAGCAAACAGGCCTTTAGAATATATCACTGCACTGCAGAACGCCAATTAGGACCTAATTTTTTTCTACTTTTACACAAAAGGCTTTTCTACACATGAGTGCAATGATGAAGGTCGAATATATTTTTGTTTCACCACTAATACACGGCAAACAGGGCTTCAGAACATATCACTGCAACTCAGAACGGCAATTAGAGCATAATTCTTTTCCACTTTTACACAAAAGGCTTTTCAACAGATAAGTGCAACGCTGAATGGAGAATATATTTTTTATTTCGCCACTAATACACGGCAAATCGGGCTTAAGAATATATCACTGCACTGCTGAGAGGCAAAGATATTTTTTCTTTTTCCACTAATACATGCAAAAAAAGGGCTTTAAAATAGATAACTGCACCACAGAGCGACAAATATATTTTTTCTTTTTCCACTAATACAAGCCACAAAAGGCTTTACAACAGATAACTGTGTCACTGAGAGGCAAATATTATTTTTCTTTTTCCACTAATACATGCAAAAAAGGGGTTTAGAACAGATAACTGTATGCTGAGCGGCAAAGATATATATTTTTTCCACTAATAAACGCAAAAAAAGGGCTTTAAAACAGATAACTGCACCTCTGAGCGGCAAATATATATATTTTTTCACTAATATACGGAAAAAAGGGCTTTAAAACAGATAACTGCACCGCTGAGTGACAAATATTTTTTTTCTTTTTCCACTAATACACGGAAAAAAGGGCTGTAATTTTAGCACTTCACCACACAACGGCTAATAAGCCCTTTTTTCCCACTAATACAAGCCAAAAAATGCACTTGCACCCTAACAAGAATGGTTTGCTGGAATTGCAGAGCTGTATAATGGCAATTTGGATCCCCAGTCAGTGCAGCAAGGTGTAATCGGATTGTTCCCATTACCCAGGCCGTCATCTTTCCGACTGAACCCTGTTCAACAGAAATGCTGGTGGAATGATTCCTCCATATCCTTTCCCTACACCTTGAATAATCTTTCCCTGCACTTGTAAATCATTTTTTTTCACCACAATCAAGTCTTTCCTATCACTATCCCTAGCGCCTGCAGACACGTCTCTCTTTGCTGTACGCTGATGAGTGGCAGAATCTAAGATGGTTGCCGCTATTTATAGGGCTGGCTGCTGATTGGCTGCATGCATGTCAGTATGGGTGATCCCGCCTTCCCAGAGTTTCTTTCTCCTTGTCCTGACACGTGTAGCAGCCATTTTAGGAAGAAATGTGATTTATTACAACAAAGCGCGAGGAAATTCGCATTCGTCGAGAATCCAATTTTTCCTGAAATTCAGATCGAATTCCACTTCGTCAGCTTCAAATCGCTCATCTCTAGTCATAATAGAAGTGTATGGCCAGCATAGACTTCTATTATGATGGAATGCAATAAGGAATATCCGGGAAGATATAAGTGAGGGACATAAATATGTGAAGTCACTGTGGGTAGAAATACATGGAGCAAAAAAACAATAATAAAATACTAATAGAAGTTTATTATAAGTCAACTAATATAACAGAGTCCACAGAAAATCTACCTTTAAACGTAATAAAGAAGTTGGCAAATCATAGTGAGGTTGTCATTCCGGGGGACTTCAACTACCTAGATATAGACTGGGAAACTGAAACCTGTACATCTCATAAAGGAAACAGGTTCTAGGCAATAACCAAAGACAATTAACTTTCCCAATTGGTTCAGGACCCGACTAGAGGGACGGCCATACTGGACTTAGTATTAACCAATAGACCTGACAGAACAATAGATGTGCAGCTTGGGGGACACCTGGGAAATAGGGTAAAGTAATAACTTTCCAATTGTCACTCAAAAGAGTGTTTCATCAGGGAGGAACAAAAATACCAAAATTAAAAAAAGCTAAATTTAGCCAACTAAGAGAGGCCATAGGCCTAACTAAGGCTACTTTTACACTGGCGTTAGGTGCTGATCCGTCTGGTATTTGCACCTATGATGCAAACGTTTGTATCCGTTCAGAACGGATCCGTTTGCATTAGCTTTAAAAAAAATTGTCAAAGTCAAAACATTTTGAATTACATTGAAAGTCAATGGGGAACGGATCCGTTTTCAAATGCACCATATTGTGTCATTGAAAACGGATCCGTCCCCATTGACTTACATTGTAAGTCAAAACGGATCCGTTCGGCTCCACATCGTCAGACGGACACCAAAACGCTGCAAGCTGCGTTTTAGTGTCCGCCTCCAGAACGGAATGGAGACTGAACGGAGCCGAACTGATGCATTCTGAGCGGATCCTTATCCATTCAGAATGCATTGGGGCTGAACTGATCCGTTTGGACCGTTTGTTAGATCATTGAAACGGATCTCACAAATGGAATCCAAAACGCCAGCGTGAAAGTAGCCTAACTGGGACAAAGCCTCAAAAATAAAAATACAGCCACGGGATGTTTTTAAAACCATCCTAAAATCAAATTGTGAGAGGTACATACCTTATGGGAATTAAATGTTAAGGAAGATGAAAAAAACAATGTTGATAAATAGAATTGTAAAGAAAGCAATAAATGACAAAAATAAAGCATTTAAGTCACTAAAACAGGAGGGGAGCGAGGAAGCATTGAAAAACTATAAGGAAAAAAATAGCCTAGAGACCGAGAGATTAATTGCCAAAGAGAGTAAAACTAACCCTAAAATGTTCTTCAATTATATAAATGGTAAAAAGTATAAATCTGAAGATGTCGGCCCTTTACAGAATAATGAGGGGGGAGTTGCAGACAGCAATGAGGAGAAAGCAAAGCTTTTAAATATTTTTTTCTCCACTGTATTAACTGAAAAAAATAAACTGTCAGATGAAATGCAGAATGTAAAAGTAAATTTCCCATTAACAGTGCTCTGTCTGACCCAGGAAGAAGTAAAGAGGCGGCTTAAAAAGATTAAAATAGACAAATCGCCAGGACCAGATGGCATACACCCCCGAATTCTAAGAGAATTAAGTAATGTCATAGCCAGACCCTTATTTCTGACATTTAAGGACCCTATAATGACAGGGATTGTTCCACAGGATTGGTGCATAGCAAATGTGATTCCAATATTCAAAAAGGGTCCAAAATCAGAACCCAGAAACTATAGAACGGTAAGTTTAACATCTTTCATGGTTAAACTGTTTGAAGGTTTTCTAAGAGATGCTATCTTGAAGTACCTCAATGAAAATAAGCAAATAACGCCATATCAGCATGGCTTCATGAGACATCGGTCATGTAAAACTAATTTAACCACTTAAGCCCCCCTAGCTTAAACACCTTTAATGACCAGGCCACTTTTTACAATTCCGCACTACACTACTTTCACCGTTTATTGCTCCGTCATGCAACTTACCACCCAAATGAATTTTACCTCCTTTTCTTCTCACTAATAGAGCTTTCATTTGGTGGTATTTCATTGTTGCTGACATTTTAACTTTTTTTGCCATTAATACAAATTTAACGAAATTTTTGCAAAAAAATGACATTTTTCACTTTCTGTTGTAAAATTTTTTAAAAAAAACTACATTTCTATATAAATTTTTCTCTAAATTTATTGTTCTACATGTCTTTGATAAAAAAAAGTCCAATAAGTGTATATTTATTGGTTTGGGTAAAAGTTATAGCGTTTACAAACTATGGTGCAAAAAAGTGAATTTCGGCATTTTGAAGCAGCTCTGACTTTCTGAGCGTCTGTCATGTTTCTTCAGGTGCTAGAATGTCAGGATAGTATAAATACCCCCCAAATCATACCATTTTAGAAAGAAGACACCCCAAAGTATTCGCGGAGGGGCATGGTGAGTTCATGTATCATTTCATTTTTTTTCACAAGTTAGCGGAAAATGACACTTTCTGAGAAAAAAAAAAAAAAAAGTTTCAATTTCTGCTAACTTCTGGCAAAAAAAAAAAGAAATCTCAGACGGACTCACTATGCCCTCAGTGAATACCTTGGGGTGTCTACTTTCCAAAATGGGGTCATTTGTGGGGTGTGTTTACTGTTCTGGCATTTTGGCGGGGCTAAATTGTGAGCCGCCATGTAAAACCTAAAGGTACTCGTTGGAATTTGGGCCCCTTTCGTATCCAGGCTGCAAAAAAGTGTCACTCATGTGGTATCGCCGTACTCAGGAGAAGTGTTTTGGGGTGTATTTTTACATATACCCATGTTGGGTGAGAGAAATATCTCTGTAAACTGACAACTTTGTATAAAAATTTTTAAAAGTTGTCGTTTACAGAGATATTTTCACACACAGTATAGGTATATATAAAAATACACCCCAAAGCTATTGCCCTACTTCTCCTGAGTGCGGCGATACCACATGTGTGCCACTTTTGCAGCCTGAGTGCGCAAAGGGCCCTAAACCAATGAGTACCTTTAGGATTTCACAGGGCATTTTTACGCATTTGGATTCCAGACTTCTTCTCACGCTTTAGGGGCCCCTAAAATGCCAGGACAGTATAAATACCCCACATGTGACCCCATTTTGGAAAGAAGACACCCCAAGGTATTCCGTGAGGGGTATGGTGAGTTCATGTAAAATTTTATTTTTTGTCACAAGTTAGTGGAATATGAGACTCTGTGTGGTGTTTTGGTGCACTTATAAAAGTTTCTTTGGTGGTCCCAAGCAAAAGGGACCACCAAAGGAACGATCAGCAAGCATATCAGACGCTGTTAACAAAACAGCGTCTGATATGCCATTTTTTTAACTTCTACAGCCTGCCAGCGCACGATCAGCGCTGGCAGGCTGTAGCTTACCTTGTCTCCGACGTGATCCTGTGAACGCGCGCGCGCGTGTTCACAGGAAATCTCGCCTCTCGCGAGATGACGCGCGGGCGCGTCAAGGAGGAACAGACCGACCGCCCGCAGGACGCAATCCTGCGTGAGGCGGTCGGAAAGAGGTTAACCACCTCAGCCCCCCTAGCTTAAACACCCTTAATGACCAGGACACTTTTTACAATTCTGCACTACACTATTTTCACAGTTTATTGCTCCGTCATGCAACTTAGCACCTAAATGAATTTTACCTCCTTTTCTTCTCACTAATAGAGCTTTCATTTGGTGGTATTTCTTTGCTGCTGACATTTTTACTTTTTTTGCTATTAATCAAAAATGACCGACATTTTTGCAAAAAAAATGACATTTTTCACTTTCTGCTGTAATTTTTTTTTTTTTAAATACATTTCTATATACATTTTTCTATAAATTTATTTTTCTACATGTCTGATAAAAAAAATCCAATAAGTGTATATTTATTGGTTTGGGTAAAAGTTATAGCGTTTACAAACTATGGTGCAAAAAATGTGAATTTCCGCATTTTGAAGCAGCTCTGACTTTCTGAGCACCTGTCATGTTTCTTCAGGTGCTAGAATGCCAGGATAGTATAAATACCCTCCAAATGACACCATTTTAGAAAGAAGACACCCTAAAGTATTCGCGGAGGGGCATGGTGAGTTCATGTATCATTTCATTTTTTTCACAAGTTAGTGGAAAATGACACTTTCTGAGGAAAAAAAAATAATAATAAAGTTTCCATTTCTGCTAACTTCTGGTAAAAAATAAATAAAATCTCCCACGGACTTACTATGCCCCTCAGTGAATACCTTAGGGTGTCTACTTTCCGAAATGGGGTCATTTGTGGGGTGTGTTTACTGTTCTGGCATTTTGGGCGGGGCTAAATTGTGAGCATCCCTGTAAGGCTACGTTCACACGAAGACAATTGTCGCGCGACAAAAAGTCGCACTATTGTCGCGCGACAATTTTTATAATAGGAGTCTATGGTGTCGCATTGCGACATGCGACATGCTGCAAACTGCGACACGACAGTCGGAAAAAATCCATCCGGGATGGATTTTTGGCGACTGTTGTGTCGCAGTCGCAATATGTCGCATGTTGCATGTGTGACACCACCATAGACTCCCATTATAAAAATTGTCGCGCTACAAATGTTGCAGTGTAGTGGTTCCCGATTTGTCGCTCGACAATTGTCGTCATGTGAACGTTGCCTAAAACCTAAAGGTACTCGTTGGAATTTGGGCCCCTTTGCGCACCCAGGCTGCAAAAAAGTGTCACTCATGTGGTATTGCCGTACTTAGGAGAAGTAGGGCAATGTGTTTTGGGGTGTATTTTTACATATACCCATGTTGGGTGAGAGAAATATCTCTGTAAACTGACAACTTTGTATAAGAAAATTTAAAAAGTTGTCATTTACAGAGATATTTCTCACACCCAGCTGGGGTATATGCAAAAATACACCCCAAAACACATTGCCCTAATTCTCCTGAGTACGGCGATACCACATGTGTGACATTTTTTTGCAGCCTGGGTGCGCAAAGGGGCCCTAATTCCAATGAGTACCTTTAGGATTTCACAGGGCATTTTTACTCATTTAGATTCCAGGCTTCTTCTCACGCTTTAGAGACCCCTAAAATGCCAGGGCAGTATAAATACCCCACAAGTGACCCCATTTTAGAAAGAAGATACCCCAAGGTATTCCGTGAGGGGTATGGTGAGTTCATGTAACATTTTATTTTTTGTCACAAGTTAGTGGAATATGAGACTTTGTAAAAATTTCGGTCATTTTTGATTAATAGCAAAAAAAGTAAAAATGTCAGCAGCAATGAAATACCACCAAATGAAAGCTCTATTAGTAAGAAGAAAAGGAGGTAAAATTCATTTGGGTGGTAAGTTGCATGACGGAGCAATAAACGGTGAAAATAGTGTAGTGCAGAATTGTAAAAAGTGGCCTGGTCATTAAGGGTGTTTAAGCTAGGGGGGCTGATGTGGTTAAAACACAAGTTCGCTCAACTCTAGTTGCTGCTCCTGAAGTAGAGCCTCAGCGTCTGCAATGCTACTCAGTACAGCAGTGCAGGTGCAAGACTGTGAGGGCCGGGCAAGATGTTAAGTAGTCGGCTTGGTATATTATAAACTCTGCCATAAATATTACACATATACAAGTGACATGTGCAATGGCCTATTACCAGCGTCTGGGGTATCCCTTACCCTTTAAGAGGTTTTTACGATATATGTCCCTCGGTTAGAGCAAGTTGTCGTGACGCTAGTTGCATGTAAGCAAGGAGGACACGGAGTCCCCTTTAAGTATAGTGGTGTTGGTACCCAGGTGTAGGATTGCCAGAGTGGTGCAAGGGTTGCCTATAGTGCTCCTACCTGGATATCCGTGGATCCCAGACGTGGTCGGACAAAACAGTGCAAAAAGGGTTAACAGTTGAGGGATTTGAAGAATAACTTGAGTCCAGACTTGTATTAATGTAGAACACAGCTTTACTTGGCATAAACTTTCATCAAGGAACAATCTTCCAACTTTCTCTTGGTTATCAGCAGGTTTTGGTCTAACTTCTGTCAACTCTGCTATATTGGCTGGATTAAATAGGAAACTTTTATGCTTCTGCTGTAACATGTAACTTAACTGTCTGTAGTCTGTCTCTTACTGTAATCCTAGGAAATTCTTCCTGGCTTCAAGCTTACTTGGCTTTGCTTTTAGGCAATGCAAGACCAGGAGGGGACACACAACCATGTAGAACTCACAGGCAGGGCCTGCGGGCCCATCAGAGCAGACAGTGCTCTGCTTGCTGACACATAGCCTTCCCCTTGGAAGGGGTAGACTCGACACAGGATGCGAAAGGTTAGACTGACCTTTACTAGCTAACTCCTCCATCTCCAAGAAGGGCTCCATTCTAACACAGCTCTGCCAGAAGTGCCACCATCTGCTGATAAACCAGGTACATTACACTTGAACAGTAATTTGCAAAAAAAAATAGATATGCACACTATGTAGGACATGGTAATATATATTCAAGATGACACAGGATCAACCAATACAGATAGTGGGGGTCCAAAATAGATTGTAATGCCACTCTGGGGTATTACACATGGCTATCCCAGATATATGCATATACATTTATACACATAACACACATTTGTACACACACATTACATTACACCATACCTGTTGGCTGGACATCTGTCTACAGACATCTCAGGAATTCGGCTGAGGGCAGCCATTGGGGCACAGGACAGTATTATTACTCTCCTGTGTATCCTCACTGACTCTCCCCTCCCCCCTGTCTGACTGACTACTAGCAGTAAGATGCAGAACCAGGGGAGGGAGAAAGCTGCAGGCTCTGTGTCAGCCTGTGTGAACAGTAGTGAGGACACTTAGGGGGGGGGGGGGGTTATCAAACTCTAATCTTGGCTTATCCACTCTGGCTTTGTTGAAAAGACTGGGCCATGGGGGTGGGGGGGGTGGGGGGTGGACACAGTTACTATTTACAGCCAGCAGCCATTTCACACTGTACATGTGGAGGCAGGGAGCGGACACAGAGGAGGCAGAATCCAGCAATGTTTGTCAACTGCTGTGTGGATGAGGCTTCCTCAAAAATACTGCAAACTTCCGCCTGAGGCGACATTCTCATCTCGCCTCATGGCAGAAATGGCCCTGCATTTGTGTCATCCAAGAAGCCATCTCCTAGGAGTTGTGGATAAATTATTTTGAACCTGTCAGGTAATTACTGCTGCCCTATCTGGGAGCACAGTGTAAGAGAGGCAAAGAAGCTGTGCTCTGCGATATATAGTGATTTGAAGCAGGAAAACATAATGAGATTATTTATTAATGGACCTTTAGTTCTTTGGCTGGGGCTATACTGAGGCTATGGCCGTGAGACATGTCATATGACCAAAGAAGGCAGTGTAGGGTGGACTGCACTGCAACTATCGAAAGTGAATGGGGTCACGTTGTGACCTACAAGTATCTGCGACATGACAGTTGCAATGAATACAAAACTACACGTGTTGCTGTGTTTAGCGTTAGATTTAAGGGAGGTAACAGAGAGTGGAGGAGGTAAATAAATTTGTGGAACTCCAATTAATCAGATTTGCTTTACCCATCTATGATAATATGAAACGCTTTCAAATAGTCAAGGTTGTTTCTAGGCTGAGAACGTGTGGGGTTATGTTAAAGGGGTTGCCCATTTTCTGACTACTGTTGACCAATGCAAGATGACTATATGGCACTAATAGCCTTTGTTATTATATGCCATTTTCTATATTTCATACACTGTGTCACCTTGTTAGGCGAATCTTCTGTGTTGTCCACATAGAGGTCCTGTCATATCATAAGATGGCTACTGATGGAGAGTCATGTGGCCAGACACATCACTCAGCATCCTCCATCCTCCATTCTAACACACTGCACCTGAACTAAAGTCCAAACAATACAGATGGCAGGTGCAGTGGATTTGAATAGAAGAGACATCACATAGAGATGATTTGCCTGGTCACATGACCCTCCATCAGCAGCCAGGACATCTGTGTGGACAGCACAAAAGATTTTGCCAATGAGGGGGCATACCTAATAAAATATAGAAAATGATGCAAAACTTCAACAAAGGCTATATTAGTAAGTGTTCTTTCATAGACAGTAAAAATAGACTTAGAGTAAAAACTGACACTGAAAACAAGTCCAAATAGTTAATTGTGCTTCTTGAGAAAGCCGAATGACGAAATTGTTCGGGTGAAGTGGGTGAAGTACACACATTGTTTTTATACAAGTTTTAATTTTGTGAGGATAACAACAGATGGCGATTTAAAATTGTACGTTTATCCCACCCAGGGTGTTTGTTTCTTTGCCTCCTGATTGTTCATTCAGGTATTTCCACGAACACTACAAGTGTGAACATAATTCTAAAGATTCTGCGTGTCTGAAAAGCAAAAGCTACATTGAAAGGTGAAGGAAAACCTGGTTGTGATACAGCTCACGTCAGAGTGGTGTTTCATGCTCTTCGGGAGGAGAACTGCCATAATAAACACAGATAATACATTTGAAGACATTATGCTCTGAGTCCCATCAATTGTATATTAGTAAGTGACATACATTTATCTTACAAACACATGGTCAACGATAACCAGAAAATGGCCAACGCCTATAAACATGATAAGCTTTTTGATTTGAAGAAAGAAATCGTAGATGTGGAGATTAAAAGAAAGATTGTATCTTTTAGACCAGTCAGTTGGGAAAGGACTATATAAGTATTTGTAATAGTAGCAAAATTTTAAATTTGAAACAATGTTTGTCACACAACACTAGGAATGGTTTGGAAGTGCCACAGAGTCTTGCCGTGGAAGGATAGAGGGCTCCTTTATTTATTGCTTCACTGGTAAAATCTTTTTTCGGAGAATTTGAGTTGCCTGTTAGATTGAGATAAAATAGATGCATCAAGAACTTGTTTTGCTCGTCAGCTACACCAGAGTGTGTTGGAGGGGGAGAGTCTGCTTATTGAACTGATTCCTTAATATATTTTATAAACCCTTAAAACATAAAATCTGGCTTTGTTTTTTGCATTAGTTCATTTTCGGTTTGAACTTTTCCATTATTACATAAGAAAGCCAATCTTATTCACTGATGTTAACCTTACATGGATATCCCAGACTTATTTTTTTTAAAAATCAGCTAAATATTTGTTAAAGGAGTTTCTCAACTGAATAGAAAATATTAAGGCTTAAAGGAGTTTGATATTGCTGTACCATCCTCAGGAAAGAAAGTCAATATCTGCCTGTGTGGGTCCGACAGGCAGCACCCCCTCCAATCAGCTGTTTGAAGAAGTCGTGGCTCTCCAGAGATATTCATGACCTATAATGACAGTGGACCATCAATATTGAACTTCTGTGAAATCCCCTTAAAAACATAAAAGGATGAATACTTTGAGGGAACCTGCCTTGGCTAAGTGAGACTTTCCTGCCATTTCCAGCATGTCAAGCCAGGACAGGAAGTGAAAAGCAATGGGCAACAGGGCAGTGTCAGAATGGCAGCGATGTAGGATTATGAGGGTAAGCATCAATTTTTTTATGTTTTCACCCATCTGAGCACACTGTCACCAATTATTATTTGGCTGTAAATAGTGGCGTAACTAGAAATTACTGGGCCCCAGAGCAAATTTTTGAATGGGCCCTTGACCCCCAAGCAACTTCTTCGCAGCAACCCCCTCCTCCTGTGCATCACCCCCTTTGCATTTAGTCACGATCGCTCTCTCAGATCAGATTTATGTACAGCCGCTCCATTCGTTTCACTGTACATAAAATAATTTTATAACATTGTTGAGGGGGCGCTGACAATAAAATCAGTCAGTCATCTCCTGGGTGGCCCCTTCTGAGTACGGGCCACTTCCCCTACTTCCCCTATAGCTACACCCCTGGCTATAAAACCTCTTTAAAATAACAAAGAAAGTTGGACCCACTTTAACCCCCATACCCACATTAAAATTGGAGAGAAAAAAACTTAGTAAATTTAGAATTTTTGTCTGAAGTAAACAGAGTTGGAGCAAATCTCCAGTGACTAAATTGCATTTCAGCTAGAGTTGAGCGAACACCTGGATGTTCGGGTTCGAGAAGTTCGGCCGAACTTTCCCAAAATGAAGTCAATAGGGACCCGAACTTTTGGGCACTAAAAAGGCTGTAAAATAGCCCAGGAAAGGGCCAGAGGGCTGCAAAAGGCAGCAAAATGGAGTTAAATCCCCTGCAAACAATGTGGATATTGAAATGACTTAAAATAAAATAAATAAAAATTAACCAATATCAATTGGCAACTTGGAGGAGGAGGAGGTGGAATAGGAGGTTGGAGTGGCATCAGGTGGGAATGCTATGGGAGTTGATGTTCTCATCACAGCCAAAATGGATTCATGTCTGCCTGCAGTGCCACAGGCCTCATTCACAGACTCAGGCCCCTGGCACCCAGACGGAGGAGAGGTTCATTCAACTTTGGGTTGCCCCGCAAAATAATGGTAAAATTAAAAAAAGAGGATTCAACAAAGAAGTGCCCTGGAGTACAAGAATATATGGTTAAGGGGAGGTAGTTATAAATGTCTATTCTGCATAAGGGATGGACAGGTCATGTGGGATCCATGCCTGGTTCATTTTTATGAACGTCAGCTTGTCCACGTTGGCTGTGGACAGGCGGCTGCGTTTTTCAGTAATGATGCCAGCTGCCGTGCTGAATACACGTTCAGACAAAACGCTGGCCGCCAGGCAGGCCAGCACCTCCAAGGCATAAAAGGCTAGCTCTGGCCACGTGGACAATTTGGAGACCCAGAAGTTGAATGGGGCCAAACCATCAGTCAGTAGGGGTGTGCACACGTACTGTTCCACCATGTTAGTGATATCCTGCCTTCTGCTAACACGTTCTGTATCAGGTGGTGGTGCAGTTAGCTGTGGCGTGGTGACAAAACTTTTCCACATCTCTGCCATGCTAACCCTGCCCTCAGAGGAGCTGGCTGTGACACAGCTGCGTTGGCGACCTCTTGGTCCTCCTCTGCCTTCACCTTGGGTTTCCACTTGTTCCCCTGTGACAATTGGGAATGCTCTCGGTAGCGCGTCTATCAACGTGCGCTTGTACTCGCGCATCTTCCTATCACGCTCCAGTGCAGGAAGTAAGGTGGGCACATTGCCTTTGTACTGGGGATCCAGCAGGGTGGCAACCAAGTAGTCCGTAAACATTAAAATGTGGGCAACTCTGCTGTCATTGCGCAGGCACAGCAGCATGTAGTCGCTTATGTGTGCCAGGCTGCCCAGAGGTAAGGACAAGCTGTCCTCTGTGGGAGGCGTATCGACATTGTCCTCAGTTTCCCCACAGCCACGCACCAGTGATGGGCCCGAGCTGCGTTGGGTGCCACCCTGCTGTGAACATGCTTCATCCTCATCCTCCTCTACCTTCTCATCCTCGTCCTGCTCGTCCTCCAGTAGTGAGGCCTGGCTAGCCACATTTGTACCTGGCCTCTGCTTTTGCAAAAAACTTCCCTCTGAGCCACTTCTAAGAGACTGGCCTTAAAGTGCTAAAAATGACCCCTCTTCCACCTCCTGGGCCACCTCCTCTTCAATCATCACCCTAAGTGTTTTCTCAAGGAGACATAGAAGTGGTATTGTAACGCTGATAACGGCGTCATCGCCACTGGTCATGTTGGTGGAGTACTCGAAACAGCGCAACAGGGCACACTGGTCTTGCATGGAGGCCCAATCATTGGTGGTGAAGTGGTGCTGTTCTGCAGTGCGATTGAACTTGGCCAGCCACAGCTGAAACCACTGATTTACGATATTGCTATTTTGGAAATTGAATTTAACCTCAGAACAAAATCTATCCTTTGCAGGACACTATTAAACTTGGCCAGCCACTGCTGGGACACCAGATTTAGGGGATTGCTATTTTGGCAATTGAATTTCACCCCATAAAATTATCTATCTTTTGCCGGACACTATTAAACTTGGCCAGCCACTGCTGGGACACCAGATTTAAGGCATTGCTATTTTTGCAACTGAATTTCACCCCAGAAAAAGATATATCCTTTGCTGGACACTATTTAACTTGGCCAGCCACAGCTGAAACCACTGATTTACGGTATTGCTATTTTGGGAATTGAATTTCACCCCAGAACAATGTATATCCTTTGCTGGACACTATTGAACTTGGCCAGCCACAGCTGAAACCACTTTTTTACAGTATTGCTATTTTGGCAATTGAATTTCACCCCAGAACAAAACCTATCCTTTGCCGGACACTAGTAAACTTGGCCAACCACTGCTGGGACACCAGATTTCGGGGATTGCTATTTTGGCTATTGAATTTCACCCCAGAACAAAATATATCCTTTGCCGGACATCATTAAACTTGGCCAGCCACAGCTCGAACCACTGATTTACGGTATTGCTATTTTGGCAATTGAATTTCACCCCAGAACAAAATATATCCTTTGCTGGACACTATTAAACTTTGCCAGCCACTGCTGGGACACCAGATTTAGGGGATTGCTATTTTTGTAATTGAATTTCACCACAGAAAAAAATCTATCCTTTGCCAGACAGCAGACAGTATTACACTTGGCTAGCCACAGCTGGAACCCCAGATTTAGGGGATTGCTATTTTGGAAATTGAATTTCATCCCAGAAAATTATCTGTCCTTTGCCGGACATGATTAAACTTGGCCAGCAACAGGTGAAACCACTGATTTACGGTATTGCTATTTTGGCACTTGAATTTCACCCAAAAACAAAATATATCCTTGTGCCGGACACTATTTAACTTGGCCAGCCACAGCTGAAACCACTGATTTATGGTATTGCTATTTTGGCAATTGAATTTCACCCCAGAACAAAATCTATCCTTTGCCGGACACTATTAAACTTGGCCAGCCACTGCTGGGACACCAGATTTAGGGTATTGCTATTTTGGCAATTGAATTTCACCGCAGAAAAAAATCTATCCTTTGCCAGACAGCAGACAGTATTACACTTGGCTAGCCACAGCTGAAACACCAGATTTAGGGGATTGCTATTTTAGCAATTGAATTTAACCCCCCAATAAAATATAGAAATTTCTATCCTGAGTTTCTAGGGGTGACAATAAGCACAGCCAAGCCCCTGATGTAGGATATAGCAAAAAAAAAAAAAAAAAAACTAGTATTGATGGATTGATGGACTTGGTGGCAGCTTGTGCTGGTGCACCACAAGACACAAAATGGCCGCCGATTACTCTAGAAAAAAGTGACATAAAAACGCTCTGTGCAGCCTAAAAACCGGTGAGCAATTAACTAGCAGAAATTAAAAGAGTCACAGCTGTAGATCGATCACTTCATTAGGTGTTTTTGCTGAGTTTTCCCTGCCTGATCTCGCCCTCACAGCAGCTGCATCCTATCCCTACACTAATCAGAGCAGAGTGACGTGCAGCGCTATGTGACTCCAGCTTAAATAGAGGCTGGGTCACATGCTGCACTTGGCCAATCACAGCCATGCCATTAGAAAGCATGGCTGTGTTGGCTTCTTAGGGCAAGAAGTAAAACGCTAGCTGATTTGCTGCTGTGCAGCCCTTCAGAAAGCGGGAAGAAATCACCGAACAACGAACCCGAACCCAAACTTTTTTTTAAATGTTCGGGTCCGGGTCCGTGTCCCGAACACCCCAAAATTCGGTACGAACCTGAACTATACAGTTCGGGTTCGCTCATCCCTAATTTCAACCCCTTTGTGGCATAACTAATTTTAGCCTTAAGGACCATTAACATTTTTCCCCCTCTGTATTCCAACGATCATAACTTTTTCTTTTTTTTCTTCAATTTATAGCTATATAAAGTCTTGAATTTTGTTGCATTTTTCTTTGAAATTAAATAATGAAATAATTTTGATTACTTCATTTTTATGGGGATTTATTTTGTGGTATTCACTGTCTGGTGTAAATAACATGATAACTTCATTCCATGGGTCAGTACAATTATGATGAAACTAATTTATATAGTTTTATTATACTACTTACACTATAAAAACACTTGCTTTTAAAAAATTATTTGTTTTTGTGTTGCCACAATCTGTATTTTTCTGATGATGCAACTGTGTGGGGGCTTGTTTTTATGCAGGACGATTTGTAGATTGTGACCACTGAGGCTTGTGATTGGCTGCAGTGGTCACGGGACCCAGCTGCTTCCTGGTTCCCAGAGAAGTGGCAGGAGCGTAGACTGGTGAGTCTTCTTTTTTATGTTCAGAGGCACAGGGGTTGTTAGCTCCAGGACCAAACAACCCATTTTTGTGTCCAGACAACCCATTTCATTTACACAGTGTTACATTTGTCTTTATTTCTTCTATAACAATATTTTCCTATTTCTATGTGGCATATTGATATATTTCTTTTTTCCTTGTCTGGACAAGATTTTACTGGGTACAAAAGTAAGTTTGTATGCTGTAGCGTACACTAGCTGTTGACGTCTATTTCTCAAGGTGTACTCGTGCATGGAATTACACATGTGCTATTTCAGAAACTCTCTAGATGGGGATGTTTTACTACAAACTGACATTTCAAAAGTTTAATGCTTAATAGAATTCTTAAATCCTTCCACATTTTCTGTGCCTATGATTTCCAAAGAGTTTACAGTAGATTCTTGGATAAACTGTAGCTTTTAACTGTGTTGTATGTTATAAATACTTTCCATATTTTGATGAATATATAACATGACTGTCACAAACTCCCACAGGAGAATCTGACACTGCACCATAACTACACAGAATTTTTAATATACTGTATGTTTGAGTGACAGATTCTAGGGTAACTTGGAAAGTTAGACAGTTATTTTTATGTCAAAAGAGATATGGATGTATTGACTCACAGGTTTTTGTTATGCAGTGTGAAGAAAACAGGTTTTAGAAAGCTGCCGGCTTCAACTTGCTGGAGACAGAAAACATTAAACTTATATTTTGGATGTTGTGGGTGAACTTTCTTTTTACATTAATTAGTGCTGAAAGGCATTTTATCTTTATAAGACATGGGTGGCTAGATTGACAGTGCACCTCAGGCTCCATGACAGGATGTATTTAGCAGCACAGAAACTGGGTTTTTCAGGATTTATAACGAAAAGCTGTCCTCCCCATCATTTGTGACAGCTTTTGCAATTTGTAGTAGTCATCATCATCATCTTTTCATCTTTTCGTTGCTGCTCGGTATGCTCAGTATTTCCTGGAGCTGCTCTCTTTTGCTCTAGGTGTAAGCATGTGGTTTTTCCAGTCATATGTAGACTGGGAGTCTATGAACTCCTTCACCACAACAACATATTTTTTATTTCTCACAAGACGATATTTATGTCTATAACCAGTATGTTAGACCACACTCTATTCTAAGATTAAAAATAAATTGCCCAAAGAAGAGTGACCTAAAATGAAAAAGACCTTATTACTCACCTGTTAACCCCTTAACCAGGCCCATTTTCATTTTTGCTTTTTAATTTTTTTCTCTCCACATTCCAATAGCCATAACTTTTTACATTTTCCTTTGTATTATGCAGCCAGCATCCACCACAGCAGCCTGCTCCATACAATACATACGGGTATGTCACAGTGGCTGAAGGGGTTAAATCCTACAAAACCTCCAATGCCCATCTTTGTATATTATGTGACAGTAATTTTGTATATTATGTGGCAGTAATTTTCAGAACCCAAGGGGACTTTGACAGGCTACCTTCTGATCGCTTCTGTAATAATGGTTGTCACAGGCAGTAGATTTGCGGGCCCAGTCTATTGCCTTGGCCCATTATGCTGCAATAAAACACATTATTCAAATCTAGATTCCAGTTTGTTAAAAATGTAGTAGCCTTAGTGAAAGAGGAGGGATTGGTAGTTACAAAAGAAGGTACCATAGACTATATATGCAACAACTCTGGTTATTCATAAAACTGCTGAAAAGGCCTCAACCTATAGCAGTCATGTTAACATTGTCTCTTGGTACTTATACATTCCCAGGACTTACATTTGGACTGAAATACACAACAACTGGACAGCATCAAGAAACATATATGAAGCATGTAGCCAGACAATAGTGTACTGAAATAAACTCTCTGATGGATAACAGGAACCGAATAACCATAGCCATTGATAGAGGAGATATGGGTCTGGCAATGGAGAAGATGGGATCTGCGAGCAGATGAGTGAAAGTGAACTGAACTGACTCTACCCTGAAATACAACCCAGGAAGACAGCCAAGAAAAATAAAAACACAACTCTGCAAACAAAAGGACAGCTTTTTTTCTCGTTCATCAAGTAATCCTGACAAGAGACGTACAGGGTAGAGGTTAAATGTTATGTTATCATTGAAAGGGTATTCCTATCTTGGACATATGGATATGCCCTCAATGTCTGAGAGGGGCAGGTCCCACCTCTGGGTCCTGCACCTATGCTTAGAACGGAGCCTGCAAAGTGCTGAAAGGCATGCCCTCTATTCATTTCTATGGGACTGCTGAAAATAGTGAAAAAAGAAAACGAGACCACAAAGGAGAGATATCCCCAAGTCAAGACAGAGAACCAAGTCCCCCGAATCAATAGGTGCAAGTGCAGATATATAGCGATGTAGTATCGTGACTACTATGGGACATCAATCCTCTAATGATATAACGGACAAGCTCCCTATTGGGAAGGAACACAAAAACGAACGATACTGGAGCCAAAAAGTCCAAAAATATAAATCACTTTATTACATAAATACATTAAAAATATATATATGTAGGCCACAAAAGGTGGAGGGTAACAGGAAAAACACCATCCTGGTATACACTATATGCAAAATTGAATGAGATTGAGTATATGAGGTTAACCCAGCCCAGACAACCGTATAAATAAAATAATGTAAAGAGAGAGCAATGTTACAAAGACAGTCAAGTGACACAGAAATTGCAGCTGCGTAACAACAGTAAAGTGACACAGAGATTGCAGCTGCATATTATATATCCAACAGTGTGGGAAACATACTCACATTAAGAAATGAAGCTATACCAGGATGACGCTACCCCGACTCGCGTTTCGGCGTGCCTTCGTCCGGGGGTGTTTTTCCTGTTACCCTCCACCTTTTGTGGCCTACATATATATATTTTTAATGTATTTATGTAATAAAGTGATTTATATTTTTGGACTTTTTGTCTCCAGTATCGTTAGTTTTTTGTGACTGCTGAAAATAGCCAACCCAGCACCCCATAGAAGTGAATGGAGCCGTGGCTGCACTTGCGCGGTGTGTCTCCCATTAATTTAATTTGGACCTCTGAAAACAGCAAAGCACACATCACATCAGCTGTTTTCAGCAGTCCCAGAGAAATACGTGGACGGAGGCCTTGCATGCGCTGTGCGCCCTCTGGCACAATTGCATATTACTATATTAAGTATGTATCAAGGCTTTATTTTTTTGGTTGGTGGAATATAAATCTAACTTTGTCAGATTTCACAAATCCAAATATACGTATCTAACAAAATCACAAAATTAAAACTGGCAGTAATTATCAGATTATGATCTATTTGACTACTTTCATCCTGGAAGCTTGCAATTCTTAAGGGAACTAATTTGTGGAAAAGTCATGATTAGAAAAGAACTACAGTTCTGCGGTTCATGCTTTTGCAACACATTTTCATGTTTTTTACACATTATGACACACACAACTACTGATTTCATGATAATACTTTGACTCTTAGAAAATGTGACAACAGGAAAAAAATCACATCCATGGTAAGTCACTTGAACTAACATGCCCCTCGGCACATACCACTAACTCAACCCTTTCCCCTTCACAGTGACAAGGAGCCAGTCTACTCATAAACAGTATTATTAAAGGACAGCAGAAGGAAACAAAATGTATTAGAGGCTAATGCATAAAACTGACTAGTGAGCATATTATAATTTGTGAGAATCTATAAACATATAAAGGACATGTTTTGAGGTGAACTAGTCAAAGTGCAGGTCATTCAAATATGGGATTATTTATTCACCAGTTTTGAACTCTATTTTGGAAGAATTGGCTTTGCAGTGTAAGGCAACCGGTAAGTTGTTCTAATATTTCACTTGTAATTAGCAAGGATTTAGCATGATATATATATATATATATATATATATATATATATATATATACACACACCACAGTGTTCTTGATTAGAGTTTCTTTTGTTTTGTTGTCTTTTATGCTTTGGATGATATACATTTAGTTGCTGCTTGAATGCATGTGATTCAGACTTAGCCTTGAGCGTCTTCTAACTAGGACAGATGCTGAAATGCAGAATTAGAAAGTCGCCCTACCAGAAGGTTGCAAGAAGGATCTTTGATACATGAATTAAGAAAGTAGCAACTCATTAACTTTGACATGATAATGTAACATAAAGACAAGAATAGTTTATATATGATTGTTCTAATGTTAAACTTGAAAAATAATCCTTTTGTTCTCATACAGATTGTGCATATTGAAATATAATCTAACAAAGTCCAATGAGCTGTAGTAAATATCATGTTTTGCAGTTCATAGTTTAAGTACAATGAAAAAAGAGAAAATTTATAGAGAATAGAAAAAATATTGTTAACCCCTTCCAGCAAAAGCCAGTTTGGACCAAATGCCAAAGCCCTATTTTTCAAATCTGGCATGCGTCACTTTATGTGGTAATAACTGGGAATGCTTTTACTTATTCAAGCCATTCTGAGACTGTTTTCTCATGACGATTTGTACTTCATGTTAGTAGTGAATTTGAGTTATGTTTTATATTTATGTATAAAAAAAAAAAAAACTTACAGAAAATTTGAAAATATTTGCAATTTCTTTGCTTTTAATACAGATAGTGATTATAGTGATTCCATGCAAAATAATTATTAACATTCACCATATGTCTACTTCATGTTGGCATCATATTGTTAATGTCATTTTATTTTTTAGGATGTTAGAAGCCTTAGATTTTTTTAAAGCAATTTTTACAATTTTTAGGAAAATGTTCTAAACTGTCTTTTGTAAGGACCGATTCATTTCTGAAGTCACTTTAAAGGCCTTTCATAGTAGAAACCACCCATAAAATGACCTCATTTTGGAAACTATACCCTTCAAATTATTCAAAACTGATTTTTTGGAAACTTTGTTAGCCTTTTAGGTTTTCCAAAGTTATTAAAGCAAAATGAAGGTTATTTTTTTTATAATTTTTTTGTGCACATTTTTCATTTTAATCCAATTTTTTCCTGTAACACAGCAAGGGTTAACAGCAAAAAAAAACTTAATATTGATTACCCTAAATCTGCTGTTTACAAAAACACCCCTTATGTGATTGTAAATCTTTCAATGGGCAGATGGCAGCGCTCAGAAGAAAAGGAGCGCTATATTGTTTTTTAGAGGGTTTAGTGTGCCATGTCATATTTTAAAAGACCCTGAGGTATCCCTAGAAAGGAGACCCCCCAAAAGTAAAATTTTCACAAGGGGTAATACGAGAAAAAGCACCCCCCAATTTGTTATTGATTTTTTCCTGAATATGGCAACACCCCACATGTGGTCGTAAACTGCTGTTTGGGGACATGCAGCATTCAAAAGGGAAGGGGTGGCATCTGGATTTTCTAACATGGAATTTGATTAAATTGTTTTTAGGGGCCATAACTTTTTTTTGTTGTTGACTGAGCTGTGTGAGGGCTTATTTGTTGTGGGCAAAGCTGTAGTTTTTTTGGTACCATTTTGGGGTACAAATTACTTTTCGATTACATTTTATACCATTTTTAGCAGGTGAAATGGTCAAAATTTCTATTCTTTTTATGGGGTTCCTTGTGTGCTATATATGATATGCTAATTTTATTCTGTGGGTCGATATGGTTATGACAATACCAAATTTATATATTTTTTATGTTTTACTACTTTTGCAGCATAAAATCACTTTTTTATTAAAAATTAATTATATTTTGCATCGTCATATACTAACATCCATAACATTTCTATTTTATTACAAATGTAACTGTGTGAGGGCTTATTTTTTGCAGAACTGGCTGTAGTTTTTATTGGTACCATTTGGGGTACATATAATTTTTTTATCCCTTTTTATTACCATTTTATAGGAGTTGAGTATATGCAGTATATATGATGATATAACTTTTTTCTATGGGTTGATACGGTTATGACGATACCAAATTTTTATAGTTTTTTTCATGTTTTACTACTTTTGCAGCATAAAATCACTTTTTACTAAATTTTTACTTTGTTTATGGCGTTCAACATTTGGGATAAGTAACATAGTCCTTTTATAGATCAGGTTGTTATGAACGCGGTGATACCAATTATGTGTAGTTTATTTTATTTTTTCATTTTTAACCCCTTAAGGACCCTGGTGGATGTACTTAAGGACCTGCGCCGTACATGTACGGAGGGCTGATTGAGCGGGTGCAAGAGCTGCGCTGGCCCGATCAGCGCCAGGGGTCTCTGGCAGTCACTGATAGTCGGACCTCTGCCATATCCATCAGCATCGGTGAAAACACAGATGCTGGCGCATTAACCCTCGCACTGCCGCAGTCAGTGCTGACTGCGGCATATGCGGGATCGTGCTGGGTGCGGGGTGGCCATCTGGTCCCCGCGCTGCTGTGACGCGGACCCAATGGACGGTAAGGCAGCCCAATTCCTTCCCTGGGCATCGTGGCTGCCTTCCATGACAGCCTGTAAGATCCAGCCCCCTGGATCTCACAGGCACAAAGGCTGTAAGTGTATTATTAGGTATCACCACGTCCATATCGACCGGCTCTATAAAAATATCTTGACCCCTCAGGTGAACTCTGTCAAATAAAAAAAAACTGTGCTAAAAAAAACCTTTTTTTTGTCATATTACATCAATAAAAGTGCAACACCAAGCGATCAAAAAGGCCTGTGCCCCCCAAAATAGTAACAATCTAACAGTCACCTCATCCTGCAAAAAATGAGCCTCTACCTAAGACAATCGCCGAAAAAAACTATGGCGCTCAGACTATGGAGACACTAAAACATGATTTTTTTTTTTGTTCCAAAAATTATATTATTGTGTAAAACTTAAATAAAAAAAGTATACATATTAGGTATTACCACGTTCACAACAACCTGCTCTAAAAAAATATCACATGACCTAACCCCTCAGGTGAACACTGTACAAAAAATTTAATAAAAACAGTGTCAAAAAGCCATTTTTTGTCACCTTACATCACAAAAAGTGTAATAGCAAGCGATCAAAAAGTCATATGCACCCCAAAATAGTGCCAATCAAAGCATCATCTCATCCCTCAAAAATGATACCCTACCTAAAACAATCGCCCAAAAAATCTAAAAAATTATTGCTCTCAGACTATGGAGACACTAAAACATGATTTTTTTTGTTTCAAAAATGATATTATTGTGTAAAACTTAAATAAATAAAAAAAGTATACATATTAGGTATTACCACATCCGTAGCAACCTGCTCTATAAAAATATCACATGACGTAACCCCTCAGATGAACACCGTAAAAAAATAAAAACTGTGGCAAAAAAAAACATTTTTGTCACCGTACATCACAAAAGGTGTAATAGCAAGTTATCAAAAAGTCATATGCACCCCAAAATAGTACGAATCAAACCGTCATCTCATTCCGCAAAAATGATACCCTACCTAAGACAATCGCCCAAAAAATAATAAATAAACTATGGCTTTCAGAATATGGAGACAAAAAAAATCAGTTTTTTTTTAAATGTTATATTATGTAAAACTGAAACAATCAAAAAAAGTTGTCATATTTTTTATTTTCGCGTCCGTAACAACCTGCTCTATAAAAATACCACATGAGCTAACCTGTCAGATGAACATTGTAAATAACAAAAAATAAAAACAGTGCCAAAACGGCTATTTTTTGTTACCTTACCAAACTAAAAGTGTAATATAGAGCAACCAAAAATCATATGTAGCCTGAAATAGTACCAACAAAACTGACACCTTATCCCATAGTTTCCAAAATGGAGTCTTTTTTTTGGAGTTTCTACTCTAGGGGTGCATTAGAGGGTCTTCAAATGTGACATGGCAACTTAAAATTATCCCAGTGAAATCTGGCCTAGAAGAACCATATGGCATTCCTTTCCTTCTGCACCCTGCCTTGTGCCCGTACAGCGGTTTACGACCACATATCAGGTGTTTATGTAAACAACAGAATCAGGGCAATAAATATTGAGTTTTGTTTGGCTGTTAACCCTTGCTTTGTTACTGGAAAAAATGGAATAAAATGGAAAATCTGCCAAAAAAGTTAAATTCTAAAATGTCATCTACATTTTCTTTAATTCTTGTGGAACACCTAAAGGGTTTACAGAGTTTGTAAAATTAGTTTTGAATACCTTGAGGGGTTTATTTTCCAAAATGGGGTCACTTTTTGGAGTTTCTACTCTAGGGGTGCATCAGGGGGTCTTCAAATGTGACATGGCAACTTAAAATTATCCCAGTGAAATCTGCATTCCAAAAACTATATGGCATTCCTTTCATTCTGCTCCCTGCCATGTGCCCGTACAGCAGTTTACGACCACATATGGGGTGTTTCTGTAAACTACAGAATCAGGGCAATAAATATTGAGTTTTGTTTGGCTGTTAACCCTTGCTTTGTTACTGGAAAAATGGATTAAAATGGAAATTATGCCAAAAAAGTTAAATTCTAAAATTTCAGCTACATTTTCCTTTTAATTCTTGTGGAACACCTAAAGGGTTTACAAAGTTTGTAAAATCAGTTTTGAATACCTTGAGGGGTGTAGTTTCTATTATGTAAGCCTCACAAAGTGACTTCAGACCTGAACTAGTCCTTTAAAAAGTGGGTTTTGGAAATTTTCTGAAAAATTTCAAGATTTGCTTCTAAACTTCTAAGCTTTCTAACGTCCCAAAAAAAGAAAATGTAATTTACAAAATGATCCAAACATGAAGTAGACATATGGGATAAAGTAATAACTATTTTCGGAAGTATCACCATCTGTTTTAAAAGCAGAGAAAATTTGAAAATTGCGAATTTTTCCAAATATTTTTGGTAAATTTAATATTTTTTTATAAATTAAAATCTAATATTTTGACTCAAATCAACCACTGCATGCATATGTTCCAGGAAACATTGGAGAAATAGTTAACCCGTCTTTTTGAGAACTCGGGGTCTGGAGTTTCCCATAGCAACCTTAACCATTCCCAGGTAAAAGCGCTAAAAGAATTAGAGTCCATGGAGACTATTGTAATAAAAATGGCCGACAAGGGGGGAGCGGTAGTGGTCTTAGATAAAGATGTATATCATTCTCAGGTGATAAATATGTTGGCAGATACATTCACATACAGAAAACTTGATAGAGATCCATTAGATGCTTATAAAAATGAACACCTGGATTTAATACGTAAAGGATTATCCATGAATGTATTCAATGACAGAGAATATAAGTTTCTGTGTGTGGATGCGCCGATAACTCCAATATTTCATGCGCAACCGAAGGTACATAAAGAAAAATACCCTCCCCCTTTGCGGCCAATAGTATCTGGAATTGGATCCCTGTTGGAAAGGTTAGGTAACTGGCTTGATGGAATTCTCCCGGCTATCTTAAAGACACAGGTGATGTACTTAGAGCCATGTATGGTCTTAATTGAAATTCTGAGTATAGCTGGGTTACAGCGGATGTCATTTCACTTTACCCCTCTATTCCCCATCGGGTGGCTCTGTTGGCATTGGAATTTCATCTTCATAAATACACTGGATACTCTGAGAACTTCATAGATTATGTCTGTGAAGTTAGCAGATTCTTGCTGTTGCACAACTACTTCATGTTCAATGGGGTAAATTACTTACAAGTCCGAGGCGTGTCAATGGGGGCGAAATTTTCACCCTCACTGGCAAACCTCACAATGGCATATTGGGAGGAAAGATTTATTTACACTGAAAATAATCCTTTCCGGGGTGTGTTCCTCTGGTACGGTAGATACATCGACACTTTGCTCCTAGTCTGGAGTGCCGATGTGTCTGCCGTACTGGACCTGCAACACTACCTGAATGACAATGATTATAATTTTCGATTTACATGTGCAGTAGAACCCATATGCATACAGTTTTTGGATCTCACCCTAAAGGGTTCCCCAGGAGAGGTGATGCAAACAGCAACGTATAGGAAAAGTGTATCTGGCAATTCTATCTTACATGCCGATAGTCATCACCCCTTACATGTCATCAGAGCTATCCCAGTGGGAGAATATACATGGGCTTCGAGAAATTGTAGTACGGAGTCAGCATATAACATGAAGTGTCAAATAATAGACGAGAGGCTACGTAGCAGAAAATATCCTAAGTGGATGTTACATAGGGCCAAAAGGATAGTGTCGACCCGTTCGAGATATCAAATGTTGTTTGAGAGATTAGACAAGGGACAGAGTGGTGGCCATAGATCTATAAAAACTACAAAAAACATAAAAAAATAATAAAAACAGGGAACATCTACTGTTATTGAAAATGAACCAAACAAGGATAGTGTGATGTATGGACAAAAGGAAAATAACAAAAGTGACATACCCACATTAGTTCTAACTTACAGTAGACAGTTTGATGATATACAGAAAATAGTCAAAGGATGTCTACCGATTTTATATGATGATGACACTCTATACAAGGCTTTACAAGGGGGATGTAAAATAGTGTCAAAAAAATCACCTACATTAGCATGCTCCTTGTCTCCATCCCTATACACACATAATAAGCAGAAACACAACTATACATGGTTGACATACAAGGGTTTCACAAAGTGCGGCAGCCAACCCTGTAAGACTTGCAGCTATGTGGCAGTTACTAAAAGCTTTCAAAATGCTGATCATTCCAAAACATTTTTTATAAAAAAATGACATTAACTTCAACTCATCAGGGGTGGTGTATATTATACGCTGTGAAGAATGTGACCTTATGTATGTGGGTAGTACAGCTCGCAAGTTCAAAAATAGAATTTCGGAGAATATTAACTACATAGTGAATCCCAGAGCATTAAATGTGTCCAATGCTGCAAAACACTTCATTCAATGTCATCAGAGAAGAACCAAAAATCTCAAAGCGTTTGCAATAGAACAAGTTGGCAATCGAACAAGAGGGGGTGATTATAGAAAGAAATTATACTTAAGGGAAGCATTTTGGACTTTCCGGCTGAATACTCGTGTCCCCACAGGATTAAATAAGAGCAAAGAATTGATGTTTGTTTATCAATAATTATTTCCTGTCTTAGACCCTAAAATATATGTAAAGAAACATACTGACTTATTCATAAACACATACTGTGAACTGTTACTATGTTTTTATGTTATATGTGAATTTTTGTATTGGGCACTGTGCACATGTAGCGGTTTTTGCCCTGTTCATATATCCCACAAAGTCTCTATTCAGGGACTCTTTCCATTCTATCCTATTTTTGGAGACAAGGGTTAAATTTCTGAACAGGGAAACAGCCCTGGAGGTGACACAGGTGCTTTTGAATTGCATGCAAAGTATCAGGTGATGGAAGTCTGACATGGCCAATGAGTAGTGTTGAGCGAACAGTTCGAGCATCGTTCGGGTTCGTACCGAATTTTGGGGTGTCCGGGACCCAGACCCGAACCCGGACATTTTCAAAAAAGTTCGGGTTTGGGTCCGTTGTTCGTCGATTTCTTCCCGCTTTCTGAAGGGCTGCACAGCAGCCAATCAGCTAGCGTTTTACTTCTTGCCCTAAGAGCCCATCACAGCCATGCCTACTAATGGCATGGCTGTGATTGGCCAAGTGCAGCATGTGACCCAGCCTCTATTTAAGCTGGAGTCACGTAGCGCCGCACGTCACACTGCTCTGATTAGTGTAGGGAGAGGACGCAGCTTCTGTCAGGACGAGATTAGGCAGGTTAAAGTCAGCAACAGCACCTAATCAACGGATCGATCTACAGCTGAGAATCATTGAACTTTTGCTAGTTACTTGCTCGCTGGTTTTTAGGCTGCACAGAGCGTTTTTCTGTCACTTATTTTCTGGGTTGATCGGCGGCCATTTTGTGACTTGTGGTGCATCAGAATAAGCTGCCACCAAGTCCATCAATCCATCAATACTAGTTTTTTTTTTGCTATATCCTACATCAGGGGCTTGGCTGTACTAATTGTCACCCCTAGAAACTCAGGATAGCAAATTCTATATTTTATTAAGGGGTTAAATACAATTGCCCAAATACCAACCCCCTAATTCTGGTGTTCCAGCTTTGGCTAGACAAGTATAATACTGTCTGCTGTCTGGCAAAGGATAGATTATTTTCTGGGGTGAAATTCAATTGCCAAAATAGCAATACCATAAATCAGTGGTTTCAGCTGTGGCTGGCAAAATAGAATAGTGTCCGCCAAAACATATATTTTGTTCTGGGGTGAAATTAATCTTGCAAAATAGCAATACCCTGATTCTGGTGTCCCAGCAGTTGCAGGCCAGATTTCATAGTGTCTGCCAAAACACATATTTTGTTCTGGGGTGAAATTAATTTTGCAAAATAGCAATACCCTGAATCTGGTGTCCCAGCAGTTGCAGACCAGATTTCATAGTGCCTGCTAAAACATATATTTTGTTCTGGGGTGACATTAATCTGGCAAAATAGCAATACCCTGATTCTGGTGTCCCAGCAGTTGCAGGCCAGATTTCATAGTGTCCGTCAAAACATATATTTTGTTCTGGGGTGACATTCAATTGCCAAAATAGCAATACCCTGATTCTGGTGTCCCAGCAGTTGCAGGCCAGATTTCATAGTGTCTGCCAAAACACATATTTTGTTCTGGGGTGAAATTAATCTGGCAAAAAAGCAATACCCTGATTCTGGTGTCCCAGCAGTTGCAGGCCAGATTTCATAGTGTCTGCCAAAACACATATTTTGTTCTGGGGTGAAATTAATTTTGCAAAATAGCAATACCCTGATTTTGGTGTCCCAGCAGTTGCAGGCCAGATTTCATAGTGTCCGTCAAAACATATATTTTGTTCTGGGGTGAAATTCAATTGCCAAAATAGCAATACCCTGATTCTGGTGTCCCAGCAGTTGCAGGCCAGATTTCATAGTGTCCGTCAAAACATATATTTTGTTCTGGTGTGAAATTCAATTGCCAAAATAGCAATACCCTGATTCTGGTGTCCCAAAGCAGTTGCAGGCCAGACTTCATAGTGTCTGCCAAAACACATATTTTGTTCTGGGGTGAAATTAATTTTGCAAAATAGCAATACCCTGAATCTGGTGTCCCAGCAGTTGCAGGCCAGATTTCATAGTGTCCGCTAAAACATATATTTTGTTCTGGGGTGAAATAAATCTGGTAAAATAGCAATACCCTGATTCTGGTGTCCCAGCAGTTGCAGGCCAGATTTCATAGTGTCCGTCAAAACATATATTTTGTTCTGGGGTGACATTCAATTGCCAAAATAGCAATACCCTGATTCTGGTGTCCCAGCAGTTGCAGGCCAGATTTCATAGTGTCTGCCAAAACATATATGTTGTTCTGCGGTGAAATTAATTTTGCAAAATAGCAATACCCTGAATCTGGTGTCCCAGCAGTTGCAGGTCAGATTTCATAGTGTCCACTAAAACATATATTTTGTTCTGGGGTGAAATTAATCTGGCAAAATAGCAATACCCTGATTCTGGTGTCCCAGCAGTTGCAGGCCAGATTTCATAGTGTCCGTCAAAACATATATTTTGTTCTGGGGTGACATTCAATTGCCAAAATAGCAATACCCTGATTCTGGTGTCCCAGCAGTTGCAGGCCAAATTTCATAGTGTCCGCTAAAACATATATTTTGTTCTGGGGTGAAATTAATCTGGCAAAATAGCAATACCCTGATTCTGGTGTCCCAGCAGTTGCAGGCCAGATTTCATAGTGTCCGTCAAAACATATATTTTGTTCTGGGGTGACATTCAATTGCCAAAATAGCAATACCCTGATTCTGGTGTCCCAGCAGTTGCAGGCCAGATTTCATAGTGTCTGCCAAAACACATATTTGGTTCTAGGGTGAAATTAATTTAGCAAAATAGCAATACCCTGATTCTGGTGTCCCAGCAGTTGCAGGCCAGATTTCATAGTGTCCGTCAAAACATATATTTTGTTCTGGGGTGACATTCAATTGCCAAAATAGCAATACCCTGAATCTGGTGTCCCAGCTGTTGCAGGCCAAGTGTAAATCTGTCCATAAAAGGTTACCTTTCATCCAGGGCCTAAATACTAGCCCTAAAAGAGATATTCCCCTAAATCAGTGGTTACTGCTGTGCCTGGATTAGTGTAATACGCTACATAAACAAATAGGCAGATAGTGTTAGGTGCCTGTAAAAAAAGGCCTAAATTTGAAATCAATACATTGGGCCAAATATTTTTTTCCTTATTGTGGTGCTTGGTGAACGGTAACAATGAGGAAAACATCTAGTAAGGGACGCGGACGCGGTCGTGGTGGTGTTAGTGTACCCTCTGGTGCTGGGAGAGGACGTGGCCATTCTGCCACAGCCACACATCCTAGTGAACCAACTACCTCAGGTTCCAGTACCCGCCAGAATTTACAGCGATATTTGGTGGGGCCAAATGCCGTTCTAAGGATGGTAAGGCCTGAGCAGGTACAGGCGCTAGTCAATTGGGTGGCCGACAGTGGATCCAGCATGTTCACAACATTATCTCCCACCCAGTCTTCTGCAGAAAGCGCACAGGTGGCACCTGAAAACCAAGCCCATCAGTCTGTCACATCACCCCCATCCATATCAGAGAAACTGTCAGAGCCTCAAGTTATGCAGCAGTCTCTTATGCTGTTTGAAGACTCTGCTGGCAGGGTTTCCAAAGGAAATCCACCTAGCCCTTCCCCAGTGGTGGAAGACATAGAATGCACTGATGCACAACCACTGATGTTTCCTGATGATGAGGACATGGGAATACCACCTCATCGTAGTCCGCACATCTCTGATGATGACGAAACACAGGTGCCAACTGCTGCGTCTTTCTGCAGTGTGCAGACCGAACAGGAGGTCAGGGAGGAAGACTGTGTGGAAGACGATGCAGGGGACGATGAGGTCCTAGACCCCACATGGAATGAAGGTTGTGCCACTGACTTTCATAGTTCAGAGGAAGAGGCAGTGGTGAGACCGAGCCAACAGCGTAGCAAAAGAGGGAGCAGGGGGCAAAAGCAGACCAGCCGCCGCCAAGAGAGTTCGCCTGCTACTGGCCACCGCCACCAGGGACCGAGCACCCCAAAGGCAGCTTCAAGGAGTTCCCTGGCATGGCACTTCTTTAAACAATGTGCTGACGACAAGACCCGAGTGGTTTGCACGCTGTGCCATCAGATCCTGAAGCGAGGCATTAACGTTCTGAACCTTAGCACAACCTGCATGACCAGGCATCTACTTGCAAAGCATGAACTGCAGTGGAGTAAACACCTTAAAAGCAAGGAACTCACTCTGGCTCCCCCTGCTCCCTCTTCTGCTGCTTCCTCGGACTCTTCCTCCGCCTCTGCCACCCACCAAACAGAGGATGTGCCATCGACAACACCACCTGCATCACCAAGCATCTCCACCATGTCACACAGCAGCGTTCAGCTCTCCATCTCACAAACCTTGGAGAGAAAGCGTAAATTCCCACCTAGCCACCCTCGAGCCCTGGGCCTGAATGCCAGCATTTCTAAACTACTGGCCTTTGAAATGCTGTCATTCCGGCTGGTGGACACAGAAAGCTTCAAACAGCTGATGTCCATGGCTGTCCCACAGTATGTTGTTCCCAGCCGCCACTACTTCTCCAAGAGAGCCATCAAGTGTGCACTGCGCATCGCCATCTGTGGCAAGGTCCACCTAACCACAGATACGTGGACCAGTAAGCACGGCCAGGGACGCTATATCTCCCTAACTGCACACTGGGTAAATGTAGTGGCGGCTCGGCCGCAGGCGGAGAGTTCCTTGGCGCACGTCCTTCCGCCGCCAAGGATCGCAGGGCATCATTCTTTGCCTCCTGTAGCCTCCTCCTCCTACTCGGCTTCCTCCTCCTCTACTTCCACCAGCTTATCCATTCAGCCACACACCTTCACCACCAACTTCGGCACAGCCCGGGGTAAACGTCAGCAGGCCATTCTGAAACTCATATGTTTGGGGGACAGGCCCCACACCGCGCAGGAGTTGTGGCGGGGTATTGAACAACAGACCAACGAGTGGTTTCTGCCGGTGGGCCTCAAGCCCGGCCTGGTGGTGTTTTATAATGGGCGAAATCTCGTCGCAGCTCTGGGACACAGCCGGTTTGACGCACATGCCTTGCCTGGCGCATGTGCTGAATTTGGTGGTGCAGAAGTTCATTCACAACTACCCAAACATGTCAGAGCGGCTGCATAAAGTGAGGGCCGTCTGTGCACGCTTCCGGCGTTCACATCCTGCCGCTGCTCGCCTGTCTGCGCTATAGCGGAACTTCGGCCTTCCCGCTCACCGCCTCATCTGCGATGTGCCCACCAGGTGGAACTCCTCCTTGCAAATGCTGGAGAGACTGTGCGAGCAGCAACAGGCCATAGTGGAGTTTCAGCTGCAGCACGCACGCGTCAGTCGCAATGCGGAACAGCATCACTTCACCACCAATGATTGGGCCTCCATGCGAGACCTGTGTGCCCTGTTTCGAGTACTCCACCAACATGGCCAGTGGCGATGACACCGTTATCAGCGTTATAATACCACTTCTATGTCTCCTTGAGAAAACGCTTAGGGCGATGATGGAAGAGGAGGTGGCCCAGGAGGAGGAGGAGGAGGATGAGGGGTCATTTTTAGCACTTTCAGGCCAGGCTGTTAGAAGTGGCTCAGAGGGAGTTTTTTTGCAAAAGCAGAGGCCAGGTACAAATGTGGCCAGCCAGGGCCCACTACTGGAGGACGAGGAGGAGGTGGAGGAGGATGAGGATGAACCATGTTCACGGCAGGATGGCACCCAACGCAGCTCAGGCCCATCACTGGTTCGTGGTTGGGGGGAAACGGAGGACGATGACGATATGCCTCCCACAGAGGACAGCTTGTCCTTACCTCTGGGCAGCCTGGAACACATGAGCGACTACATGCTGCAGTGCCTGTGCAACAACAGCAGGTACCCACATTTTAATGTGTGCTGTCTACTGGGTTGCCACCCTGCTGGATCCCTGGTACAAAGACAATGTGCCCACCTTATTTCCTGCACTGGAGCGTGATAGGAAGATGCGCGAGTACAAGCGCACATTGGTAGACACGCTACTGAGAGCATTCCCAAATGTCACAGGGGAACAAGTGGAACCCCAAGGCGAAGGCAGAAGGGGATCGAGAGTTCGCCAATGCAGCTGTGTCACGGCCAGCTCCTCTGAGGTAAGGGTTAGCATGGCAGAGATGTGGAAAAGTTTTGTCACCACGCCACAGCTAACTGCATCACCACCTGATTGTACGTGTTAGCAGGAGGCAGCATTTCACTAACATGGTGGAACAGTTCGTGTGCACACCCCTCCACGTACTGACTGATGGTTCGGCCCCATTTAACTTCTGGGTCTCCAAATTGTCCACGTGGCCAGAGCTAGCCTTTTATGCTTTGGAGGTGCTGGCCTGCCTGGCGGCCAGCGTTTTGTCTGAACATGTATTCAGCACGGCAGGTGGCGTCATTACTGACAAACGCAGCCGCCTGTCCACAGCCAACGTGGACAAGCTGACGTTCATAAAAATGAACCAGGCATGGATCCCACAGGACCTGTGCATCCCTTGTACAGAATAGATATTATTAACTACCTCCCCTTATCCATATATTTTTGTTCTCCAGGGCACTTCTTTATTGAATCCTCTTTTTTTAATTTTACCATTATTTTGCAGGGCAACCCAAAGTTGAATGAACCTCTCCTTTCGTCTGGTTGCCAGGGGGCCTAAATAACTGAAAGTGGCTTTTTCCATTGGTGGGTGACATGAAGCTTGATTCTCTGATTTGGGACCTCTCTCCTCTGTCTGGGTGCTATGGCCTAAATAACTAAAAGTGGCCTTCTCTTTTTTTGGGAGACATGATGCCTCTTTTGCTGCTATGGGACCTCCCCATTGTCTGGGTGTCAGGGGCCTATATGTTGTTTAAATATTTGTTGTCTTGGTGGGAGATATTAAATTCTTTTTACTGTCATGACCGCCCCATTGTCTGGGTGTCAGGGGCCTAAACTTCACGTACTTGCTTGCTGTCTTGGTGGCAGACATTTAACACTTTTTACTGTCTAATGACCGCTCCATTGTCTGGGTATCAGGGGCCTATATTTCGTTTAATTGCTTGCTGTCTGGGTGAGAGACATTAAACTCTTTTTACTGTCAAATTGCCTCTCCTCTGTCTGGGTGTCAGGGGCCTACATAAATTATAATGGCCTGTTCCATTGCAGGTTGATCTGAGGCCTGTGTTGCTGTTACGGGACCTCTCTCCTCTTTGCGGGTGCCATGGCCCCGAGTCTGTGAATGAGGCCTGTGGCACTGCAGGCAGACATGAATCCTTCTTGGCTGTGATGAGAACATCAACTCCCATAGCATTCCCACCTGATGCCATCCCAACCTCCTATTCCACCTCCTCCTCCAAGTTGCCAATTGATATTGGTTAATTTTTATTTATTTTATTTTATTTTAAGTTATTTCCCTATCCACATTTGTTTGCAGGGGATTTACCTACATTTTACTCCCTTTTGCAGCCCTCTAGCCCTTTCCTGGGCTATTTTACAGCCTTTTTAGTGCCCCAAAATTCGGGTCCCCATTGACTTCAATGGGGTTCGGGGTGAAGTTCGGGTCGAGTTCGGATCCCGAACTCTAACATTTTCGGGAAGTTCGGCCGAACTTCTCGAACCCGAACATCCAGGTGTTCGCTCAACTCTAGTCATAAACTTACCTATCCTAGCTGCAGTGGCACAATTCTAAGTCTCTGCACGGCCGTGCCTGGGGAGACGTGCTTGCTGAGCCATGTTCCCTGGTGATGTGATAGGATCCTTATGCTCTGCTGATGCAATGCTCTGTTTCTCTCTACAGCGGGCATGTGGTGGAGGAGATTAGCAGTGGGTTGATTGCTCAACTGCTCTATTCCTGTGTGTTTGTGTTTCTGACTAATCGAGTGCCAATTAGTGCTGATCCAGGGATTCTGGATCAGATGCTCTATTTAAACCCCTTTCTGGCTGTACACCAGTGCCAGTGATAGTCTTGTTTGGGCTCACTAGCTAGGTTCCTGGTTCTTGTTCCTGTGCTGATTTGGATTTCTTGTATTTTTTTTTACCTTGGCTTGTTCTTTGACCACTCTCTGTCTCATGTGATTTGTACTGTGCATCTCATCTGGTTCTGACCTCAGCTCGTCTTTTGACCACTCTCTGTCTCTCGTTTTTGTACTGCATTGTCCTCCTGGTTCTGACTCATTTACGTTCGACTCTGCCTTTGTGTTGTATTTCTCTAGGTGTTTTGTCTGTCTCTGAACTTAGGGACTGTCAACTAGTTTCGGTCTTGCTACCTAGGGCTTGCACTGCAAGTAGGTAGCGATAGTGGGCTGGGTTCTAGGTTAGGTCTCACTGTCCGTGACTCTTAATGTGTATACTTGTGATATAGGAGTGTTTCACACCTGGATATATTATTTTTAAACCTCTGCATGGAATTGAATTTGAGGTGCAATATTTGTTTTGATGTATTTTTTAAAATAAAAGCTCTGTCAAAAGTTTTCTTGATTTAAGAGATATTTGGTATTCCCATTTCTGGTGATTTTATTGAAGATAGTTGCATGTAAATTAAAGAGATTGTCCGGACTTTTAATATTGATGACCGAACCTCAGCATCGGTCATTAATATCAGATCAGCAGTGGTCCGATACCCGACACCCTCGCTGAGCAGCTGTTTGAGTAGAAGGCACGCATAGTGCGCATGTGCAGTCTCTCTTTTCTCTTTCTGCTCGCTCCTGTATGTGTATGAGACAGCACCGGTGAACAGGAAGAGAGAAGGCACATGTGCACAGTGTGCACTGTCTCCTCAAACAGCTGATCAGCAGAGGTGCGGAGTGGCGGATCCCCGCCGATCTAATATTGATGACCTATCCCAGGGGTAGGCAACCTCTGGCACGCCAGCTGTTGTGAAACTACAATTCTCAGCATGCATATTTACTCTGCTCTTCTCAGACTTCCCATATAAATGAATGGAGCATGCTGGGAATTGTAGTTTCACAACAGCTGGAGTGCCGGAGGTTGCTGATCCCTGACCTATCCTGAGGATAGATCATCAATAGAAAAAGTCTGGACAATCTCCATCTGTCCCTGCAATATGGCATCAGAAGCTGGAGACAACCGATTCCTCCACGACACGGAGGAACCAACGTCTCCAACAGGCCTAGCAACAAAGGGGATGAAAGCAGCCAGCCGCTGACAACATGAAAGGTAAGTGTCCTGAGGCAGAAAACACCGCTGCCAACAGGAACAACATGGACACCTACCTGACACAGCTGCAACCAGGAACTCGAGCCATCCACGACGCTACCACTGGATCCTGGTAATGCGACTAGGCCCAAAGACACACACCAGACAGAGCCCAGCACAAACACCAAACACAGAATCTAGTATAAACCACCCTGGACCACCATGCGGGATGAACCATGTCGGCACCAGGGAGCGCTGCTTGTAGTTCCAGAGACCCCCTTCCGGAGGATAGGATATACCAAGAATATGTCTGGCATCCATGCTGAACTGAAACACCAAACAGGCTAGACATGAAACACTAAACCAGAAATACAACAACACCAAACATACAAGTGAGGTAGGGTAAATGAAACAGACACAAAGGAGTGACATCAAAAGACATCAGGTGACATTGATGTCCCATAAGGTGGTCCTCAAGGACTGGGCAGATGGAATAGCACCAGCTCCTCAAGACACTGAAGACAATCTGACCTCAGGCTCACAACTCCAGAACAATAAGAGCCATGAGGCCACCCCCAGCTCCACCTTACTCACCTCTTAACCCAGTTCTTACCAGAATGGGAAGAAATACTTCCTTAAAGGAGAAGTGTCTCCCGCATGCTACAACAATAACACGTTGCCACTGGCAACAAGCATGCTTGTTCAAAGTGTCACAGCAAACATCACCAAGCTGTGATACTCCCTCCCCTCAAAGCCCCCCCACAAAACATAACAGGGAGAAAAAAAATGGACAAAATCGGTGTCAGCACGTTCCTCTAAAACTGACGCCAGCACGCTAGGACCACAACTAGACCCCTGGCTGCCAGCCACCAAACAGTCTGGAGAAACCGTACTGAACACCGTGTCCAACTCAGACACAGTTCCTACTCCAGATCGCTGTCAGCAGACATTCCCCAACCAGCAAGCAGCCAGTATACCAAAGGAATGCTGTCAGCAGACGACCAGAGATAGGAACCACTGAGAAGGATGAGGGGGACACACCGGCACTAGCAACGGTTCACAACCATGGCAACCCCTGTTACCAAGAACCGCGCCGCTAACGGTAATTCCCCTTTCACCCTCCCTCTGGAGGACAAGCAAGCATGCCCGAAAGGTAATTCGATACAAACTGCACCCACTTCCGCACGCAAGAAACAGAGTGGCCAGTATGGGACATACTGTCACTGTCGGGAGTGGGGAAAACCTCCACCGTATATTGTTAGTAAAACGGGATAAATACTAAGCCTGGATGCAAGGATAAGGGAGAAGGTCACCATCTAGGCTTTCTTCAACCTAGACCTGACCTCCTGACTGTATGAGCCGCCCTCGATGGTAGGGGCCTCATTCTCTTTAACCTGGGCCCTACAGACCCTATTGGTCCCTGCAATATGGCGTAAGAAGGTGGAGACAACCGATTTCTCCATGACACAGAGAAACCGGAGTCTCCAACAGGCCTAACAACAAAGGGGATGAAAGCAGCCAGCCGTGGATGACATGACAGGTAAGTGTCCTGAGGCAGAAAACACCACTGCCAACAGGAACAACATGGACACCTACCTGACACAGCTGCAAACAGGAAGTTGAGCCATCCACGCCGCTATCTCTGGATCCTAGTAATGTGCCTAGGCCCAAAGACACACACCAGACAGAGGCCAGCACAAACACCAAACCCGGAATCTAATAGAAACCACCCTGGACCACCATGCGGGATGAACCATGGCGGCACCAGGCAGCGCTGCTTGTAGTTCCAGAGACCCTCTTCCGGACCCCCTTCCGGAGGATAGGATATACCAAGGATATGTCTGGCATCCATGCTGAACTGAAACACTAAACAGGCCAGACATGAAACAAAAGACATCAGGTGACATTGATGTCCCATAATGTGGCCCTAAAGGACTGGGCAGATGGAATAACACCAGCTCCTGAGGACACTGAAGACAATCTGACCTCAGGCTCACAACTCCAGAAAAATAAGAGCCATGAGGCCACCCCCAGCTCCACCTTGCTCACCTCTTAACCCCGTGCTTACCAGAATGGGATGGAAGACTGCCTTAAAGGGGAAGTGCCCCTGCATGCTACTACAACAACAACACGTTGCCACTGGCAACAAGCATGCATGTCCAAAGTGTCACAGCAAACATCACCAAGCTGTGACAGTTAGTTACTGGCATTAAAGTGATTGGCTGGCTGGAATGCGTCATCGGGTGCTATATAGCACCCGATGACACGTGGTTTGGCTCAATCTTAGTCAGGGCGAGCTGCAGCAGAAGGGAAAGATAGTGTAGGGACAGGAATTGTTTTTTTTGGCAGGGTTTAGTGTTGAAAGGTGTTAGAGACCCAAAAGTCCTTTTAAAGACTATTGTTTTATCTGGCTTCAATATATTATTAGCGCAACCTGCGCTAAATTGCATGCAATTGTTTGGCTGCTGCTGACAGTGACGCAACCTCTTCTACATCTGTTGTGTTACATTTGCGCATCCTAAATATTTGTGACATTCAGCACAATTGTTTGGCCGCTGCTGACAGCAACATTACCTGCGCTACATCTCCTGTATACTGTTTGCGCATCCTGAATATCTGTGACATTCAGTGTCATTTTTTTTTAGCCGCTAGTGACAGCGACATTACCCGCGCTACATCTCCTGAATAACGTTTGCGCATCCTAAATATCTGTGACATTCAGTGTAATTTATTTGCTCATACACTTACAAAGCCTGCGCTACTGTATGTGCGACATACTTGCAAGCATATATACCATTTAATATGCTCAAGGCAAGCAGTAAGGGACGGGGAAGTGGCCATGCTACTGATGCACACAGAGGCCGTGGCACTGGTTCACGCAGAGGCCGTGGCCCTGGGCGCAGTAAAACTGTGCCTGCTGCCAGAGCACAAGAAACACACTCATCCACAATACCTAGCTTCATATCCCAGTTTGCCGGGGCGGTGCAGGACACCATTCTTGAAGTCACACCAGTGCGACCAGGTGGTCGGTTGGATTGCAGCAGATAATGCTTCCAGTACACCCTGTCTTCCACAAAGTCCAGTCTCAGTAGCCAAGAGTCTGTTCAACAGAATCCTCACCCTGATCCTCCTTCCTCCCACCATGGAGAGTCTAGGTAAACAAGTGATCCCACACTCGGATATTCTAAGGTGCTATTTTCATTGCCATTCCTTGATTTGGGCCTCTCGCAAAGCCCGCTTGAAGAGGGACATGAGATCTTGTGCACTGATTCCCAAACTCTTGAGCAGCCACAGTCAGAAGAAGATGACGGTGGGGAACAGCAATTAGTGTTTCACAAGGTGGATGATGATGATGAGACACAGTTGCCAATAAGTCACCAGCAATTAGTGTCTCAAGAGGTTGATGATGAGGATGAGAAACAGTTGTCAATAAGTGAGGTTCTTGTTAGGTCAACAAGTTAGGAGGATGACCAAAGTGAGGAACTAGAAGAGGTGGTGGTGGACGATGAACTCACTGACCCAACTTGGGAAGGTTGCAAGCTGAACAAGGACAGCAGTACAGAAGGGGAGGGATCCGCAGCACCGCAGCAGGCTGGAAGAAGCAGTGGGGTGGCAAAAGGGAGAAGGCGGGCCACACCAAACAGGCCCGCAACTGTTCCCTGGAGCATGCCCCTTGCGGCAATCTCCCTTGCCAAGGGGTAGGTGTTCCATAGTCTGGCGCTTTTTTGAGGAAAGTGCGGACGATAAAAGAATTGTCATTTGCAACCTGTGCCTTACCAAAATGAGCAGGGGCTTTAACACTAGCAACCTCACCACCACCAGCATGATGTGCCACATGGCATCAAAGCACCCTAATAGGTTGGCCGAACGCCTGGGTCCACAATCAGTGTCTGCAGGTCACACCACTGCCTCCTCTTCCCCTATGTTACGTGCTGGCCAATCCCCTGTCCAAGACACAGACCTGGATGCCTCCTGCCCTGCACCTGGACTTTCACAAGTACCACCAGCTAGCACATCCACTTCTGTGTCCCAGCGCAGCGTACAGATGTCCATACCCCAGGCCTTTGAACGAAAACGCAAATACCCAGCCACCCACCTACAGGCCATAGCACTAAATGCCCACCTTTCCAAATTGCTGGCCCTGGAAATGTTGCCATTTAGGCTTGTGGACACTGAGGCTTTCCGCAGCCTGATGGTGGCGGCCGTCCCTCGTTACTTAGTCCCCAGCCGCCACCATTTTTCCCGGTGTGCCGTACCCACCTTACACCAGCTTGTGTCCCGTAAAAACACCAGTGCCCCGACCAACGCAGTTATTGGGAAGGTCCACTTAACGACTGACACATGGACAAGTGCTTTTGGCCAGGGACGCTAGATTTCCCTGACAGCACACTGGGTGAACTTTGTGGAAACCGGGAGCTGTAGTAGGGTATGAGGGACCAGACTGAGCTGTGGCTCTCGCCACTCAACCTACAAACAGGCATAGTTATGTCTGATAATGGCCATAACTTGGTGGCAGCTTTGGAGCTCGGCAAGCCCACACACATACCATGCCTAGCCCACGTGTTCAACTTAGTGGTTCAGCGGTTTCTCAAAACCTACCCCAATTTGCCTGAGCTACTGATGAAGGTGCTGTCACTACCAGAGCTTTGAGATGTTCTCACAGCTCTGTTTCTCCACCCCTGTGATGATGTCACTACTAGAGCTTGGAGGAGTTCTCTCTGCTCTGTTTCTCCGCCCCTGTGATGAGGTCTTTACTTTCAGTTTCCCTCCTCCCAGCTGTCCCTCCTGTGATTGATTCCTCTTCCTTTAAAATACCTCTCTTCCTGTTTAATTGTGCGGATTATACTTTTCATTTGAGTTGTATCTCTCGCTCGAGTATCTTCACTTGTGTGATATCTTTTCACTGGACCTGTGTTCTGCTGAAGCAAGTACTTCGGTTATTGTCTGCTGACTTTGGATCTGTCTTCACTGCTGCTGCAGCTCCTTCAGTTAAGTGTGCAGACATTGTGTGTTTCTGTTTGTTTGCTGACTGGATCCGAGGCGACCCCGGTTCCGTCCATATACTGAGCAGGGCACCGGTGGCCGTGCCCCTTCCACTATTGTAGGGGTTACAGTGGTCATCAGCCTTAGGTACGCGGGCATGTCTCGATCCACCATCTGGATCTGGACATGGGCTTAGCAGCATAGGGAGAGCTTTTAGGGTCTGACAGGGGTCACCCTTTATGTTCCCTAGTTTGGGTCCGGTCAGTAGCTAATTCACTGTGTATGCTCTTGTTGCTCACATACAGCCGTGACAGGTGCGCCACGTGTGTGCCCATTTCCGAAAGTCATCTACAGCTACCGCTGGTCTGGCAACGCTGCAGCAGCAGTTGCAATTGCAAGATCACTGACTTTTGTGCAATGTGAGCACGCGCTGGAACTCCACGTTCCACATGTTGGGCTGGCTTTGTGAGCAGCAGAGGGCAGTAGTGGAATACCAGCTGCAACATGGTTGTCCCCTTTCCAATCAGCTTCCACTCTTCACAAGCGACGAGTGGGCATGGATGTCTGACCTCTGTGAGGTTTTACACAACTTTGAGGAATCAACACAGATTGTAAGAGGTGATGCCACTATTATCAGCATAACCATCTCACTTCTGTGTCTACTGAAACGCTCACTGCTCACAATGAAGGCGGACGCTTTGCATGTGGAAGAGGTTGAAACTAGGGAAGACAGTGCACAGTGTGATAGCCAGATCACCCTCAGTTCGTCTTCTCAGCGCGAATTGGATGATGATGATGAGGAGGAGGAAGAGTAGGAGATGATTGCCTCTGCTACAGAGGGTAGTACCCATAGCAGGTTTATTCCATCTGTTCAGCGTGGATGGACAAGGGAGGAGGAAGAGGATGAGGAGATTGAGAGTCATCCTCCTGATGAAGACAGCGAAGTCTTGTCTATTGGGACTATGTCACACATGGCTGACTTTATTTTATGCTGCCTTTCCCGTGACCCTCACGCTGTAGACATTTTGGTCAACACCGATTACTGGTTGTTCACCCTTCTCATCTCTCATTCTTGTGGTGGAGAGGACTAGCAAAATGGTGCAATACCAGAAGGTCCTTGTGGAAAAATTGCTCCAAAAATTTCCAGCTGACAACGCTGGCGGCAGTGTATGTATTGCCTTGGGCAATCGAGGAGTGGAAACGAGGGGAACAGACAGCAGTTCCAAGAGAGGCAAGGCAACACTCTCCAAGGCCTGGGACAGTTTCATGACACCCTGCCAGCACACTCACCCTGATGCACGGCCTACTGTCACAAGGAGGGTAAGGTTTTGGAAGATGGTGAAAGAGTACGTAGAAGACCATGTCAGTGTCCTCAGTGATCGCTCTGTGCCTTACAACTATTGGGTGTCCAAGCTAGACACATGGCGCGAACTGTCGCTCTACACCTTGGAGGTGTTAGCTTTCCCGGCCCCCAGCATTTCGTCTGATCGGGTATTTAGTGCTGCTGGGAGCATAATAACTGATAAGCGCATCCGCCTGTCAACTTAAAATGCTGACAGCTTGACTCTTATCAAAATGAACAAGGCCTGGATTGTCCCTGGCTTCTCTACTCCAGCAGAGGAAAGTGGTTGAACATAAATGCACTTTTACTGTGGCTTTTATGGTGTATTAAATACACTGTATTCCCATACACCACAAAAAAGTTTATATAGTTTAATCTCCCTTTTCTCATCCTCCTCTTCCATCATATCAACATGCTTATTAGGCTGCCCTCACTCCTAATGCTTTAAAGGGTCAGCTCAGCAGCAGACCCTCACCCCTAATGTTTTAGAGGGTCACCAGCAGGCCCTCGTCCATAATGTTTTAGATACTCAGCTCAGCAGCAGGCCCTCACCCCTAATGTTTTGGATGGTCAGATCAGCAGCAGGCCCTCGCCCCTAATGTTTTAGAGGGTCAAATCAGCAGCAGGCTCTCACCCCTAATGTTTTAGATGGCTAGATCAGCAGCAGGCCCTCGCCCCTAATGTTTTACAGGGTCACCAGCAGGCCCTTGCCCATAATGTTTTTGAGAGTCACCAGCAGGCCATCAGTCATAATTTTTCAAGGGAGTGTACATGATGCCCTCCTTTATGTGTAATAAAGGGTGTATTGGAGTGCCGGCTCCTTGTAATTTTTGGCAGCCCTTTCACTTAGTGCATAGGCTTTATGAGTGTATGAGTTCCACTATCTGAATAATTGTACCACAATGTGAATGAGGCCCTCCTTTATGTGATATACAGGTTGTATCGGAGTGCCTCTTTATCGTAATTTTTGGCAGCACTTGCACTTTATATACAAGTAAATATACAGGAAAGATTGTTTCCTAAAAATTTTTCCTCTAAAATCGATTTTATCTTCGGTTTTGTGCGTATTATTGTCAGTCTGTAAAACTGGCATACTACTCAGACAACATCATTCCCAGCAGCGATCTGGGAGTCCAAGATGCACCCAGACATCCTCCCCATGCTGTTCCCGAACCATTTCAGTGGTGTTTCCATCAATTTATGACCTTTTCCTGTGAACCAGACACTCTCCCCTCTTCAGAGCAGGGGGTGCCTGGTTTAATTCTCTGGTTCTCCGATTGACTTCCATTGTGCTCTAGTGCTCTGTAGAGCACCCGAGCATCCCAAAGTGTTCTACTCGAGCACCAGAGCTCCCAAGCACTTTTGTGTTCGACCAACACTAGTTAGTATATAAAATGAGAATGCTTGGACTGGGAGAAAATGTCAGTATTGGGCCCTATTCTCTTCAATATATTTATTAATAAGAGGTTGCATAGTAGAATATCAATTTTTGTAGACGATTCTAAACTTTATAAAGTAATTAACACAGAAGAGGACAGTACACTGCTACACATGGATCTGAATTGATTGGAGGCTTGGGCAGAGAAGGGACAGATGAGGTTTAACACTGACAAATGTAAGGTTATGCACATGGGAAGGAATAATGCAAGCCACCCATACATACTAAATGGTAAAACACTGGGTAACACTGACATGGAAAGGACTTAGGAATTTCAGTGAACAGCAAACTAAGCTGTAGAAACCAGTGTCAGGCAGCTGCTGCCAAGGCCAGTAAGATTATGGGTTGCATCAAAAGGGACATAGATGCCCATGATGAGAACATAGTCCTGCCACTTTGCAAATTACAAGTCAGACCACACATTGAGTATTGTGTACAGTTCTGTACTCCTATGAACAAGGCAGGCATAGCAGAGCTGGAGAAGGTTCAGAGAAGGGCAACTAAAGTAATAACTGGAATGGGTGGACTACAGTACCCTGAAAGATTATCAAAAATTTGGTTATTCACTTTAGAAAAGACAACTGAGGGGAGATCTGATGACTATGTATAAATATATCAGGGGTCAGTACAGAGATCTCTCCCATCATCCATTTATCCCCAGGACTGTGACTGGGAGGAGGGGACATCCTCTGCGTCTGAAGGAAAGAAGGTTTCTACACAAACAAAGAAGAGGATTCTTTACGGTAAGAGCAGTGAGACAATGGAACTATCTGCCTGAGGAGGTGGTGAGGGTGAGTTCACTAAAAGAGTTCAAGTGGGGCCTGGATGTATATCTGGAGGGTAATTATATTACAGGTTATAGTTACCAGAGATAGGTTGTTGATCCAGGGAGGTTTTCTAATGCCTGATTTGAGTCAGGAAAAATTTTTTTTCCTGTAAAGTGGGGAAAATTGGCTTCTACCCTTTTTGCCTTCCTCTGGATCAACTTTCAGGATAACAGGCTGAACTGGATGGACAGATGTCCTTTTTCAGCCTTATATACTATGTTACTATGACTTTATGTTCATAATATTGAAAAATACTCTTTGTTTACTTGTGTTGAGATTCTCAGCTTCTCAGAACTTCTTTAGCCTTGTGCTTTATTTTTAATCCTTGCTGCAATTCGTTCACAAGAACCACCAATCCAAGTAGAAAACTAAGTTTTTACATTTTTTATGTTCTTATGTATAATTGCAAAGCTACCAAATAACATAAGTAGTATATAAAATATCACTTCCTCCTATAGCATTATTTTACATTGTATCATTATTTTACAATGACATTTTTATAGCCTATTCTTTTCGTGCTTAAAGAGGTATTCAGGTTAGATGAAGCTATCTGCGCATAGTAGATAACTGTATTATTGGGTCTCTGCTTGGATCCCCATCGATCATAAGAATGAGGGCTCCATATCCCCAAAATGAATGGACAGGTTAAGCATGTGCACTGCCACTCCATTCATTCTCCATGGGACTGCCTGAGATAGCTGAATACAACCACTCGTCTACTTCTGGCAGTCCTACATTTCAGGGGTATGGAGCCCCCTTCTCATGATCAGGATATAGTGTTGAGCGCAAAAATTTGAATAGCGAATTTTTATTGCGAATATCGCAAATTCGATAATTTGCAAATATAGCGCTATATATTCGCAATTTTGAATATTTATTTATTTTTTTTAGCTTAATCCTTGCTGCTCTCTGGTTGTCTTCCCACTTCCCAAAAGCTGTTCTTACCTGTCCGGAGGATTCCTGGCTCCCTGCCCGCTCCAGTCAATGCCCATTGCCGCTTCTGCCGACTCCCTGTGTGCATGGGAACGCCTCCATGCTAAAATGTACTGTCGGATGTAAGAATCACGATCTCACAAATTTGACTAAGTTGTAATCGCAATGCGATTAATATAACCTGAATTATTCGCATTGCGATATTCGTTATATTCTAGCAATACAACCATTAGGAACCCAGCTTTAAGTTGAATTCGCAATGTGAGCAATACAGGTTATATTGCTAGAATATAACGAAGATTGAGAATATAGTGCTATATTCGTGTATTTGTGATATTCGTCGTCTTCGTTATATTCTAGCAATACAACCATTAGGAACTTAGCTCTAAGATCAATTCGCAATGCGAGTATATGTTCGCTTCGCGAATGAAACTTAGAGCTGAGTTGCTAATGGTTGTTGCTAGAATATAACGAAGATTGAGAATATAGTGCTATATTCGTTATCTTCGTCAATTATAGCAATACAAGTTACAAGTTCAACCATTAGCTCTAAGTTTAATTCGCGATGCGAATATAAATTTGCGTAACATTCGCAATATATAGAATAATGATGAATATTCGATTTCGACTAATATATGACGAATATTCAATCGAATATTCGCGAAATATCGCGAAATCAAATATGGCACCTCCCGCTCATCATTAATCAGGAAGGGTCCCAGAAGTCAGACCATCCTGGATGCAATGGTTATGTTCTGTCGTGTAAACACGGGATGACTTCTAAATGGAATAAGGATGGCTGCAAATGAAGCAGATTACATGCGTTTTTTCTGCGATTTAGTGTGGAAAAACTGCAGCGTGATACAGTACCAGCAAATTAAATGAGATTTGACGAATGTCATGTACAATTAGCTTTATTTAGGTGCGGAAATCTGCAGCATGTCAATTGTTTGTGCAATTCTGCACCTTATGTAGCGTGGTTTTCCCCATAGACTTCAATGGGGTTGCTTACATAAATAGAAAATCCACACAAGACCCGGCACCAGAACTTGGATAAATAGTGCAGATTTATGTGTGTTTTTCTGTGCGGTTTGGGAGCAGATTTTCTTCAGGCACCCTTACGCGTTCATTGTGCTGTCTGCTGAGCTCCAATCTCACAGCTTTCTATGTTTTTGTCGCTTACAAGGAGTGTGCTCCAGGGCCTAGGTTTCATCAACACGTAGATGTAATGTGGCTTTTTTCTGCTGAAATTAATGTAAAATCAAAGAAAAAAAACTAAAACCATTAACCGCCTGCCGACCGCCTAACGCAGGGATGCGTCCAGGAGGCAGGTCTGTTCCTCTTTGACGCGGCGGCGCGTCATCTCGCGAGAGGCGAGATTTGCTGTGAACGCACGCTCGCATTCACAGCTAATCGCGTCTCAGGAGTTGTACAACAGCCTGCCAGCGATGATCAATCGCTGACAGGCTGTAGATCTAAAATAAAAGGCATCAAAGAGGTATATCAGACGCTGTCTTGTTAACAGCGTCCGATATACCTGCTACCTGATCCTCTGGTGGTCCCATTTGCTGGGATCGACCACCAGAGGACCAGGTAGCTATGTAAATTAGCACCAAGCACCACACTACCCCCCCCCCCCCGTCACTTATTAACACCTTGTTAACCCCTGATCACCCCATCTAGACTCCCTGATCACCCCCCTGTCACTGATCACCCCCCTGTAAGACTCCATTCACATGTCCATATGTGTTTTGCGGATGCACGGATCCGCAAAACACGGACATCGGCAATGTGCTTTCCGCACATCGATGCGAATGAAAAAAATCTGTGCTGTTCATTTTTTTTTTTTTTCAGCCCAGAGGCCGAACGAAAAAGAAAAATCTCATTACCCGTATGCTCAATATAAGGAGAAAAGCAGAAACTCCTCATGCTGGCCATACGTGTAATGATTGCGGAGACCCTCAAATGCCAGAGCAGTACAAAAACCTCACATGTGACCTCATTTTAGAAAGAAGACACCCCAAAGAATTCTGTGAGGGGTAAGGTAAGTTCATGTAAAATTTTATTTTTTGTCACAAGTTAGTGGAATATGAGACTTTGTAGAAAAAAATAAATATATATATCAATTTCCGCTAACTTGTGCCAAATTATTTTTTTTCTTCTGTGAACTCACCATGCCCCTCACGGAATACCTTGGGTGTCTTCTTTCCAAAATGGGGTCACTTGTGGGGTATTTATACTGCCCTGGCATTTTAGGGGTCCTAAAGCGTGAGAATCCAAATGCGTAAAAATGCCCTGTGAAATCCTAAAGGTACTCATTGGAATTAGGGCTCCTTTGCGTATCTTGGCTGCAAAAAAGTGTCACTCATGTGGTATCTCCGTACTCAGGAGAAGTAGGGCAATGAGTTTTGGTGTTTATTTTTATATAAACCCATACTTTGTGTGAGAAATATCGCTGTAAACGACAACTTTTAAAAAATTTTTATACAAAGTTGTCAAGTTAGAGATATTTCTCTCACCCAACATGGGTATATGTAAAAATACACCCCAAAACACATTGCCCTACTTATCCTGAGTACGGCAATACCACATGAGTGACATTTTTTTGCAGCCTGGGTGCGCAAAGGGGCTCAAATTCCAACGAGTGCCTTTAGGTTTTACAAGGTTGCTCACAATTTAGCCCCGCCCAAAATGCCAGAACAGTAAACACACCCCACAAATGACCCCATTTCGGAAAGTAGACACCCCAAGATATTCACTGAGGGGCATAGTGAGTCCGTGGGAGATTTTTATTTTTTTTTGCCAGAAGTTAGCAGAAATGGAAACTATTTTTTTTTTCCTCAGAAAGTGTCATTTTCCGCTAACTTGTGAAAAAAAAATGAAATGATACATGAACTCATAATGCCCCTCCGCGAATACTTTGGGGTGTCTTTTTTCTAAAATGGTGTCATTTGGGGTGTATTTATACTATCCTGGCATTCTAGCACCTGAAGAAACATGACAGGTGCTCAGAAAGTCAGAGCTGCTTCAAAATGCGGAAATTCACTTTTTTGCACCATAGTTTGTAAACGCTATAACTTTTACCCAAACCAATAAATATACACTTATTGGATTTTTTTTATCAGACATGTAGAACAATAAATTTATAGAAAAATGTATATAGAAATGTATTTAAAAAAAAAAAAAAATTATATAGGAATGTAGTTTTTTTTAAGAAATTTTACAACAGAAAGTGAAAAATGTAATTTTTTTGCAAACATTTCGGTCATTTTTGATTAATAGCAAAAAAAAGTAAAAATGTCAGCAGCAATGAAATACCACCAAATAAAAGCTCTATTAGTGAGAAGAAAAGGAGGTAAAATTAATTTGGGTGGTAAGTTGCATGAGCAATAAACCGGGAAAGTAGTGTAGTGCAGAATTGTAAAAAGTGGCCTGGTCATTAAGGGTGTTTAAGCTAGAGGGGCTGAAGTGGTTAATAGCATCAAAAACCTCACGAACTGTCTCTACCAGAACATTCAGGAATAAATTGTTCATGTGAAGCTTAATAGAGGACTTGTCAGTCCTGACGTGTGTTTTAGTAATTATCTACAGTACGTTCCTCGTGTTACATTTGTTCTTATGACTGTAAGTTGTACCATCACTGTAGTATTTCTGTCAGATGTTTACAAATACATTTTCAACTGGGTGTTACCAGTTGGGGGCGTGTTCCTGCCAGTGCCAGAATGTGGCGGGACAAACATCAGCAGGTGGGCAGGGAGAGCAGGAATTCATGAATAACTATGACTCTTCTCAGGTGGACGTGACTCTTTTCCAGGCCCAGTCTGCAATGATTGTGATGTTGGCTCTCGGCAACCACTGACTTTTAGCTGATATGTGACACACCACTGAAGTCAGCATTACTGTCACTACTTTATACTACACCTGAGAAGAGTCATAGTTATTCATAAATTCCTGCTCTCCCTGCCCACCTGCTGATGATTGACAGGCTTCTACCTAGTTTTCTCCCTTTCTCTCTAGGAGAGAACTGCCAATCATCAGCAGATGGGTGAGAGTGCAGGAGATTATGAATAACCATGACTCTTCTCAAGTAGATTTGACTCTTTTCTAGGCCTGTACTGCAATGATTATGATGCTGGTTCTCAGCAACCACTTACTTTTAGCTCATGAGTGACACACCGCTGATATCAGCATTTCTGTCACTACTTTATACTGCCCTCAGTACGGTTAGCATAAAGTTGATGACAGGTTCCCTTTAAAGATTTGGAGTGGTCTAGTCAATTCTCCAGTACACTGTGTATATCAATTCACTTATTTGAATATTTCTGCTTGCAATCAGTGGAAACCTGCATTGTTTACTTACAGTGAATAACCATCATGTCCTAGTCATGTGCCAGGTTCAGGGGTGCAGGAGTGATTATTGTTACATATGTGTCACAGCTTTGTCTAGTAGTAGCTGATTCGACAGGAAGGGATATAGAAAATATTTTGGAATAGTCCTTTAAATTTTCGATAAACTTAGCAAAAATGGTAGAAATCAGAATATACATTTTGACAGCTCTGTTGTAGATCCATGAGCACTATAGCTAAATTGTTAGGATTGTGTCTCGATCAGCTTGTCAGCAGTTTCTAACCAGCAGATGTGTGAATGCAGCCCTAGGCTGTAATACTGGGTGTAACTCAGGACATGTTATGAAACTTATTTAGAAACTTATCGAAGTTTCAGGAAAATTTTGATTTGCTGCAAAGCCGAATCAATTTTCCTTGAAATGGCGGTAAAAAAAAAAAAAGGCTGCCGTGGCCATCTTGATTGAAGATCCTGTGCGAAATCTCGTGCTGACGCCATCATGCACCGCACGAGATTTGCGCTGTGTCTTCAATCAAGATGGCCGCAGTTGAAGCTAATTTTTCAAAACTTCACTCATCATTACTACCAGTTCCTTCTAGTGATTGCATGGCTCACAAAGGTCAAACCCTCATTATTAGAGATCCTAGTAATGACAAAGGGCAGTCTTCCGAAAGGGCAGAAAAGTTACAAGTAGAATTATCAAAAACTAATAACATTTACAATTACTGTTCAATATTCACTATTTCATTTTATCTTGAAGTATTCTGAAATTTTGTTGACACACTCCTTTATAATAGTTTATCCAGATTTTCTATTTGCATACGTTCACTATAAAATAAAAATATATATTTTAGTAGTTTTATTAAAGGGTTATTCTGGTGCAATTATTTTAAGTAATGTGACAAACATATGTAATGCATCTTGTAATTGACTTTGTGTTTCTTATAGTCAGGTTCAATGTTTCAAAGAGTTAATGGCCAAATTGTATCGTGTTGGCCAATTGATTACTCTCTACTGGTTTATCGCCTCACATTCTTTCTCTGAGGCTGGGAAAGGTGACTGAAGGATTAGTAAATTGATAGGCTCCATCTTGCCTTTGCTTGAAGAGACTGAAGATGAGCCTCAAACCTACTTAGCTTCAGTGACCAAATGGATTGGCTGGAGGGCAGGACACATCTGATAAGACTATCTGTTAAAGGGAATCTGCCACCAGTTTTCTGCTGCCCTCACTTTCAAAGCCTTACAGCTTCAGTGCACGCCAATGAGTCCCAATATTCATGAGCTCATGGTTCTCCCCATCCGCCTGCCTCTGACTGACAGTTGTTTCCTACCTGAATCAGCAGCAGGTTAGTGGGGACGGCCAGGATCTAAGGGATATTTGTGACTCATCATTATGCACTGGAGCTGTTCAATACAAGTTTTTAAATTAAAGAGAGTGACCAAGCATTTTGCCAAGGGGATGTTACTTGTTTATGTTGCCCTTAGTTAGGACACCGTAAAATTAATGACACATTACCTTTAACCATCCGATTGGGTAAAGGAAATATAGGGTATGTTTGCCCAGGAAAAGTTTAAAAAACATCTGGATATGTGTGGGGAGAGTCTGTGAGAGTGGGTCCATGTTATAACATCAGAAGTTGAATCACAGCTTCCTGGATAATGGACAAGAACTGAATGCCAAGCTTCACTGGCAGGAATACCTGAACCACATCTTTTAGGGATGTAAGTTTAGTTTTTATGTAATCCCCTTTGTTTTACCCCTTTTGTATTGTTCCTTTCTGTAACTAACTTGCATACACTGTTGTTAAATCATATTTAATGGCTGCTGTGTTGTCCTGTTGATGGAAGCCAATTATATTTAGCATTGCAATACACTGTGTAAAGCAGTGTATTGACTCAGCTGTACAAAATCTGAGAGTAGTACCCTCAGAGAGTACTGTGTCTGGGGTAGTCTTGGGATAGCCCTCTGTATCAACCCACAGGGAAGCGAGCATAGGCCTAGCCAAGGAGTAAGTGAAAGTTGGCCTCTGGTATGGTGTGTTGTGAAAAATAAAAAAGGGGTTGGAGAGGGCAAAAATAACAAATGGTAAGTATTCATCTTACCGAGACCCCGCTCCCTGCCCCCTACCTCTTCTTGGGTTCAACAGGCTGGAAACAGAAATACCTCTTTAATATAGTCTTTATATAAAGTGATATATCAAATCAGAAAAAAAAATTATATGTTAAATATATGTCCTTGTTATAGGAATTTGGCCGATGACTTATTGGCAATAGATTTTGCCTTTCTTAAAGGAGTACAAGAGCTTTCACAAGACGTTTTGAATACCACTGAACAAATAGTCAGCCTATATCAACTATGGGAAGAATTATTCAATTCCAAAAGTAAGTTAAAAAATGACAGCCTATGTATATAGTTCAAAGCATAACTGTAACCTCAAAATTGTGGCCTTATGTCATGCAGAATAGTGCAGCTAGAGGTCCAATCTCCTCCGGTTAGCTATAAAAGACATATTCATTTGTCTGTTCGGCTTATACTGTAGGAGCAATGAAAGAATGCAGAAGACTCATAGTTATGGTTCATGAGGAGATAGCCGCTCGCCACCCCCTGCCCTATCTGCGGTGATTGGCAGGCTGCTGAGTATGCACATATATAAATATAGCAGTTGTCGATTAACATCCTGCATGGCAGGTGGAGTTGAAGGGCGCTGTCTTCACAGTGGGCTCATACCTATAAGGCCTCTTGCACATGAACTTTGTTTTGTTGTTGTTTTTGCAGGTTCTGTATGTGGAACCATTTATTTCAATTTTTCTGCAAAATAAAACAGAATGTACTATGTATGCATTCCGTTTCCGTATTTCCGTATATCGGTTCCACTAAAATATAGAACATGTCCTATTATTGCCCGCAAATAAGGTTCCGTCACTCCATTAAAGTAAATGGGTCCGCAAAAAATATGGAATGTATACGGAACACATCCATATGTCATCCGTTTTTTGTAGATCTATGCCCACTTTGCCCAAGTGTTTACTGTTTACAAACATTACTGTACATTACAGTAATGATTACAAATTTCATGTTTGAAATTTTTTTGCGGAACTATGGAACGAAAACGGAAACACAACAGAAACAAAAAATGAAACAATGGATCACGGGAAAAACAGATCGTCAAAACACAGCACAATACACACGGTCGTGTGCAAGAGGCCTAAGTCTGCTGTATTCTGTCATTGGTCTTAGGGCTCATGCACTCGACCGTATGCCCTCCGAGACATACGGTCTGTGAGCGGGCCAGATGTCCCAGACCGGCATCGATCGTGCTCACGGGAGTACACAGCATCATATACTACAATGATGCTGTGGACATCCAGTCGCTGCGGGACTATTGTCCTGCACTCTTAAGATCATATGAGTGAAGGACAATAGTCCTACGGGAGGCTCGACATCTACAGCATCATTGTAACCTATGATGCTGTGTACTCCCATGTGCACGATCAATGCCGCTCCGGGACATATGGCCCGCCCACGGACTGTATGTCTTGGAGGGCATACGGTCGCGTGCATTGGCCCTTAGTATGTTTTAGCTGATAGTGTATAGGCCTGTATGCTGTGATATGCTGCCTTGGGATAAGACCATATAATCAGCTGGCATATCTGCTTTAAGGCTGGGAACACACCTAGGCGTTTCTGAATCGCGCGTAAAAACGCGCTGTAAAACGCCCAAATGTGAACCATGCCCATAGGGAAGCATGGCTTTTCACATGTTGTGCGTTTTACAGCGCGTTTGAACGCGCTGTAAAACGCTTAGGTGTGTACCTAGGGTAAAGATTATATAAATGTGTAATGGAGCTGAAAATTATGCACAGCACTACAATCATTTCCATAGTTTTAGCTGCATTTTGCCACATTGCTATTAACTAAAGCACACTCATTCATGGGGTTTTGACATTTAGCCATTTAAAATATATAACACAGGAACCGTAAAATGTTCTATATTTAGTCTGTAGAAGCACTACATTTATAACAGCAGAGCAGTGAGAATATCACACTTTCACTTAACCAGAAGTCTATGATAGGAATTTAGATGACTGTCTAGATCAGATGATCGTAAATGGAAAGAAAGTATAAAAGGATAATAACTTTTGACCTAAACTGAACTGTCTGTTTGAAGTTATTGTACACAGCGTTTTGCTGAACTTTTTGTTCTTTGGTATTTTTCACAGCATTTCATTAGGTCAAAAACACTGCAGCCATATGTTACTTTAAGGCTGGGAACACACCTAGGTGTTTCTGAATCGCGCGTATGACGCACATTTTACGAGCGTTTTTGGACGCGCGTTTTTGTAACTAAGAAACGCGCGTCATACGCGCGATTCAGTGATTCTCCCCTATGGCATCATTGTCCATAGGCGCATTAAAACGCCCCAAAGAAGCTCATGTACTTGTTTGGGCGTGGGGCGTTTTACAGCATGTTCAAACGCGCTGTAAAACGCCCAAATGTGAACCATGCCCATAGGGAAGCATGGCTTTTAACATGTTGTGCGTTTTACAGCGCGTTTGAACGCGCTGAAAAACGCTTAGGTGTGTACCTAGGGTAAGGTCTGACATGAAATACAGCTTTAGGTTTGTGGCATTATTTCAGAAAAATGCCATTAAAAACACTGTTACTTTTTTTAAGTAGGCTAATAGATAGATTATACTACTTGTCTATGAAATAAAAATGCCAGGCAATGAGGAAAAAAACACTAGACCCCGAGCATGCTGCGCATAAAAAAAATAATTCGGCCAAAACAAGCACCTCAAGGATCAAAAACACCATTACAAAAAATGTTGCATTGTCCTTGCTAGAGATGAGCGAATCGAATCTCACGAAGTGGAATTCGATCCGAATTTCAGGATGAATTTGGTTTGCTCGAAGCAGAATTTCCTCGTGCTTCGTGTTAGTGAATCGATGACGTCATCTCGCGCCACGCGAGATTTCGTGTCAGATCTTCAAGCAAGATGGCGGCTGGCAGCCCATTGCGAGCAAATGTAGGCAGTAACATTGATTTAATTTTTAACCCCTTAACGCCCAGCGCTGTCCATGTATGGCATGCTGATCGGGCGGGTGCAGGAGCTGCGCCTGCCCGCTCCGCGGCATGGGTCCGGCAGTCACTGATAGCTGGACCCTTGCTGTATGCACCGGCATCGGTAAAAACACAGATGCCGGCGCATTAACACTTGATGTGCCACAGTCAACGCTGACCGCGGCACTTGTGATGTCCGTGCGGTGATCGGATCTGCCATCGTGTCCCTGCGCTTCTGTGATGGGGCCTTCCTTAGGCATCGTGGCTGCTTTGCGGGAGAGCCTGTGAGATCCAGCCCCCTGAATCTAACAGGCAAGCAGGCTGAAGTGTATTACGAGGTGTAATACACTTACAGCCAATGCATCAAAAAGCATCCTTTTCCCAAAATAAAGGGAAAAAAAAACTTGAAAAAAAAAAGATAAAAGTAGACATATTAGGTATCGCTTAATATCACATGATCTAACCCCTCAGGTAAACACCATAAAAAAAAAGTGCTAAAAAAAATTTTTTTTTGTCACCTTACATCACTAAAAGTGCAACACCAAGCGATCAAAAAGGTGTATGCCCCCCAAAATAGTACCAATCTAACCATCACCTCATCCTGCAAAAAATGAGCCCCTACCTAAGACAATCGCCCCAAAAAAAATAAAATAGGGCTCTCAGTCTATGGATACACTAAAACATGATTTTTTTGTTTCAAAAATACTTTTATTGTGTTAAATGTAAAAACAAATAAAAAAGGAGACATATTAGGTATTGCCGTGTCCGTAACAACCTGCTCTAAAAAAATACTCAGATGAACACCGTAAAAAAGATAAAATAAAAACGGTGTCAAAAAAGCCATTTTTTGTCACCTTCATCACAAAAAGTGTAAGGCCTTTTTCACACGGGTGTCATGTTTGACGCCCGGATAAGAGGCAGGTCTGTTGTGGGAAAATGCGCAATTTGCGCGTGAGAAAAATCGGCATGTTTGGTTCCCAGACCCGAACTTCATCACTGAAGTCCGGTTTCAGGTTGAGTATTCTGTATATTTTATTATTTTCCCCTATAACATAGTTATAAGGGAAAATAATAGCATTCTAAATACAGAATGCAAAGTAAAAAGGGTGATTGAGGGTTAAAAAAAAAAATTATAATAATTAAAAAATAAGTAACTCACCCCCTCCAATTGAGCGCGTAGCTGACGTTCTCCTGTTCTGTCTTAAGCTGGGGGGTAAAGGACCTTCCGTGACATCACTGGGTCACATGGTCCAATCACATGCTTCCATCACACTTTTTTATTCTAAGTAGTAGCGTAGTCGCATTATGGGCAGAATACAACCTTAGACTAAGTCTGTGGACATGCGCACTGGAAGTCTTTTTATCCATCACACTCTAAGTATCCACGCAGCCGCAGTCAGCTTTAGTTTTCCTTATCACAGATACTAAGTATTAGCACAAGCGCATTCAGCCATATAACACCTTGTTCTAAGGTAAGTTTGCGCACAAGCTACTGATGCGCAGAGCGTCATTCAGGAAGCACCTATGGGTATATCAGCCTTCTGACAATAAACAGTCTTATTGGGTAAATGAGCTGTCAGCAGTATTTATGCATTACCATTGGATAATGGCTAGATGGCTAGGCTATAAATATTTGTACTCAGCGTTCTCAGTCCAAGTCTGTCCATACCTCTGAAGACGCCAGAGTATACTGGCGAAACATGTTGGGGGATGGATCGTAATGGTTTTAGCTCTGCCTAATCCACTCTAGAGCGATTGCCCGCAGTTTGTTGCAGCGATCTAGCTGTTAGTAAAGACGGGTAGCTACTCTCAATGAATACAAATCTAGCTATAGATATTAGAATGAGTACTAGTTTGTGACTTATAGAGGGCAATCCCAGTGGGTTGTGCACACCCACAGAAGCTCCTGTCTACATAAAAAAACGCTCTAGGTGGTAATTTAGGTAGTAATTTTAACTTTAAATTTCTCACTTGTTACTATTTTATCCCCTTAAGGACACGGCCCTATTTCACCTTAAGGACCAGGTCATTTTTTGAAAATCTGACCAGTGTCACTTTATGTGGTGATAACTTTAAAACGCTTTTACTTATCCTGGCCATTCTGAGAGAGTTTATTCATCACATATTGTACTTCATGACACTGGTAAAATGGAGTAAAAAAAATGTATTTTTATTTATAAAAAAATACCAAATTTACAAAAATTTTGAAAAATTAGCAATTTTCGAAGTTACAATTCCTCTATTTCTATAATACATAGTAATACCGCCAAAAAAAGTTGTTAATTTACATTCCCCATATTTCTACTTCATGTATGGATCATTTTGGGAATGCCATTTTATTTTTTGGGGACGTTACAAGGCTTAGAAGTTCAGAAGCAAATCTTAAAATTTTCAGAACTTTTCAAAAACCCTCTATTTAGGGACCAGTTCAGGTTGAAATCAGTTAGTGAGGCTTACATAATAGAAACCACCCAAAAATGGCCCCATTCTAGAAACTACACCCCTCAAGGTATTACAAACCGATTTTACAAACTTTGTTAACCGATTAGGGGTTCCACAAGAGTTAATGGCAAATAGAGATAAATTTCAGATTTTCGATTTTTGGGCAAATTTTCCATTTTAATCCATTTTTTCCAGTAACAAAGCAAGGGTTAACAGCCAAACAAAACTCAATATTTATTGCCCTGATTCTGTAGTTTGCAGAAACACCCCATATGTGGTCGTAAACTACTGTATGGCCAAACGGCAGGGCTCAGAAGGAAAGGAAAGCCATATGGTTTTTGGAGGGCAGATTTTACTGGACTGGCTTTTAGACACCATGTCCATTTGAAGCCCCCCTGATGCAATCCTAGAATAAAAACTCCAAAAAAGTGACCCCATTTTGGAAACTACGGGATAAGGTGGCAGTTTTGTTAGTACTATTTTAGGGTAAATATGATTTTTGGTTCCTCTATATTACACTTTTTTTTGAGGCAAGGTAACAAAAAATAGAAATTCTGAAATTTCACCTCCATGTTCCAACAACTCTTGTGGAACATCCAAAGGGTTAACAAAGTTTGTAAAATCAGTTTTGAATACCTTGAGGGGTGTAATTTCTTAGATGGGGTCACTTTTTTGGAGTTTCTACTCTAGGGGTGCATCAGGGGGGCTTCAAATGGGACATTGTGTCAAAAAACCAGTCCAGCAAAAACCATATGGCGTTTCCTTCTACGTCCTGTGTGCTCGTACAGTAGTTTATGACCACATATGGGGTGTTTCTGCAAACTACAGAATCAGGGCAATAAATATTGAGTTTGGTTTGGCTCTAAAACCTTGCTTTGTTACTGGAAAAATTAATTAAAATTGAAAATTTGAAAAAAAAAATAGCTGTTTTGGGACCATTTTTATTGCTTGACAGGTTATATCGGGTTCTATTTCTATAGAGCAGGTTGTTACTTTTTGGGAATTTTTGTTTCAGTTTTTCATAATAAAGCATTTGTGAAAAAAATTATTTTTTAGTGTCTTCCCATTCTGAAAGCCATATTTTTTTTAAATATTTTGGGCGACAGTCTTATGTAGGGGCTAATTTTTTGCGGGAAGAGATGGCAATTTGATTGGCACTATATTGGGGTGCATATTACATTTTGGTCGCTTGCTATTACACTTTTTGTGATGTAAGGTGACAAAAATGGCTTTTGACAACGTATTTATATTATATTTTTTTGCTGTGTTCACCTGAGGGGTTAGTTCATATGTTATTTTTATAGAGCAGGTTGTTACAGACGCGGCGATACCTAATATGTATACTGTTAATTTATTTATTTAAGTTTTACACAATAATATTTTTTAAACAAAAAAAAAAATGATGTTTTAATGTTTCCATAGTCTGAGAGCTATATTTTTTTTTATTTTTTTGGGCTATTGTCCTATGTAGGATATCATTTTTTGCGGGATGAGATGACGGATTGATTGGCACTATTTTGGGGTTCATATAAATTTTTGATCGCTTGCTATTTCACTTTTTGTAATGTGAGGTGACAATTTTTTTTTAACACTTTTTAAAAAAAATGAAAATTACGGTATTTACCTGAGGGGTTAGATCATGGGATATTTTTCTAGAGCATGTTTTTACGGATGCGGCAATACCTAATATGGATACTTTTTTTATGTATTTTACTTTAACACAATAACAGCATTTTAGAAAAAAAAAAATCATGTTTTAATGTCTGCATAGTCTGAGAGCCATATTATTTTAGGCGAATGTCCTATGTGGGGGCTCATTTTTTGTGGGATGAGATGGCAGTTTGATACTATTCTTGAAGACAGACGCCTTTTTGATCGCTTGGTATTACACTTTTTGTGTTGTAAGTTGACAAAAATGGCTTTTTTTACACCATTTTTTTCATGGTGTTTACCGGAGGGGTCAGGTCATGTGATATTTTTATAGAGCAGTTTTTTACGGACGCGGCGATACCTAATATGTGTAGTGTATTTTATTTTTTTAATTTTTATTCAGTGATGTGTTATTTTTTTTTTGACCCAGACCCACTTGGTTCTTGAAGATCCAGTGGATCTGGTGTCTATATAATACAGTAAAGTACACTATATATTGTACTTTACAGTATTTTTTACTTTACAAAGTCTAAATAGACTTTTGCCTTTAGCAGAAGTCTATTCAGAGTTTCAGCAGCATGGAGAACAGGATGCTTCTGAAAGTGTCCTGCTGCCATGAAAACCATCACCCGCTGCCAGAACGGGGGCTGGGGGGCTCCCTCCCTCTGCGATCCCATCCTGTCGGGGGCTGCAAGGGAACAGCAGCCCCCCCGATGGGAGAGGGAGGGAGCTCCCTCCCTGTTAACCCCTTCCATACCACAGTCCGTACGGACGCGGTATGAAAGGGGTTAAACGGCTGGCATCTGAACAAGCACATTGCTGTCACTCTGATAGATCCACTAGACACCAGGGAATATTACAGAGGTGGCGGGCGGGGATCTCCTCCTGCACCACCTCCCGCAACCACCCCCCCCAGCAACAATATGATTGGGGGCTGTGGGGGGGGGTGAATATTTAACACTTTGGGGGCATTTAGTCTCTGATCCCTGCGGTCACAGACCGCAGGTCTGAATTGACCTGTGGTTTGCAGCGATCGCCGATATGGGGGGGGGGGGTCCTAGGCATTTAAACATGGTTCCTGCTGCACGATCGCAGCAGGAACCATGTTTCTAACCCGATTTTTTTTTTTTTTTTTTTAGACGCGATTTTATTATTTTATTTATTTTTCTTAAGGACTCGGACATTAGGACGTACCCATACGTCCTGTGTCTTTAAGAGGTTAAAATCACTATTAAAAGTCAAGTTTTAGGCCCCATTTATACGTCCGCAAAATGCAGAACGGAATTGCGGACGTGTGAATGGGGCCCTAAAGTCAGGGATAAAAGTGGTGAATTATTAGCTCTGATGATCAATGGTGTTTTATGACATATTAGGTATTGCAATGTCCTTACCGACCGCTAAAAAATAAAATTAATACTGTGCTAAAAAAACATGTTTTTTGTCACCTTACATCACTAAAAGTGCAACACTAAGCGATAAAAAAGGCTTTTTCCCCCCAAAATAGTACCAATCTAACCGTCACCTTATCCCGCAAAAAATGAGCCCCTATCTAAGACAATCGACCAAAAAATAAAAAAACTATGGCTCTCAGAATATGGAGACACTAAAACATGATTTTTTTCGGTTCCAAAAAGCTGTTATTGTGTAAAACTTAAATAAATAAAAAAAGTATACATATTAGGCATCGTCGCATCCGTAAGAACCTGCTGTTTAAGAATATCACATGAACTAACCCCTCAGATGAACACCGTAAAAAATTTTAAAATAAAAATGGTGTAAAAAAGACACCTTACATCACAAAAAGTGTAATACCAAGCGATAAAAAAAGTCATTCACACCCAATCAGGGGGTCTTCAAAGGTGACATGGCAGCTTAAAATTATCTGCCTTCCATAAACCATATGGCATTCCTTTCCTTCTGTGCCCTGCCGTGTGCCAGTATAGCAGTTTATGATCACATATGGGGTGTTTCTGTAAACTACAGAATCAGGGCAATAAATACTGAGTTTTGTTTGGCTGTTAACCCTTGCTTTGTTACTGGAAAAAAATTGATTAAAATGGAAAAGCTGTCAAAAAAGTGAAATTCTGAAATTTCATCTCCATTTTCCATTAATTCTTGTGGAACACCTAAAGCGTTAACAAAGTTTGTAAAAATCAGTTTTGAATACCTTGGGGCGTAGTTTCTAAAATGGGGTCACTTTTTTGTAGTTTCTACTCTAGGGGTGCATCAAGGGGTCTTCAAATGTGACATGGCAGCTTAAAATTATCCCAGTGAAATCTGCCTTCCAAAAACCATATGGCATTCCTTTCCTTCTGCGCCCTGCCGTGTGCCCGTTCAGCAGTTTACGACCACATATTGGGTGTTTTTGTAAACTACAGAATCAGGGCAATAAATGTAGAGTTTTGTTTGGCTGTTAACCCTTGCTTTGTTAGTGGAAAAATTATTAAAATGGAAAATTTGCTCAAAAAGTGAAATTCAGAAAATTCATCTCATTTTCCATTAATTCTTGTGGAACACCTAAAGGGTGCACAACGTTTGTAAAATCAGTTTTGAATACCTTGAGGGGGTGTAGTTTCTAAAATGGGGTCATTTGGGGGTGGTTTCTATTATGTATGCCTCACAAAGTGGCTTCAGACCTGAACTGGTCCTTAAAAAGTGGGTTTTGGAAATTTTCTGAAAAATTTCAAGATTTGCTTCTAAACTTCTAAGCCTTCTAACGTCCCCAAAATATAAAATGGAATTCACAAAATGATCCAAACATGAAGTAGACATATGGTGAATGTAAAGTTAGAACTATTTTGGAGTTATTACTATTATAAAAGTAAATTTGGTATTTTTTTTTTATAAATAAAAATGACATTTTTGACTCCATTTTATCACTGTCATAAAGTACAATATGTGACGAGAAAACCATCTCAAAATGGCCTGGATAAGTAAAAGCATTTTTAAGTTATTACCACATAAATTGACACATGTCAGATTTGCTAAAAATGGCCTGTACAGAAAGGTGAAAAATGGCCCGGTCCTGAAAGGGTTAATGTTAATTTTACATTGTTTTAGGCTACGTTCACACGACGACATTTGTTGCGCGACATTTTGTCGCGCTACAATTTTTATAATAGGAGTCTATAGTGTCGCATTGCGACATGCAACATGCTGCAACTGCGATGCGACAGTCGCAAAAAATCCATTTAAGATGGGTTTTTCTGCGACTGTCGCGTCGCAGTCGCAGCATGTCGCATGTCGCAATGCGACACCATAGACTCCCATTATAAAAATTGTCGCACGACAAATGTTGGAGTGAAGTTGTGCCCTATTTGTCACGCGAAAAATGTCGTCGTGTGAACGTAGCCTAACACTCAGATGACACAATCATGTATGAACGCAGCATCAGAGGGGTACAATGACGGGGGGCTGCGCTATTGCTGCTCCCTGTCACTGCACCCGCTACTCACAAAAAAAATGCACTTTGTAAAAATCGGCGATTCAGCCGAATAAAACGTTTCAATATTTCGCTCATCTCTAGTCCTTGCCTAAAAAATGCTGCAAAAAACAGCAAGCAAAGCAAAAAAAAAAAAGGGAAATGCAAAACTCCTCAAAAACACCCAATTTTTATTTCTGGTATTTTCACTTTTATTAGAGTACTTTCACACTTGCGGCAGAGGATTCCCTCAGGCAGTTCCCCTGCCAGATCCAGCAAACTGTATGTAAATGCAGGTCATCTTTTCTGACTGCATAAAATTGCCTGATCAGTCAGAAAAATGCATTGCAATGCCGGATCCGTTTTTTCCGGTGTCGTCTGGCAAAATGGATCCGGCATTTAATTTTTTACATTTATAGAGGTCTGCGCATGCAGAATGGAATGAATGATCCGTCTGCTGTGGAGTTTCTTATATAGTAAGGGGTAGGCAACTTTACTATTGGTTGCTAGGGATGTTGCTAAGCTCAGACAAATAGCATACAAAACAAGGGCAGCACAGCAAAAAGACAACAAGAAAAATAGTAAAATAAGAAAAATAGTATGGTAGGGTGCAAGCGGCTGTGGGGGCGATCCACTCACCTTACTTACAAAAATGATAAACTCCACGGCACATCCAGAAGTAGCAAAAGTAACAAACATTTATTTACCAGACATACAGCAACGTTTCAATCCACTCAATGGGATCTTTCTCAAGCAAATGGTGATGACAAAATGGTGCTCACATATAGGGGCACATACACACACCCACAAATCAATCAATCAACAAAGGTAATTAATGTAAAACAGTATAAAAAGCATAAAAAGTCCATAGGTGTACATACAAAACTTTAGTATGCAAGTATAATAAATACAGTGAAAACATTCATAAAATGAATCTATAATATGCAAATGTCCAAAGGCCCTAATACAGACAAAATTCATAAAGTGTCATAATTATCTAATCACATACATCTGTGAAAACCCATGTGAACATAATTAAAATCAATGATTGGCGAGGGGGGCAAGTTGTAAGTACTAACCAGCGTGGGAACATCTCATTTGTCTGAGTGTCTTCCAGTGTGGACCGCGCATGTCAGAAAACAGTGTCGAGTCACGTGACCACCAGGTGTCAGCTGGCTCAGGTCACATGACTCACTAGACACCATCAACACCCGCCTCCAAAGGTCCTTGCAGCACAAGTGAAAAATTAACATGCAGCAAAAGATTCTGGAGGCTCACAGATCATGTGACCACATGTATTGGTCACATGATCAGACAATTGCAAAGACAGACTGGATATATTATGATATAATAACCGCAATGTGGCGGTTTAAATATGCTTTTTTTATATAGTGACACATTATAAACCAATAAGGCGTCTTGAATGTGTGTAGACGGTTATGTTTTGATTCACCTCTTTGAAAAAGACTAAAGATATTCTAAGCACTGCAAGCAGATTGGAGTGGTGGAAGACGGTTGCAGAAAGACATCCTTGATCATTGTGGCCAACCGATGCCGCGTCAACGGCCACGATGGATCCTGGTGTCACAGACAATCAAGTCCAACATCTCTTCAAGGAGTTTGGACATACGTGTCATCTGTGACTATATACTGTATAAAGGCAAAGGCTATAAGAAGAGCAACAGTCTAGTGGGATAATCATCTACTGATCGTGGGACCCCGCAGATGTGGTGTAGGGTCCCCGGTCAATTTGCCCAGTGGGGATCAAACTGCATAACAGTAAGAGCACAACACAGCAAGACGCTCATCACAATAGATATTAAAAGACCACAAAATGCAAATAGTAACATGGGCCCACATGGACCCTTGAATGAAGCCTAGATGAATGTAATATCTGCACTATGCCTCCACCCCCATTTTCTTCAACATTTGCATATTATAAATTCATTTTATGTATGTTTTCACTGTATTTATTATACTTGCATACTAAAGTTTTGTATGTACACCTATGGACTTTTTATGCTTTTTATACTGTTTTACATCAATTACCTTTGTTGATTGATTGATTTGTGGGTGTGTATATATGCCCCTATATGTGAGCACCATTTGCTTGAGAAAGATCCCACTGAGTGGATTGAAACGTTGCTGTATGTCTGGTGAATACATTTTTGTTACTTTTGCTACTTCTGGACGTGCCGTGGAGTTTATCATTTTTGTAAGCTCAGACAAAGATATTGCAGCCTTCTCATTGGCCCACAAGCAAGAAGCAGTGGGGGTACTGATGAAAAAAAAATAAAATCTAGAATAATCACGATTACGAAGATATGGCACTATATTCTAGATCTTTGCGAATTCTTGAAGTGCCGATACTCGCGATAAAAATTCGCGATTAGAATATTTGCAATCAACACTACTGAATAGAAGCTGTATTCATCTGTATACACTTAGCTCCACCTGGTGGCAGCTGCTGGCAGCTGCCATGACAGTGTTACATCAAGGAGGGGAAGCAGTATAGTTCTGAAGTAGCTCCAGACAAGATCCCCATAGTAGTCACGTGCTGTACCTTAGTTATATATGTAAAGAGAGAGTGGTGGGAAGCCATTGCCAGTTATTTACATGAATGATATTCCATGTAATACAAAGATGGCTCACAACCTGAGCCCTGAGTGAAGGACCCCATTCTCTGATGTCCATATGCCCTAATAGAGAGAAAAAACACTTAAGTTATTATAAGTTAAAGCTACATAGCACTCTGTATCATGCACTTCATTCATATATTATACAAAATTGCTTATTGGACTTGAATGCTCCTTTAGGCCCCTTTCAGACGAGTGAATTCCACACTCCAGACTCACAGCGTGAGTATGCAGCAGCTCCTGTCTAGTGTTGAGTGAGAATATTCGAATCGTGAATTTTAATCGTGAATATCGCCACTTTGAGAATTTGCGAATATTTTAAATATAGTGCTATATATTCTTATTCGCGAATGGTGTTCATTGCGAATATTCATTGTGAATTTATTGCGAATATCGGCACTTAGAAACATTCCTAGCAACCGATAGGAAGGTTGCCTACCCCTTAGTGTTGATCGTAAATATTCTAATCGCAAATATATTACATTGGCGATTTTCGCAATCAAGTAAATAATGACTGGAGATCACAAATTCTCGAATTTGCTGATTTATGGCGCATAGTGGGCCAAAAATTCGCTAAATATCGTGAATGTGAATATTGCCTATGTCACTCATGACTACTTCTGTCCTGACTTCCCGGCACTGACGGGGTTACAAAGAATTATATTGATTTATGATGCTATGTAACCCATAAAGGTCTGGATTGTATTGGATAATACTGACAGCATTATGTCAGTGTATACATTCCAGACCTCTAAGGGTCACATAGCATTCATTAATCAATATAATGCTATGAGACCCCAGCAGTGTTAGGAGTTCAGGACAGGAGCTGCTACATACTCAAGCTGTGAGTCCAGAGTATGGAACTCACTCGTCTGAAAGGGGCCTTAATCAATGAAAATAAGCAAAAGGATCTCTGGATTCCTGGGGACCCACAGCAATCCAACATTTATCACCTATTGTGTGGACAGGTGATAAATACTTTCATGGGATAACCCCTTTAATCTGCTTAGCATTCATTTCCAGCAGTAGATATGTAGAAAGTAATGGACATATCTTTTGTTTCAATACTTAGAACAATACCATTTTATATATTACCTGTTTTATCTTCCAGATACTTCAGAAACTGAACACTTAATTGTAAGTACCAGATTTTCACAAGCGATTTTGCCACTTCCTGGAAACTGTTCACCAATGTGTTTATTAGATTACTATATGGTAGTTACAAATATAGGGGCACATTAACTAAGACTTAATTAAGTCTTAATAAACCCCTAAGCTGGTGTTGGTTCCGCCGATGTTATGAAGAGGCGACAGCCTCTCCATAACTTCGGTGGATCCTCCGCCAGTTCTAAATGTAAGACAGCTTTCCTGCTGTCTTACACTTATACCTTTTTTTTTATGCCTAAAAACCCACTTTTCTAGACCTGGCGTGATCAGGGAAAAGTTGCAGAATGTGGCGCAACCGTTGCACTGCAATATGCGCCTGAAATACGCCTAATATAGGCGTATTTCTGTATAATAAATTACCCTCATAGTTGTTAAAATTCTGTGTCATTTTATGTATTTCATAAGATATGTCGTCTTGTTGTCCAAGTCTTTTTTTGATTTCCACACAAAGGTCCTCTCTAGAGATGAATGAAGTTTTGATTCGACAGCTTCCCCGAAGTTTGACAATTCGATTTGTTGCAAATCAATTTGTCACAAATTGCTATGCTTAAACCCTATTCAGCATATTAATTAAATGGACCATTTTTAATGGCCGTTAACAGCCATTAAAAATGGTAATACACTAGTGCAGTGATGGGCAACGTGCGGCTCTCCAGCTGTTGCTAAACTACAACTCCCACCATGCCCTGCAGTAGGCTGATAGCTATAGACAGGCTTTGCATGCTGGGAGTTGTAGTTCTGCAACAGCTGGAGAGCCGCACGTTGCCCATCACTGCACTAGTGCAATATGGCCTTTTGAGTTTAAATTTTTTTTTCACCTCATCCACTTGCTCGCTCAGAGGCAGTCCTCTCCTCTCTTGATTGAAAAAGACCTGCTGAAGGACCTGCACTGAGCGTGATGACATCACCACACCCTCCCAGAGTGAGTACATGGTGATGTCATTAGTGATGATGACAACTACAGCCACCATTTTAGGAAAAATGATTTGTTACCACAAAACTCAAGGAAATTTGTTTAGAATCAATTTTTTCCTAAAATTCAGACCGAATTCTGCTTCTGATGCTTTTTCACCTCCATTCAAATATACTGCACCTGCCATCTGCACTTGCACTGTTGGGAGTTTATTGTAGGTGCTGTGTGTTAGAATGGAGGAGGCTGACTGATGTGCCTGGTCACATGACCCTCCATCAGTGGCCATCTTATGGACAGGATCTCTGTGCAGACAGTATAGAAGACTTGCCTAACGAGGGGACATAGCTTTTAAAATATATCAAATGGTATATAATATCAACAAAGGCTTTTTTAGGGCTTAGAAAATTCATGCTGCCCAAAGCACGAGAGCTGTTTTTACTCTTAAATTTCACAGAGATTCCGAAGACATGGGGGTGGGGGGGGGGGCAGATTTATTATTTATTATGCAACTTTGTAAAAGTGACTTTTAAGAAAATAGTTGCAAGTGCTGTTTTTTATGCCGCCCTTGCCCCTTTCCCAAAAGGGGCATGGTAAGAACGAGAAGAGGCGTGGCCAGCAGCCGCAACAAATTTATCTTAATTTACAAGTTTTCTGGTGCAAATGAAGCAAGAAATGTACGGCTGCTCAGAGCTGAGGTAGATTTCTGTTTAGGCACCCCGGCTTCTGGAGGACGTGCCTAAGTTATGACATTCTCATAACTCGTGGTGCGGGCGCCTGTATTCCGATGGAGGATCACATGTCTGGCTGTTTATCAGCACTGTGACCCTCCCTCGGTGACAGGTCCCCACACCCTTACCATCATCCCTTTCCATTGTTCTATTAGTTGTTACCTCCCAATATACGTATATATGGCTCCATACCCATTGACCTCAAAACCTGAAATACAATTGGAAACATACAATGTAGGACAATGACTACAATACACTGGACTAACACCTATGCCTCTACAAATCACAAGGTAAATAATATTTTGAATATATAATTGAGATTTGAGGACTAAAGCAACCTTCAAACATCTTTTCCTTTATAGGGATACTTTTAGACACTTAAAAGAACTCGATACCCAAAAAACGCATTAGTAAAGAAAAAAACGCATAGAAAACGCATTGGTTTAGGAAAAATAAAAAAAAATAAAAAAAAGGGTAAATTAAATAAACGACCAGAGGGCGATATAGACTCTCCAAGATAAGGAAGTGGACTGGAACACAAAGTTTTTTTATATGTATTTTTATATGTATATATATATATATATATATATATATATATACACACGATGGTGAACTTGATGCCACAATAATTGACTTTATAATATATTCTATCAACTATACATATATCCCGGAATATGATTTGATGAAGAGTGACAACTAACACAAGGATCAGATCCACAACCAGAGATTACCACTGACCTAGCAGGATATAAATTGGCTAACAAAATGACGGGGAGGTAGCTACTGATGAAGGGGAAGTTAACCCCGAAACGCGTCTAGCGTCCTACAGCCCCGCTCTAACAGATCTTATATCCCATGGACTCAGGTTCTAAAGAACCTGCATTTTTCGGGAACGCTCCTGAAAGAGAAATATTACTATTCAAAATCTCAAGAATACCGGAAGTCTCTTCTTGCGAACCTAGCCCCGGCCCACGTGACATACCCGGAACTGATTCTAACGTGAGTTCCGGAGAGCAGTGACCACGAGAGAGGCTGTACAGACGGCGTCTACCAAAATACCACCAAGACCGTGTGGGTATTAAGAGCTTAACGTGGAGTTTTAATAACACGCCGCCCAAGAACAAGCAAGACGCCACTATACCTATGGACATCAGACCTCTACGGAACCGGTGAGACTGAACCAGTTTTTTAGATATAACCGGGACACTATTCAGTTATTGGAGGACTCGGAACATCAAAAATATATATTTAAATACAAGGTATACCATAACAAAGAAAACGATAAACATTTTATTTTCCCAACGTCCACAATATATCTTGCTCTAATATACGCCCAAGTGTGTCTATATTATTTTTTAGGGCCTTGTTTCCAGAATTTTATATTACTTTTTTATTGTTATATGACTCAGTGTATCATATTTGTTTTATTGATTCCATTTTATTAAATTTTTCTATATTTTTATGGTTGCCGTATGGTAGAGTGCCAGTCCCACTTTTCATGGTTTATATTACAGTCTTTCTGATTGGGTGTTTCAGTCCTGAGACCTTGAGCACCTACTTCCGTGGGAATAGAAAGAGTGAGCTTTTCCCAATCTATCCCTTCACGATATTCTCATAAATTAGCTGCATCCTCCAGCAGCACAGGGGATATCAAGAACTGTACAGATATCTCTCACGTAGTTTTAAAATGAGCTGAAAACAGGAAGAAGATTTTTGGGGAAACTTCCTGCCCCTCTTCTTGTCTAGCACATCTCTCTATCTGCGCATAGGGAGAGACTTGTCAATGAAGCTGAGGAGAGTCATCCAGATGACTCTTTCCACTGTTCTCTCTCCATTTTCAAAATAGGTTTTTCCTGAAATGCTGCCTATATTAAGGGAGCCTACCTGGATTTCATGCTGCGAGTGATTCTTATGCTTAGTCACCCAGGTAGTATGCCCACATTTTATACCGATCTGACATCATATGCTTTGCCCTGTTAAAGGGCAGCTCATTACGGGGCAGGTCTGTTCCACAATTAACACAAAATGGGCCAAAAATATTGGGGCACATTTATCAAGACCGGCGTTTTAGATTCTGGTCTTAATGAAGCTCCCTATCTTGCAGAGGATCCGCCGAAGTTATAAAGAGGTGCTCCTCTCTCCATAACTTCGGCGCATCGAGTGCCAGTTCTAAATGAAAGACAGCTTTCTTGCTGTTTTACATTTAGACCTTTTTCTACACCTAAACCAGGTGTAGAAAATGGTAAATGAGATGAGCTTTAGGGCCAGTACCCTTCCTCGTCCACACAATGCCCACAATTTTAGACCTGGCGTGAGCAGGGAGAAGTTGCAGATAGCGGCGCAACTAACTGTTGTGCTGCCATCTGCGTCTGAAATATGCCTAATATAGATGTATTTCAGTATAATAAATGACTCCCATTGTATAATTCACTTTATGGGATACAGTATATTAAGAATATAGTGGGCTCATAGTTTTGAGTCCGCTGTATTCGTAGGGGGCATGCTCCCCTCTCCCTCACTAGTGACTGATGCACTGCTGTGTATCTTACAGCTATCAGTTACTGCTAAGAGTTGCAAGGAGAAGCTAGCTCCCATCTGTGATACAGAGAACTTCATAGCTCAGTTCATCAAAAGGACAATCATTTTTGTGCTGTTTGGGCTAGTAGTAGAGCAGAATTGTCCCTATAACATGCTGGTCTTAATGAGGGCAACATAATATGATAGTAGATCTGCTTGGATCCCTCAGGTAATGTATATAAGGGGTTCCGAGTCCCCTCTCTCTGTTCCCATTTATATGTGTGTAAACAGGGGATCGTCCATGTTGGTAGTATGTAAGGACTAGTGGTATCAGCGCTTGTGTAGTCGCAGTGTGGCAGACTTGGCAGGGGCTGCTGGGTGATTCATATATAGTGAGTAGCTTTTACCTGACTACAGAATAAGTGTTAGCGCAGCAAGGGTCTGCGCAGCACATTATCTGGTAGTTACTCAATAACCAGTCATCCAACTTGAGTGTGGAATAAATGTTTGCGCAGCTTGGGTCTGCGCAGCACGTTATCTGGCAGGCATCCAATGATTCAACCAATAAATTTAAACCTGACCAGTTCACTGGCTCTTTAAACTGTCAGTCTAATGCCAATGGTACTATTGGCCAATTATAGGATTACAAACTATAAATAGGAGTGTTCAGCATGGTGTTTCAAGTCTGTCCTTTCCCTGAAGACGCCAGTTTATCTGGTGAAACATGTTGGGGGACAGAATCTGTTGGTTTTAGCTCTGCTCGAGTTGCTAAACACTGAGTAGGAAACAGTTATTTACTTTAGGGTGTATGTTCACAGCACCGAAAGTACCCTGCAGGATTAGTCAGGCAGGTAGTTATACACTGATTGCAAACTTGTGGGAAGGTTAGGAGGGTAGTGCACACCCTCCGTTACCACTAGCAACCTGTGCGATAGCAGTGTGCAAATTCGAGCAGTAGTTTTAACAAGTGTGTCAAAACTCACAAACATTTTTAGAGAACTACTAATAAAAAGTGAAGTTTTACTGATTTAAATATTAAGGGTAAAAGTGGTGAATTGAGCTCAATTGAGCAAAGTTTTTTGTTGCTATGGAACCCTCCCTTAATAGGGTCTCTAGTTTTTTTGTATTAGATTAAGTTTGGGGTTTATCGCCCTGTTTGTCTGACCCATATACAGCTATTTTTGTTTAACACCTATTAATTGTTAATCCATGGCAGGTTTTCTCTCTCATAAATTTACTCCCAGCACGTTTACTTCCGAGGCAGAATATGTGTTCTCTAAAGAGAATCTACCTATAAACACTACGGATATTAACTCTGGGTTCAGAGAATTGAATAAGACCTATAAACAGTACTTGAGGTCTGTGTGGGAAGTTGCCAGCCTTGATACGTATATTAAACAGAGACTGGTTTATAGAGGCATGAGAATAAATATTGTCCCTAATTCACACCAAGAAGACCCAGAATTTATAAAAGGGTGGTACCAACTGTTGACTGAGAACTCACTACGTATGTTACAATATCTATCAGACTATGAGAAAGGAGTACTAACAAAAGTGAGTGCACAATTGGAAAAAGAAATTTCCCAGGTTCAGCAATTTAATACCTCTCCAGAGTTTGCTGAATGTGAACAGAAATTGCAAAAAACATTGAACGACTGCAGACAGAGATTAAAGAGAGGAAACATAAAAAATATATTCGCGACAGACGTGACTTTGAAACTGGACAAATATATACTGGTAGAAATACTAGTTACTCCAATACTAATAGGAGAAATAGGTATACGAACTCACAGGTGTCTAACACTGATATTTCTGAATCAGATATTTCTGGCTCAGAGGAATCTGTATCTAAATCTTATAATAATAAGTCAGCGGCTGTCAAACGTAAAAATAGATACCGTGCACCCACCCAGCAACGAAGGGCACCAGCACCTCAACAACAATTGCAATCCACAACTGCTCATCAAACATGGACAAATACTTCAGGCTATATAGAGCAAAACCGTGCATTAGAGCCTGTGAAATACAAGCAGACACCAGTAGTAACATCTATGGGTCTTGGAAACATACCTACTCCAAGTATGTCCTGCACATCCTCCTTTTTCTCTGGGCCTCCACAGTCCAGCTTGGACATGGGAGCGAGTGCAGGCAACCCACAGCCTTCTTTTTGGCCCCGGGAGTGACGCTACGGGACAGGGACAAATGGGTTTACAATACGCAGAATTAAATGCAAATGATAATATGCAGGTTATTAATTTGTCAGATTTCCCACTACAAGAGAGACATTATAAACTCCTCAAAAAGGGATTGTCATTTACCCCTACTCCGGGGTTTGATTGTTTTTCCTGGGTCAAGGATGTCAACTGCTTTGCTAGGAAACTAGCACTTCATAAAGTACATAAACAGAAGGAGCGTGATCCTTGTAGACAACAAGAGAATGAAAAAATTGCTTTGCAAATTTTGGAGTCCCTGGATACAAATAACCCTCTAAGTGAGGATATGATGGAACCCCCATTGTCTACACTTAAGCCCAGATCCATGTACACACCTCCGTTTTCGCAGTATGCAAATATTGAAACATTTGTGAATTTAGTCACGAGAGATCTTAAAACTATTCGGACACCTAAGACAGTAGTTGACAACCTTGACCCGGATGAGGCAGTGGCTCTGGAGGAGCTGAGAACCAATGATGATTTGGTTTTTAAACCCTCAGATAAGGGGGGCAATATTGTGGTGATGAGGAGACGTATGTACGAGGATATGGTCAATGATTCGGTAACGTATAAGAAATTGGACAGTAATCCAACAAACCAGTACCTGGGGGAACTCAGAGAAATTCTAGCAGAAGCAAAAGGAGATAACCTTATCTCCAAAGAGGAACATAGGTATCTTTTTGAATACCAAACCTACAATAGCGACTATCTACGCTATACCGAAAGTACATAAACAAAGAGTGCCAATACCAGGTAGACCGATCATTTCTGGTAATGGAAGTCTGACAGAAAACATCAGCCAATATGTTGATGAGTTTATCTCACCTTTTGTACCTACGTTACCATCTTATATTAGAGACACTAAAGATGCGGTCACCAGACTACAGGAGATACAAGTCACTAAGGGTACGTTTCTTGCCAGTCTGGATATAGAGGCGCTATATACTAATATACAACATGAACTGGGAATACAGGCAGTTCACTCTTACCTCACTACTAAGGGCACTCAATTTCACTTGCACAATCAATTTATTTTGAAACTTTTGCGGTTTCTACTTACTCACAATTATTTTTTATTTAATTCACGTTATTATTTACAGTTAAATGGGACAGCTATGGGAAGTAAATGTGCACCGAATTTTGCAAATCTCTTTTTAGGATGGTGGGAAAACACAATTGTCTTCACTGAGCAATATGAACACTTCACTAATCACGTTTTATTTTGGGGACGTTTTATTGATGATGTTTTGATTTTATGGGATGGCACTGAGACACTATTTCAAGAATTCGTACAGAATCTTAATCAGAATCATATAGGTATGAGCTTCACTTCAGAAATTAATTCTGAAACCCTCACTTTTTGGATCTTAGAATCTCCTTGTCGCCAGGTGGCCGCATCGTCACTGAGGTCTATAGGAAACCTACCTCTACTAATACGCTATTACATTGGCAAAGTTATCACCCACCGCCCCTTAAAAGGGTATTCCGGTAGGCCAATATATTAGGGCGCGCAGAAACTGTTCGGATGACTCTGGGTTCCTCAAGGAATGTGAGACCTTGTATTCGAGGTTCCAAAATAGAGGTTACCCTAAAAAATACTGCATAAGGCCTTTAAAAGGGCTAAAGATACTGATCGAGTTTCATTACTGCAATCGAAACCAATAAAGGAATCCACAACAATCAGATGTATAGGAAACTTTGATAACCGTAACAAACAAGTGTATAATATCCTGCATAAGCATTGGCATGTTCTGCAGGCTGACCCTGATTTTCAAGAGGTATTGGCTAAAAGACCCCAGATTACGTTCAGGAGGGGAAAAATTTAAAGGACCATTTGGTCCACAGTTTTTACAATACTAACCCTGCGCCACTTACCTGGTTGAGATCTACAGTTGTGGGAAGTCACCCCTGTGGGAGGTGTAGCTTCTGCCCATACGTCCAAAAAAGAAATTTTTCATCAATCCTAAAGATGAGAGAAAATATGACATAAGAGAGTTCATTAATTGTCAAACTAAAGGAATAATATATATCGCCCAATGTCCGTGCCCTAAATTATATGTAGGCAAGACTATACAGGAATTTCGTAGGAGAATTTGCCAACATGTAAGCAGTATTAACACAAAGGCTGATACAAGCATCTCAAGACATGTTAGAACCTTTCATTCTGGAAATCCATCATGCCTGCAATTCTGGGGATTATGTAAGAGAAACCTAGGACCACGCTGTGGAAATTTGGATAAAATCCTATACCAAGAAGAAGCCAAATGGATATATCGTTTGGAGAGTTTGAGTCCACATGGACTCAATGAGGGATTCACATTTTCGTCGCTTTTGTAATACGATCTAGGTGTATTTTCAATAAATATGATCACACTATTTCAATTGTGAGTAATATAGGCTGAACACTCTGGGATCTTTTGAGCTAGCGTAAACTATAGATTATGACATAATATATATGAGTCACTAAGGCCAACATGGTACCTGTCTAGCAAAATATGTGCATCACTCAAGTATGTTGCTTTGGATAAACAATGACTTTACCTGCTTATGTGACAGGTTCAAACAATTTGTAGGACCATGAGTCGAGAATGTACCAGCATAACACCTTATAGAAGTGTTAACCATGTCAGTCTTTACCTTTGGATATATTATTCCTCCTTTTAGGACATCAATTTAATTCTCGATTTTGGGCATATTATAATAAGGTGCTAGTTCAGCACAAAAGTAATGTAATATAATAATATGGTGGAATCTTGTTGTTTGAGACCCTGATGGGGGCCAAATATGAAGTAAGTATAATAGCTAAGGTGGAAGTGCATCTAACACCTGCTGGCACTGTATTTTAACATCTGTTAACCGCACTAGTTTAACATCAGGCATTTGTGGTTGCACAATACAAAGGGGCCAGTTTTGTGGGGCCCTAATGAGTTATAATTCTGTATGTAGCAGTAAGGGATGACATCATGACACTCTTTGGCTCTGGTGTTTTGGGTATTAATGTATGCATGGGAACAGAGAGAGGGGACTCGGAACCCCTTATATACATTACCTGAGGGATCCAAGCGCGTCTGTATACATCGAGGCGCGTTTGTTCAACATGTTACTATCTATATTTTGACACTGCTTATAATTAGGCTTGTGCCCACTATCTGAGGGACCCAGGCGCGTCTTGATGTATCTAGACGCGCTTGGTTATTATGTTGCCCCTTGTGTCTGATACCTTGGTAATTAAGCCTGTACCTATTAAGGATGATATACTCCGACATTACAATGTTTTGCAACCAGGTCCGGTGCATTTAGTACTATGGACGGGGATATATTTTTTTTATATCCTCTACATGCTTTGCCCCTGATTATATGTGTGTAAACAGGGGATCGTCCATGTTGGTAGTATGTAAGGACTAGTGGTATCAGCGCTTGTGTAGTCGCAGTGTGGCAGACTTGGCAGGGGCTGCTGGGTGATTCATATATAGTGAGTAGCTTTTACCTGACTACAGAATAAGTGTTAGCGCAGCAAGGGTCTGCGCAGCACATTATCTGGTAGTTACTCAATAACCAGTCATCCAACTTGAGTGTGGAATAAGTGTTTGCGCAGCTTGGGTCTGCGCAGCACGTTATCTGGCAGGCATCCAATGATTCAACCAATAAATTTAAACCTGACCAGTTCACTGGCTCTTTAAACTGTCAGTCTAATGCCAATGGTACTATTGGCCAATTATAGGATTACAAACTATAAATAGGAGTGTTCAGCATGGTGTTTCAAGTCTGTCCTTTCCCTGAAGACGCCAGTTTATCTGGTGAAACATGTTGGGGGACAGAATCTGTTGGTTTTAGCTCTGCTCGAGTTGCTAAACACTGAGTAGGAAACAGTTATTTACTTTAGGGTGTATGTTCACAGCACCGAGTACCCTGCAGGATTAGTCAGGCAGGTAGTTATACACTGATTGCAAACTTGTGGGAAGGTTAGGAGGGTAGTGCACACCCTTCGTTACCACTAGCAACCTGTGCGATAGCAGTGTGCAAATTCGAGCAGTAGTTTTAACAAGTGTGTCAAAACTCACAAACATTTTTAGAGAACTACTAATAAAAGTGAAGTTTTACTGATTTAAATATTAAGGGTAAAAGTGGTGAATTGAGCTCAATTGAGCAAAGTTTTTTTGTTGTTTAGTTGGCTGCAACAGTGACATCATGTTGACAAGTGTAGATCACAATAACGCCTGTACAAGCGTCAGACGTCTGTTCAGGTAATTTTACTCCCTAAAAACGTAACGCATATCAAGACGCTTTAGAATTTTACCTGCTATTCTTAAGCGCAGTTGCACTGTGAACGGCACAGGCAATGTAGCGATGCAGCTGGTGTAAGAAATACCCAATAACAAAGCTCATTACAGCAAGAAGCTTTGTTATTGGTCAGTTTGAACAGGCTGCTGGAGCTATATTGTGTGCTGCAGCTGGCGGGAATAATAGTTGTACATGAAAGGGGCTAGCTCCTGGGCCGTTGCTACAACAAGAGAGAAGGGGGGAGCTGTGAGCTCTGCCCAAGGTCACTGGGGAAGAGGGGGGCAGTGGAGCTGAAGTGGATTCCTGAGTGGTGGATAACTACAGCCGACCCGGACATCCAATTTGACATGCAGTACAAGGTGACAGAGCAGTGTGTGATGTATGTAGTGCAGTGTGTGATGTGTATGATGTATGCAGTGCAGTATGTGATGTATGTAGTGCAGTTAGTGATATATGTAGTGCAGTGTGTGATGTATGTGGTGCAGTGTGTGATGTATGTGGTGCATAGAGATGGCCCAAACTATTCGCCGGCGAACATAGCTTGTTCGCGTTCGCTGCGGCGGGCGAACATATGCGATGTTCGGTCCGCCCCCTATACATCATCATTGAGCAAACTTTGACCCTGTACCTCACAGTCAGCAAACACATTCCAGCCAATGATCAGCATACCCTCCCTCCCAGACCCTCCCATCTCCTGGACAGCATCCATTTAAGATTAATTCGGAAGCTGCAGTCTTAGTGAGAGGAGGGACAGTGTAGCTGCTGCTGATTTAATAGGGAAATCGATAGCTAGTCTAGTGTATTCAGTGTCCACTTCAGTCCTGAAAGACTCATCTGATCTCTGCTGTAAGGACAGCATCCTGATAGCACCCCAAAAAGCCAGTTTTAGGGCTGCTACATTAGCCTGCCTTTATTTTTTTCTTCTCCATATATATATTGCAGTTGCCTGGCCTGCCCGTGTGTGAGGAGCTACAGGCCCACAGACTGTAGTGTGCCCACTGCCAGTGCCCACCACACCGTGTGGCACTGGACTTTGCCTTAAAATAAGGCACTTTATCTGTACACTTTAATCTAATTTCAGTTGCCTGCCGGCCAGTGTGTGTGTGTCAGGCCCACAGACTGTAGTGTGCCCTCTGCCAGTGCTGCCCATCAATCATACCGTGTGGCACTGGACTTTGCCTTAAAATAAGGCACTTCATCTGTACACTTTAATCTAATATCAGTTGCCAACCGGCCAGTGTGTGTGTGTCAGGCCCACAGACTGTAGTGTGCCCTCTGCCAGTGCTGCCCATCAATCATACCGTGCGGCACAGGACATTGCCTTAAAATAAGGCACTTTATCTGTACACTTTAATCTAATTTCAGTTGCCTGCCGGCCAGTGTGTGTGTGTCAGGCCAAAAGACTGTAGTGTGCCCTCTGCCAGTGCTGCCCATAAATCATACCGTGTGGCACCAGACTTTGCCTTAAAATAAGGCACTTCATCTGTACACTTTAATCTAATATCAGTTGCCTGCCGGCCAGTGTGTGTGTATCAGGCCCACAGACTGTAGTGTGCCCTCTGCCAGTGCTGCCCATCAATCATACCGTGCGGCACAGGACGTTGCTGTGAGGGATAAGTTTTATATATACATATATATATATTAATTAGTGAAAATCGTAGTACACATTTTTGTCCACAAGATGGCCGCTATCCAGATGTGTGTGTAAGGTCACTGTGAAGGGGGAGGGGGAATTAGGTTGCAGTTTTCAAATCTACCTATGAACTCAGAGTTGATGTTGCTGAAACCACTCCTAAAAAGTTAAGGAGCCAATTACCTTTTCTTAAGGAACACCCCTTATGTGATGTCATGTCTGCTATTTAAGTGAACATAGTTTTGAATAAAGCTCTTTTGGCTTGGGGGATGAGAAGTGCTTTGAATGGAACCAACTTGTGTCTGGTCTCATTATGAAAGCAGTATGGTGTACACATACTTATAACTTCTATTTATTTGGCACCATACAACGAAGATGAGAAGCGCATGAATTGCGACAACAAAATGGCGCCCAACGTGGGGCAGATCAGTTTGCATAATTTCCGATTCAAACGCCAGGAGAGGACTTGGCCAAAATTATCAGATGAGGTCATGCCTGTTAAAATAAGGTAAGAAGCTTTAATTCTTACACCTCCTCTGAATCTTTTGCCCAAGTTAATTCTCAAGAGTTGAATTGGTGTTACCGCGATAGAAGGGTTTAAATTATAGCTGATCTGTCCTTTAGAACGAAAGAACCCGTTTGAATATTCCTTCTTTGTGTGGTAGAACGTGCTGAAACTAAGCAGAACGGAAGTTGTTAGACAGCTGATGCATATCCTGTGATGTAGAATTGGATCTCAGCCAAGCTCTGATGAGAGAGTCTTGGACCAAGCTCTGACAAGAGTTTGAAGACTCATGAGTAGTGACCAGGGGTCCACATGAGTGAGTAGGATTAACACCAATTCGATTGGCAGTTATTACGATTGTGTATCCCTACAGAGAGTGTGTAGGATTAACACGAAATTGCATATTAAATAAGCAATTCGAGGTCATTAGGTTGGTGCCCTGAACAAGATATATTGTGGGATCAATACTGTTTAGCTATTATCAGTTTAATAGCAAACAGATATTGTTAAGTGCGTGCCCCACAATAAGGGGCCAATTCTAATGTTACAGGATATAATGAAGAGATGTTAAGAGCAGCTCAGCTGATGAGAGCAAGAGAGGAAAAGTTTCAGTTAAAATAAAGAAAAAGTTAAAAGCATTATATAATACTATGTAGCAGAGATTTTCGGTATTATCCGGAAATGCGTACTATTGTGTATTAAAACAACGTAACTGTATATTAATACAACGTAAGAAGGAAAGTGCAGTACGAGGTAGACTAATTGAAAGATTGTGGAAAGTGTATTGAAGGAAAAGAGAAGTTGGTTGAAGGATAGTAATAGGCTGGTGCAAGTTGAGTAATGGTGAAGATTGTCTATGGAAGTGATTGATAGAAATTGAAGAAAGTGAAGAAATGAAATTAGCAGCATGTCTATGCAAGATGGAGGATTTTGAATCCTATAGAGAACAAAAAGTCTGCCATGTGGCATCCCTTCCCCCACCACATCTGCTGTAACCAATAATGATTATTTTGTGCTTGTAGTTCTACAATAATTCCTTCCTTCCTGTTGTGCTCTAGTGAAACCCCCTCCTCAGGAATTCGATCCCCCCCTCCCTTATGGTGGGGGCTGGTAATTGGGAATGCATCTTTAGACTGTGAAGATCGTAACATGTGTGTTCATATTATAGGTTCCAGTATGTCCCAATTGTATGTTCCACTAGTTTAAAATGTGCCTGCAGTGATTATCCCTATGATGCCAATTGAAAGTGTCCACTCCTATCAATATAGGGACTCTTAGTCCTTATTTAGATATGAATGGAATTCAAATCACAGGAAAATGTGAGATTTCTAACACCATTTAATGATGTATGAAATCTGCTGTATCCATTATGCCCAAATAGTAATAACATCAATTTTACCGATGAGTAGAATTCCCAATTCAGAGGACTTACCTATGCTGGTTTTGTAGTAAAAAAAATATAAAATGGAGAGTTTTCTCATGTTGTTAGTGGGTGTGGGAGGAAGCATTTAAGTGATTATCCTGTCACATTGTCTAAATGTGCATCAGTGCAAGGCAGAGAGTGTGGAGAAAGTTGTCATTAGACTCCAGGAAAGTTGGGTGGATTTGGGCTTTTAAAATACCTTAGAGATGAATGAGAAAATCATAAGTGCTGCCTTTGTGGATGGTTTTGAGGTTCATATGGAAAGGTCTAGTATTAGCTAGGTCTGAGTAAAGTTCACTATAGTCCTCGATGTTGTCCATGTTGTAGAAGTTAAATTGAACAAAGGCCTAAGGCGGGCGTGGCTGCCTATCAGTCCTCACCACAACAAGCGGGGAAGGAAGACTCTGTATGTATTTGCCCACTTCCTTGCCTGTGGGAGGAGCTACAAAAGTTCAGCCCTTCAAGTGCAACACCCATAGGGAATCAACAACCCAGAATCAAATGCTGGATCCCTATTATCTATACAATCCTTAGGATTTGTTTCTATTGCCCCATAGCAAACATGTTCCATGATCTCTCATCATGGCTAAGTGTAGTATTGCATGTGTAGGAGTAGATAGTAATGCAGTTCCTACTCCTTTTTCCAACTGTTCACCGCCTTACAGGTGCACAAATTTAGATCCAACTACTCTGCTGCCTCTGGAAGGGGGAGAGAGTAGTACTGTAGTACCTATAAAAATAAAAATTCTAATTCACATGATTGTCTCCAATTAATAACCAATATTTTTGAGTTTCTGGTAGATAATTTCAGGTTCTTGGAAGATGAATCACATAATGATCAGAATAATGTTTTGGGAACTGGTTCAATGACTACAGTGTTTTTAGCCTTTGACTTTAACATGGTGCTGTATAGGTTTCTGTTAGGAAAATTGTTTTGGAAATGTTTAATTCATCCATGCCCACACTATGTATATGTGCTGTGCCCCTGTCAAAGACAAAGATTATTCCATCCTGAAGTAAATAAAACCTTGTTGATGGTTGAGGGGTAAATAGGACAAGGTGAAGGCAAACCCGAAAGGGAGTTGGGGGGACCTGGTGAAGCAATAAGGAAAGTCCAGCTCTTCGCTGTTTAGGGCGTTGGGAGAGTACCTCACTTTGCCAGTATATTTATATGAGTTGGTAAATTGTGCCTATTCTTGGCTCCTGGACTAGATCTAAAACTTAACTTTTATTCACTTCCTTACTATTAACTCTATGTATATAAAAGTTCCTGGCCGCTTGTCTGACTAACTTTCACTATCACTATTACTTGCGGAGTTATCCTCCACTACAATTGAGGGGGAGAGTCGCGCGCACTATCTACCCTTTACTGGTTTATGTGAAGACAGGTGTAGCGGTCACTCATTTAAAATCACTGCACACTATCCCCCGACATGTTTCGCCTCTGCAGGCGTCTTCAGGGGTATCGGGGTAGGGCGGCGAGGCTATTTAAAGCCTTTGCTCTCCACCTTCTATTACATCATGATTCCATTCACCTATAGAACCTGTTAATGGATAGAGATTTTTTGTTACATTGCTTCGGATTGGGCATAGAAATATGGGGCGTGTGATCCGGCTAACTGCCGCGCATGTCATCGCTCTTAGTCTTTTCTAACTTCATCTCATGCTTTCTGTGCATGTCCTGATACTTAGTGTTTGAGACCTTCTCAGAGTGCATTGCGCATGTCTTTGCACTTAGTTTTTCCTCTTTCCTATGCGATCATAGCGCGCATAGTAATTGGACTGTGCGCTTGCCACAAAAACTTGTCAAAAAACTTGTCTTCCGATTCATTAAGCATCGTATTCCACTGCGCACTCTCCCATACTTTGCTTCTGTACGGGCTTTTTATCTTCAATGCGCATGTCAGCAACCTCGTATGTTTTCTCGATAATTTACCCGTTCTTATCATATGTGGATCCTTATTTAAAGGCATGCTTCTCCACTTCTCATACTCATGATTTCTATCTTTCGGGCTATTTTATATAGGTTGTTTTTACTGGCTGGTTATACAGCATTTTGCAGTTTTAGTTTTTAATGGTTATCAACTCTTATTTACACTATCATATTTGTATATTTTGATTGATTATATAGTTACTATTTTTTATTTATATTTTTATATATTTAAACAGATATTATTTTAAAGAATATCACTGAAGGCTACGGTGCATGTCACTGTACTTGATTTTTCCCTAGATGTTGCCTATTATATTTTATCATAAGATTGATTAAAATTTTGCAATCATGGTTTATCTATTATACAGTAATTCTTCCCTTAATATTTTATTATTATTGGTTTTTATTATTATTAGATTATGATATATACAATCAATTTGAGATTTTATCTATTTAGTATACAGATAGTTTTTAATTTTTGATTTTTGTTTTTTATTATTTTATACACTATGACACTATGATCTTCATGGTACATCGTTTTAAAATTTTTTAAAACTGCTCTTGCATTAATTCCTATGCTAGTTTTCTGTATATAACCACCATTGAATTAGATTATCCCACACTCCATCCTGTTTACCTTTAAATGGATTAATACTTCATCTGTAAAGAAAGGTGAGGAGCTATTACTTATATTATCAGTATTTACATATTTAATATTTTACTCTCTACAATAGTCATTCTCAATAATTTTAGAAAATCTAAAGTTGAACCCTGCTTTTTCATGGAATTCGAGTTATAATCTTTTTTTATAAAACACAAGACTCTTTTTATCAGATCTTGGGCTCTCAACGCTTAGTCAAAAAGGATGCATAGGTAAAACCCTCATTTAGTCCTTTAGGGGCTAGGCTTTTCAATCTATATATCCACTTTGTTTCCTGTTGTTGTAGTTTTCTATCAATGTTACCTCCTCTGGGTCCTGCCTTCACTTTTTGTATACCCCAGAATTTGATAGACTGGGTATCTCCTTTGTGTACAGTTTGTATATGTTTCACCAGTGTTGTGTCCTTTTTGTTCCTTATGTCACTCAGATGTTTAGATATCCGTCTTCTCAGTTCCTGGACTGTTTTGCCAACGTAAATTTTTGGACACGTACAGCTTATCATATATACAACTCCTGTGGTCTTGCAATTTATGTACTCTCTTATTTCATAGGTCCGTTGATCTATCGGATTAACAAAGCACGTTTTTCTCTCCATCTGGGCACAGAACACACAGTCACCACACGGATGCAAGCCCCTCATTGACAGCCAGGTACTTTTATTATCAGTGTTTTTCTGCCACTGAAAATGGCTGTGGACTAGGTTTTGCTTCAAATTGGGTCCTTTCCTGTAAGTGATTGCTGGATACATGGGTAAAACTAGTTTTAAGCCATCATCCGCTCTAAGTATATTCCAATGTTTAGCCAGAATATACTGTATTTTGTTATGCTGCTTATCATAAGTTCCAATGCATCTTATTATGGGATCTTGTTGGTTACTTTTTTCTTTTAAGAGGTCTACTCTATCAATTGCTTTAGCTTTGCGATAGGCCTTGTGGAGAATCTTCTTGGGATATCCTTTATCTAGAAAACGATTATACTGCACTCTGCTTTCTACTTCAAAAGCCTCCTCCGTGGAGGAATTTCTTCTGGCCCTGATATATTGGCCAAATGGTATCCCTCTTCTTAGGGGGAGTGGATGGTAGCTTTGCCACAATAGAAAACTATTTGTAGAGGTAGCCTTCCTATGTACCATTGTGTTTATTTGGCCATCTGGTTGAATCTTTATAGTGAGGTCCAAAAAATTTATACTCGTCTTGCTGATCTCTGAAGTGAATTTTAGACCTATTGTGTTCTCTTTTAAATAAGATACAAACTCGTGAAATTGTGTTTCTGTGCCCTCCCAAAAAATCAAAATATCATCTATGAACCGTGCCCAAATTAATATGTGCTGAGTGAATGGAGAATTGTTATCTGTGAATACTGTCTGTTCCTCCCACCATCCAAGAAATAAATTTGCAAAATTTGGTGCGCAAATCGTCCCCATTGCGGTACCGGTGATCTGTAAATAATATTTGCCATCATACATGAAATAATTATGTGTCAATAAAAATTTTAGAAGTGTAAGGGTGAATGCATTATGCTCTTGATATTGTGTCCCCTTGGTGCTTAAAAAATACTCGATGGCTTTTAGTCCCAATTCATGGTTGATACTTGTATATAATGCTTCCACATCCAGGCTCGCAATGTAAATACTCTCTTTAACCTGTACATCCTGTAGTTTTTTTAAAACGTCCTTTGTATCCTTAAGATACGATGACAATCCTGGTACAAATGGTGATATAATTGTATCTATATATTGACTGATACCTTCACAGAGGCTGTCGTTCCCAGACACTATAGGTCTTCCTGGTATAGGTCTTCTTTCTTTATGAATTTTTGGAATTGCATAAAATGTCGCTGTCGTCGGTTTAGGATTGAAAATTGCTTTAAATTCATCTCTTGTTAGTAGTTGTTTTTCAATTGCAGATTGTAGAATACTTTTGAGTTCACTCACATATTGTTCTGTAGGGTTACTCACTAATTTTTTATATGTATTAATATCTTTCAGAAGGGTTGAAACCATTTCATTATAGTCAGATTTGTCCATTATAACCACATTCCCACCTTTATCAGATGGTTTAATTTCTATATGATTATTGTTTTTCTATTGATCTAGTGCTTCATTTTCTTCCCTTGTTAGGTTGACATATTCCCTACTGGATCGCTTCACCTTCTGGAGATCCTCAGTCACTAGATCTACAAAGGTTTGTATATTGCTATACTTTGAGAAAGGGGGGTAAAGGTGGTTCGTGGGGACAATTTAGAAAAGGGGGCTTGGGGATGATGTCCTTCATTCTCTTCTATGAGTGTCACCAGAGTTTGTATTGCCTCCTGTTCTCTCTGTCTGATTACATATGGATCATTTTGTTTATGTTTAAATTCTTTATGTAAAGCCAGTTTCCTAGCAAACAGATTTATATCTTTAACCCAGGTGAAGCAATCAAACTCTGGAGATGGTACAAATGATAGACCCTTCTTTTGGATTTGTTCTTGTTCTACACTAAGAATGATTGTAGACAAATTAACAATCTGCATTTTTTCTCTTCTGATATCATGTTCAGAATTGGCAATAGTTTGTAACTGTACTTGTTCCCTTAATTCAAGATTTACTAAATGCTCACAGTGGCTGAGCATTATGTTTTGGGTATTTGAAATGTCCATTTGTCGTGATCTTTGGCCTGCATTGCTGTTCCTAAAAAGGAGTTACACTTCACAAAGGTCTTTACGACCACAAACCCTTTTAGGGCGTCCTGACTAGTATTATTAAAACGTAACTTTTATTTATAAACTACAAAAACGACATAAGAAAAGAAAAATTGTTTTAAAACTATCAGGGCATCAGGGGATAATGTAGTTATTTTTCACTTGTTATCCACCTTAATCCAGTCACCCACTTATGGGGTATACTAGATTCGGCACTATGGGTTATTGATCTCAATACATATTATTAATGACTTTATTCAGGTAGCTCATTTGGGCCATTCCAAATAGGTTGGGTGTATGCAGCAGTTGGTACACTTCCTTTTGTGTATTAAACAGTGTGTAACTACTGCTTAACTCCTTGCAACACAGTGTCAGCAATTCACTCAGCCCAGTGTTTGTTAGTATTCACAAATCACTGACAGGCGCTCATGTAGCACTTCTCATACATCCAACACATTGTTGCCAATTTAACTATGCAACATTGGCCACTCAATCACGCTCAATGTCTGTTTGGTTTACTGCGCAGACATTTCTGACTGCTGCTGCACGTGTTGTAACTACTAAATAGGACTGCTGCTGCATGTTGCTCCCAACAACTCCACACCTACCTATTCTAAACATGCGGTGGATCTATTATGTCCTCATTTTTTGTCTGATCCGAATTTGCCCTGTCTAAAAGATATGGCACACTATAACCCCTCCCGACATGTTTCACCGCTGCTGCGGCTTCGTCAGGGGAGTTGGGGCTATACTAGTGTGCCGCGCGCTCCCAGTGACGTCCTTTTATGCACCTTTACATTACCCAGCCTGCACCTCCACTCCCAATCTTCAGACTGCTCCAATCGATTACCGCTCATCTCCACCAGACCAAACCAATCGAACGCTGCATTAGGGATCCGTTACTGACAACAGAGAATTACTCATGGATATTAGTTCATCCTTTAGTGCAATGAAGCACTTGATAAATTGGGGCCGCATAAGCCTTGCCTTAAATGTTCATTCATGTATTCCTAAAAGTTTATTTTATGATAATAGTCAATCCAAAAAAAAGCAACATCTTAATTCCTGCCAATCACTCATCTGCCCCCTTAATAAAAAGTAAAATATTCAAAATAAATGATCTAGGACCTACTGTAATAGCAAACTACTGATGTAATTGAGCTTTGAAAGTACATTAAGGTACATAGCTATTATATAATAGAGTGGGGTATAGATGCTATTATACAATATAGAGTACATGGGATATAGGGCCCCTACAGAAGACAAATAAACAACTAAAAATCAATAAATAATTAAAAAGGCTGTAGAACATTGCATAACTATGTTATGTATCCATACTGTACCAATAAATATGGCAAATTGATATAAGGTTGAATTGTATTTGGAATATATACCTTATGCTATAGAACAGTAATTGCTTCACGAAATGTCTGAATTAAATAAATGTTACTGGCAATTAATAAAAATATAAAGGAATATAAAAAATACAATATATATATATAAAATATAAAAAAATAAAAAAAATAAAAAATGAGCAATTTAGTACTGTGTATTTTTCATAAAATAATGTGGGAATTTTTAAAAAATCATGACAGTTCAATTAGGGCAGTACTATGAGAATCCTATTATCATAAAATAAACTTTTAGGAATACATGAATGAACATTTAAGGCAAGGCTTATGCAGCCCCAATTTATCAAGTGCTTCATTGCACTAAAGGATGAACTAATATCCATGAGTAATTCTCTGTTGTCAGTAACGGATCCCTAATGCAGCGTTCGATTGGTTTGGTCTGGTGGAGATGAGCGGTAATCGATTGGAGCAGTCTGAAGATTGGGAGTGGAGGTGCAGGCTGGGTAATGTAAAGGTGCATAAAAGGACGTCACTGGGAGCGCGCGGCACACTAGTATAGCCCCAACTCCCTGACGAAGCCGCAGCAGCGGTGAAACATGTCGGGAGGGGTTATAGTGTGCCATATCTTTTAGACAGGGCAAATTCGGATCAGACAAAAAATGAGGACATAATAGATCCACCGCATGTTTAGAATAGGTAGGTGTGGAGTTGTTGGGAGCAACATGTGCAGCAGCAGTCCTATTTAGTAGTTACAACACGTGCAGCAGCAGTCAGAAATGTCTGCGCAGTAAACCAAACAGACATTGAGCGTGATTGAGTGGCCAATGTGTGCATAGTTAAATTGGCAACAATGTGTTGGATGTATGAGAAGTGCTACATGAGCGCCTGTCAGTGATTTGTGAATACTAACAAACACTGGGCTGAGTGAATTGCTGACACTGTGTTGCAAGGAGTTAAGCAGTAGTTACACACTGTTTAATACACAAAAGGAAGTGTACCAACTGCTGCATACACCCAACCTATTTGGAATGGCCCAAATGAGCTACCTGAATAAAGTCATTAATAATATGTATTGAGATCAATAACCCATAGTGCCGAATCTAGTATACCCCATAAGTGGGTGACTGGATTAAGGTGGATAACAAGTGAAAAATAACTACATTATCCCCTGATGCCCTGATAGTTTTAAAACAATTTTTCTTTTCTTATGTCGTTTTTGTAGTTTATAAATAAAAGTTACGTTTTAATAATACTAGTCAGGACGCCCTAAAAGGGTTTGTGGTCGTAAAGACCTTTGTGAAGTGTAACTCCTTTTTTAGGAACAGCAATGCAGGCCAAAGATCACGACAAATGGACATTTCAAATACCCAAAACATAATGCTCAGCCACTGTGAGCATTTAGTAAATCTTGAATTAAGGGAACAAGTACAGTTACAAACTATTGCCAATTCTGAACATGATATCAGAAGAGAAAAAATGCAGATTGTTAATTTGTCTACAATCATTCTTAGTGTAGAACAAGAACAAATCCAAAAGAAGGGTCTATCATTTGTACCATCTCCAGAGTTTGATTGCTTCACCTGGGTTAAAGATATAAATCTGTTTGCTAGGAAACTGGCTTTACATAAAGAATTTAAACATAAACAAAATGATCCATATGTAATCAGACAGAGAGAACAGGAGGCAATACAAACTCTGGTGACACTCATAGAAGAGAATGAAGGACATCATCCCCAAGCCCCCTTTTCTAAATTGTCCCCACGAACCACCTTTACCCCCCTTTCTCAAAGTATAGCAATATACAAACCTTTGTAGATCTAGTGACTGAGGATCTCCAGAAGGTGAAGCGATCCAGTAGGGAATATGTCAACCTAACAAGGGAAGAAAATGAAGCACTAGATCAATAGAAAAACAATAATCATATAGAAATTAAACCATCTGATAAAGGTGGGAATGTGGTTATAATGGACAAATCTGACTATAATGAAATGGTTTCAACCCTTCTGAAAGATATTAATACATATAAAAATTAGTGAGTAACCCTACAGAACAATATGTGAGTGAACTCAAAAGTATTCTACAATCTGCAATTGAAAAACAACTACTAACAAGAGATGAATTTAAAGCAATTTTCAATCCTAAACCGACGACAGCGACATTTTATGCAATTCCAAAATTCATAAAGAAAGAAGACCTATACCAGGAAGACCTATAGTGTCTGGGAACGACAGCCTCTGTGAAGGTATCAGTCAATATATAGATACAATTATATCACCATTTGTACCAGGATTGTCATCGTATCTTAAGGATACAAAGGGCGTTTTAAAAAACTACAGGATGTACAGGTTAAAGAGAGTATTTACATTGCGAGCCTGGATGTGGAAGCATTATATACAAGTATCAACCATGAATTGGGACTAAAAGCCATCGAGTATTTTTAAGCACCAAGGGGACACAATATCAAGAGCATAATGCATTCACCCTTACACTTCTAAAATTTTTATTGACACATAATTATTTCATGTATGATGGCAAATATTATTTACAGATCACCGGTACCGCAATGGGGACGATTTGCGCACCAAATTTTGCAAATTTATTTCTTGGATGGTGGGAGGAACAGACAGTATTCACAGATAACAATTCTCCATTCACTCAGCACATATTAATTTGGGCACGGTTCATAGATGATATTTTGATTTTTGGGAGGGCACAGAAACACAATTTCACGAGTTTGTATCTTATTTAAAAGAGAACACAATAGGTCTAAAATTCACTTCAGAGATCAGCAAGACGAGTATAAATTTTTTGGACCTCACTATAAAGATTCAACCAGATGGCCAAATAAACACAATGGTACATAGGAAGGCTACCTCTACAAATAGTTTTCTATTGTGGCAAAGCTACCATCCACTCCCCCTAAGAAGAGGGATACCATTTGGCCAATATATCAGGGCCAGAAGAAATTCCTCCACGGAGGAGGCTTTTGAAGTAGAAAGCAGAGTGCTGTATAATCGTTTTCTAGATAAAGGATATCCCAAGAAGATTCTCCACAAGGCCTATCGCAAAGCTAAAGCAATTGATAGAGTAGACCTCTTAAAAGAAAAAAGTAACCAACAAGATCCCATAATAAGATGCATTGGAACTTATGATAAGCAGCATAACAAAATACAGTATATTCTGGCTAAACATTGGAATATACTTAGAGCGGATGATGACTTAAAACTAGTTTTACCCACGTATCCAGCAATCACTTACAGGAAAGGACCCAATTTGAAGCAAAACCTAGTCCACAGCCATTTTCAGTGGCAGAAATACACTGATAATAAAAGTACCTGGCTGTCAATGAGGGGCTCGCATCCGTGTGGTGACTGTGTGTTCTGTGCCCAGATGGAGAGAAAAACGTGATTTGTTAATCCGATAGATCAACGGACCTATGAAATAAGAGAGTACATAAATTGCAAGACCACAGGAGTTGTATATATGATAAGCTGTACGTGTCCAAAAATTTACGTTGGCAAAACAGTCCAGGAACTGAGAAGACGGATATCTAAACATCTGAGTGACATAAGGAACAAAAAGGACACAACACTGGTAAAACATATAGAAACTGTACACAAAGGAGATACCCAGTCTATCAAATTCTGGGGTATACAAAAAGTGAAGGCAGGACCCAGAGGAGGTAACATTGATAGAAAACTACAGCAACAGGAAACAAAGTGGATATATAGATTGAAAAGCCTAGCCCCTAAAGGACTAAATAAGGGTTTTACCTATGCATCCTTTTTGACTAAGCATTGAGAGCCCAAGATCTGATAAAAAGAGTCTTGTGTTTTATAAAAAAGATTATAACTCGAATTCCATGAAAAAGCAGGGTTCAACAAATTATTGAGAATGACTATTGTAGAGAGTAAAATATTAAATATGTAAATACCGATAATATAAGTAATAGCCCCTCACCTTTCTTTACAGATGACGTATTAATCCATTTAAAGGTAAACAGGATGGAGTGTGGGATAATCTAATTCAATGGTGGTTAAATACAGAAAACAAGCATAGGAATTAATGCAAGAGCAGTTTTAAAAAATTTTAAAACGATGTACCATGAAGATCATAGTGTCATAGTGTATAAAATAATAAAAAACAAAAATCAAAAACTAAAAACTATCTGTATACTAAATAGATAAAATCTCAAATTGATTGTATATCATAATCTAATAATAATAAAAACCAATAATAATAAAATATTAAGGGAAGAATTACTGTATAATAGATAAACCATGATTGCAAAATTTTAATCAATCTTATGATAAAATATAATAGGCAACATCTAGGGAAAAATCAAGTACAGTGACATGCACCGTAGCCTTCAATGATATCCATTAAAATAATATCTGTTTAAATATATAAAAATATAAATAAAAAATATACAAATATGATAGTGAAAATAAGAGTTGATAACCATTAAAAACTAAAACTGCAAAATGCTGTATAACCAGCCAGTAAAAACAACCTATATAAAATAGCCCGAAAGATAGAAATCATGAGTATGAGAAGTGGAGAAGCATGCCTTTAAATAAGGATCCACATATGATAAGAACGGGTAAATTATCGAGAAAACATACGAGGTTGCTGACATGCGCATTGAAGATAAAAAGCCCGTACAGAAGCAAAGTATGGGAGAGTGCGCAGTGGAATACGATGCTTAATGAATCGGAAGACAAGTTTTTTGACAAGTTTTTGTGGCATGCGCGCAGTCCATTCACTATGCGCGCTATGATCGCATAGGAAAGAGGAAAAACTAAGTGCAAAGACATGCGCAATGCACTCTGAGAAGGTCTCAAACACTAAGTATCAGGACATGCGCAGAAAGCATGAGATGAAGTTAGAAAAGACTAAGAGCGATGACATGCGCGGCAGTTAGCCGGATCACACGCCCCATATTTCTATGCCCAATCCGAAGCAATGTAACAAAAAATCTCTATCCATTAACAGGTTCTATAGGTGAATGGAATCATGATGTAATAGAAGGTGGAGAGCAAAGGCTTTAAATAGCCTCGCCGCCCTACCCCGATACCCCTGAAGACGCCTGCAGAGGCGAAACATGTCGGGGGATAGTGTGCAGTGATTTTAAATGAGTGACCGCTACACCTGTCTTCACATAAACCAGTAAAGGGTAGATAGTGCGCGCGACTCTCCCCCTCAATTGTAGTGGAGGATAACTCCGCAAGTAATAGTGATAGTGAAAGTTAGTCAGACAAGCGGCCAGGAACTTTTATATACATAGAGTTAATAGTAAGGAAGTGAATAAAAGTTAAGTTTTAGATCTAGTCCAGGAGCCAAGAGTAGGCACAATTTACCAACTCATATAAATATATTAATGGCCTCTGCTCTCTGGAGGGAATGTTGATATAATATATGCCTCACTTTGCCAGTTCACCTTTGGTCTATTTCTCGCAAAAAGGAGGGATTTGAGAGAGATAAGTTTTATATATATATATATATATATATATATATATGTATATATATTAATTAGTGAAAATCACACACATTTTTGTCCACAAGATGGCCACTATCCAAATGTGTGTGTAAGGTCACTGTGAAGGGGGAGTGGGAATTAGGTTGCAGTTTTCAAATCTACCTATGAACTCAGAGTTGATGTTGCTGAAACCACTCCTAAAAAGTTAAGGAGCCAATTACCTTTTCTTAAGGAACACCCCTTATGTGATGTCATGTCTGCTATTTAAGTGAACATAGTTTTGAATAAAGCTCTTTTGGCTTGGGGGATGAGAAGTGCTTTGAATGGAACCAACTTGTATCTGGTCTCATTATGAAAGCAGTATGGTGTACACATCCTTATAACTTCTATTTATTTGGCACCACACAAAGAAGATGAGTAGTGCATGAATTGCGACAACATTGCCTAAAATAAGACACTTTATCTGTACACTTTAATCTAATTTCAGTTGCATGCCAGCCAGTGTGTGTGTGTCAGGCCCACAGACTGTAGTGTGCCCTCTGCCAGTGCTGCCCATCAATCATACCGTGCGGCACAGGACGTTGCCTAAAATAAGTCACTTTATCTGTACACTTTAATCTAATTTCAGTTGCCTGCCGGCCAGTGTGTGTGTGTCAGGCCCACAGACTGTAGTGTGCCCTCTGCTAGTGCCCAACATGCGTAGTACCACTTATCTAAAAAACAAATGACAGACAGAGGCAGGCCACCCCGCAGGGGCCGTCGTGGTCGTGGTGCTGTGATTTCCACTGGCCCTGGAATAATGCCCAGAGGCCACGTACCCTGAACCCAAAAAATTCTGAGGACATAGTTGACTGGCTTAGACATGACACCCAATCTTCAACAGCTTCCGCTAAGAACCTTGACGCACCATCCTCCTCCAGCTCAGCTTCGGTCACCTGCTCTCAAGTTACCATGCTCCCGCACGCTGCCACCACCACCACTACCACCACAGCCACCACAGCCGCTTCACTTGATCCATCAGAGGAGTTATTTACAGATCAGTTGGATGCAATTAGTGATGCGCAACCATTATTGCCAGATGATGTAGATTACAGGGATATGTCTCAGTCAGGCAGGATTACACACACAGACGTACAGTGTGATGATGATCAAGATGATGTTGTACCCGCTGCTGCTTCCTTTGCTGAGGTGTCAGATACAACTGAAGCAGTTGATGATGACGATGTGTCCATGGATGCCACGTAGGTGCCTGCTCGAAGAGAAGAAGAGGGGGAAAGTTCAGAAAGGGAGATAGAGAGAGACGAGTTGGAAGCTGAGGGAGGTCGTCGCAAGGAGTTAGTGGCACAGTCAGACAGCATGTATCGGCACCCAAGGTCAGCCAGACAGCACGCCAGTCAACGCATGCTGTTGCCACCACCAGAATGCCATCATTGCAAAGTTCAGCAGTGTGGCATTTTTTTTGTGTGTCTGCCTCTGATAACAGCAATGCCATTTGCAACCTGTGCCAAAAGAAACGTTGTGGAAAGTCCAACACCCACCTCGGTACAACTGCTTTGCGAAGGCACATGATCTCACATCACAAACGCCAATGGGATCAACATATGCGTACAAGCAGCACACAAACCACCATCCTCCTCCTGGTCCAGCATCTTCAGCCACGTAAACCACTGCTGTCCTCCTTGCCCCCTCTCAACCACCCGCCACTCCACCTCTCACCTTCAGCAGTTCCATCTCATCTGCCCACAGTCAGGTGTCTGTCAAGGAAATGTTTGAGCGTAAGAAGCCAATGTCACAGAGTCACCCCCTTGCCCGGCATCTGACAGCTGGCTTGAAGGAACTCTTAGCCTGCCAGCTTTTACCATACCAGCTGGTGGAGTCTGAGGCCTTCAAAAAATTTGTCGCTATTGGGACACCACAGTGGAAGGTACCCGGACAAATTTTTTTTTCAAAAAAGGCAATCCCAAACCTCTACTATGTTACTGAAAAGGAAGTCATGGCATCTCTGGCATACAGTGTTGGGGCAAGGGTCCATCTGACCACTGATACCTGGTCTACAAAGCATGGTCAGGGCAGGTATATCACGTACACTGCGCATTGGGTCAACCTGCTGACGGCTGACAAGCATGGAATGCGTGGCTCCGCAGCGGAGTTGGTAACACCGCCACGACTTGCAGGCAGGCCTACTGCCACCTCCTCTACTCCTCCTACTCCATCCTCTTCGATATCCTCCTCGGCTCAGTCCTCTTCTGCTGTGGCGTCTGGCTGCACATCAACTGAATCCCCCCAGCTCCCCAGTGGCTATTCCACATCCCGGATACGACAGTGTCACGCTGTCTTGGGGTTGACTTGCCTGAAAGCATAGAGCCACACAGGACCAGCACTCCTGTCCCCCCTGAACACACAGATGGATCAGTGACTGACCCCGCACCAACTGGAGATCGGCAAAGTGGTGTGTGACAATGGAACAAATTGTTGTCGGCTTGAATTTGGGCAAGTTGTCACATGTGCCGTGCATGGCACATGTGTTGAATCTCATCGTACAACGCTTTGTGTCTAAGTACCCAGGCTTACAGGACGTCCTCAAGCAGGCCAGGAAGGTGTGTGGCCATTTCAGGCGTTCCTACACGACCATGGCGCACTTTTCCGATATTCAGCGGCGAAACAACATTCCAGTGAGGCGCTTGATTTGCAACAGCCCGACACGTTGGAATTCAACACTCCTAATGTTCGACCGCCTGCTTCAACAGGAAAAAGCCGTCAACGAGTTTTTGTATGACCTGGGTGCTAGGACAGCCTCTGCAGAGCTGGGAATTTATTTGCCATGTTACTGGACGCTCATGCGCAATGCCTGTAGGCTCATGCGTCCTTTTGAGGCACCATCAGCGACCTCATCCCATTTGTTTTCCTCCTGGAGCGTGCCCTGCGAAGAGTGCTGGATCAGGCTGTAGATGAGCGTGAAGAGGAAGAGGAAGATTTGTGGTCACCATCAGCACCAGAAACAGCCTTGTCATCATCGCTTGCCGGACCTGCGGCAATGCTGGAAGAGGAGTATGAGGAAGAGGAGTCAGAGGAGGAATGTGGCTTTGAGGAGGAGAAAGACCAACCACAGCAGGCACCCCAAGGTGCTCGTTGTTGTCACCTATCTGGGACCCGTGGTGTTGTACGTGGCTGGGGGGAAGAACAGACCGTAAATGACATCAGTGAGGACAAGGAACGGGAAATGAGTAGCTCTGCATCCAACCTTGTGCAAATGGGGTCTTTCATGCTGTCATGTCTGTTGAGGGACCCTCGTATAAAAAGGATGAAGGAGAACGACCTGTACTTGGTGGCCACGCTACTAGACCCCCGGAATACACAGAAAGTGGCAGAAACGTTACCAAATTACCGAAAGTCGGAAAGGATGCAGCAGTTCAAAACCAAACTAAAAAATATGCTTTACACAGCTTATAAGGGGGATGTCACAGCACAACGGAAATCTAACTGGGGAAGAGGTGAATGTAATCCTCCTCCTACCATGGCGACAAGGACTGGACGATTTACAGATGTGTTGCTGATGGAGGACATGCGGAGCTTTTTGAGTCCTACACATCGCCACAGCCCTTCGGGATCCAGCCTTAGAGAACGACTCGACCGACAGGTAGCAGACTACCTCACCTTAACAGCAGATATTGACACTCTGAGGAGCGATGAACCCCTTCACTACTGGGTGTGCAGGCTTGACCTGTGGCCTGAGCTATCCCAGTTTGCGATAGAACTTCTGGCCTGCCCTGCTTCAAGTGTCCTGTCAGAAAGGACCTTCAGTGCAGCAGGAGGCATTGTCACTGACAAGAGACGTCGCCTCGGTCAAAAAAGTGTTGATTACCTCACCTTCATAAAGATGAATGAGGCATGGATCCCGAAGGGACTGACAGTAGGGGATACAATTGACTAACAAAAGGCCTGATGACATGTCTTGGCCTCAAAATGGTCCCCACGCTGCTGTATTTAATGTCTGCATACCGGATGACTTTCGTGAATTCTCCGCCACCAACTAGGGTTCAAGCCGCAATGTTTTAGTCACTTTTCTGCCTGGAAGACATCAATTTTTCCGGCCGCTGCTACAATAGCGGCTGCAACAATGCCATTATTTTTCAGGCATGTGTACATGCCTAATTTTTCTGTCCTATGGTGCAGCACTGTGGCTGCAAAAACAAAAAAAAAAAAAAAAAAAGGCACATACATGTGTCAATTACCCTTCGTGATCGTTACCTTGTTGTGGTGAAGAGGCTTGCGTATCACAATGAAGCAATCATCACCTCTTAGAGTGTGTTGGCAATGTTGCCACACCCCAGATGATAAGGCCGTTGCTTCATTATGGTCAGACCAAAAGAGACCGGCTGGATAATATTTAATAGATAAAACATTAATTTACCTTTTTTTTTTAAAAGTTGTATGGGTTTTTAATACATAAAATAAAAAATCATAATAAAGTCTCTTAATAGTTTATTAGAAATAATGTAGACAATTATAAAAATCCCCATCAATTCCAATACAAAGCAAGTACAGAGCTCAGAACTAAATTATTTCATGATGTCGTAATGGTTCGTTAATTCGACAATGGTTAATCAATTTGACACACGTCCCCGGATAGGGTACGTAACAGGGATTAAATTGATAGGAATAGTACTAGTTAAGACACCACTCATATAGGGTGTCACATTGCTCTGTGCACGCGCAGTGCCCCAATTTGGGAGTAAGAGGACCGACCAAGCTGCTTTTTCCATCTCCCGGTTCCTAAATTCAATTCAGTTTGGTGTATGAGAGTTTGGTCTGTCACTGTGAAGGCAGTCGAAGGTACCCAGCCTAAAAAATTTTTCACAAAAGACAATCCCTGATATGGGACGTAACAGGGATTAAACTGATAGGAATAGTACTAGTTAAGACACCACTCATATCGGGTGTGACAGTAAATTGCACGGCGCAGACGCAGTGACCGTGGATTAAAACAAAGGGGAGGGAGCCAGCGTTTTTTTTAACCATCTCCCCGTTTGAAAAATCAATTCAATAAATGGACCCCAGATTGGGGACGTAACAGGGATTAAACTGATAAGAATAGTACTAGTTAACACACCACTCATACAGTGTGGCAGAGTACATTGCACGGCACACGCGCAGTGCCCCAAATTGGAAGTAACAAGAAGGACGCACACAGATAAATCACATTTCTGCAAGGAGTTTGTCAACTTTTAACAACTGTTTGCGGGTGTCTAATCCATTCAATACACGTCCTGATAGGGGACGTAACAGGGATTAAACTGATGAGAATAGTAATACAGAAAATACCACTCATATCGGATGTGACAGTAAATCGCATGGCGCAGACGCAGTGACCGTGGATTAAAACAAAGGGGAGGGAGCCAGCGGTTTTTTTAACCATCTCCCCGTTCGAAAAATCTATTCAATAAATGGACCCCAGATTGGGGATGTAACAGGGATTAAACTGATGAGAAGAGAACTACAGAAAATAACACTCATATCGGGTGTGAGAGTAAATTGCACGGCGCAGACGCAGTGACCGACCGTGGATTAAAATAAAGGGGAGGGAGCCAGTATTTTTTTAACCATCTCCCCGTTCGAAAAATCAATTCAATTCACCCTTGGTGTTGTACTTAGCTGGGTGGAGGAGGAAACCTTCAATGACATCACCGGGACATGGCTAGCTTGGTATCCAACCTTGTGCAAATGGGGAGTTTACGGTTGTGCAAATGGACTGTTTGCGGTTGTTTGCAGATCATACCTGATCGTATACACACACTCGATGTTTTAAACCACGTTGTTCAAAAAAATTTAGGATTGTTAGGTGATTTATGCCTTTTATAGATTAAAACCCAACTCTGCTTCAACTATGTAATTTTCAATGGGAGTTTTGCCATGGATCCCCCTGCGGCATGCCACAGTCCAGGTGTTAGTCCCCTTGAAACAACTTTTCCATCACTATTGTGGCCTGAAAGAGTCCCTGTGGGTTTTAAAATTCGCCTGCCTATTGAAGTCTATGGCGGTTCGCCCGGTTCACCCGTTCGCGAACAGTTGCGGAAGTTCGCGTTCGCCGTTCGCGACGTAAAATTTTATGTTCGACATCACTAGTGGTGCAGTGTGTGATATGTGTGATGTATGAGGTGCAGTGTGTGATGTATGCGGTGCATTGTGTGCTTTATGTAGTGCAGTGTGTGTGTAATGTATGTGGTGCTGTGTGTGTAATGTATGTGGTGCAGTATGTGATGTAGTGTGTGATGTATGTGGTGCAGACACATAGGGGCACATTTATTAAGACTGGCGTTTTAGATCCCAGTCTTAATAAAGCCTAATTGTTGGCGGTGGATTGCCGAAGTTATGTAGAGGCTCTGGCCTCTTCATAGCTTCGGCGTATCCAGCGCCACCTCTAAATGTAAGACAGCTTCCGAGCTGTCTTATATTTAGACCTTTTTCTACGTCTTAAACAGGCGTAGAGAATGGTAAATAAGATGCCCACTTTTTTAAACCTGGCAAAAGCAGGTTGTGCTGCAATCTGTGTCTGAAATACGCCTAATTTAGGTGTATTTCAGCTTGATAAATGACCCTTATACTGTACATGACCCTTAAACAAATTCAGACTCATCCAAACCAAACACCCTAAAGTAATGCAGATCTCAGTTCAGACCGACTAAATAAACACATTCACCAGGCAAGCATTGGGAACAGACTCTCTAAATAAATCAATGAACCACCAGTTTAGTATAAGCAGGCCCTTGGGTCCTCCTGATCCAACTAGTAACTCTGTCTTGCTGAGGCAGACTCCCTAAAAAAATAAAGATCCCAAACTAAATATATATCCCCTGACCCCCTAAATAAATACAGATCCCAGAACAGGCCCCCTAAATAAAAACTGTAGCCCAGGCTCTAGATAATCACCTCTCCTTGTTCCTGCAGTCTTAGGCCATTTTCACAGAGTCAGTGTTTCGTTAGTGTTTGATTAGTGATTGTGAGTCAAATCCAGGAGTGAAGGCTATACAGAATTAATGTATAATGGAAACATTTACTCCTTTTCTGTGTTTTTGACCTTGCTTTGGCTCACAATCACAAATGCAAATCACTAATCAAACCCTGGCCAAACACTGACTGTGTGACAGTGGCCTTAATTTGTGGTAACATTGCAGAGAACATCCTGAGTTGAGTATTTACAGTTTTTGCAGACTATACTTGATTAACAATGCAAAATCAATGCAATTCAGTGTATTAAAGAGATTGTTCACCTCTTTGATGTTTTTTACATACTCCACAGCATGAGTGGACCAATGGTGATTGGTGATTATCATTCTTACTTGATCCTGCCACTGGGTTTCTGATCCATTGCTGCCCTGCCATCTCTGAAGGTTCCAGGTATCCCTGCTTTAACATCTGGTTTGATGTGGGGCATGTGACCACTGCAGCCAATGACTGGCTGCAGCGGTGATGTGTCACCTGTGTGGCATGTGACCCAGTGATGTGCTGCATAGATGACACGTGTCACCTGTACTGCATGGCACCCAGTGACGTGCTGCATGGGTGACCCCCTTTAATAATATATATGTCACTTCTTTTTTTTTGTGTAGATGTTAAATATGCATTGCATTTTTGGAATTTTTTGGGGAATTCTTACATGAGTTGGAATCTATAGAAGATGTAAAGAAACAACAAACTGAAAAGTCTCAGAATTTTTCATCATGGCAGGAGGTGAGTTTTTTGCAATTTCACTTATTTTAATAATAAGTAAAAGATAGAAAATAACTCCAGTTGTAATAGGCCAATTTCAGATCAGCGTGCCCATTGTGTGAAACATGCTTCATGTGGGAACACTTTTTTTGTGACATAAGCACACAGCATTATAATGATTTATAATGTTATATGTCTCTGCCTTACATTGCTGTAATTATTTGTACTGATGGCATTATGTGAGTACAAATCATTGCTGCAGAGGTCAGGCAGGGACACTAAGCATTATAAATCAGTGTCATTATAAATCAGTGGACACGCTTGTCTGAAATTAGCCTTAAAAAAAGTCTGTTGCTATCATAGTCAGATTTACACTGGACCCAATGCTTTGTGTGGAAGCCTCCCCATATTATAAGCTTAGCTGAGGGTGCCACAACTGATGCTGCAATGCTGGGAAAAACAATTTGTAATTTGTATGTTAATGAGCTCTAAACCTGCATTTGGCAGGACCAACCTCTCAATGTATGGTAGCTCTTTCCTTTCCCAGCCCGCTCCTTCACAGGGCCAGGCTTCTGAATTATCATAGCAACTAGCTCTGCCAATCACATAGGATAGCCAGGGGCTGGGAGATGAAAGCAGCATATCTACTGTGCATTGAGCAGCTCAGGCCTGCCCGCACTATAACAGGGGTCCCCAACCACCGGGCTGCTGACCAGTACCGGGCGATGGACCAACTGGTACTGGTCCGTGGGGAGTGCTGTTGTTGAGCGGTGGGATGGAATCTATTTGTTTCTTTGCCCCACCGTTTAGCTTTATAGGCTGAAAGCCGCCAGGCTGAGGCAGCCCTTTGAGGTAGGACTAACATGCAGGAAGTCAGAATTACATTATCTTGACCTCCTGCGCTGGGTTACAGGCAGCGTGACGACGTCATTACGCCACCATATGCCAAAGGTATTTTGCTATTTTTATTCACTTGTTTTATGGACACTACTGGAGTCACTATATCTAAAGAGGCACTACTTGGAGGGCAGGCTATATTTTAAGAGACCACTTCATTTAAAGAGGCAACCACTGGGGGACATTATACATAAAGAGGCCACAACTGGGGGCAGTATATGTAAAGAGGGCACTACTAGTAGTCATTATATGTAAAGAGGCAACCACTGGGGGACATTATACATAAAGAGGCCACAACTGGGGGCAGTATATGTAAAGAGGGCACTACTAGTAGTCATTATATGTAAAGAGGAAACTACTGGGGGGCATTATATGTAAAGAGGCCACTACTGTACAGACTGCACTACTAGGGGTCATTATATGTAAAGAGGACACTACCGGGGGGGGGGGGGGGCAATTATATGTACGGGGGGCTAATGAGGGAAGACTACCAAGTAGGCATATAAAAGAAAGCATTAATACTAAATAGGTGTGTTAAATTATGCAGAACAAGGTTGTGGTCAGGAGATGTCATTATGGTGATCTGTGCAGGACTGGAGAAAAAAAGGAAAGAAAATGACTCCAGCCAGAGGATACATTACCTGTAAGTCAGTCAGTAATATGGGGAAGCAGCCCTAAAACGCATTGGAATGAGTTTAAAACTGATTATGGTGGTGACAAGCTCCTTTTAAATTATACATTTCTGGCTTTTTTACTTTTCGGTATCATATTCTAAGAGCCATAACTTTTTTAATTTTTACATCAAAGGATCTGTATAAATGCTTGTTCATGGGACGAGTTGTATTTTTCATTTTTTCAGAATAGTTTCTATTAGTTTTATGTTAATTGTGCAATGTGAGTGCAATTCATCTCTTTCTATATTGTGAGTGCAATTCATCTCTTTCTATAAAGGTGTATTAAAAACAAATATATTTGCTGTAATCATCCATGATAAAAGTATGTTTTTTTTTATTATTAGATCTTAAATATTAAAACATTAGTCCCCTTTGGGATGTGCCTGAATATTTCTCAATGGAAAAAAAACTTTTCTGTGAACAGTAAATTCATAAATGAAGAAGATGTATTAGGCCTCTTTCACACGGCGTCACGTTTGACGCCCGGATTGGATGCGGGTGCGTTGTGGGAATATGCACAATTTTTCCGCGCGTGTGCAAACGTTTGTAATGCACGGGTGGAAAAATCGCCATGTTTGGTACCCAGACCAGAAGCCGGACTTCATCACTGAAGTCCGGTTTCGGGTTGAGTATTCTGGAGATTTTATTTTTTTCCCTTATAACATGGTTATAAGGGAAAATAATAGCATTCTCAATACAGAATGCATTGTAGAATGTTGATTAAGTGCGGATGCAGTGCGATTTTCCCGCATGGTTGCTAAGCGATGGGACCAGATCTTTATTATTTTCTCTGATAACATGGGTATAAGGGAAAATAATAGCATTCTCAATACAGAATGCATTATAGAATGTTGATTAAGTGGTTAAAAATAAAAAACTTAACTTACCTTAGCCACTCGATCGCGTAGTTGGTGATCTCGCTTCTCTCTTCAAGCATTAGCTGCAGTGTAAAGGACCTGTGATGACGTCACATCACATGGTCCAATCACATGGTCCATCATGGACCATGTGATGTGACGTCATCACAGGTCCTTTAGACGTCAGCTAAAGCTTGAAGAGAGAAGAGAGATCGCCAACTACGCGATCAAGTGGCTAAGGTAAGTTAAGTTTTTTATTTTTATCCACTTAATCAACATTCTACAATGCATTCTGTATTGAGAATGCTATTATTTTCCCTAATACCCATGTTATCAGGGAAAATAATAAAGATCTGGTCCCATCGCTTAGCAACCATGCGGGAAAATCGCACTGCATCCGCACTTGCTTGCGGATGCTTGCGATTTTCCCGCAGCCCCATTCACTTCTATGGGGCATGTGTTGCGTGAAAAATGCAAAATATAGAGCATGCTGCGATTTTCACGCAACGCAGAAGTGATGTGTGAAAATCACCGCTCATGTGCACAGCCCCATAGAAATGAATGGGTCCGGATTCAGTGCGGGTGCAAAGCGTCCACCCCACGCATTGCACCCGCGCGGAAAACTCGCCAGTGTGAAAGGGGCCTAATTAAACATAGTAAAGCATCTACAAAGGAACCGTTTAAAGAATTCTGTGTAACTGGATGAATAAATATTTTCAGAAATGTAGGTATATTTAATGATAATTTATGGTCGGTGCCACCATCTGGGTGGGGGAGATGACGATAACCATCCTAAGGTGCGGATGGCCTGACTATACCTATTACTGGCTGAATTGTGCCCGGAGCCAGGACGGGGTAGGCCAGGAAGGGGCCTACCCTAATTGAAAGGATAAAAGAAAGGGAGGGAGGGTGGGGCACGGCCGCCGTTCATGCCGAGGCTGATTGCTTGAGGGGGGAAGGTATAAGTAGCGGCCCAAGCCCCTCCCACAAATGCAGGCTGAACTTTTTCAGCCTTACTACTTATGGTCGGTGCCACCATCTGGGTGGGGGAGATGACGATAACCATCCTAAGGTGCGGATGGCCTGACTATACCTATTACTGGCTGAATTGTGCCCGGAGCCAGGACGGGGTAGGCCAGGAAGGGGGCAAAAGTAAAGTCCACCTGTAGGAGGGTGTAGTGGGATTACGGCTACCGAGGAGCAGGATGAAGGGTGTAATGGACCGGCTCAATGCGTGCGGCTGGCCAAGCTGGCCCCTGTACTGGGACCTGTTTGTGCGATCTGGACCGAAAACATAGCGAAGAGGCCGTCCAGCCTTGAAGAAGGGCCCAAAAATACCGCCGACTAGCTTTTTTTTTTTTTTAAACCCGGAACTGCAGAATGAACGGGAATGACGTGGAGGGGTGCTCCATATGAACCTAGACAAGCGATTGAACTTGTATGTGCATCGAACTGACGGCTAATAGAACTTAACCCTAAACCCGGGACTAGAAGCCTGACAAAAGTACCCAACCTTTTGACGAGCCGGACCTGGGTAATACAGCCGTAAGACCGTGCTGACCACCTGGACGGGATTCAAAAGGTTGTGTGAACCTGGACCAGGGTGAAAACTCCCACTGATATTGGACCCGGACTAGAAACGGAAAAGAGATAAACCAGCCGAAGCCATGGGATTCAATTTGGATTAAAATGCGAGAGCGCACCAGTGGAGACAACAGAACGTCTGCGTGATTCCAGAATGACCCCAAATGGGCTGAAAGGAAAATGGCTTGGTTGGAACAGAGAAAAAGCAAACGCTGAGCGATTCGGGAATCCACGTTATACTGCGGGAAACATGACCTGAGTGATGTTAGGCAACTGTAAGTGAATGATACAGGACCTGGGCGAATCAGGCAACTATACATAAATATTACATGACCTGCGTGATTTAGGCAACTATATTTATGTATGATACATGGCCTGAGGGACTCAGGCAATTATATACGAATGATACATGAACCTGAGAGGTTCAGGCACCTAAATGGAAGAAAAAATGACCTGAGTGGTTCAGACAGAAATGCATGTATGATACATGACCTGAGCGCTTCAGGCAAGAATATGAATGACACCTGACCTGTGCGATTCAAGCAACCGTATATGAATGAAACATGACCTGGACGATTCAGGCAGCTATACCAGAATGAAACATGACCTAAGCAATCAGGCCACTGTACATGAATGACACATGACCTGAGGAACTCAGGCAACTATATATGAATGATGCATGAACCTAAACAATTCAGGCAACTACGCAGCAGAAAACATGACCTGCGTGGTTCAGGCAATAATACATGTATGGAACATGACCTGAGCGAAACAGGCAACTAAATATGTATGATGCATGACCTAAGAGATTCAGGCAACAATACATGAATTAAACATGACCTGGACGATTCAGGCAACTATACAAGGATGGAACATGACCTAAGCAATACAGGCAACGGAAAATGTATGATACATGACCCGAGGATTCAGGCAACTTAACATGTATGATACATGACCTGAGGGAATCAGGCACCTATGCAGAATGAAACGTGACCCGAGCGATTCAGGCAAATATACATGTATGAAACATGACCTGAGCGATTCAGGCAACTGAGTATGTATGATACATGACCCGAGGATTCAGGCACCTAAACATGTATGATACATGGCCTCAGCGATTCAGGCGACTATGCAGAATGAAACGTGACCCGAGCGATTCAGGCAAATATACATGTATGAAAACATGACCTGAGGATTCAGGCAACTAAACATGTATGATACATGGCCTGAGCGATTCAGGCAACTGAATATGTATGATACATGGCCCGAGGATTCAGGCAACTAAACATGCATGACACATGGCCTGAGCGATTCAGGCAACTGAATATGTATGATACATGACCCGAGGATTCAGGCAACTAAACATGTATGATACATGGCCTCAGCGATTCAGGCGACTATGCAGAATGAAACGTGACCCGAGCGATTCAGGCAAATATACATGTATGAAAACATGACCTGAGGATTCAGGCAACTAAACATGTAGGATACATGGCCTGAGCGATTCAGGCAACTGAATATGTATGATACATGGCCCGAGGATTCAGGCAACTAAACATGTATGATACATGGCCTGAGCGATTCAGGCAACTATGCAGAATGGAACGTGACCCGAGCGATTCAGGCAAATATACATGTATAAAACGTGACCTGAGCGATTCAGGCAACTGAGTATGTATGATACATGACCCGAGGGATTCAGACAACTAAACATGTATGATACATGGCCTAAGCGCTTCAGGCAACTATGCAGAAGGAAACGTGACCCGCGCGATTCAGGCAAATATACATGTATGAAAACATGACCTGAGCGATTCAGGCAACTAAACATGTATGATACATGGCCTGAGCGATTCAGGCAACTGAATATGTATGATACATGGCCCGAGGATTCAGGCAACTAAACATGCATGACACATGGCCTGAGCGATTCAGGCAACTGAATATGTATGATACATGACCCGAGGATTCAGGCAACTAAACATGTATGATACATGGCCTGAGCGATTCAGGCGACTATGCAGAATGAAACGTGACCCGAGCGATTCAGGCAAATATACATGTATGAAAACATGACCTGAGGATTCAGGCAACTAAACATGTATGATACATGGCCTGAGCGATTCAGGCAACTGAATATGTATGATACATGGCCCGAGGATTCAGGCAACTAAACATGTATGATACATGGCCTGAGCGATTCAGGCAACTATGCAGAATGGAACGTGACCTGAGCGATTCAGGCAAATATACATGTATAAAACGTGACCTGAGCGATTCAGGCAACTGAGTATGTATGATACATGACCCGAGGGATTCAGACAACTAAACATGTATGATACATGGCCTAAGCGCTTCAGGCAACTATGCAGAAGGAAACGTGACCCGCGCGATTCAGGCAAATATACATGTATGATACATGACCGGAGCGATTCAGGCAACCATGCATAATGAAACGTGGCCCGAGTGATTCAGGCCAATAAACATGTATGAAACATGACCTGAGTGATTCAGGCAACAATATATGAATGATACATGACCTGAGCGATGACCCGGGATTTAGGCAACTATACGTGTATGACACAATACCTGAATCATTCAGGCAACTATGCTGAATGAAACGTGACCCGAGCGCTTCAGGCAACTATACATGTATGATACTGGACCTGAGCGATTCAGGCAACTATACATGTATGATACAGGGTCTGAGTGATTCAGGCAACTATACGTGTGTGATACAGGGCCTGAGCGATTCAGGCAACTATACATGAATGATACAGGACCTGAGCGATTCAGGCAACTATACATGTATGACACATGACCCGAGCGATTCAGGCAACTATACATGTATGATACATGACCTGAGCGATTCAGGCAATCATATGTGTATGATACCGGGCCTGAGCGATTCAGGCAACTATATATGTAAGATACATGACCTGAGGGATTCAAGGCAACTATACATGCATGATACATGACCTAGGCGATACGGGAATCGACATTATAATGCATGAAGCTTGACCTGAGCGAACCAGGCCACAATACGTGTATAGTACAGGACCTGAGCGAATCAGGCACCTATAAATGAATGATACAAGACCTGAGCGATTCAGGCAACTAAATAATGAATGATGCATGACCTGAGCGAATCAGGGACTAATATTATGCTGAATAAAGCCAGAACTGAGCAATTCAGGCAAACTATGACAAAGTACAACGGCCACAGGTTTATGGGAAGCGCCGCAGCGGAAGCTTGACGTGCAGTGAGATGGCGGGAGGCTGCAAGCATGAGGCGGCAAAAACCCGACGAACCAGAACCATGGAGGCGTGATACTCGGTAAGGAGGGTTAAATAATAACACTATGAACAACGTGGGCCCTATGGAAAATAAGAGCCCAACCTTTGTATTGTATACCAATTCTGAAATGTATTTTGCTATGGACAAGGGGGAGCAGGCGGAAAGGAGCGAGACCGGGGGAACAATAGGTAAAAGACCCAGGAAAAGGAAGAACAGGCATGAACCAGTGAGGGGAGAGAGACAGGGGTAGAAAGTACAGAATTTAGTAAGCGAAGGGAATATGCACCATTTAATCTGCAGAAGATGCCAGAACTATACAAATCGGCGGTAAAAGGGTTGCAGGCCATACCTAGGGAAAGAAGCGAGAGGGAGTAGGAGCGGGACAGGAAAAGAGTTACAATGAGGCATGCAGTAGAAGGTGAGTGGAGAAAAGGGGTGCCAGCGCGAACCACCGTGGAGCGCAAGTGAAAAAGCCAACCGCGCAGTAGCAGTGCTGCGGAGGTACGGAGGAGCCCTCTGCATGAAGGACTGATGATGTGGGGAGGAGGCTGGGCAACTAGGACCGTACTAGTCTGCACGTGGGTGTGGTGGTAGCCGCACCGCCGTGCCGTAACCATGGGGGTGGAAGCCTCCATACTCCCTGCCGCTAGCGGTTCTGTAACCTGTAAGCTGGAACGCACACCATTGCTGCGAAAAGGGGGCGCTGGTAGTGGGGAGCTTAGACGGGGGTGTCTGCGGCGCAAAGGGCGGGGGGAATTTCTTAACCGGTCCTGCCGGCGCTAAGGAAGGGCAGGGGACAGTCAGTGAGAGGACGGAGCTCGTGTAACGTGCTGCAGGAAGGAGGATCATGCGAGCCCTGACCCAGAAGTGAGCTGAGGGACGCCGCTCCCTCAGTTTGCCGCCTAAAAACATATGAACGTTCATAACAGTCTTGATAACACCTGGGAAGAAGTTAACAGCTATAAATAAATGTACTTGGTCACCTGCACACTAGTGAACAACATCTATAGTGCAGCAACTGCAAATAGCTCCCCAATGAGTGCCGCACAGCGGAGAGCTGACAACTGCGGAAGGCACAATGCCGCAGACAGAGACCCAGCCCAGGGGGGAGTGCCGAGTGACGTAACGAGCCGGCAGTCACCGGGTGCCGGGCATTGAGGCGGCAGCGGCTCACCCCCAGGTAACCTGATTCCCGGAAATCGCTTCAGGAAGCTGTGAGTAGCGCAGGGACGGCTGGTGCGGGCGCGCTTACCACCTGTGAGAGCCATGGTGTGTTGTGGTGATCTACAGGGAGTAGACGGGAGGCACGTGCAGGACAACGTCAGGGAAAGGATACGCAAGGATCCAACGCACGGCCGCCGTTCATGCCGAGGCTGATTGCTTGAGGGGGGAAGGTATAAGTAGCGGCCCAAGCCCCTCCCACAAATGCAGGCTGAACTTTTTCAGCCTTACTACTAATTATTGACTTCTTCTTGAATGCATTTATTATATAGTCCGGGTTTTTTACTTACTATTCTACTATACCAGGGATGGGCAAACTGCGGCTCTCCAGCTGTTGTAAAACTACAATTTCCACCATGCCCTGCTGTGGGCTGATAGCTGTAAGCAGTCTTTGCATGCTGGGAGTTGTAGTTTTACAACAGCTGGAGAGCCGCAGTTTGCCCATCCTTGTACTATTCCATCATTGCTATAGCTGTGCAGTAACTACAAACTACTGTAGCACTATTGCATTGAATCTTGCCTTATTTTTTCAGATAGTTTTAAAAGTAAGGTTATGTTCATTGAAAGTTTTTTGTAGAAATATTTGCAACTGAAAATCCTTTCCAGACATCTGAATGATAATGTGTTTATACCAAGTGCTTTGCTTTTGATAAGCTGGATTTAAATGTATAAAAAGTGTTGAAAAGTCTGCAGCAAATCTGCCATGTATAAACTTACCTAAATAGAAATGGAAACCCTCAATGATATGTAGCACATAAGTATATAATGTGTGTAACTGGGCTTATTTCTTGTATGTTTCAGTTTTCAGTTTACAAGAAGCAGATCTTCATCTTAAACCACTTAATTGGCATTGGATAAAGACTGTCCTACAGTTAAATTTAAAAAATCATTAAACGTGTAATCGAATTGTTAAAGCTTTGTAATATTAATCCACTTTTAGCACCAATGTCTGTGACAAAGTTACAGTTTGTAAGGTTGGAAAAAGACATACGTTCATTCAGATCAGCCTATTATTCTGCAATGTTAATCCATAAGAGGACAAAAAATCCCATGAGGTAGATGACAATTTCCTTTACCTTCTCCCATAGTCTCATACAATACATAGATCTACTGTATCTATCACATAGTCTGTCCGTGAGTTTGTACGTGAGTTTGTCTATCTTGTCTATCCTGAAGTATTGGTCTTTTTTATACCTTTCCTTCTTTTTGGATCCACTTTTGTTTGGCTCAGAAAACCTCCACTAAAATATATAAATCTAATTTAACCTCTATTTCTAAAAAATATTGTGACGGGATTTGAACATACAGCTTCTGCATCACAGCCCAGAACTTTAACCACTACACTATACAGCAGCATAGGCAGTTAGTAAAAAAAAAAAAAATATATATATGAGACTTCTACTGTAGAGGAATGTAGAGGAGTTGAGCGAAAACCTGGATGTTCGGGTTCGAGAAGTTTGGCCGAACTTTACGAAAATGTTCGGGTTCGGGATCCGAACTCGACCCGAACTTGACCCCCGAACCTCATTGAAGTCAATGGGGACCCGAAGTTTTGGGCAGTAAAAAGGCTGTAAAATAGCCCAGGAAAGGGCTAGAGGCTGTAAAAGGCAGCAAAATGTAGGCAAATCCCCTGCAAAGAAATGTGGATAGGGAAATTGGAGGAGGCGGTGGAATAGGAGGTTGGGGTGGCGTCAGGTGGGAATGCTATGGGAGTAGAAGTTCACATCACAGCCAAGAAGGATTCATATCTGCCAGCAGTGTCACAGGCCTCACTCACAGACTCAGGCCAATGGCAACCATACATGGGAGTTGAAGTTGTCATCATAGCCAAGAAGGAATCATGTCTGCCTGCAGGGCCACAGGCCTTATTCAAACATTCAGGCCCACGGGACCCACAAAGAGGAGAGTTAAAATCAAGACAGTATTGATTTCACCCAGCAATGCCAAAGGCCTCATTCACAGATTCAGACCCATGGCACCCACAAAGAGGAGAGTTACAATCATGCCAAATCAGTATTGATTTCACCCAGCAGTGCCACAGGTCTCATTTACTAATTCAGGAGGACCATGGCACCTGCAAAGAGGAGAGTGGTCCCGTAATAGCAACACAGGCCTTAGGTCAACCTGCAATGTAACAGGCCATGATCATTTATGTAGGCCCCTGACACCCAGACAGAGGAGAGGTCATTTGACAGTAAAAAGAGTTTAATGTCTCCCACCAAGACAGCAAGCAATTTAACGAAATATTGGCCCCTGACACCCACACAATGGGCCAGTCATTTGACAGAAAAAAGAGTTTAATGTCTCCCACCAATGCAGCAAGCGATTAAACAAAATATAGGCCCCTGACAACCAGACAATGTAGAGTTCATTTGACAGTATAAAGAGTTTAATATCTCCCACCAATGCAGCAAGCAATAAAACTAAATATAGGCCCCTGACAACCAGATAATGGGGCGGTCATTTGACAGTAAAAATAGGTTAATGTCTCCCACCAATACAGCAGGCGATGAAACAAAATATAGGCCCCTGACAACCAGACAATGTAGAGGTCATTTGACAGTATAAAGAATTAATATCTCCCACCAATGCAGCAACTGATGAAAAGAAATATAGGCCCCTTACAACCAGACAATGTAGAGGTCATTTGACAGTTTAAATAGGAAAATGTCACCCAACAAAGCAACAAATGATTAAACGACATATAGGCCCCTGACACCCACACAAAGGGGCAGTCATTTGACAGTAAAAAGAGTTTAATCTCTCCCACCAAGACAACAAATGATTAAACGACATATACGCCCCTGACACCCACACAAAGGGGCAGTCATTTGACAGTAAAAAGAAATATATATAGGCCCCTGACACCCAGACAGAGTAAAGGTCATTCGACATCAAAAAGAGGATAATGTCACCCACCAAAGCAAGAGGCGATTATCTGAAATGTAGGCCCCTGGCACGCAGAAGAGGAAGGTCCATAGCAGCAAACGTCGCATCATATTACCCACCATTGGAAAAGGCCACTTTCAGTAATTTAAGCCCCAGCACCCAGACAGAGGAGAGATGTCCCATAGCAGCAAAACAGGCATCATGTTACCCACCAATGGAACAGGCCACTTTCAGTTATTTAGGCCCCAGCACCCAGACAGAGGAGAGAGGTCCCATAGCAGCAAAACAGGCATCATTTTACCCACCAATGGAACAGGCTACTTTCAGTTATTTAGGCCCCTGACAACCGGACAGAGGAGAGGTTATTTGACAGCAAAAAGAAACCAAAATAATGGTACAATTAAAAAAAAAAGAGGATTCAATAAAGAAGTGCCCTGGAGGACAAGAATGTATGGTTGAGGGCGAGGCAGTTATAAATGTCTATTCTGCACAAGGAATGGACAGGTCATGTGGGATCCATGCCTGGTTCATTTTTATGAACGTCAGCTTGTCAACGTTGGCTGTGGACAGGCGGCTGCGTTTGTCTGTAATGACATCCCCTGCCGTGCTAAATACACATTCAGACAATACACTGGCCGCAGGGCAGGCCAGCACCTCCAAGGCATAATAGGCTTGTTCTGGCCATGTGGACAATTTGGAAACCCAGAAGTTGAATGGGGCCGAACCATCAGTCAGTACGTGGAGGCGTGTGCACACGTACTGTTCCACCATGTTGTTGAAATGCTGCCTCCTGCTAACACGTTCCCTATCAGCTAGTGGTGCAGTTAGCTGTGGCGCTGTGACAAAACTTTTCCACATCTCAGCCATGCTAACCCTGCCTTCAGAGGAGCTGGCTGTGACACAGCTGCGTTGGCGAACTCTTGCTCCTCCTCTGCCTTCGCCTTGTGCTTCCACTTGTCCCCCCGTGTCAGTTGGGAATACTCTCAGGAGCGTGCCTACAAGCGTGCGCTTGTACTCGCGCATTTTCCTATCACGCTCCAGTGTGGGAATTAAGGTGGGCACGTTGTCTTTGTACCGGGGAAACACAAAAATGTGGGCAACTCTGCTGTCATTGCGCAGGCACTGCAGCATGTAGTCTCTTATGTGTGCCAGGCTGCCCAGAGGTAAGGACAAGCTGTCCCTTGTGTTAGGCATATCATCATTGTCCTACGTTTCACCCCAGCCACGCACCAGTGATGGGCCCGAGCTGCCCCCCCGCTGTGAACATGCTTCATCCTCATCCTCCTCCACCTCCTCCTCGTCCTCCAGTAGTGGGCTCTGGCTGGCCAAATTTGTACCTGGCCTCTGCTGTTGCAAAAGACCTCCCTCTGAGCCACTTTTAAAAGACTGGCCTGAAAGTTTTAGAAATGACCCCTCTTCCTCCTCCTCTTTGGCCCTATCCTCTTCCATCATCACCCTAAGTGTTTTCTCAAGGAGACATAGAAGTGTTATTGTAACGATAAAAACGGCGTCAACGCCACTGGCCATGTTGGTGGAGTACTCGAAACAGCGCATCAGGGCACACAGGTCTCACATGGAGGCCCAGTCATTGGTGGTGAAGTGGTGCTGTTCCGCAGTGCGACTCACTCGTGCGTACTGCAGCTGAAACTCCACTATCGCCTGCTGCTGCTCGCGCAGTCTCTCCAGCATGTGCAAGATGGCGTTCCACCTGGTGGGCACGTCGCATATGAGGCGGTGAGCGGGAAGGCCGAAGTTACGCTGTAGCGCAGACAGGCAAGCAGCGGCAGGATGAGAACGCCGGAAGCGCGCACAGACGGCCCACACTTTATGCAGCAGTTCTGACATGTCGGGGGTAGTTGTGAATGAATTTCTGCACCATCAAATTCAGCACATGCACCAGGCAAAGGAAGTGCGTCAAACCGGCTAGTGCAAGAGCTGCAACGAGATTTCGCCCATTATCGCACACCACCAGGCTGGGCTTGAGGCTCACCGGCAGCAACCACTCGTCGGTCTGTTGTTCTATACCCCGCCACAACTCCTGCGCGGTGTGGGGCCTGTCCCCCAAACACATGAGTTTCAGAACGGCCTGCTGACGTTTACCCCAGGCTGTGCTGAAGTTGGTGGTGAAGGTCTGTGGCTGACCGTATGAGCAGGTGGAAGAAGAGGAGGAGGAAGCGGAGTAGGAGGAGGAGGCAACAGGAGGCAAAGAATGATGCCCTGTGATCCTTGGCGGCAGAAGGATGTGCGCCAAACAGCTCTCTGCCTGGGGCTAGAGATGTCGCGAACATAAAATTTTATGCAAATATTTGCGAACGGGCGAACCAGGTGAACCGCCTCAGACTACAATAGGCAAGCAAATTTTAAAACCCACAGGGACTTTTTCTGGCCACAATAGTGATGGAAAAGTCGTTTCAAGAGGACTAACACCTGGACTGTGGCATGCCGGAGGGGGATCCATGGCAAAATTCCCATGGAAAATTAAGTAGTTGGAACAGAGTCTGGTTTTGATCCATAAAGGGCATAAACCACCTAACATTCCTAAATTGATGTGCTTTAAAACATCCAGTGTGTGTATACGATCAGGTATGATGTTGTATTGATCAGGTAGTGTAAGTGCTACGCCCGCTTTACAGTGACAGACCAAACTCTGACAGACCAAACTCCCCGGTTAACGCACCGCAAACAGTCCATTTGCACAACCGCAAACTCCCCATTTGCACAAGGTCGGATACCAAGCTAGCCATGTCCCGTTCCTTGTCCTCACTGACATCATTGAAGGTCTCTTCATCCACCCAGCCACGTACAACACCAAGGGTCCCCGAAAGGTGACAAAAAGCCCCCTGGGACGCTTGCTGTGGTTGGTCTTCCACCTCCTCAAAGCCACCTTCCTCCTCTGACTCCTCTTCTTCAGACTCCTCTCTCTGCGTTGACGCAGGTCCAGCAACAGACGACGACAAGGCTGTTTCTGGTGGTATAGGTGACCACAACTCTTCCTCTTCATGCTCATCTATGGCCTGATCCAGCAGTCTTCGCAGGGCACGCTCCAGAATAAACGCATATGGGATGAGGTCGATGATGTTGCCTTGGGTTTGACTGACCAGGTTTGTCACATCCGCAAAAGGACGCTTGAGCCTACAGCCATTGTGCATGAGCGCTCTGTAACGCGGCCAAAAAATACCCAGCTTCGCAGATGCTGTCCTCTTTTTTTTAAATTAAAAAAATCTGTTCTTACCAGTTTAATCTCTGTTTTGTCCCCTATCAGGGGCCAGTGTATGGAATAGATTTTAGGAACCGGGAGATGGAAAAAGATGCTTGGTTGGTCCTGCTACTTCCAATTTGGGGCACTGCACGTACGCCTTGCAATGTGCTGTGCCACCAGATATGAGTGGTGTGTTAAGTAGTACTATTCTTATCAGTTTAATCCCTGTTACGTCCCCCATCAGGGGACGTGTAGCGAAAAGATTTTAGGAACCGGGAGATGGAAAAAGATGATTGATCGGTCCTCTTACTTCCAATTTGGGGCAATGTGCATGCGCTGCGCAATGTACTGTGCCACCAATACAAATAGTGTGAACTACTGATCTTACCATTTTTACGGTGTACATATTAGGACATCGTCAGACATCATCCACAACTCCATCCTCCGTCATGCAAAACTCCCTCCTTCGTCAGCCCAAACTCCATTAGTCCTCTTCCCTGAGGCAAAACTCCACCCTTTGTCAGCCAAAACTCCCTTCTCCCTCATCCAAAACTGCCTCCTCTCTCAGACATCAGCCAAAACGCCCTCCTCCCTCATCCAAAACTGCCTCCTCCCTCAGACCTCAGCCAAAACGCCCTACTCCCTCATTCAAAACGGCCTCCTCCCTCAGACCTCAGCCAAAACGCCCTCTTCCCCCATCCAAAACTCCATCAGATGTCAGACAAAACTCCCTCAGACCTCAGCCAAAACTCCCTTAGACCTCAGCCAAAACTGCCTCCTCCCTCAGAAATCAGCCAAAACGCCCTACTCCCTCATCCAAAACGGCGTCCTTCCTCAGATCTCAGTCAAAACGCCCTCCTCCCTCATCCAAAACTCCATCAGATGTCAGAAACAACTCCCTCAGACCTCAGCCAAAACTCCATTCTCCCTCAGAAGTCAGTCAAAATTCCCTCCTGCCTAACTCAAAAGTATGCAATACACAAACTCTACAGCTGAAGAAGCTGCTAGCTGCTGGAAAGGCAAAGGACCTGTGATGATGTCATGACCATGTGATGAGTCATGTGTGTGGGAGGGGTCAGATTTCACAGCGGCTGTGTACAGAACTGTAGTCATCTAATAGAGCTGTGTATTAGAGATGTGTATACTGTGTAATAGAGATATGTGTGTATCCTGCATGTAGCAGAGCTGTGTACTGTGTAGCAGAGATGTGTGTGTGTGTAACATGTGTGTATAGCAGAGGTGTATACTTTGTTACAGAGATGCATGTGTAACTTGCATGTAGCAGAGCTGTGTACTGTGTAGCAGAGCTGTGTACTGTGTAGCAGAGATGTGTGTGTAACCTGCAAGTAGCAGAGGTGTATACTGTGTTACAAAGATGTGTGTGTAACCTGCATGTAGCAGAGCTGTGTACTGTGTAGCAGATGTGTGTGTGTGTGTAACCTGCATGTAGCAGAGCTGTGTACTGTGTAGCAGAGATGTGTGTCTAACCTGCATGTAGCAAAGCTATGTACCGTGTATATTGAGCAGTAATGCAACCTGCATGTACCAGAGCTGTGTACTGTGAACTGAGATGTGTATGTAACCTGTATGTAGTAGAGCTATGTACTGTGTAGCAGAGATGTGTTTTTTAACCTCCATGGATCAGAGCTGTGTACTGAGATGTGTATGTAACCTACTTGTAGTAGAGCTATGTACTGTATATCAGAGATGTGTGTGTAACCTGCATGTAGCAGAGCTGTGTACTGTGTACTGAGATGTGTATGTAACCTGTAAGTAGTAGAGTTATGTACTGTGTATCAGAGATATGTGTGTAACCTGCATGTAGTAGAGCTATGTACTGTGTATATAGAGCAGTGATGTAACCTGCATGTAGCAGAGCTATGTACTGTGTACTGAGATGTGTATGTAAGCTGTATGTAGTAGAGCTATGTACTGTGTATCAAAGATATGTAACCTGGGAACTAAAAAAAAAACCATAAAAATTCAAATCACCCCCTTTTCCCAAAATAAAAATAAAAGAACAAAAAAAAAATACAAATCATGTGTGAAAACACCCATAGTATAAAAATATATTCCCCATACGGCAAACAGCAAAACAGAAAAAAAACAGTCCAAATGTCGGATTCGCCATTTTTGGTCGCTTCATTTGCTACAAAAATTTATATAAAAAGTAATCAAAAAGTCTTAAACACCCCAGAATAGTATCAATGAAAAGTTTAGATCGCCCTGCAAAAAATGAGCCCCCACACAGCTCCGTATACATGATTATAAAAAAAATATAGGGGTCAAAATATGACGACAGAAAAATAAATCAGATTTTTTTTTTATCACTAGCAAAACGCAAGAAAAACTATAAATATAAGGTATCGGCGGATTCGTACTTACCTGTAGAATAAAAGTAAGGGTGGGTTCACATCTACGTTCTGGATTCTGTTATAGCTTTCTGTTATAACAGGGTGATAACGGAAAATAACGGAATCCAAAGGATGGAATGCAAAACGGAAGCCTTTAAGAGGCATTCGGTTTTGCTCCGCAGTTAATATCCCCGCCACTACCCACCGATATGTGTATGGGAGGGTCTCAAAACCAATAGAGAGTATGGCCACAAGCATACGGCCATATTTTTTTTCTCAGTTTCTGTTCCGTTTTTTTGCGGTACGTATTGTGGTAAGGTGCAGGGTGCCGTCGTGGATGGCAGGTATGTGTCACCGAGGTTCATAGCCTCGGTGAGGTAAGAGCCCGTTTTTGTTGATGTCAGCAGCAGCTAGTGCTACTGACAGAGTTTAAATAGCATGGCTGCAAAGCCGATCCGGGCCGGCTCTTACCGGGAGCAGCTAAAGTGTAGGGTGGGTGGCTGCTCCCCACGACCCAGTCCTGGTTTTGGGCTGGGTTTAAAAGCTCAGCCAGCACCAGCTGCTAGAGGGGTGTGATTGTCCTGGAGCCTGCTAACAGGGCTGGGAGTTCTCTGTCTTGGAGGAAAGAGCTCAGCAAGGTGGTGTTTTTCCCTGCAACTTGAAGGTGGAATCTCCTGCGGCTGGGCCGACTGCTAGGTGTGAACCCTCACCTAAAGCTCCCAGGTGACTGAACCCTGTGTTGGCCTGTTTTTGTTTGGCCACGTTATTTCTGTTATGTGTGAACTATCACCAAGAGACTGTTTTTCATTTATGTTGTGCAAGTGTGAATAAAACACTGTTTACTGCACATTCTGGACTCCTTGTTTTGCCTCAGTACTGCACCCGCACCGCTATCTACCAGAGCGACTCCCCACATTTGGTGGAGGATGCGGGCATGCGCAGTGAGGCTGGCGTGAACGCCGAAAATTTTTTGTTTCTGCTGGGCACGACTGGATGTCCTATATTAGGCCGGCAAAGTTGCAGCCTGTGATCCCTGACAAAATGGAGGCGGTTGTAAAAGCCCTTGTGGAGGCTAACCTGCAGCAGCGGGAGGCTAACAAGCAGCAGCAGGAGACTAATCAGCTGCTGTTACAACACGTGATGGCTTTGCAAACGGCAGGAGCGTTCCAACACGTCCATGATGCCCGGAAAGCGGTCCGTGCGGCGATCCCAAAGATGACCCCCTCGGACGACGTTGAGACCTATCTGGCGGTCTTTGAAAAGGTGGCCGTGAGGGAGAAGTTACCCCGTGACCAGTGGGCTGAAGTGGTCGCTCCGTTCCTGGCGTCCGGACCCCAGCAGGTGTTCTCTGATTTGGCAGATGACCAGGCTGCTGATTACCCCACGGTGAAGGGGGAGATCCTGGCCAGACTGGGGGTGAACGTGTTAGTCCGGGCTCAGCGGGTCCACCAGTGGGACTTTAAAGCGGCTGAACCCGCCCGGCCGCAGTACTATGAGTTACTGCACAGGTTGCAAAAATGGCTGCAGCCTGATATTCTAAGTCCGGCTGCTATGCTGGACCGTCTGCTGGCTGACATGTTCTGGAGGGCTCTTGCCGCACTCCCTTCAGCACTGGATCGGCCAAGTATCACCCACTAATGCCCTGGACATGGTCGACCTCGTGGAGCGCTATGAGGCCACAAAAACCTTGAAAGGGGGTGTTGTTGGGAGGGGGCGGTCAAACCCCGGAGGTCTCCCATCCAGTCCCGACGACTGGTACCCGAGAAACCTGCTCGGGTGTACCCCTGTAGACCCGGCCCCGATAGTCTGCTGGCGGTGTCACGAGCCTGGCCATGTGAGGGCCGACTGTCCACAGTGGGGAGAACCCATGGAGACTAATTATGGGTACCGGGCTTCCATGTATGCCCGGAGACTGTGTGCGACCGGCACCCCCGAGACAATAGACAATCGTCATCTGTGCCAGGTGCAAGTCGGTGATAATCTTGCAGTGGCGCTGCTGGACTCAGGGAGCCTGGTAACCCTGGTAAGTGCTGCCCTGGTACAGCCCTCCCAGTATACGGGCCGGAAAGTTGGTGTGGTGTGCATACACGGGGACTTAAAGGACTATCCCACGGCTGTAATGTCTCTGTCCACGGCGGCCGGCACATGGACTTGTGAAGTGGCGATCTCCGCCAAGCTACCGTATGAACTAATAATTGGGAGAGACTTCCCTGGTTTTCCGTCACTATGGCCTGAGGTGAAAGTGACTAATAGCCCTGAGACAGGGGTAACCCTAGCAGAGTGGCCTGGTTCCAGTGGGAGGCCAGAGCCCTGGGAGCCCGAGTCCGAAGGGCCTGCGGTAGGGGTGACCACCACTGCTGCGGTAGAGGGGGAGACAACCCCACTGAGTGTAATGGTGGGAGACACGGAGGACTTGCCACCGGGACCTGAGTTGGCAGACCTCAATGTCTCCGTGGAAAATTTTGGGACCGCACAACTCCGGGACCAAACCCTAACCAGGGCCTGGGAAAGTGTCGTAATAATTGATGGTAAACCCCAGAAACCTGGGGCTGAATTAATGTTCCCACGATTTATTGTTCTTCAGGATATGTTGTATCGGGTGAACCAAATCCGAGGTGAGCCCGTTGAACAGTTGGTGGTGCCCACCGCATATCGCAAGCTTGTTATGGAGCTTGCCCACCAACATGTTCTTGGGGGACACTTGGGGTGGCAGAAAACCCAGGACCGCATACTGCAGCGGTTTTATTGGCCCGGTGTGTTCAAGGAGGTAGAAAATTATTGTAAGTCCTGTCCGACCTGTCAGATAAATAGCCCCCAGCCACATTTCCGTAGTCCTCTGGTACCTCTTCCAATTATTGAGGTCCCGTTTGAGCGAATCGCTATGGAACTAATTGGGCCGGTACCAAAGTCTGCCAGGGGCCACCAACACATTCTGGTAGTTCTCGACTATGCAACTCGGTATCCGGAGGCGGTGCCTCTGCGACATACCTCAGCTAAGCTCATCGCCAAAGAGTTAATGGAAATGTTTTCCCGTGTGGGCCTGCCAAAAGAGGTTCTGACAGACCAAGGGACCCCTTTTATGTCCAAAGTTATGAGGGAACTGTGTAAATTGTTGCGTATAAAGCAGTTACGGACGTCCGTTTACCATCCGCAAACAGACGGTCTTGTCGAGAGGTTTAACCAAACTTTAAAAAATATGTTAAAAAGGGTGGTGTCTAGAGATGGGAAGGACTGGGATCTGCTTCTGCCCTATCTCATGTTCGCAGTGCGAGAGGTGCCCCAGGCCTCTACTGGGTTCTCGCCCTTCGAACTGCTTTATGGCAGACACCCTCGAGGCCTGTTGGATATTGCCAAGGAAGCGTGGGAACAGCAACCTGTCCCCCACAAAAGTGTCATTGAATATGTCACCCAGATGCAGGAACGGATGGAAAGGGTGTTGCCGCTGGTCCGGGAGCATATGGAGGCAGCGCAACAAGCCCAGAGTAGGGTGTATAATCGTCAGGCTCGGGCACGGGACTTCAATCCGGGAGATCGGGTTTTGGTTCTGGTACCCACCCTTGACAGCAAGTTCCTAGCTAGGTGGCAGGGCCCCTATGAGGTGATCGAGAAGGTAGGGGAAGTAAATTACAAGGTACACCAGCCAGGCGGCGCAAGCCGGAGCAGGTGTACCACGTGAATTTACTAAAGCCGTGGAAAGATAGGAACATGGCCGACGACAACAGCCCCCGGCCAGGGCTTCTAGGTGAGAAGGGTCCAGCCCCACAGTTCGAGGCCTGTGAAGCAGTAACCACGGTAAAATTGCAGACAGCCTGTCTTCTAAACAAGTTCAGGAAGTCAGGGAGTTCATCAGTCGGAACACGGATGTGTTCTCGGACCTCCCTGGCCGCACGTCTCTCATCCAACATGACATCGCCACTGAGCCTCAGGCCAAGATCCGGTTAAAACCATACCGGGTACCCGAGGCTCGGCGACGGGCCATCGCGAGGAAGTGCAAGTAATGTTGAAGCTCGATGTCATTGAGGAGTCGAAAAGTGAGTGGGCCAGTCCCATAGTCCTGATACCTAAGCCGGATGGGACGCTGTGGTTCTGCAACGATTTTCGCAAATTAAATGAAGTATCCAAGTTCGATGCGTATCCCATGCCCCGGGTAGACGAGCTTGTTGAGAATTTAGGCAAGCCCGTTATTTTTCTGTGCTAGACCTCACTAAAGGATACTGGCAAGTACCCTTAACGGAGTCGGCCAAGGAAAAACTGCTTTTGTTACCCAAGCAGGGCCTGTATCATTATAAGGTGTTACCCTTTGGCCTGCATGGTGCCCCGCCACCTTCCAAAGGTTAATGGATATTGTGCTGCGACCTCATCGCCGGTACGCCTCGGCCTACTTAGACGATGTAATCATCCACAGCACCGACTGGGAAAGCCATTTGCCCAAAGTGCAGGCGGTAGTGGATGCCCTGAGGAAAGCTGGTCTAACCGCCAATCCAAAGAAGTGTGCGATTGGGTTGGAAGAGACCAAATACCTGGGATATGTTATTGGGCGGGAGTCATCAAGCCGCAGGTAACTAAAGTGGAAGCCATACGTAACTGGCCCCGACCGGTCACTGCCAGGCAGGTAAAGTCCTTCCTGGGAATGGTAGGCTACTACATGCGGTTTGTGCCCCACTTTGCCACAATAGCAGCGCCGTTGACAGACCTATTGAAGGGGCGAAAGTCTGGGAAGGTTAGCTGGAGTGAGAAGGCGGAGGAGGCTTTCTCCGCGTTGAAGTCGGCCCTGTGTGGGTCCCCGGTTTTGGTGACACCCGACTTCAACCGGGAGTTTGTCATACAGACCGACGCCTCGGAGGTAGGCCTCGGTGCTGTGCTGTCTCAGGAGGTCAACGGGGAAGAACATCCCGTTGTCTTCCTGAGCCGTAAGCTCAGTCCCGCCGAGACCAGGTATAGCATAGTGGAGAGGGAGTGCCTGGCTATCAAGTGGGCACTCGAATCTCTCCGCTACTACCTGTTAGGGAGGAGGTTCCGTCTGGTGACCGACCATTCCCCTCTCAATTGGATGAGCCAGGCCAAGGAGAGGAATGCTCGGGTCACCAGGTGGTTCCTATCCCTGCAGAACTTCAAGTTCTCCGTGGAACACAGGGCAGGCCGCTTGCAGGGTAACGCAGATGCCCTTTCCCGTGTCCACTGCCTCACATGTGTCCACCCCCTCAGGGTTGAACAAAGGGGGGGGGGGTGTGTGGTAAGGTGCAGGGTGCCGTCGTGGATGGCAGGTATGTGTCACCGAGGTTCATAGCCTCGGTGAGGTAAGAGCCCGTTTTTGTTGATGTCAGCAGCAGCTAGTGCTACTGACAGAGTTTAAATAGCATGGCTGCAAAGCCGATCCGGGCCAGCTCTTACCGGGAGCAGCTAAAGTGTAGGGTGGGTGGCTGCTCCCCATGACCCAGTCCTGGTTTTGGGCTGGGTTTAAAAGCTCAGCCAGCACCAGCTGCTAGAGGGGTGTGATTGTCCTGGAGCTGCTAACACTGTTGTGGAATTCTCTGATCTGGAGGAAAGAGCTCAGCAAGGTGGTGTTTTTCCCTGCAACTTGAAGGTGGAATCTCCTGCGGCTGGGCCGACTGCTAGGTGTGAACCCTCACCTAAAGCTCCCAGGTGACTGAACCCTGTGTTGGCCTGTTTTTGTTTGGCCACGTTATTTCTGTTATGTGTGAACTATCACCAAGAGACTGTTTTTCATTTATGTTGTGCAAGTGTGAATAAAACACTGTTTACTGCACATTCTGGACTCCTTGTTTTGCCTCAGTACTGCACCCGCACCGCTATCTACCAGAGCGACTCCCCACAGTATGCAGAACCATTCAGTTCAATGGGTCTGCAAAAACAACGAAAGTTACTCTGTATGCATTCCGTTTCCCTATTTCCGTTCAAAGATAGAACATGTCCTATTATTGTCTGCAAATCACGTTCTGTGGCTCCATTGAAGTCAATAGTTCGACAAAAAAACGGAATGAATATGGAATGCATCTGTATTAAAGGTGCGACAACGAATCAGTCGAATCCACGAATCACTCGAATCTTGATGGATTTGTGGACTCGAATCCCGACGTAATTTTGTGAATTCGAATCCCACGAATCCATTCATCTAGGCCAGCAGCCTATCAGAGGCCGGCGCAGGCGGCGCGATGACGACATTGCGCCGCCTGAGCGTACAGCGCGGGACATAGGCCAAAGAGACCTGCATCGCATCGCTGCCATGGAGGTAAGTGTTTTTTTTTTTTTTTTTTGTTCTGTGACATGCTGGGCTTGGGGCATTGCTGCCATACGGGGGACACTATGAGGCATTATTCCTTTTACATGGGGGACACTATGAGGCATTATTCCTTTTACATGGGGGACACTCGGGGGGCATTGCTGGCACATGGGGGACACTCAGGGGCATTGATGGCACATGGGGGACACTATGGGGGCATTACTAGCACATGGGGGACACTATGGGGGCATTGCTGGCACACGTGGGACACTATGGGGGCATTGCTGGCACATGGGGGACACTCTGGGGGCATTGCTGGCACATGGGGGACACTCTGGGGGCATTGCTGGCACATGGTGGACACTCTGGGGGCATTGCTTGCACATTGGGGACACTCTGGGGGCATTGCTGGCACATAGGGGACACTCTGGGGGCATTGCTGGCACATAAGCGATACTATAGGGGCATTACTTGCACAAGCGGGACACTATGGGGGCATTGCTGGCACATGGAGGACACTATGGGGGCATCTCCTGGCACATGGGGGACACTATGGGGGCATTGCTGGCACATGGGGGACACTATGGGGGCATCTCCTGGCACATGGGGGACACTATGGGGGCATTGCTAGCACATTGGGGACACTATTGGGGCATTGCTGGCACATGGGGGACACTGTGGGGGCATCTCCTGGCACATGGGGGACACTATGGGGGAATTGCTGGCACAAGGGGGACACTATGGGGGAATTGCTGGCACATGGGGACACTATGGGGGCATTGCTGGCACATGGGGGACACTATGGGGGCATCTCCTGGCACATGGGGACACTATGGGGGCATTGCTGGCACATGGGGACACTATGGGGGCATTTCTGGCACATGGGGCACACTATGGGGGCATTGCTGGCACATGGGGGACATTATAGGGGCATTGCTGGCACAAGGGGGACACTATGGGGGCATTGCTGGCACAAGGAGGACACTATGGGGCATTGCTGGCACAAGGGGGACACTATGGGGGCATTGCTGGCACAAGGGGGAAATTATGGGTGCATTGCTGGCACATGGGGTACACTATGGGGGCATTGTTGCACATGGGGTACACTATGGGGGCATCTCCTGGCACATGGGGGACACTATGGGGGCATTGCTAGCACATTGGGGACACTATGGGGGCATTGCTGGCACAAGGGGGACACTGTGGGGGCATCTCCTGGCACATGGGGACACTATGGGGGCATTGCTGGCACAGGGGGACACTATGGGGGCATTTCTGGCACATGGGGCACACTATGGGGGCCTTGCTGGCACATGGGGGACATTATGGGGGCATTGCTGGCACAAGGGGGACACTATGGGGGCATTGCTGGCCCACATGGGACACTATGGGGGCATTGCTGGCACATGGGGGACACTCTGGGGGCATTGCTGGCACATGGGGGACACTCTGGGGGCATCTACTGGCACATCCTTGGGGACACTATGGGAGCATTTCTGGCACATGGGGTACACTATGGGGGCATTGCTGGCACATGGGGTACACTATGGGGGAATCGCTGGCACAAGGGGTACACTATGGGGGCACCTACTGGCACATCCTTTGGGACACTATGGGGGCATTTACTGGGGGCATTGCTGGCACATTATGGGGACATTATGGTGTTGGAGGGGAGAAGAATACTATGGGGGTATATTATATAGGCACATTATGGGGGCACTAAGAAGGGACATTTATACTGGCACATTCTGGGGGACACTATGAGGGACTATTATACTGGCACAAATTGGCACATTGTGGGGGCACTATGGTGAAGAGGTGAGGAGCACTATGTGGGCATTTACTAGGGGAATTATATAGGGGTATTTTATACTTGCACACATTATGGGGACATTAGCTCAAGTGGGGTCACACAGGGAATTTTTTTGTACTGGCACACAGAAAGGGAGCACTTCTTAATTAGTGCACATTATTATTATTATTATTATTATTATAATATTATTATTATTGAAGGTGGCAGGTGAGTTGTTAAGAAGGTAGGAGGATGACGGAAAAGTAGGAACCTAAGATGTCTTTTGTCAAACTACAGAGACAAGAGATGGGTGAAAAATCATCATGGCGGTCTGGTCTGAAAAGAGAAGATGAGGAAAGAGAAGGTCTGCATCAGAAAAGTTACTGGATGTAAGGTGGGTGGTGCTGTATTCTGGATAGCATAGAATATAATATGTATGCGCTGAGGGTAGGGAAAAATTACAGGCCAGTGCGCAAGTGCGGCTAACTACTCCCCAAACTACTCTTACTTGCAGTAAGCACTGTAAGAGATCAAGCAAGAACCAGTGCAGATGAAACTAGCTCCAGCAAAGTCTCACGGTCGGGGAGTAGTTAGCCACGCTTGCGTACAGGATTCGAGATTCGAAAGATTCAATATATTCGAGAACCTTTTCAGATTCGGATTTGAATCTGAAAAAAATTGGATTCGTCCCACCTCTAACCCTCCCATACACATATCGGTGGGTAGTGGCAGGGATACTAACTGCGGAGCAAAACGGAATGCCTCTTAAAGGCTTCCGATTTGCAATCCATCCTATGGATTCCGTTATTTTCTGTTATAACCTTGTTATAACAGAAAGCTATAACGGAATCCAGAACGTAGATGTGAACCCACCCTTACTTTTATTCTACAGGTCAGTAAGAATCCGCTGATACCTTATATTTATAGTTTATCTTGCGTTTTGCTAGTGATAAAATAAAAAGTAATAATCTGATTTATTTTTCTGTCGTCATATTTTGACCCCTATAACTTTTTTGTAATCATGTGTACGTAGCTGTGTGGGGGCTCATTTTTTGCATGGCGATCTGAACTTTCATTGGTACTATTCTGGGGTGTTCAAGACTTTTTGATCACTTTTTATAAAAAATTTTGTAGCAAATGAAGCGACCAAAAACGGTAAATCGGACATTTGCCGTATGGGGAATATATTTTTATACTATGGGTGTTTTCAGACATTGTAACACCCATGATGTGTATTTTTTTTGTTCTTTTATTTTTATTTTGGGAAAAGTGGGTGATTTGAATTTTTATGTTTTTTGTTTTTTTTTTTACACTTTTTTATAGTTCCCAGGTTACACACATATCTCTGATACACAGTACATAGCTCTACTACATACAGGTTACATACACATCTCAGTACACATTAAACAGCCCTGCTACATGCAGGTTACATCACTGCTCTATATACACAGTACATAGCTCTACTACATGCAGGTTACATCACTGCTCTATATACACAGTAGACAGCTCTGCTACATGCAATTTACACACACACACATCTCTGCTACACAGTACACAGCACTGCTACATGCAGGTTACAAACACATCTCTGCTACACAGTATACAGCTCTACTACATACAGGTTACATACACATCTCAGTACACAGTACACAGCTCTGCTACATGCAGGTTACATCACCGCTCTATATACACAGTACATAGCTTTGCTACATGCAGGTTAGACACACATCTCTGCTACCGAGTACACAGCTCTGCTACATGCAGGTTACACACACACATCTCTGCTACACAGTACATAGCTCTACTATATACAGGTTACATACACATCTCGGTACAAAGTACACAGCTCTGCTACATGCAGGTTACACACACATCACTGCTACACAGTACACAGCTCTGCTACATGCAGGTTACATACACACATCTCTGCTACACAGTACACAGCTCTGCTACATGCAGGATACACACATATCTCTATTACACAGTACACAGCTCTGCTACATGCAGAATACACACATATCTCTATTACACAGTAGACACATCTCTAATACACAGCTCTATTTGATGACTACAGTTCTGTACAAAGCTGCTGTGAAATCTGACCCCTCCCACACACATGACTCATCACATGGTCATGACATCATCACAGGTCCTTTGCCTTTCCAGCAGCTAGCAGCTTCTTCAGGTGTAGAGTTTGTGTATTGCATACTTTTGAGTTAGGTAGGAGGGAATTTCGACTGACTTCTGTGGGAGAAGGGAGTTTTGTCTGACATCTGATGGAGTTTTGGATGAGGGAGGAGGGCGTTTTGGCTGAGGTCTGAGGGAGGAGGTCGTTTTGGATGAGGGAGGTTTGGCTCATGTCTGAGGGAGGAGGCAGTTTTGGATGAGGGAGAAGGGAGTTTTGGCTGAGGTCTGAGGGAGTTTTGCCTGACATCTGATGGAGTTTTGGACAAGGGAGGAGGGCGTTTTGGCTGAGGTCTGAGGGAGGAGGCAGTTTTGGATGAGGGAGGAGGGCGTTTTGGCTGAGGTATGAGGGAGGAGGCAGTTTTAAATGAGGGAGAAGGGAGTTTTGGCTGACAGAGCATGGAGTTTTTTCCTGAGGGAAGAGGACTGATGGAGTTTGGGCTGACGAAGGAGGGAGTTTTGCCTGACGGAAGATGGAGTTGTGGATGATGTCTGACGATGTCCTAATATGTACACTGTACATTTTAATCTTTGTTAAGTCCCCTATCAGGGGAGGTGTATTGAAATGAATCCTTGCATGGGGATATAGAGAAAAAAAGTTTGCTCTGTCCGCTTCCTTCTAATTTTTGGCACTTGCAATGGAATTTGCCACCAATGCAACTAGTGTTAACTAAGTACTATTCCTATCAGTTTAATCTCTGTTTTGTCCCTTATCAGGGCCAGGGCCGGTGTAGTGCATAGATTTTTGGAACCGGGAGATGGAAAAAGACCCATGCTCGGTCCGCTTTGTTTGAACTTTAGACACCCTATAGGAATGGTGGGCAGTGGGCACAGTACAGTCTGTGGGCCTGACAGGCAATTGCAATTATATTAGAGGGTAAAAATGAAATGACTAATTTTATCTGCAAGGTACTGTGCCACCCTATATGAGTGGTGGGCAGTGGACACAGTACAGTCAGTGGGCCTGACACACACTGGCAGGCAACTGCAATTATATTAAAGGGTAAAAATGAAATGACTTTTTTATCTGCAAGGTACTGTGCCACCCTATATGAGTGGTGTGCACACAGTACAGTCTGTGGGCCTGCGGCCTCTCACACACGGGCAGGCAACTGCAATATATATATAGAAAAAAAAGAAAAGCAGTCTGATGTACCAGCCCTAAAAAGGGCTTTTTGGGGTGCTGTCAGGACGCTGTCCTTACAGCAGATGGGTCTTTGAGGACTGGAGTGGACACAGAACAATGGCCTAGCTAAAGCTTTCCCTACTAATTCAGCAGCAGCAGCACTCTCCCTGCTCTAACTAACACTGCAGCTTCAGAATGAATGTAAGATGGATGCTGTCCTTGCTTTTTGATAGGAGTTGGGAGGGTCTGGGAGTGAAGGTATGCTGATTGGCTGAAATATGTCTGCTGACTATGAGGTAAAGGGTGAAAGTTTGCTCAATGATGACGAATCGAACATCGCGATGTTCGCTGGGAACTGTTCGCCGGTGAATAGTTCGGGACATCTCTAACTGGGGCCCAGCCGCCACTACATTTACCCAGTGTGCAGTTATGCCGTGGACTCACACTGAGGGATTTCCTCACTGTACAACTTCTGCATAGAAATAGAGGCTAAATTAGATTTTTGAAGAAAAAACATTTAGTATTAGGGTACGTGGTGTGTTGCGGATCCGCAAATTGCGGATCTGCAACACACCCGGTGGGCACCCTCCATAGAACTGCCTATTCTAATAGGAGATTTTCTATTCTTTGCGGAGCCGCGGACCGGAAGTTCGGAGTCGAAGCCCGGAAGTTCAGCGTCACACTCCACAAATGCAGAAGCGGAGAGCACATAGTGTGCGCTCTGCATCACGTCCGGCCCCATAGAGAATGAATGAGTCAGACCCATTTGCGGACATCTGAATGGAGCCTTATAATGCAAATACTTTTTTTTTTCAAATCAGGTTATCTTGCACCAATGATCTTAGTATATTTCATATCTTAAGAGAAAAAGTAAGGAAGAAGGCATATTTCAATTAACAAAGGCAAAATGTAAAATCTATTCATTTCAAATTATAGAAAATTGCTAATATTGACTTTAAAAAATACACAATACTTTTCGAAGGCAAAATAATTGAAGACTTGAGAATATAATTACAGACTTCAGAATGCTTGCATTTTAAATTATTTTTTGTAATTTAAGGATTCATTTTATTCTCAACCTTGTTTTATAGACAAAATATCTGCAAATAATAGCTCCATTTTTGAAAAATGCATCTGTGGATCAAACTAGAATTATTAGAGCTGTGAATAAAATAACAGAGGTAAGACCTTTGTAAATGGCTTCAGATTGCATTGCTACATGAAATTGATTTTTTTTTCTTTTTTTGTGTTTTTAAATTGCTAGGATAATACTAATAATTTGCTAAACGTTAGCATTTATCTGGCTGCATTGTTACTTTCTTAAGATTGGCACATTTAGTGGTTCTTTTTTGTGAACATAAAAAATTTGTTAAAATAAACATGTTTTCATTTGAGAGCATGCACAAATGCTTTGTGATCTATTGTACATGACATGTATTTCAAGGGAATCTAATGACATATACTCATCTATTCTTTAGATTTGTTTTATGTTAATGAGTTAACCCTTGAATAAGTTAAACATTGTCTCCAAATTCTTTGGCTTATCTTTCTTTCCTTGAATTCTTACATTTTCCAACACTGTGGTTCTCTACCCCAAGGGTCAAGATTGGCCATAGACCTTATAGGGAAGTATTCCGGTGGGCCGATGCCACCCAAGCCTTTCTTTCTACCACTGTCCTGGTACATAATGAGCTCTCAGTGGTAATTAACACTGTGAGAATCAGGTACTCATGTACCTGACCAGCGACCCCACATGTCCTCCTGAACTCTACTGCTGTGGCCCGCATATCACCTCCTAAGCCCCCTGCTCCATATATTAATCAGAGACAATTGGAGAGGTAAGAACAGCTCTTGGGGCAATATATTATGTTGCACTGTGGTATATGGTTCTGCTGGGATGGTATTTTGCTCTATGGTATTGCTGACCCTGCCCACCTGTGTTGCCCCGCCTTCTGGTAATTTAGACCCTCCCAATAATATGGGGCCACTTCCAGGGCCACTTTAAGTTCCCAGTCCTTCCCTGTCTACCCCCTTCCCCCAGTCAAAGATGTCTGCACACTTCTGGGCAGTACCTTAGCTTTTGCTCATCTCCGCAAACAATATTTCCTAGCATCAACTACACTTTCTATGCATTTAAAGCAGCATCTACACTTTCCGACAAGCAGTAGTATCATAGTAGTATCAGCTATCTATGTACGCAGAAAAAGTGGCACAGTACAAGCGAACTAGCTTGCATAAAGAGGAGGGAAGTCAATCTCCCTTGTAAATTACTGCATAACACATCTCAGAAGAGTGGGTGAGGACTGATGTTGGATTACAGCATTTGAGAAGATGCACTGCAAAAAAGCTAAGAGTAAAAAAATGAAGATAAATAGATAAAAATAAGTAGCATATCATGCAAATGTTAGTTTATAGTGTTGCGCAAGCATGCTGGGCAGAACACCAGTTCGGCTCGTGCGTCGCTATGCTTGGCACATGGTAGTATTCAGACTATAGACGGTGTCCACTTCTGGCAGTGACATTAGGAGTGCCACATCTGCAGTGTAACGCGTGCGCTGAAAAAATGTATCAGTGACAAACAGTGTACTTTTTCAATAGACAGTGTCTGCTTCTGACAGTAACATTACCAGTGCCACATCTAAAGTCTGACGTGTGCATTTAAAAAATATATCTGTGACACACAGTGTACTTTGTCAATAGATGGTGTTCTGTCCTCCTTATGTGTGAAGGTACATAACTTGACAGACAGCTAAACCTTATCCCGGCAATGAACTGACAATGGAGTATCGTCCAAATCTATCTTTATTGCAAGAATGTAAATACGTGGTGAAAAACAATGCACTTCCTAATGGGGTCTGACATATAGCAATGCATATTATACATTTCTGTGCATAGCAATGCACATACAAACACAGATACATATCTAACCGGAGCATGTTATCCTATCTGCATAACAAGCATGGTCCCTAGCTGCTAACTGTAAGCTGCTATAAAAGAGAGGAAAAAGATATGCAAAATAAATATGCAAACAGGCTGTAATGTGGATATGTGACATACCAGCGATGCTACCGTGAGCTAAGATGTAGAAGATGACTCCAGAGATTTCCAGACCATGTGCTAACCTCTGGGATATGGCTGTAAATTAGGAAAATGGCTGCTATGTGCAGGGCTGATGATGTCACTGAGGTATGGAAGCTGAAGTAGACCAAACTTCTAGTGTGAATAGATGAAATTGTATTTAAAGAGGCCACTAGAGGGTGCTGTTACACAATGAACAGAGATTTAGACAGAAAGCAAATCAACTATGCATGAAAACTATGAATAAATTAACAATAAACTTGCTGAAGGCATGACAGACAGTGTCCGCTTCTGACAGTGACATTACCAGTGCCACATCTCCAGTGTACCGTGTGCTGTTAAAAAATGTATCTGTGGCATACAGTGTACTTTTTCAATAGACGGTGTCCGCTTCTGACTGTAACATTGCCAGTGCAACATCTAAAGTGTAACGTGTGCGCTTAGGCTACTTTCAAACTTGCGGCATGGCTATCCGGCAGGCTGTATGGCAGCATGGCAGTGCATGACCAGAGATTGCCGGACTAAAAGTACTGCGTGCCTGACTTTTTATTCCGGCGATCACTGTCATGCACTGCCGTGCTGTGCCGTAGCTCTGCCCCCCGCCCCCATTATAGTCTATGGGGACAGAGCGGAAGCATGGCAGCACACGGGTACTTGCGGCATGGCGGATCCGGCGGGCTGTTCACCTGCCAGAACAGTCTGCCGGATAGCCATGCCGCAAGTGTGAAAGTACCCTTAAACAATTTATCTGTGACATACAGTGTGCTTTTTCAATAGACGGTGTCTGCTTCTGACAATGACATTACCAGTGCCACATCTAAAGTGTAACGTGTGCACATAAAATTTTTATCTGTGATATACAATGCACTTTTTCCATAGACGCTACGGACAGTGACATTACCGGTGGTACCTCTCCTGTATAATGTTTCCTCATCCCAAATACCTTTGACATTCCCTGTAATTTTTTAATAGCCGCTGGTGACAGCATTGACATTATCTGCAGGATATCTCCTGTGTGACGTTTCCACATCCCAAATACCTTTTTAAGTTTTTGCGCATACACTTCCAAATCCTACACTACTGTGCGCTATTGTATGTGTGACATACTTTCAAGCATATATAACATTTAATATGAAGAAGGCGAGCAGTAAGGAACAGGGAAGTGGCCGTGATGCTGATGGTCCACGCAGAGGCCGTGGCCCTGGGCACGTTGAATCTGTGCTTGCTGCCAGAGCACAAGAAAAACAATCATCCATGATACCTAGCTTCATGTCCCAGTTTTCAGGGCGGCACAGGACACCACTCTTGAAGTCAGACGAGTGCGACCAGGTGGTCGGTTGGATTGCAGCAGATAATGCTTCCAGTCGGTTAAGCACTAGTGTTAAGCGCGAATATTCGAATAGCGAATTTTTTTTGTGAATATCGGCACTTCGCAAATTCGCGAATATTGCGAATATAGCGCTATATATTCGCTATTTGGAATATTCGTTTTTTTATTTTTTTAAGTTGTTAATCCTTATTGAACTCTGGTTGTCTTCTCACTTCCCAAAAGCTGTTCTTACCTGTCCGGGGGATTCCTGGCTCCCTGCCCGCTCCAGTTAATGCCCGTTGCCGCTTCTGTCGACTTCCCGTGTGCATGGGAACGCCTCCATGCTAAAATGTACTGTCGGATGTGAGAATCACGATCTCACAAATTTGACAAAGTTGTAATCGCAATGCGATTAATATAACCTGACTTACTCGCATTGCGAATTCAACTTAGAGCTGGGTTCCTAATGGTTGTATTGCTAGAATATAACGAATATCACAAATTCATGAATATAGCCCTATATTCTCAATCCTCGTTATATTCTAGCAAGTAGAGATGAGCGAACACCTGGATGTTCGGGTTCGAGAAGTTCGGCCGAACTTCCCGAAAATGTTTGAGTTCGGGATCCGAACTCGACCCGAACTTTATCCCCCCACCACTGGAGAAGACCACTTGTTAATCCTTATTGAACTCTGGTTGTCCTCTCACTTCCCAAAAGCTGTTCTTACCTGTCCGGGGGATTCCTGGCTCCCTGCCCGCTCCAGTTAATGCCCGTTACCGCTTCTGCCGAATTCCCGTGTGCATGGGAACGCCTTCATGCTAAAATGTACTGTCGGATGTGAGAATCACGATCTCACAAATTTGACAAAGTTGTAATCGCAATGCGATTAATATAACCTGAATTACTCGCATTGCGAATTCAACTTAGAGCTGGGTTCCTAATGGTTGTATGGCTAGAATATAACGAATATCACAAATTCATGAATATAGCCCTATATTCTCAATCCTCGTTATATTCTAGCAAGTAGAGATGAGCGAACACCTGGATGTTCGGGTTCGAGAAGTTCGGCCGAACTTCCCGAAAATGTTTGAGTTCGGGATCCGAACTCGACCCGAACTTTATCCCGAACCATATTGAAGTCAATAGGGACCCGAACTTTTGGGCACTAAAAAGGCTGTAAAATAGTCCAGGAAAGGGCTAGAGGGCTGCAAAAGGCAGCAAAATGTTGGTAAATGCCCTGCAAACATATGTGGATAGGGAAATTAATTAAACTAAAATAAATAAAAATGAACCAATATCAATTGGAGAGAGGTCCCATAGCAGAGAATCATGCGTCATATCACCCACCACTGGAGAAGGCCACTTTCAGTTATTTCGGCCCCAGCACCCAGACAGAGTAGAGAGGTCCCAGAGCAAGGAATATTGCGTCACATCACCCACCACTGTAGAAGGCCACTTTCAGTTATTTCGGCCCCAGCACCCAGACAGAGGAGAGAGGTCCCACAGCAAGGAATAAGGCGTCATATCACCCACCACTGGAGAAAGCCACTTCCAGATATTTAGGCCCCAGCACCCAGACAGAGGAGAGAGGTCCCACAGCAAAGAACAAGGCGTCATATCACCCACCACTGGAGAAGGCCACTTTCAGTTATATAGGCCCCAGTACCCAGACAGAGGAGAGAGGTCCCACAGCAAGGAATCATGTGTCATATCACCCACCACTGGAGAAGGCCACTTTCAGTTATTTCGGCCCCAGCACCCAGACAGAGGAGAGAGGTCCCACAGCAAGGAAAAAGGCATCATATCACCCACCACTAGAGAAGAACACTTTCAGTTATTTAGGCCCCAGCACCCAGACAGAGGAAAGAGGTTCCACAGCAAGGAATCATGCGCAATATCACCCACTACTGGAGAAGGCCACTTTCAGATATTTAGGCCCCATCACCCAGACAGAGGAGAGAGGTCCCATAGCAGAGAATCATGCGTCATATCACCCACCACTAGAGAAGTCCAATTTCAGTTATTTAGGCCCCAGCACCCAGACAGAGGAATAAGGCGTCATATCACCCACCACTGGAGAAGGCCACTTCCAGATATTTAGCCCACGGCACCCAGTCAGAGGAGAGAGGTCGCATGGCAGAGGTTCAGGCTTCATGTCACCCACCATTGTAACAGGCCACTTTCAGTTATTTAGGCCCCGGTGCCCAGATTGAGGAGAGATTTATTCAACTTTGGGTTGCACCCCAAGATCATGGTAAAGTTAAAAAAATGAGGATTCAATAAAGAAGTGCCCCGGAGTACAAGAATACATGGTTGAGGGGGAGGCATTTATAAATGTCTATTCTGCACAAGGGAGGGACAGGTCCTGTGGGATCCATGCCTGGTTCATTTTTATGAACGTCAGCTTGTCCACGTTGGCTGTGGACAGGCGGCTGCGTTTGTCAGTAATGACGCCCCCTGCCGTGCTGAATACACGTTCAGACAAAACGCTGGCCGCCAGGCTGGCCAGCACCTCCAAGGCATACAATGCTAACTCTGGCCACGTGGACAATTTGGAGACCCAGAAGTTGAATAGAGCCGAACCATCAGTCAGTACGTGGAGGGGTGTGCAGATGTACTGTTTAACCATGTTAGTGAAATGCTGCCTCCTGCTAACACGTTCCGTATCAGGTGGTGGTGCAGTTGGCTGTGGCGTGGAGACAAAAGTTTTCCACATTTCTGCCATGCTAACCCTGCCCTCAGAGGAGCTGGCCGTGACACAGCTGCGTTGGCGACCTCTTGCTCCTCCTCTGCCTTCGCCTTGGGCTTCCACCTGTTCCCCTGTGACATTTGGGAATGCTCTCAGGAGCGCGTCTACCAGCGTGCACTTGTACTCGTGCATCTTCCTATCACGCTCCAGTGCAGAAAGTAAGGTGGGCATATTGTCTTTGTACCGGGGATCCAGCAGGGTGGCAACCCAGTAGTCCGAATACGTTAAAATGTGGGCAACTCTGCTGTCGTTGCGCAGGCACTGCAGCATGTAGTCGCTCATGTGTCCCAGGCTCCCCAGAGGTAAGGACAAGCTGTCCTCTGTGGGAGGCATATCGTCATCGTCCTCCGTATCCCCCCAGCCACGCACCAGTGATGGGCCTGAGCTGTGTCGGGTGCCACCCCGCTGGGAACCTGCTTCATCCTCATCCTCCTCCACCAACTCCTCATCCTCCTCGTCCTCCAGTAGTGGGCCCTGGCTGGCCACATTTGTACCTGGCCTCTGCTGTTGCAAAAAAACTCCCTCTGAGCCACTTCTAACAGACTGGCCTGAAAGTGCTAAAAATTACCCCTCATCCTCCTCCTCCTCCTCCTGTGCCACCTCCTCTTCCATCATCGCGCCCTAAGCGTTTTCTCAAGGAGACATAGAAGTGGTATTGTAACACTGATAACGGTGTCATCGCCACTGGCCATGTTGGTGGAGTACTCGAAACAGCACAACAGGGCTCACAGGTCTCGAATGGAGGCCCAATCATTGGTGGTGAAGTGGTGCTGTTCCGCAGTGCGACTGACGCGTGCGTGCTGCAGCTGAAACTGCACTATGGCCTGCTACTGCTCACACAATCTCTCCAGCATGTGCAAGGTGGAGTTCCACCTGGTGGGCACGTCACATAGGAGGCGGTGAGCGGGAAGGCTGAAGTTACGCTGTAGCGCAGACAGGCGAGCAGTGGCAGGATGTGAACGCCGGTAGCGCGCACAGACGGGCCACACTTTATGCAGCAGCTCTGACATGTCGGGGTAGTTGTGAATGAACTTCTACACCACCAAATTCAGCACATGCGCCCGGCAAGGGATGTGCGTCAAACCGGCTAGTCCCAGAGCTGCAACGAGATTTTGCCCATTATCGCACACCACCAGGCCGGGCTTGAGGCCCACCGGCAGAAACCACTCGTTGGTCTGTTGTTCAATACCCCGCCACAACTTCTGCGCGGTGTGGGGCCTGTCCCCCAAAACATATGAGTTTCATAATGGCCTGCTGACGTTTACCCCGGGCTGTGCTGAATTTGGTGGTGAAGGTGTGTGGCTGAATGGATGAGCTGGTGGAAGCAGAGGAGGAGGAAGCCGAGTAGGAGGAGGAGGCTACAGGAGGCAAAGAATTATGACCTGCCATGCTTGGCGGCGGAAGGACGTGCGCCAAGGAACTCTCCGCCTGGGGTACAGCCGCCACTACATTTACCCAGTGTGCAGTTAGGGAGATATAGCGTCTGCGTATCTTTGGTTAGGTGGACCTTGTCACAGATGGCGTTGCGCAGTGCACACTTGATTTTATCGGATACTTGGTTGTGCAGGGAAGGCACGGCTGTCTTGGAGAAGTAGTGGCGGCTGGGAACCACATACTGTGGGACAGCCATGGACATCAGCTGTTTGAAGCTGTCTGTGCCAACCAGCCTGAATGACAGCATTTCAAAGCCCAGTAGTTTAGAAATGCTGGCATTCAGGCCCAGGGCTCGAGGGTGGGTAGGTGGGAATTTACGCTTTCTCTCCAAGGTTTGTGAGATGGAGAGCTGAACGCTGCCGTGTGACATGGTGGAGATGCTTGGTGACGCAGGTGGTGGTGTCGGTGGCACATCCTCTGTTTGGTGGGCGGCAGGTGCCAACGTTCCTCCCGAGGCGGAGGAAGAGGCCGAGGCAGCAGCAGAAGAGGGAGCAGGGGTAGCCAGAGTGAGTTCCTTGCTTTTAAGGTGTTTACTCCACTTCAGTTCATGCTTTGCATGTAGATGCCTGGTCATGCAGGTTGTGCTAAGGTTCCGAACGTCAATGCCTCGCTTCAGGCTCTGATGGCACAGCGTGCAAAACACTCAGGTCTTGTCATCAGCACATTGTTTAAAGAAGTGCCATGCCAGGGAACTCCTTGAAGCTGCCTTTGGGGTGCTCGGTTCCTGGTGGCGGTGGCCAGTAGCAGGCGAAATCTCTTGGTGGCGGCTGTTCTGCTTTTGCCTCCTGCTCCCTCTTTTGCTACGCTGTTGGCTCGGTCTCACCACTGCCTCTTCCTGTGAACTATGAAAGTCAGTGGCAGGACCTTTATTCCATGTGGGGTCTAGGACCTCATCGTCCCCTGCATCGTCTTCCACACAGTCTTCCTCCCTGACCTCATGTTCGGTCTGCACACTGCAGAAAGATGCAGCAGTGGGCGCCTGTGTTTCGTCATCATCAGAGACGTGTGGACTCCGATGAGGTGGTATTCCCATGTCCTCATCATGAAACATCAGTAGTTGTGCATCAGTGCATTCTATGTCTTCCACCACTGGGGAAGGGCTAGGTGGATTCCCTTGGGAAGCCCTGCCAGCAGAGTCTTAAAACAGCATAAGAGACTGTTGCATAACTTGAGGCTGAGACAGTTTCCCTGATATGCATGGGGGTGATGTGACAGACTGATGGGCTTGGTTTTCAGGCACCACCTGTGCGCTTTCTGCAGAAGACTGGGTGGGAGATAATGTTGTGAACGTGCTGGATCCACTGTCGGCCACCCAATTGACTAGCGCCTGTACCTGCTCAGGCCTTATATACACTTCACAAGGGTCTTTGCGACCACAAACCCTTTTAGGGCATCCTGATTGATATTACTAAAACATAACCTTTATTTTTAAACTAAGAAAAACGACACAAGAAAGGAAAAAATATTTTAAAACTATCAGGGCATCAGGGGACAATGTAGTTATATGGCACTGATTATCCACCTTACACCAGTCACCCACTCTTGGGGTATAATAGATTTGGCACTATACGCTGTTTGTCTCAATATATTCTCTTATTTTACTTTATTCAGATAGCTCATTAGGGCCATTCTATATAGGTTAGGTGTATGAGGCAGTTCTTACACTTCCTTTTATGTGTTAAACAGTTTATAACTGCTGCTTCATTCTTTGCAACATAATGTCAGCTATTCAGTCAACTCAGTGTTTGTTAGTATGCACAAATCACTGACAAGCGCTCATGTAACACTTCTCATACATTAAGCACAATGTTGCCACTTTCTCTCTGCACACATTGACCACACAATCACGCTCAGTGTCTGTTTGATTTTCTACACAGACAATTCTGACTGCTGCTGCACGTGTTGCTACTGCCAAATTCACACCAACCTATTGTACTCATATGGTGGATCTATTATGTCCTCTTTTCAAACTAATCCACATTTGCCCTGTCTAAAATATATGGCACACTGTAACCCCTCCCGACATGTTTCACCGCTGCTGCGGCTTCGTCAGGGGAGTTGGGGCTATACTAGTGTGCCGCGCGCCCCCAGTGACGTCCTTTTATGCGCTTCTTGCTCTACCCAGCCTGCACCTCCAGTCCCGATCTTCAGACCGCTCCAATAGATCGCCGCTCACATCCACCAGGCCAGACCAATCGATGGCTGCATTACAGATTCGTTGCATGAAAACAGAGAATTACCTATTCTATTTCTAAACATATTACTCTCAAACGTTAATTTATCCTTGAATACAATGTTACACTTACCCTTTTTGGACCGCATGATTTTTACATTATTTATTTATATGAGAACTTGCATACCCTATTCTATTCCTGAGAATTCATATTATGATAGTAGGAATTTCATAATAATTCCCTAACTGAACTGTCATAATTTTTTGGTTTTCACATTATTTTATATAAGTTGCATAGTATTGCATTATTAATTATTTATTGACAAATATCATTTATTTAATCTAGACATCTCATAAAGCAAATACTATTCTGTACATAGGGGTATATATTCTTGATGTGTATCAATCTATTATCAATTCCCCATATTTATTAGTATAATACAGATACATATCATGATTTTACAATATTTTTTACAACCTGTCCCTTAATATTTTTAGTTATTTGTTTATCTTAATATTTTTAATCATTCATTTATCTTCTTAAGGGGCCCTATATCTGATGTACTTAATACTGTATTTAACGTGTATACCCTATTGTACAATTACAGTTCATTGACGTCATTATTTCAATATTTCAGGGGATCCTCGATCATTTATTTTGAATATTTCACTTTTTATTAAAAGGGCAGATGAGTGATTGGCAGGAGTTATAATGTTACTTTTTTATACATATATTTAAAGAGGGGGGGAGGGCAGGGCATTGGTGGTCAGGAATTATACTGTATCATTAACATCAATTTTGGAATCACTGGAATCTTCTCTCATGTCAATTATATTTTCACTTTTATTTTAAATAAAGGCAGTGTAGGAAAAACCTTCATTTAGTCCCTGTGGACTCATCATCTTCAAGAGATACACATCAAGAATATATACCCCTATGTACAGAATAGTATTTGCTTTATGAGATGTCTAGATTAAATAAATGATATTTGTCAATAAATAATTAATAATGCAATACTATGCAACTTATATAAAATAATGTGAAAACCAAAAAATTATGACAGTCCAGTTAGGGAATTATTATGAAATTCCTACTATCATAATATGAATTCTCGGGAATAGAATAGGGTATGCAAGTTCTCATATAAATAAATAATGTAAAAATCATGCGGTCCAAAAATGGTAAGTGTAACATTGTATTCAAGGATAAATTAACGTTTGAGAGTAATATGTTTAGAAATAGAATAGGTAATTCTCTGTTTTCATGCAATGAAAATGTAATGCAGCCATCGATTGGTCTGGCCTGGTGGATGTGAGCGGCGATCTATTGGAGCGGTCTGAAGATCGGGACTGGAGGTGCAGGCTGGGTAGCGCAAGAAGCGCATAAAAGGATGTCACTGGGGGTGCGCGGCACACTAGTATAGCCCCAACTCCCCTGACGAAGCCGCAGCAGCGGTGAAACATGTCGGGAGGGGTTACAGTGTGCCATATATTTTAGACAGGGCAAATGTGGATTAGTTTGAAAAGAGGACATAATAGATCCACCATATGAGTACAATAGGTTGGTGTGAATTTGGCAGTAGCAACACGTGCAGCAGCAGTCAGAATTGTCTGTGTAGAAAATCAAACAGACACTGAGCGTGATTGTGTGGTCAATGTGTGCAGAGAGAAAGTGGCAACATTGTGCTTAATGTATGAGAAGTGTTACATGAGCGCTTGTCAGTGATTTGTGCATACTAACAAACACTGAGTTGACTGAATAGCTGAAATTATGTTGCAAAGAATGAAGCAGCAGTTATAAACTGTTTAACACATAAAAGGAAGTGTAAGAACTGCCTCATACACCTAACCTATATAGAATGGCCCTAATGAGCTATCTGAATAAAGTAAAATAAGAGAATATATTGAGACAAACAGCGTATAGTGCCAAATCTATTATACCCCAAGAGTGGGTGACTGGTGTAAGGTGGATAATCAGTGCCATATAACTACATTGTCCCCTGATGCCCTGATAGTTTTAAAATATTTTTTCCTTTCTTGTGTCGTTTTTCTTAGTTTAAAAATAAAGGTTATGTTTTAGTAATATCAATCAGGACGCCCTAAAAGGGTTTGTGCTCGCAAAGACCCTTGTGAAGTGTATATATTGATACCCTGAGGTGTCCTGAGAGGGCCTATTTGTGTATGATATTGGTGCTCAGGCCTTACCATCCTTAGAACGGCATAGGGCCTAGGCCATTAGTAGGTATGGCTGTGATGGCTTCTTAGGGCAAGAAGTAAAACGCTAGCTGATTGGCTGCTGTGCAGCCCTTCAGAAAGCGAGAAGAAATCGCCGAACAACAGACCCGAACCCGAACTTTTTTGAAAATGTTCGGGTCCGGGTCCGTGTCCCGAACACCCCAAAATTCGGTACGACCCCGAACTATGCTCGAACTGTTCGCTCAACACTACTAGTAAGCCAAACATTAGGAACCCAGCTCTAAGTTGAATTTGCAATGCGAGTATATGTTCGCATTGCGAAATCAACTTAGAGCTGGGTTCCGAATGGTTGTTGCTAGAATATAACGAAGATTGAGAATATAGTACTATATTTGTGATATTCATTATATTCTAGCAATACAACCATTAGGAACCCAGCTCTAAGTTGATTTCGCAATGCGATCATATACTCGCATTGCGAATAAACTTAGAGCTGAGTTCCTAATAGTTGTATTGCCAGAATATAACGAAGTTTGAGAATATAATGCTATATTCGGGATATCCGTTATCTTCATCAATTCTAGCAATACAAGTTACAACCATTAGGAACTCAGCTCTAAGTTTAATTCGCAATGCGAATATAAATTCGCGTAACATTCTCAATATATAGAATAATGACAAATATTCGATTTCGACGAATATATGATGAATATTCAATTGAATATTCACGAACTATCGTGAAATCGAATATGGCACCTCCCGCTCATCAATATTAAGCACCACCCTGTCTTCCACCAAGTCCAGTCTTAGTAGCCAAGGCCCTCGCATATAATGTTTTACAGGGTCAGCTCACCAGCAGGCCCTCACCTACAATCTTTTACAGGGTCAGGTCACCTGCAGACCCTTGCATATAATGTTTTACAGAGTCAGCTATCCTGCAGGCCCTCACCTACAACCTTTTAGTGGGTCAGCTCACCTGCAGGCCCTCACTTACAATCTTTTACAGGGTCAACTCACCTGCAGGCCCTCGCATATAATGTTTTACAGGGTCAGCTCACCTGCAGGCCCTCACCAACAATCTTTTACAGTGTCAGCTCGCCAGCAGGCCCTCACCTAAAATCTTTTACAGGGTCAGCTCACCAGCAGACCCTCACCCCTAATGTTTTAGAGGGTCATCTCAGCAGCAGGCCCTCGTCCCTAATGTTTTAGATGGTCAGAGTAGGAGTCCCACTACTTGAACAATTGCACCACAATGTGAATGAGGCCCTCCTTTATGTAATATACAGGTTGTATCGGAGTGCCTCTTGCTTGTAATTTTTGGCGGCACTTGCACTTTTTATATAAAAGTAAATATACAGGAAAGGATGTTTCCTAACAATTTTTCCTCTAAAATCAATTTTATCTTTTGTTTTGTGCTTATTGTCAGTCTGTAAAAGTGGCGTACTACTCGGACAACATCGTTCCCATCAGGTACCTGGGAGTCCAAGATGCATCCAGACATCCTCCCCATGCTGTTCCCGAACCATTTTGGTGGTGTTTCCATCAATTGCTGACTTTTTCCTATGAACCAGGCACCCTCCCCCTTCATAGCAGGGGGTGCCTGGTTTAATGCTGGGGTTCTTCCATTGACTTCTATTATACTCGATGTATTAGGCCCGAGCACTTGGGTACTCGATTAACACTATTAGTTTCATATGAAATTTACCCTAGTGTGTATGTCTGTGTTTGAGTTATAAAAATGTAATTGTGTTCCCCGCTAGTGATGACAAACTGTACTTCACTATGGAATATTCTTGTGCGATAGAAGCAATTGGAAGTAAATTACATTTTGTTAAATAAACTGTACATGTATACAAGCATATATACCGGAAAGGATACAGATCCTCACCGGATCTCAATATAGTGGATGGGAATCTGACGGTGTACAGTGGTATCCGCCTATGGAATCTGGATAGATTTAACTCTGCCATCTGTTACTCTTCCGGAACAGACTGCCGGAGTTCTCAGTGCATATGGGAACGTGGCCTTACAATAAAACATTTCTACTATGCCTTTATTTACCAGTACATACTCATATTGGAAATTGGAGTGTTTTACACATTTACTAACATTTTCTTTATTCATCGCTCATGGTTTAGATTTTTCTGAATGTGAATTCCAGCTCATGTGAGAATGTATTTGAACTCCTTCAAATTAATTTCCAGCTTCAACAAGATATTTCAATATTATATATATATTATTATATAGTATATTACTTTGCTGATCTGCTCGTCCTTTCAATCTTTTCACTTGCCAAATATAATTGATGATTCGGAAGAAATTTTAGAGTCGATAAGTTTATTTATTTATGAGCACATTGTAAATTGAACATATCATTTTAGTTTTCTTGGTTTCGTATCTTTAACAGTATTGCAAGGAAACTAATTACATGGAAACAAATATGTTAATGGCAGGATTATTGTTGAGGGTTTAAAGAAAAATATTTTGCTTGGATTTAGTAAATTTAATTCATTATTACGCGTAACTTTATGCAGTGCAATTGTATTTTTTTACATATTTTTCTGACACGATAAAGCATGTTTGGATGAATGGTGTTGAGAATGAGAATGAGTTCTATCATGTGTAATACAAATGTACAGTAAGTAAGATGCAGAAGCACAGTATATAGGTAATATACACACAGTATGCACTTATACAGATACACAGATTCATATTGTAGTCTTATAATAATGTAATTAATACATTTCTAGTTCTTTGATCACATTTTTATATGCACTAATATTTCACCTACTGTACACAACAGAAAAATCCTAAGACTGACATATTGCAAATGATATATATACCTTCTATAAACTATGCTAATAAAAAAGATTGCATGGCAGGAGGACTGCTAGTCCAAAATAAAAACAATCTCCAGCAGTCGCCAAATAGAGAGATGTTTTACTAAGTGGTGAATATATCTTTTTTCCAGGATAATATATTGTGTTTTATCAGCAAGCCTATTTAATTTGACAAAAGGGAACAGAATCAATACTAACACATAAACAATATGAATGAGCCACTAGCAAGATCAGACAAAGAGTGAATATGGGAAAGATTTTACTATACTATATCAACATACTGGATGACATTCAGTTCTGGTTTACACATAAACTAAAATAAGTGGTGCCAGCACAATGTTAAGATGCTTGTGAGGTGAGCAGTCACTTCCAGTCCTTAAAGAGGTTGTGCATTGAAAACAATTTACTTTTGCAATTTGCTTTTTATTACAGAAATGCTCCAGTTATAAGACATTCTCTATATTTTATTTTAATCACTCTTTCTTGTGTTTAACCTCTTCAGCCACAATGACATACCTGTATGTCATTGGGGCTAAGTGAATGCATGGAGCAAGCTGCTGTGCCGAGTCTTCTCCATATATGGCAGGTGCGGGCTGTATAATACAGTAGGCACCTGTTCGCAATGCCCAGGATTGTCAATGATGCCGAACACAGTCATTTCACCCCTCAGATGCTGTGGTCAATAACGATCGCAGCATCTGTGGAGTTAGTCAGTGGGAGCGGGCTCCCTCTGCCTTCTGTTTGGTGACCTTGCAGTGAAATTGCAGGGGCTAAAAATTATTATGAAAAAAGAAAAAAATGCAAATATTAAAAATTAAAATCACCCCTTTTTTTCAATTTTTTTATATAAAAATAAACAGTAAAAAACTAAGCATTACAGGTATTGCCGCATCCTAAATTGTCAGGAACTTTAAAATCTAAAAATATTTTTCTTTATGGTATATGCCGTAACACGTAATTTTTTATTTTGTGGTGACCTTGTCCCTCCAAAATATTGAGTGATTAAAAAGTCGTACATACCCCCAAGATGGCATTTTTTCAAAGTTTTTTTTTTTTTCATTTTTAAGTAGTAAAACAAAAAAAAAATACAACTTTATCGTTGTAATCGTATTTATCCGCAGAAAAAGGATAGCATGTCATTTATAGCACACAGTGAACGCCGTAATGTAAAAACTGAAAAAACATTGTCAGAATTGTAGGTATTTTGAATTTCACCCCATAAAGATTTTTTTTCCAATACAAGACATGGTAAATTAAATTGTGCCATTAACAAATACAACTTATCCTGCAAAAACTAAAAATTCATATGGCTATATGAATGGGAAATCTAAAAAAGTTATGGCTATTGAAATGTGGTGTTAGAGATGTGTGAATTTATTCTATATTTTTTGTATCTCTAGGACTGTAACTGGTTAACTTTTCTTAACTGACTCCTACTTTTTACCTTGGGGGTACCTTAATTCGGAGCACCAGAGTCTATCTTAATTAAAGGCTTTAATTAAAAGCCGCTTTGTTAGTGGTGAGGAAAAAATGAAAATAAAAATGAAAATGGGCCTAGTCCTTAAGGGGTATTATCTAAATGTGCATGCCCACTTATTCAGATGGATGATCATGGTCATACGTGCTTAAATCCATCTCTCTAGATCAGGGATCAGCAACCTTAGGCACTCCAGCTGTTCTGAAACTACAACTCCCAGCATGCTCCATTCACATATATGGGAGATACATGAACAGACAGGGAAAGTGTGCATGCTGCGAGTGGTAGTTTTACAGCATCTGGAGTGCCGAAGGTTGCTGAATGCTGAACCCTGAGCTAGATCTTCTTTTAGAAGCTGCGACAGTAACACTGAGAGAGCTGCAGCAGAAAGGACATGACCCCTGAGAAAGAACATTCCCACAGAGCTGCCCGCTAGAATGAAATCTAGCAGAGCAATTTGAGCCATGATTACCATCCATTAGGTCTGTAAATGTTTTTTTCTCCCCCTGCTACAGACTTTTTCAGGTCCATGCCGGATCAGCGGCATGGACCTGGCAGTCACTGACAGCCGGGCCCCTGCTGCATACACTGGCATCACTGAAAACACTGATGCCGGCGTATTAACCCCTTGTATAAAGCTGACCTCGGCATGCAGAGGGTTTGCGGAGGGTACTGATGCCGACAGCATCTCTATCAGGTCCCCGCACTGCAGTGGCGGGGACCTGATGGCAGAGAAGGCAAGCCCGATGCCTTCTACTGAAGCTTGTGAGATCCAGCCCTTATGCTGGGTCTCACAGGCAGGCTGTCAGCATACAAGCTGACATGAAATGTATTACAAACATGATGAAATGCATTGCAGAGGGGATCAGACCCCAGAAGTTAAAGTCCCATAGTGGGACAAAAAAGTGTTCATAATAATAATAATAATAATAAAAAGTTTCAAGTAAAAAAAAACATTATAATTTCCCAAAATAAAACACATAAAATTATTTAAAAAAAGCATCCTTTTCCCAAAATAAAGTAAAAAAAAGAAAAGACATATTGAGAAATATTGCCTCGTCCGTAATGACTGGCTCTATAAAAATATCACATGATCCACCCCCTCACCTGAACGCCGTGGAAAATAAAAAATAAAAACTGTGCTAAAAAAATAATTTCTTTGTCATCTTTTATCACAAAAAGTGCAACACCAAGCAATCAAAAATGCATATGCCCCCCAAAATAGTACGAATCAAACATTCGCCTCATCCAACAAAAAATGAGCCCCTACATAAAACAATTGGGCAAAAAATAAAAAAATCTATGGCTCTCATAATATGGAGACACTAAAACATGATTTTTTTTATTCCAAAAATGCTTTTATTGCGTTAAAAGTGAAAAAAATAAAAAAAGTAGACATATTATGTATCGCCGTGTCCGTAACGACTTGCTGTATAAAAATATCACATTACCTAACCCCTCAGGTGAAAATTGTGAAAAAATAAAAATGGTGTAAAAAAAGCCATTTTTTGTCACCTTAGATCACAAAAAGTAAAATACCAAGCGATCAAAAAGTCATGCGCACCCTAAAATAGTACCAATTAAACCGTCATCCCTTTCCACAAAAAATGAGACCCTAACTAAGACAATCGCCCCAAAAAAAAAATATGGCTCTGAGAACATGGAGACACTAAAACATGATTTTTTATGTTTCCAAAATGCATTTATTGTGTAAAACTTAAATAAATAAAAAAAGTATACATATTAATCTTTGCCGCGTCCGTAACAACCTGCTGTATAAAAATATCAGATGACCTAACCCCTCAGGTGAACACCGTAAAAAAAATTATATAAAAACTGTGTCAAAACACCTGCAGAGACCTGCGGCTAATTACCGTGACTGGCAAATTCAATAATGCTGATCGCTGTAATTAAACGCTTTAGATACCGTGATCAAAAACTGCTTCCTACTGACACCCCCTGCGGCCAATGGCGGGCATCAGTAGTTGCAGTAAACACTATCAGCCTCGCTGACGAGGCTTATAGTGTTCATGCTGCAATTCTTATTATGGCCACCAGATGGCAGGCCAGGATAAGAAATTTGCAATTTTCAGCCCAAAACCCATTTTAGAAATCCCGGATAGTACGAAATGAAAAGTTAAAAAAACATAATTTACAGTCTCATATGAGCTTCAAAGTCATCACAAAAAAATGTTAAAAATTTATAAAAAATAAAAAGATATAAAAGTTTAAATCACCCCCTTACTGTATAATTAAAAAATAAATACCTAAATAAAAATAAATATAAACATCTTGGGTATCACCGCGACCGAAAACGCCCATACTATTAAAATATAAAAAAAATACGGCGAATGGCGTAATGGAAAAAAAGGGTCAAAATGGCTGATGTGCCCTTTTTTAAATTCCTTCTCTTACCCATAAAAATGTAATAAAATGTGATCAAAAAGTCTCTCCAAAATAGTATAAATTAAATTTATAGATTGTTACGCAAAAAAATGAGCCCATAAACAGCTCAGTAGACTTAAGTATACAAAAAGTTATGGGGGGTCAGAATATGGTGATATAATTTTTTTTTTTTTTTTATCAAAGTTTACATTCATTTTTACACCATTGAGACATAAAAAACCTATACATATGGGGGCATCATTGTAATAGTACTGACCCAGAGAATGAAGGGCAAGAGTCAGTTTTGATGCAAACGAAACGCCGTGGGAACAGAACCCGTAAAACGGTGGAGGAATTGATTTTTTTTCTAATTCCAAACCATTTGTTTTGCGGACAAGAATAGGCATTTCTACAAAGGGCCGCATTCCGTTACGCAAATTGTTGCTTCCGTGTTTTGCGGATCCGCGGTTTGCGGACCAAAACACATACGGTCGTGTGCATAAGGCCTTAAAAGACTGCTCTAAAGGAAACAAACTCAGGTTTAAGCCCTTTCATATAAGCGATTTTTAAGTGCGAATGTAATGCGTGAAGTGAACGCATAGCACCCGCAATGAATCCTAACACATTCATTTAAATGGGCCTGTGCACTTTAGCGTTGTTTTTCACACATCATTTCTGTGTTGCGTGAGAATCACAGCATGTTCTATATTCTGTGTTTTTCATGCAGCCCTGGTCCCATAGAAGTGAATGGGGCTTCAGTGAAAAATGCATTGCTCTGAATATAACCTGGATGTAATGCATTTTTCACTGGTGGTTGCTAGGAGGTTGTTTTTGTTTTCTCACGTGCGTGAAAAACGCATCAAAACTCATTGCACCCGTGCGGAAAAAAACTGAAACACTGAATGCAATTGCAGACAAAACTGAAATAGTGGCAGCCTCAGGTAAAATCCTAATAAGTTATTATAGTGTTTCCAAAATGTAACAACCCGATTTATTAGCAGTCACTTTAAAGAGAACCTGTCACTAGAGAAAAAAAGTGTTTTCAGCTTTCTCAAATTATAAGACTTTATCTAGCAGACAGTAATGTGCCAGAAAAATATACCGGCCTTAATGTCACATTACTCCCCCTTCCCCATGGCACATTTTTCCCCCTCCATTGGCCTGGCAGGGCAGCAGAACACCCCCCCCATGGTACACTTTTCCCTCCACTAGCCCCTTCATGATGGCTGTCATTAATAGCTGTGGCAGACAGATGCAGAAGTGGCACTTACTGACTCAGTAATACATTAGGACAGCCTATCTTAATGTATTACTGAGTCAGTGAGTGCCAATGCTGCGTCTGTCTGCCACAGCTAGTTATGACTGCCAGAGGGAGTAGTGGCGGGAAAAAACGTACCATGGGGGGGAGGGGGGGAGATGTTCTGTTGTCAGCCCAGGCCAATGGAGGTGGAAATTGTGCCCGTGCCTGAAGGCATAGGCATCAAGCAGGGGCACATTTTCCACCTTCATGGGGCTGGGCTGGCAGCACAACATCTGACACCTCCCCCCCCCCATGGTACGATTTTACCGCCACTACCCCCTCCATGATGGCAGTCATTACTAGCTGTTAGCTGTGGCAGACAGAAGCAGGCAGAAGTGGCACTCACGGCACTGACTTGACTTTACTCTTTAATACATAGGATAGGCATGAAGCAGGGGTGCTGGGCACATTTTCACCCTCCATGGGCCTGGGTTTGCAGGCAGCACATCTCCTACCGCCCTCCCCCCTACTATGGTACGTTTTTCCCGCCACTACCGGCGTCCATGATGGCAGTGGCAGCAGAAGTAGCCAACAGGGGTGCTGGACCATAAAGGCATGATTCTGAAGCAAGCAGGGGTGCTCGGCACATTTTTCCCCTCATGGGCCTGGGTTTGCAGGCAGCACATCTCCTCCCCCGTCCCCTCTACTTTCTAACTGGTACATTTTCCCGCCAGTCTTCCGGCCTCTATGATGGCAGCAAGGCAGGCAGGCAGTGTGTGGAAGACGCAGAAGTACGACAAGAAGAAGATGTGCTGCAGCTAGCCTAGCCTGGAAATTCAGTGACAGCAGGAGCGGTGCATGTCAGTCTCTTGACACACACAGACTCAGTGTGTGAGACACAGAGACTGGTCACTTTAGTTAGGCGATCGATCCGGATACCGGGCGGGCGGGCGATGTGGGTGGAAGTCAGCCGGGTTGTCTTGACAGCACTGGGGCGGGTGCATGCACTGCAGGCAGCTCTTCTTCTCTGCTCTAGAAGACTGTCTGTGCGCGCTGCCCGCACCACGTGACTTGTGCTACAGATTACTGTGCCGCATGGGCCGGCCTGACACAGAGCGGCAGCTGAGCCTGGGCGGCAGGGCAGCCGGCTCAATGCGCATCAAGAAAAAAAAGTGCCAACCAAAACTTAGGAGGACAGACACTCTGGGGGGGAGGGTTTGAACCCCCCTATCCCACCCCTTATCTACGCCCCTGGTACACAGGGATGTCTTATCAGTGATTGATGGCATTTCTTGTGTAAGGCTGGATGCACATGTCCGTTAAACCCGGACGTGACCAGTCCATGGTAACCAGGACTGGATTTCTTCTTTACAGCCAGAGCGTATGGTGTCATTGGTTGCTATGACGCTGTGTTCTCCCTGCTGCCGCTGTAGTACAGTAATACATTGGTATGATCTGTACCAGTGTATTACTGTACTGCAGCGGTGGCAGGGAGCGCACGGCGTCATAACAACCAATGACGCAGTGCGTTCCGGCTGTAAAGAAGAAATCTAGTCCCGGTTACCAAGGACTGGTCACGTCCGGGTTTAATGGACGTGTGTATCTAGCGACAATCCCTGAGCTTTTGTTCAAATCTACAAATCTCTGATGAGGTCTTGCATGAAACTCTAGCAGTAAACCTTTATCGTTTGATTTTTCGGACCCAACTCCCTGCAATCTTTTCCCATACGGAAAGAATGAGTTTTAGCCTTCCCTCCACAGTGCACCTGGCGTCATTGTTGGGGCGGTTTTTTAGGCTGAGAGGAGGAACTTTCAAACAAGAAGCCTCTGCTTCCAACCCCTAGAAGCCTGGTTCTTGTCGCTACCTCGGCCTCTTCCTCGGAATCCAGATGAACGAAAAGGACATCTGGATCTGGAAAAAGAGGCAGAGGGAAACACTGCCGAAAACCCTGGAAATTTCTTCTTTCTATCTGCCGCTTTTTCCAAAAGGGAATTCTAATTCAGGACCAAACAAAAATCTCCCTGACAAGGGATGCTGCATAATCTCTGTTTTGAGGACAAATCCCCTGCTTTCCAATTTTTTAACCAGTGTGCTCTACGAGCGGAATTGGAAAGGGAGGATGCCTGCGCCAATAGATTGATTGAATCTACCGAGGCATTTGCTATAAAATCCACCAATTTCTGTATAGTAGGGAAAGAGTCTAGAATTTTTCTTTAGGACATCTTTCCCTAATTTGACATTCTAAACGCTCTAATCATATAATCATGGACCTGGTCATAACCGTGGTTGCAATGCAAGGCCTAAATGCAGAAGCAGGCACCTCCAATGTACCTTTAAGATAGGAATCCACTTTTTTGTCTAATGGGTCTCTTAGACATCCCATGTCCTCGAAAGGCAAGGAGGAATTTTTCGATGTCTTAGAGATGGCTACATCAATTCTTGGCACTTTATCCTATGAAGAAGAGGGCTCCCCCTCAAAGGGATATTTTATCTTGAAACTTTTGGGAGTATAAGCTTTTTTATCTGGTGTCTTCCATTTTTTATTAATGAGGGCCAGAATATTTTTATGTAAGGGGAAGAATCTATGCCTCTTTTCCTGAAGACCCTCAAAAATGGAAACAACCATAGACTTATCATCTTTAACATCTTCTAATTCTAGCGTAGAAGGAATAGCCTTTAACAATTTGTCACTGTCTTCTACGGGAAATAAATTTCTACCCTCCATATCATCTCCAGAAGATGAGGAAAGAGGTGATTCGTATGTCTCCAGCTCCTGCTCACTATCAGCTGCAGAATCTAGTTCCAACGACCAATCTACTGCTGACTTTTACTGACGCTTACAAGACTTCAAGGAACTTTTAACCTTTGTTTTAATAAGAGACTTGATATACCCCCTCTTCCCGGAAGGCATGTGCCTGTGGAACACAGAATCCGGCCCAAACCGGAAGTGCATCATGTGGAATGCACGGCTCCCAGAAGTGACATTCCTTGCTGTGCGCCGCCTCCACGTCTGTGCCGCACACTGGAGAAGACACTGGAAGACATCCCCATAACGCTAGGCCGCATGCGGTGGAATGCATCACCCTCCCGGGCTGCTTCCTATTACTCCAAATGCCGAGTGACCTTACTCCCCTGGAGGGGCCCACGCACCTGCCACAAGAATAGGACGGAGGCCCCGGAACCCCAAAGGCTCCTAGGGTCCTGCCAGCCCCACTTATGGGCGATAGACCCCAGCAGGTACTTACCACATAGCCCTCCAGAACCTTTCTGGGACTTCCATATTAGCGGTATCTGAAAGAAAACTGCATGTCTCCCACTCCTGGGACAGGAATCCACTGAGGTGGGAGAAAGGCTCCACCTTTTTATTCTGCAGGTCCCTGGAGGCAGATCCTCTCTCTCTGTGGTGCTGTTGCGGGGGAAGGGAAAGAAAAGTATTTGTATTTGGTATTGCTGTAACCGTACTGACCCAGAGAATAAAGATATTATTTAAACCGAAAAAAACTCAGTGGCAGTATTGCTGGTTTTCCCGTCTCCCTCCCAGAAAGAGTTAATAAAAGTTAATCAGAAAGTTATGTGTACCCCACAATGGCGCCATTAAAAATTACAACTTGTCCCACAAAAAACAAACCCTCATACAGCTATTTAGACGGAAAAATAAAAAAGTTATCGCTCTCGGAAAGCAACGATGCAAAAAGGAAGGAAGACACTTGGTCAGTAAGGCCCAAAACAAGCCGGTCACTAAGGGGTTAAAGAGAGAAAGAATTTCAAGCATCAGCATAGTCTGGACTGCTGTGCTGTGCTAAGATAAAAACTAACATAATAGAGAAGACACATGATTCCCGAGCACTGACAGCGGCGGAATGGGGGACAATAAGAAAATAAAAATTACTGATCTGGACTCCATATCTGCAGTACTATTCATGTATTACTGTAGATAATGGTCCAAAATTGGGGAGACAGATTCCCTTTGCAGTTCTGATCAGTCTTGCTAAAATGTTTCTGACTGATGCGTGCCTTCAGTAATAGCGGATTGAAGACTAGCTTTAACATTTCATGACCATGTGATTTAATCAGCGCAATGTATATAAAGTAATTATGATTATTGTTTTGCAGAGTCATCCAGATGTAGAGCTGTACTGTGTCATGTCTCTCAGCGCCTGTTAATGGAGGGGTGCTGAATTGGTGACTCTCCTTTGTAATATCCATTTCCCCTAATAATGAACAACAGGGGATGTTCTTTGTGTATAACCCATTGAGGATTGTTGTGATACTGCTTTTCTTATACATTGGAAAATGTTTATCTTTTACAAGCAACAAATACAAAAGTTATATTGCACATATAACTTTAATGCCCAACGGACTAAAATGTGATGACATTTGTCATTTTTTTAACCGTTATGATTTTGTTTTCTGTTTCTGAATTTTCAGATGGAATCATTGGAAGAACAGGATGCAGGATGGAAAAAAGTAAACAATCTTCTTCAAGAAAACATAAATTTAAGTTCCGTATTAGACCATTTTGGGGATATTGAAATACCAAACACAGACTTATTTCAAATAAAAAATATTTCATCATTGTAAGTAAAAAAAGAGATGTGATGGATCCATGTAAATAACTGAATAACACACTTTCTATTAAAGGGGTTTTCCGGAGACTGACATATTAAGGAGTGTCACTCTCAGACACTGCAGCTGATGCTCCTATTCAAGTGAATGGGAGTTGTGCTGCAGTACATGAGAACCGGAACTACAACAGTGTATGGAGTTGTGCTGTTCTGGCTCTGTACACTGTTTAGTTCTGGAACCGCAGCTGATGCCAACAGCTAATCAGAGGGGGCGCTGGGTGTCGGACCCCCAATGATTTTATATAGATGACCCATCCTAAGAATAGGTCATTAATATGTTGGTCCAGAAAATTCATATAAGCTTGATATATTTCATGTGTATTGTATTATCATATAAACATATTCAGCTTCTTCTAGTATTAATATATACATGTACATGGTGGGAACCCATATACTGGTGTACATACAGATAGAGAGAGAAAAAAAAAGTAAAAAGGCCAACCACCAAAATGGCACAAAACCTAGCGTGATCCCTAGAAGAGGGATGATAATGTCATGTAAATGGACACAGTAAATGGCCTTTATGGGGCCGGTGTACCATGAAAAAACCTTAAATCATTAACAAACCTTAAGTCAGCTGATTTCAGGGGGTGTGTTCGGGGTGTATTCTTCGGTGCATGCGCAGTATGCCGAAACAGGTCTAAACAGGGTTATGAAACAGGTCTGAAGCCATAGGCGCGGGGTTGGCACGGGTGTATGAATAAACCAATGCCCAGGGGGGTCCTGTGCCACTGCAGAAAACCGCAGGTCAATTCAGACCTGCGGTTTTCTACGTGACAGTCTCTGATCCCCGCAGTCTGTGACCGCGGGGATCAGAGACCTAAATGTAAAAATTAACCAATTAACCCCCCCCCCTGCACCCCACCATGTTACTGACCCCCCGGGCGGTGCAGGGGGGGGGGGGAAATTGCGGGCTGCAGGTGCAGTGGGCGGGATCGCAATTGCTCCCCCCGCCCGCCTCCTTTGAAATGTTTTCCCTGGTGGTCTAGTGGGTATAGCAGGGGGTCAGCACATTACTGACCCCCTGCTAACTGCTGACATCTGTTTTGCAGATGTCCGCAGTTTAACCCCTTCCATACTGCGGTCCGTACGGACCGCGGTATGGAAGGGGTTAACAGGGAGGGAGCTCCCTCCCTCTCCCATCGGGGAGACCTGCTTCTGAGACCTGCTTCTGCGTACTGCGCTGAGCCGAGTGCGGGCTGCATAGAACACACCCCCTGAATATGTAATGTGAGCCGAGAGCCGAGCGCGGGCTGCATAGAACACACCCCCTGAAATCAGCTGACTTAAGGTTTGTTCATGATTTAAGGCTTTTTCATGGTACACCGGCATTGTTATAGTGAAGTTTTTTCTGTTGAAGTAAAATCCAATAAAATCAGGAATCAAAATAAAATCAAAGAAGTTGAATTACTTCACTGAGGAGGAGGTTAATAGGATGAAGCTCAAGTTTGTAGTATCATATGAAGAACACATGGCAGTATCCAGTGCTTCTGGTGCTTTCCTTTTTACTTAATAAAAAGGAAAGCACCAGAAGTACTGGATACTCCCGTGTTTTCTTCCTACGATACTACAAAAGATCCTGGCGGGGGAGGTTTCATCCTTGGGTGTCTTGAGCTTCATCCCATTGACCTTCTCCTCAGTAAAGTAAGTCAACTTCTTTGATTTTATTTTGATTCCTGATTTTATTGGATTTTACTTCAACAGAAAGATCCATTTACATTACATTATAGTTCCTCTTCTAGGGATCAGGCTGGTGGTTGGCCTTTTTGCTCTTTTTCTCTCTCTCTATATATATATGCAGTAGTTTATTCTACTCATCCAGCCACTCCCACACAGGGGCCCTTGAGAAAGCGGAGCGAAACGTACGTCGGGGTGGGCTCTCCTCTCTGCAATAGAAAACCCGTGTTCTCCTCTCCAAGTGTCCCTCAGGTATACATTTATGGAATATATTTGCCTCCTTGCTGCAGTGTTTGTGTGGTTTATCCACTATACTAGTTTTAGTGGGGCCTTGTTCTATTGTACAATTGTTGTATTGGGGATGTGTCTGTCTATGCCAGCACTTTTGTAGAAGGTTTTTTACCTTATATAGGAGAACTATCGGGGTTTTTCTGTGTGTGGGAGGGGAGCCACATGTCTTGGCCACTATCTGTATTGCTGCCATATATAATTATATATTTTTTTATATTTATTGTGTATGTCGTTGGTTTTTTATCAACTAATAAAGTTTGTGAAATTGTAATGCGTGTCCCTTTATGGTTATTTGGTTAACAGTTGTGAGCTTGTGGCCACAGGAGCTGTGTATACAAGTCTAGCTGCAGAATAATTACTTACAGTCTCTTCTGACCACTGTCCATACCACTAACTCTGATCCCAGCAGTTTAATCTCTGCAGCACCATAATTGGTGGCACCCCTGAAACGCCACTTGCAGTGCTGGTGATCATAAACTTAAAGATAAGGGTCTAGCAAAGTGCTGCAGTACTGTCCAGTGATACTGCTCGCTAGATACACCATGATATGGCAGGATGTCTATGCATTGTGTATGAATGATATGACTTTACATTCCCACTATTAAAACAAAATATATAATAGCTTAAGTCTCTCTTAGGAAAAGAGTGTTTTGTTTTACCAGTATGATGTGTATATAATGTAACCCTTCTTATATTCACTAGAGATGAGCGAACACCTGGATGTTCGGGTTCGAGAAGTTCGGCCGAACTTCCCGAAAATGAAGTCAATGGGGACCCGAACTTTTGGGCACTAAAAAGGCTGTAAAATTGTCCAGGAAAGGGTTAGAGGGCTGCAAAAGGCAGCAAAATGTAGGTAAATGCCCTGCAAACAAATGTGGATAGGGAAATGAATTAAAATAAAATAAATAAAAATTAACCAATATCAATTGGAGAGAGGTCCCATAGCAGAGAATCATGGGTCATATCACCCACCACTGGAGAAGGCCACTTTCAGTTATTTCGGCCCCAGCACCCAGACAGAGGTGAGAGGTCCCACTGCAAGGAATCATGCGTCATATCACCTACCACTGAAGAAGGCCACTTTCAGTTATTTCGGCCCAGCACCCAGACAGAGGAGAGAGGTCCCACAGCAAGGAATCATGCGTCATTTCACCCACAACTAGAGAAGGCCACTTTCAGTTATTTCGGCCCCAGCATCAAGACAGAGGAGAGAGATCCCACAGCAAGGAATCATGCGTCATATCACATACCACTGGAGAAGGCCACATTCAGTTCTTTCTGCCCCAGCACCCAGACAGAGGAGAGAGGTCCCACAGCAAGGAATCATGCGTCATATCACCCACCACAGGAGAAGGCCACTTTTAGTTATTTCGGCCCAGCACCCAGACCGAGGAGAGAGGTCCCACAGCAAGGAATCATGCGTCATATCACCCAACACTGGAGAAGGCCACTTTCAGTTATTTCGGCCCCAGCACCCAGACAGAGGAGAGAGGTCCCACAGCAAGGAATCATGCATCTTATCACCCAACACTGGAGAAGGCCACTTTCAGTTATTTCGGCCCCAGCACCCAGACAGAGGAGAGAGGTCCCACAGCAAGGAAACATGCGTCATATAACCCACCACTGGAGAAGGCCACTCAGTTATTTCGGCCCCAGCACCCAGACAGAGGAGAGAGGTCCCACAGCAAGGAATAAGGCGTCATATCACCCACCACTGGAGAAGGCCACTCAGTTATTTCGGCCCCAGCACCCAGATAGAGGAGAGAGGTCCTACAGCAAGGAATAAGGCATCATATCACCCACCACTGGAGAAGTCCACTTTCAGTTATTTCGGCCCAGCACCCAGACCGAGGAGAGAGGTCCCACAGCAAGGAATAATGCGTCATTTCACCCACCACTAGAGAAGGCCACTTTCAGTTATTTCGGCCACAGCACCCAGAAAGAGGGGAGAGGTCGCACAGCAAGGAATAAGGCGATATATCACCCACCACTGGAGAAGGCCACTTTCATTTATTTCGGCCCAGCACCCAGACCGAGGAGAGAGGTCCCACAGCAAGGAATCATGTGTCATTTCACCCACCACTAGAGAAGGCCACTTTCAGTTATTTCGGCCCCAGCACCCAGACAGAGGAGAGAGGTCCCACAGCAAGGAATAAGGCGTCATATCACCCACCACTGGAGAAGGCCACTTTCATTTATTTCGGCCCAGCACCCAGACCGAGGAGAGAGGTCCCACAGCAAGGAATCATGCGTCATTTCACCCACCACTAGAGAAGGCCACTTTCAGTTATTTCGACCCAGCACCCAGACAGAGGAGAGAGGTCCCACAGCAATGAATAAGTAGTCATATCACCCACCACTGGAGAAGGCCACTTTCAGTTATTTTGGCCCAGCACTCAGACAGAGGAGAGGTTCATTCAACTTTGTGTTGCACCCCAAGATCATGGTAAAGTTAAAAAAATGAGGATTCAATAAAGAAGTGCCCCGCAGTACAAGAATACATGGTTGAGGGGGAGGCAGTTTAAATGTCTATTCTGCTCAAGGGAGGCACAGGTCCTGTGGGATCCATGCCTGGTTCATTTTTATGAACGTCAGCTTGTCCACGTTGGCGGTGGACAGGCGGCTGCGTTTGTCAGTAAGGACGCCCCCTGCCGTGCTGAATACACGTTCAGACAAAACGCTGGCCGCCGGGCAGGCCAGCACCTCCAAGGCATAAAATGCTAACTTTGGCCAAGTGGACAATTTGGAGACCCAGAAGTTGAATGGGGCCGAACCATCAGTCAGTACGTGGAGGGGTGTGCAGACGTACTGTTCAACCATGTTAGTGAAATGCTGCCTCCTGCTAACAAGTTCCGTATCAGGTGTTGGTGCAGTTAGCTGTGGCGTGGAGACAACACTTTTCCACATTTCTGCCATGCTAACCCTGCCCTCAGAGGAGCTGGCTGTGACACTGCTATGTTGGTGACCTCTTGCTCCTCCTCTGCCTTCGCCTTGGGCTTCCACCTGTTCCCCTGTGACATTTGGGAATGCTCTCAGGAGCGCATCTACCAGCGTGCGCTTGTACTCGCGCATCTTCCTATCATGCTCCAGTGCAGGAAGTAAGGTGGGCACATTTTCTTTGTACCGGATATCCAGCAGGGTGGCAACCCAGTAGTCCGCACACGTTAAAATGTGGGCAACTCTGCTGTCGTTGCGCAGGCACTGCAGCATGTAGTCGCTCATGTGTGCCAGGCTCCCCAGAGGTAAGGACAAGCTGTCCTCTGTGGGAGGAGTATCGTCATCATCCTCCGTATCCCCCCAGCTACGCACCAGTGATGAGCCTGAGCTGTGTCGGGTGCCACCCCGCTGTGAACCTGCTTCATCCTCATCCTCCTCTACCTCCTCCTCATCCTCCTCGTCCTCCAGTAGTGGGCCCTGGCTGGCCACATTTGTACCTGGCCTCTGCTGTTGCAAAAAAACTCCCTCTGAGCCACTTCTAACAGACTGGCCTGAAAGTGCTAAAAATTACCCCTCATCCTCCTCCTCCTCCTCCTGGGCCACCTCCTCTTCCATCATCGCCCTAAGCGTTTTCTCAAGGAGACATAGAAGTGGTATTGTAACACTGATAACGGTGTCATCGCCACTGGCCATGTTGGTGGAGTACTCGAAACAGCGCAACAGGGCACACAGGTCTCGTATGGAGGCCCAATCATTGGTGGTGAAGTGGTGCTGTTCCGCAGTGCGACTGACGCATGCGTGCTGCAGCTGCAACTCCACTATGGCCTGCTGCTGCTTGCACAGTCTCTCCAGCATGTGCAAGGTGGAGTTCCACCTGGTGGGAACATCGCATATGAGGCGGTAAACGGGAAGGCCAAAGTTCCGCTGTAGCGCAGACAGGCGAGCAGCGGCAGGATGTGAACGTCGGAAGCGCGCACAGACGGCCCGCACTTTATGCAGCAGCTCTGACATGTCGGGGTAGTTGTGAATGAACTTCTGCACCACCAAATTCAGCACATGTGCCAGGCAAGGGATGTGCGTCAAACCGACTAGTCCCAGAGCTGCGACGAGATTTCGCCCATTATCGCACACCACCAGGCCGGGCTTGAGGCCCACCGGCAGAAACCACTTGTCGGTCTGTTGTTCAATACCCCGCCACAACTCCTGCGCAGTGTGGGGCCTGTCCCCCAAACATATGAGTTTCAGAATGGCCTGCTCACGTTTGCCCCGGGCTGTGCTGAAGTTGGTGGTGAAGGTGTGTGGCTGACTGGATGAGCTGGTGGAAGCAGAGGAGGAGGAAGCCGAGTAGGAGGAGGAGGCTACAGGAGGCAAAGAATGATGCCCTGCGATCCCTGGCGGTGGAAGGACGTGCACCAAGGAACTCTCCGCCTGGGGCCCAGCCGCAACTACATTTACCCAGTGTGCAGTTAGGGAGATATAGCGTCCCTGGCCGTGCATACTGGTCCACGTATCTGTGGTTAGGTGGACCTTGCCACAGATGGCGTTGCGCAGTGCACACTTGATTGTATCGGATACTTGGTTGTGCAGGGAAGGCACGGCTGTCTTGGAGAAGTAGTGGCGGCTGGGAAGAACATACTGTGGGAGAGCCATGGACATCAGCTGTTTGAAGCTGTCTGTGTCCACCAGCCTGAATGACAGCACTTCAAAGGCCAGTAGTTTAGAAATGCTGGCATTCAGGCCCAGTGCTCGAGGGTGGTAGGTTTATGCTTTCTCTCCAAGGTTTGTGAGATGGAGAGCTGAATGCTGCCGTGTGACATGGTGGAGATGCTTGGTGACTCAGGTGGTGGTGTCGGTGGCACATCCTCTGTTTGGTGGGCGGCAGGTGACAACATTCCTCCCGAGGCAGAGGAAGAGGCCGAGGCAGCAGCATAAGAGGAAGCAGGGGGAGCCAGAGTGAGTTCCTTGCTTTTGAGGTGTTTACTCCACTGCAGTTCATGCTTTGCATGTAGATGCCTGGTCATGCAGGTTGTGCTAAGGTTCAGAACGTTAATGCCTCGCTTCAGGCTCTGATGGCACAGCTGCATTTGGGGTGCTCTGTCCCAGGTGGCGGCTGTTCTGCTTTTGCCCCCTGCTCCCTCTTTTGCTACGCTGTTGGCTCGGTCTCACTACTACCTCTTCCTCTGAACTATGAAAGTCAGTGGCACGACCTTCATTCCATGTGGGGTCTAGGACCTCATCGTCCCCTGCATCGTATTCCACACAGTCTTCCTCCCTGACCTCCTGTTCGGTCTGCACACTGCAGAAAGACGCAGCAGTTGGCACTTGTGTTTCGTCATCATCAGAGACGTGCGGACTGCGATGAGATGGTATTCCCATGTCCTCATCATCAGGAAACATCAGTGGTTGTGCATCAGTGCATTCTATGTCTTCCACCACTGGGGAAGGGCTAGGTGGATTCCTAGGGAAACCCTGCCAGCAGAGTCTTCAAACAGCATAAGAGACTGCTGCATAACTTGAGGCTCAGACAGTTTCCCTGATGCATGGGGGTGATGTGACAGACTGATGGGCTTGGTTTTCAGGCGCCATCTGTGCGCTTTCTGCAGAAGACTGCGTGGGAGATAATGTTGTGAACGTGCTGGATCCACTGTCGGCCACCCAATTGACGAGCTCGTGTACCTGCTCAGGCCTTACCATCCTTAGAATGGCATTGGGCCCCACCAAATATCGCTGTAAATTCTGGCGGGTACTGGAACCTGAGGTAGTTGGTTCACTAGGACATGTGGCCACATCCGCTCCCAGCACCAGAGGGTACACTAACACCACCACGACCGCGTCCGCGTCCCTTACTAGATGTTTTCCTCATTGTTACCGTTCACCAAGCACCACAATAAGAAAAAAAATATTTGGCCCAATGTATTGATTTCAAATTCAGGCCTTTTTTTACAGGCACCTAACACTATCTGCATATCTGCCAGCTGGAACGCCAGATTCAGGGTATTGCTATTTTGGCAATTGAATTTCACCCCAGAACAAAATATATAATTTGCAGGACACTATGAAACTTGGCCAGCCACAGCTGAAACCACTGATTTATGGTATTGCTATTTTGGCAATTGAATTTCACCCCAGAACAAAATTTATGTTTTGGCGGACACTATTATAGTTTGCCAGCCAGTGCTGGGACACCAGATTTAGGGGATTGCTATTTTGGCAGTTGAATTTCACCCCAGAACAAAATATATGTTTTGGCGGACACTATTATAGTTTGCCAGCCAGAGCTGAAACCACTGATTTATGGTATTGCTATTTTGGCAATTGAATTTCACCCCAGAACAAAATTTATGTTTTGGCGGACACTATTATAGTTTGCCAGCCAGTGCTGGGACACCAGATTTATGGTATTGCTATTTTGCCAATTGAATTTCACCACAGAACAAAATATATGTTTTGGTGGACACTATTATAGTTTGCCAGCCAGTGCTAGGACACCAGATTTAGGGGATTGCTATTTTGGCAAATTAATTTCACCTCAGAACAAAATATATGTTTTTGCGGACACTATTATAGTTTGCCAGCCACAGCTGTGACACCAGATTTATGGTATTGCTATTTTGGACAATTGAATATCGCCCCAGAACAAAATATATCCTTTGCAGGACACTATGAAACTTGGCCAGCCACAGCTGAAACCACTGATTTATGGTATTGCTATTTTGGCAATTGATTTCACTCCAGAACAAAATATACCCTGTTACGGACAGATTTAAACTAGGCCTGCAACAGCTGGAACACCAGATACAGGGTATTGCTAGTTTGGCAATTGAATTTCACCCCAGAACAAAATATATCCTTTGCAGGACACTTTGAAACTTGGCCAGCCACAGCTAAAACCACTGATTTATGGTATTGCTATTTTGGCAATTGAATTTCACCCCAGAACAAAATATATGTTTTGGCGGACACTATTATAGTTTGCCAGCCAGTGCTGGGAAACCAGATTTAGGGGATTGCTATTTTAGCAGTTGAATTTCACCCCAGAACAAAATATACCCTGTTACGGACAGATTTTAACTAGGCCTACAACAGCTGGAACACCAGATACAGGGTATTGCTATTTTGGCAATTGAATTTCACCCCAGAACAAAATATATGTTTTGGCGGACACTATTATAGTTTGCCAGCCAGTGCTGGGACACCAGATTTAGGGGATTGCTATTTTGGCAGTTGAATTTCACCCCAGAACAAAATATACCCTGTTACGGACAGATTTAAACTAGGCCTGCAACAGCTGGAACACCAGATTCAGGGTATTGCTATTTTGGCAATTGAATTTCACCCCAGAACAAAATATATAATTTGCAGGACACTATGAAACTTGGCCAGCCACAGCTGAAACCACTGATTTATGGTATTGCTATAATGGCAATTGAATTTCACCCCAGAACAAAATATATGTTTTGGCGGACACTATTATAGTTTGCCAGCCACAGCTTAAACCACTGATTTATGGTATTGCTATTTTGGCAATTGAATTTCACCCCAGAACTAAATATATGTTTTGGCGGACACTATTATAGTTTGCCAGCCACAGCTGTGACACCAGATTTATGGTATTGCTATTTTGGCAATTGAATTTCACCCCAGAACAAAATATATGTTTTGGCGGACACTATTACAGTTTGCCAGCCACATCTGAAACCACTGATTTATGGTATTGCAATTTTGGCAATTGAATTTCACCCCAGAACAAAATATATGTATATATGTTTTGGCGGACACTATTATAGTTTGCCAGCCACAGCTGAAACCACTGATTTATGGTATTGCTATTTTGGCAATTAAATTTTACCCCAGAACAAAATATATGTTTTGGCGGACACTATTATAGTTTGCCAGCCATAGCTGTGACACCAGATTTATGGTATTGCTTCAACAAGAAGTTAACCTCAGCACTCGTCACGTATGGGCTTTTATGGGTGCACGTCCCCTTTAGACTTCCACCCAGGTGGTCCAGACTTCAATACATAAATATAAGGTGTGGAGACAGCACGCCTGAAGACACGGGTTATGCTTGAAAACAGTGATTTTTTTATTACACCAGTGGTACAATTTCAGAACATGGAATGAGCTGAATGAGCTATTTCCAAGATAGCGGTAGCTTGTATTGCTTGTTACGTTAGCTTGTGTTGCGACATTTCGGGCCCTAACCGGTGCCCTTTCTCAAGCTAAAAACGTAATAGGAGAGCACATTAGTAACATGTAACAGAATGACCACATACACAGATGTTAGTGCAAATAGTACGGTTCAATAGGACAAAATCAGGCACACAGGGTCACATTGTCAAAAGAGTGGTATATGTATAAATATAACATTTCATATATGATGTCACACATTGCTATGAGAGCTTCCATAGATGATAATAGAGGAGAAAATAGGTGGTTGTACCACCACATGATGTTACAAATAGACCCCCACAGTAGCAGTAATGGTATTAAAAAACATGCTGCTCAAATAAAGAACTAGCTGTCCCTAATAAAGAAGGCAAAGCAGAGGGAGAAGCGCCCCTGGTAAAAAGACGGACTCCCGATTGAAGGAGGATGAGGGAGTGAAGTGGTGGCACTTACCAAGTATGGCCGGTCTTTAAACCACGGCGTGCAGGGACGAGACTGTGCCCGCCGCGGGTTTAAGACAGAGAGCCGCCAGGTCATGTGACGGGTGGGGGAGTGGCTATGAGCCGAGCCCGTGTCATGTTGGGCGGCCGTGTCAGGCCGGGGAGCGTAAGTTTACAGATGCGGCCGGACGGTGCCGGCGCAGTAAATGAAGAACAGGGGAGGCGCCATATTAGATCGGGGCAACTGCTATGGGCAATGCTAAAAAATGGATGGGAAGATTTAACTCACCCTGGTGACTAGTTGGAGTTAGACCTGAAAATGAATACAAAAGAGTTAATATCATGTTATAAGTAGACAAGGTACATCAAAACAAAATACATATAATCAAAACCAGAAGGATCCATCATGTATATACATATTCTCTATTGAGGCCCCCAGGGCCATAAGTGTCAAGTTTCCGTATCCACAGCATTTCTTTGTCGGAAAGAGTTTTATCACGGCTACCACCTCTGCGGGGGATAGGAACCCATTCGATTACCTGGAAACGTAATTGGCTAGGTGTATGTCGGTATTCCATGAAATGTTGGACAAGGGGAGCGTCCATTTTTTGGGTATGAATGTTGGACTTGTGTTGGCTTATATGGTCCTTGATTCTCTGGGACGTCTCTCCTACGTATCCGAGACCGCACGGGCATTTTATCAAGTACACTACATAGCTGGTGGTACAGGTGTAGTGGCCTCTAATGTAAAACTTTTTCCCAGACAGTGGGTGTGTAAAGATGTTCCCTTTGGTCACATTCCCACATTGGGCGCAACCCAAACAAGGAAATGTACCAGGATTGGGTGAACCAGTGATGGTTTTCTGAGGGTCCTGTCTGGTAGACCCAAGATCAGACCTGACCAAAAGATCTCGTAGTGTTGGTGGTCGTCTATAAGCCATGAGCGGTCTAGGTCCAAATATCGTCGGGGCGTTTGTGGCCAAGATATGCCAATGTTTTTGGACTATTTTCCTTATGTGTTTGCTGTGAGTGGAGTATGTGGTGACACAAGGAATCCTATCATTTTGGAATCCTATCATCTGGGTTGGTGTGGTAGGTTTGGGTCTTAAAAGGTCCTCACGTGACAGGTCCTTAACACGATTTGTGTGGTTCAATAGGAGATCCTGGGGGAACCCGCGGTCACGGAATTTTTTATTCATCTGATCAAGTCTGGTATCGGCCAGCTGAGGGTCAGAAACTATCCTTTTAGCCCGCATTAATTGAGACAGAGGGAGCGAGTGGACTAGGCCTGGGGGGTGGAAACTATCAAACCTAAGAAGACTATTACGGTCTGTTGGTTTGGAATATAGATCAAACTTAATCCTTTGACCTATTTTGGCAATTGAATTTCACCCCAGAACAAAATATATGTTTTGGCGGACACTATTATAGTTTGCCAGCCACAGCTGAAACCACTGATTTATGGTATTGCAATTTTGGCAATTGAATTTCACCCCAGAACAAAATATATGTATATATGTTTTGGCGGACACTATTATAGTTTGCCAGCCACAGCTGAAACCACTGATTTATGGTATTGCTATTTTGGCAATTGAATTTCACCCCAGAACAAAATATATGTTTTGGCGGACACTATTATAGTTTGCCAGCCACAGCTGTGACACCAGATTTATGGTATTGCTATTTTGGCAATTGAATTTCTCCGCAGAACAAAATATATGTTTTTGCGGACACTATTATAGTTTCCACAGCTGTGACACCAGATTTATGGTATTGCTATTTTGGCAATTGAATTTCACCCCAAAACAAAATATATGTTTTGGTGGACACTATTATAGTTTGCTAGCCAGTGCTGGGACACCAGATTTAAGGGATTGCTATTTTGACAATTGAATTTCACCAGAGAAAAAATCTATCCCTTGCCAAACAGCAGACAGTATTATACTTGGCTAGCCAAAGCTGGAACACCAGATTTAGGGGATTGGTATTTTGGCAATTGTATGTAACCCCTTAATAAAATATAGAAATTGCTATCCTGAGTTTCTAGGGGTGACAATTAGCACAGCCAAGCCCCTGATGTAGGATATAGCAAAAAAAAACTAGTATTGATAGATTGATGGACTTGGTGGCAGCTTGTTCTTGTGAACCACAAGTCACAAAATGGCCGCCGATCAACCCAGAAAATAAGTGACAGAAAAACGCTCTGTGCAGCCTAAAAACCAGTGAGCAAGTAACTAGCAGAAGTTCAATCATTCACAGCTATAGATCAATCACTTCTTTAGGTGCTTTTGCAGACTTTTCCCTGCCTAATCTCGCCCTCACAGCAGCTGCGTCCTCTCCCTACACTAATCAGAGCAGTGTGACGTGCGGCGCTACGTGACTCCAGCTTAAATAGAGGCTGGGTCACATGCTGCACTTGGCCAATCACAGCCATGCCATTAGTAGGCATGGCTGTGATGGGCTGTTAGGGCAATAAGTAAAACGCTAGCTGATTGGCTGCTGTGCAGCCCTTCAGAAAGCGGGAAGAAATCGCCGAACAACGAACCCGAACCCAAACTTTTTTGAAAATGTTCGGGTCCGTGTCCGTGTCACGAACACTCCAAAATTCGGTACGAACCCGAACTATGCTCGAACTGTTCGCTCAACACTAATATTCACCACAGTGTCTCATTATGGCTCCTATTGATGTCTGTAGATTTTTCACCTAGGGGGCACAGCTGTCCAGCTTTAAAACTAGGGTCCTAATATATATTAAATGGATTTTCTGGTTTCAGGATATTGATGGCTTATCTCAGGATAGACCATCAATATAATATCAGTGGGGGTTTGACTCTCGGGACCTCTGCAACTCTGCAGCCTTTTCATTGTTTACCTCGGTCCATCTGCCATCTACTTAGTAATGGTACTGCAGGGTGTTGCAGCTTCATCCCATTAACTTGATTGACACAAACCTACAGTATCCTGCACCAATGCTACTGTGTAGATGGCAGGCAAAGAATATAATTATTTGTCATTGGTGTTAAATCTAAGCTGAAACGTATCATGCAACCATATCTTTTATTAGTATTTGCTGTGCCAAGTTCACACCTAGCGACTTTCCACTGCAGATTTATCTGCAAATGTGGATATGCCATGAGTTTTACAGCTGATTTGCATCACATTTTATATACACATTGCAAAAGGTGAATTCTGCTACAAAAATATTCATGAGATCCATTTCATTTCCTAAAATCCAAACTCAGTTTCTCATCTTTGTATGAAAGGTGTATTTCCTGGTATTCACTCTTTAACTCCTGTATAGGGATCTGGACTTTGATGCAGGGAAACCATCAGCGTGATATTCTCCTGAAGTAGTCTTTGTGAGATTAACAGCTGACCCTCAGGGTTAGAGACACCAGTGCAGTAAACAGGCAGAGGTCGGTACACAGACAATAGAACACATCAATAGAACTTTGCCAGCTCCCAATAACTTTCTTTCAGATTTTTCCTTCAGATTTTTTTCAAGTCCAGAATATATTTGACTTTGAATTCATATTCAGTGTTGAGGAGGGGCAGAAGCAGAGACAGAATCTCTGGAATAACGACTAAATACCACAGTCTTCAGTAGGGAGACATGAAATGAATTAGGAATATGTAAAGAGGCTAGAAGACTCAACTTATAACAGACCGGATTCAATTGTTATAGCACCACGAAACAACCATTGAAGCAGGGTGCCAGCTTGTATCTTGAGTCTGATTTTTTTTTTGTGGAAAGCCAGACCTTGTCTCCAGGAGAAAATTGAGGTGGAATCCTTCACCTGCGATCAGCAGACATCTTTATGCAAGCAAACCAATCATCGTGAAATGTAGAAGTGAAGTGTCTCAGGTAGTTGACCAGAATTTGATTGATACACTCCACCTGACCATTAGATTGTGGATGCTGTTTGATATCCAACAGCTTGCAGATGGTTCTACAAAGTTTAGAGGTACACTGCACCTCTCGATCAAACATGCCACAACCCATGTAGCCGTAAAATGTATTTTATGAACAACTTGGCCAATTGACTGGTAGATGGGAGACCAGGCAGTATGAAATGAGCCATCTTTGAGAATGAGTCAGCTACCACCCAGATTACTGTGCACTCAGAAAGGCAGGTCAGTGAAAAAATCCATAGCGATATGCTGCCACAGATAATCAGGTACTGGCAAAGCATGTAGGAGGCCAGCAGCTTTTCATTTTAGAGACTTGTTCTGGGGACAAGTAGAGCAGGCAGCAAAAGAATCTCGAACATCTTTAGAAATTGTAGGCCACCAGAGACCAGAATGACCAACAATTTTGTAAAGATGCCCCCAGATAAGGACCTGCTTTCTCTTAGACATGGGGACAAACTTCTTGCCAGGCAGCATGACCTTCAGGTGAACTGGAGTAACAGGGATGAAGCAGCCAGGATCGATGATTTACTGGGGCTTTTCTGTTTGATCAAAAGAATGGTTTAGTATTTTTGTCAGCTAGATGGAAATGTAAGATGAAATTGAAGCTGGTGAAGAACACTGACCACCTAGTTTGGCGACGAATGAGATGCTGGACTGTCTATCAGGAAGTTAAATTCTTGCGGACAGTATAAATACTGGAGACCACTCTTTTTTTTTTTTGTATCTTTTTTTTAAATAATCTTTCTTAACAAAATTTCAAAAAAAAAAAGATGAATTCTCAGACAAAGAAGCCAAAATATTTAAACCCTAAAAAAAACACTATACCACCCTTAACCCACCCTATTTGTGATGTGTCTCTTGGGATGCGGGGCATTAATTAGAGAGGAAGCTGGGAGTTGGGGAGTCCTCAAATAAGCATAATAGACCTAACGTATCTGTTCCTAATCCTGCCAGGTTGATTATATCCTCTTCCATTTTTCACTAATAGCTCTTTGTTTATATAGGGTTTTTTCATACTCCTTAACTTTTTTTCACCAAACTCACCCATGCATTTAAGCTTGGGGAAATTTGTGAAAACCATACTCTTGCAATCAGGAGACAAGCCCAAAAAAATAGTCTGGTAAGAAGTATCCTAGTATCCTTCGTACAGTTCACTATAGAAGTATAATTTAATAGACATAGTGGTGGGGACATTGGGATCGATATACTTAATTTCTGTAATATATATTTGGAAATTAAATACCAATAGACACCTATCTCTGAGCAAGATCAAAACATGTGCAAAAAAATCAGCTTCAGGTAAGTTACATCTTGGACAGTCAGAATTTTCCTTCAGCCCACATTTATTCAGCCAAATCGGCTTGATATATGTTCCGTTTATAATATTAAATTGCACTACTACGTGATTAAAATTATGAGGTGCAAACCCTAGATTCCCAAATATAATTTCCCAATCTAGTGTAGCACTGTTGAGGAGGTCGGCCTCCCATGCTTTTTGGCCAGGGGAGACTAAGCTCCCAAATAGCGACTTACTTAATAACTTATAAAAGTGAGAAATCTTCCTATTACGACGTAAACTACTCATCATATCTTCAATTAGTGTACATGACTCAACTATCAACCTTAATTTGTCTTTAACATTTGACAGTGCTGATCTTAACTGATAATACCTAAACCAACTTAAACCCTCCATGTTCCCTCTTTGTGCTAACAAGTATAAAGGGAGAATTTCTTAGTTTTCCACCACTTGTGTTAGGAATAAAATATTGTTTTTTATTCAAAATTGATCCCCAGAAATGTTTAGGAATTCCTTCAAGTGATAATTATACCAAAGGGCAGTGCATAATAAAGATCCTTTTAACCCCCAACCATTTTCTAATCGTGGACCAAGTCTTAGAAAAAAGTATTCTTCTCAACCTACAATTATGGTCTCCCGTAGTCAACTGTCCAGATTCCAACAAGGTGAATATGTTATCATGTGTTGAGGTATTTACCAAGGTCTTACAAACCACAGCTGCACAGCAATGAAGTATCCCTTGCAGTATGGGAGGTTTAAACCTCCCAACTCCATTGCTTTATAAAGATACTCCAACTTTAACTTTGCTCGCTTCCTTCCCCAGAGTAAATCATTAAGTCTCTCCATCAATCTAAAGAACTTATCTTCAATCCAAATAGGTGAATTCCGAATAGCGTATAGGAATTGAGGCAAGATTACCATTTTAACTAAGGAAATTCTATCAGCTCTAGATATGGGAAGTCTGTTCCAAACTGCAACCTTAGCTCTTATTTTAGTGATTATAGTGGAGACATTTAACTGCGTGTACTCTTTTATTTTAGGGGAGATCTTCACACCTAAATATACAATAGATTCAGAAACAGTAATCATACTTAAAGACCCCTGAGCAACGAAGTCGAATCTATCCAATAGCGTCAAAGTGGTTTTTGACCAGTTAATATCAAGACTAGAAACCTTCGCAAACATACTGATTACCTGAATAATTCTTGGGAGAGTCTTATAAGTATGATCTATGAAGAATAGTACGTCATCCGCATATAAAGAGATGCGATCCTCCACTCCTGTTACTCCGAAGCCTTTGATTAAGTTATCTTGTCTCACACTGGCGGCCAATGGTTCAATATATATATAAAATAGGAGTGGAGAGAGAGGGCATCCCTGACGAGTACCCCTAGACAATGTAAAAGTTGAGGTTAGGCTCCAATTAATATTTAGTCCTGCCACAGGGGAATCATATAAAAGCCGAATCATACCAATAAACCGTTCCCCAAAACCCATCCTTTCCATAGTTTTCCACAGAAAATTCCATTCCACCCTGTCAAAGACCTTTGCTGTGTCCAGCGACAGGATGGAGCGGGACCCCTCACCCACTACCTGCATATTAGAAAACAATCTATGAAGATTATGATGAGTACCCTTATTTGGAATAAAACCGTTTTGATCAGGATGAATAGTCGTGGTTATGACTCTAGAAAGTCTTGTAGCGAGCATTTTTGCTACTAGTTTTATATCAGTGTTTAATAGAGATATTGGTCTATAAGACTCCATCTCTATGGGGTCTTTCCCTTTTTTAGGGATTAATATAATGACCGCCTCTGTCATTGATTCAGGAAGTTTACCATCCCTAAAAGATTCAATAAAGACCTGAAGTAAATGTGGCAAAATAAGTTCCCCATATTTCCTATGCAACTCGTATGGAAAACCATTCAGACTTGGAGAGGAGTTCCTTAAACTTGCCCTAAGGGCCTCTTCTAACTCCTGAAGATACATCTCTTTCTCTCTTAAGGGCCTCTCTTTGTTCCTCCAGGATCTTAGGGAGGCTAATAGAGTCCAAATATGCATCGGTTCCTTCTCTCGCAACGGTGTTATCAGATTGGTAAAGCTCTGAAAAATATTTCAGAAAGTTCAACTTTATCTGGTCTGGCTTATCGGTAATTACACCCTGTGGTATCTGAATCCTCAGTATTTCATTTTTGGGGTCCTGGTTAGATATTACACTTGCTAATAGTTTACCTGGTCTCCCTACTTTGGCGAAATATTTTTGCTCCCTAAAAAACGGGGTTTGTTGAGCCTTATTAAGTAAAAAATCTGAATAGGACTGACTAGTTTTTTGCATAGCTCTTCTATTTTCATCCGTTTTATTCTTGACAAACTCATTAGCATGTTGCAAACTTATTTCTTTCAAGATCTTTTCTCTCTTCCCATATGTCTTCTTTGAATTATGGATGTTACTAAAGAATACTCCTCTCATAAAAGCTTTAAATGTATCCCATATCACCTGGATTTTAGCTGAGTTATTGTTAACTTCCCAGAAATAAGCAAACTTCTTTTTAATCAAATCGTGATTCTCTAGAATTACCAGCCAATGTGGGTTCAGTGTAAAGGGTAATTTCTTATCAATCATATCTGGGTTCATGCCTAATTCTACTATTAAGGGTACGTAGGTCCGAGAGAGCTCTGCCCTCATATCTAATTCGCTTAGCAAGGTCCGTGTATTCTCTATTTAAAAGAGCTAAGTCGATTCTAGACAGACATACATCTCCCGGATCTACTTACACAAGAGAAAACATGTCTCCCTTGACCCAGAAGATCCCAAAGATCTAGAAAACCAGCTTCAGTACAAAATCGCACCAATGGAGATGCCTGATTAGTGATAGTGGTCTGGGATTAGCTTTCCATGCCAATCCTATTTGTCCCAGGATTCATGACACAGTTAAAGTCTCTACAGACCAAAGTGGGACATTCTGGCCATTTCTCCATAAAGATCAATAGGGTTTTAAGGATATAGAAAGAAAATGGGGGGGATGGGAATATAAATAAAAGCCAGGATTGATTGTCTACCAAACAAAGTCAATCTTTCTATGAAAAAAAACTGACACTCCTCTAGAGTAGTTAGTAAATGTTGAATGAAATGCCTCCCCTAGTGATTCGTCGGGCCACTTCCCTAGTAAAATGTGTCTCCAAGAGACAAATCACGGCTGGTAAGTGTATCTGAGCTAGATCAAATACAGTTTGTCTTTTGAGTTTATCTCCCAGACACTGTAAATTCCAGGTTAATACTCTGACAGACATGAAAAGTATTAGCCTCCCTTAAAATGTAGAATCCCTTCTTCCCCACCTCCATCCCTCCACCAACCCAGAGACACATCGCAACCCACCCCCCAAGGACCCCCCCAAAAAAAAAACAACCCCAAAGATGCATCACAACCCTCCCAAAAAAAAAACAGCCCACCCCACCCTCACCCCATGATCCACCACTAACAAAGAGCAGACATCTCTACTTAGACCATCCCTCCCCCTCCCCACTAAACCTGCCTCCAAGAAAGAAAAGAAAACAAAAAAAAAAAAACCCAAGAAAAAGCAGAATTCAAAGTATCAAAAAAAGGGTCCATATATTATCCATAATTTAGCTGGGTACAGGAATGAATACTAGGCTCCATTCACACGGCCGCAATGTTTGTCGGCACCCGTTCCGCAAATTTGCGGAACGGGTGCGGACCCATTCATTTTGAATGGGGACGTGATGGAGGCAGTGAGCAAACACTGTGCTCTCCGCATCCGCATTTGCGGAGCGCGCTGCCGATCTTCTGGCTGCAATGCCTATACTTGTCCGCAATTGCGGACAAGTATAGGCATCTCTATGGGGCTGTCAGCAAGGTGTGTTGCAGATCCGCAACACACTACGGACGTGTAAATGGGGCCTAAATGTCTTTGCTCTGTAGACGTTTTTTAAGAGCCAAAAAAGTACGTCTCTTATCTTGAGTGTCCTTTGAAAAGTCCGGAAAAAATGACAATTTCACGCCATTGTATAGAATAGGGGGGCACTCCCTGGCCCTCTTTAGAATCATGTCTCTGTCCCGGGAAACAAGGATCTTTGCCAGGAGTGGCCGTGACAGCCTTCCTGGAGTAGGTTTACCACCTGGAATTTTATGGGCTCTCTCCACATAAAAAATAAAGGCCAAAAGTGTTCACTTCCAAAGTTTTCCAGTATTAAAGACTGTATAATACCAGTAAGATTCCTTTCTTCTTCACCCTCGGGTAGGCCAATAATTCTTAGATTAGATCGTCTCGACTAGAGTTGAGCGAACACCTGGATGTTCGGGTTCGAGAAGTTCAGCCAAACTTCCCGAAAATGTTCCGGTTCGGGATCGGAACTCGACCCGAACTTCACCCCAAACATGAACCCCATTGAAGTCAATTGGGCCCGAACTTTTGGGCAATAAAGAGGCTGTAAAATAGCCCAGGAAAGGGGTAGAGGGCTGCAAAAGGCAGCAAAATGTAGGTAAATCACCTGCAAACAAATATGGATAGGGAAATGAATTGAAATAACATAAATACAAATTAACCAATATTAATTGGAGAGAGGTCCCATTGCAGAGAATCAGGCTTCATGTCACCCACCAATGGAGAAGGCCACGTTTACTTGTTTAGGCACCAGCACCCAGACAGAGGAGAGAGGTCCCATAGCAGAGAATCAGGCTTCATGTCACCCACCAATGGAAAAGGCCACTTTCAGTTATTTAGGCCTCAGCACCCAGACAGAGGAGAGAGGTGGCATAGCAGAGAATCAGGCTACATGTTACCCACCAATGGAAAGGCTACTTTTACTTATTCAGGCCCCAGCACCCAGACAGAAGAAAGAGGTCCCATAGCAGAGAATCAGGCTTCATGTCACCCACCAATGGAACAGGCCACTTTTACTTGTTTAGGCCCCAGCAGCCAGACAGAGGAGATAGGTCCCATAGCAGAGAATCAGGCTTCATGTCACCCACCAATGGAACAGGCCACTTTCAGATATTTAGGCCCGGCACCAAGACAGAGGAGAAAGGTCGCATAGCAGAGAATCAGGCTTCATGTCACCCACCAATGGAGAAGGCCACGTTTACTTGTTTAGGCACCAGCACCCAGACAGAGGAGAGAGGTCCCATAGCAGAGAATCAGGCTTCATGTCACCCACCAATGGAAAAGGCCACTTTCAGTTATTTAGGCCTCAGCACCCAGACAGAAGAGAGAGGTGGCATAGCAGAGAATCAGGCTACATGTCACCCACCAATGGAAAGGCTACTTTTACTTATTCAGGCCCCAGCACCCAGACAGAAGAAAGAGGTCCCATAGCAGAGAATCAGGCATCATGTCACCCACCAATGGAAAAGGGCACTTTCAGTAATTTAGGCCCCAGCACCCAGACAGAGGAGAGAGGTCCCATAGCAGAGAATCAGACTTCATGTCACCCACCAATGGAACAGGCCACTTTTACTTGTTTAGGCCCCAGCACCCAGACAGAGGAGAGAGGTCCCATAGCAGAGAATCAGGCTTCATGTCACCCACCAATGGAACAGGCCACTTTCAGATATTTAGGCCCGGCACCAAGACAGAGGAGAGAGGTCGCATAGCAGAGAATCAGGCTTCATGTCACCCACCATTGGAAAAGGCCACTTTACGATATTTAGGCCCCTGGCACCCGGACGGAAGAGAGGTTCATTCAACTTTGGGTTGCCATGCAATATAATGGTAAAATTAAAAAAAGAGGATTGAATGAAGAAGTGCCCTGGAGTCCAAGAATATATGGTTAAGGGGAGGTAGTTATAAATGTCTAATCTGCACAAGGGATGGACAGGTCCTGTGGGATCCATGCCTGGTTCATTTATATGAATGTCAGCTTGTCCACATTGGCTGTGGACAGGCGGCTGCGTTTGTCTGTAATGACGCCCCCTGCCATGCTGAATACACGTTCAGACAAAACGCTGGCCGCCGGGCAGACCAGCACCTTCAAGGCATAAAAGGCTAGCTCTGGCCACGTGGACAATTTGGAGACCCAGATGTTGAATGGGGACAAACCATCAGTCAGTACGTGGAGGGGTGTGCACACGTACTGTTCCACCATGTTAGTGAAATGCTGACTACTGCTAACATGTTCCGTATCAGGTGATGGTGCAGTTAGCTATGGCGTGGTGACAAAACTTTTCCACATCTCTGCCATGCTTACCCTGCCCTCAGATGAGCTGGCCGTGACACAGCTGCGTTGGCGACCTCTCGCTCCTCCTCTGCCTTCGCCTTGGGCTTCCACTTGTTCCCCTGTGACATTTGGGAATGCTCTCAGTAGCGCGTCTACCAACGTGCGCTTGTATTTGTGCCTCTTCCTATCACGCTCCAGTGCAGGAAGTAAGGTGGGCACATTGTTTTTGTACTGAGGATCCAGCAGGGTGGCAACCCAGTAGTCCGCACACGTTAAAATGTTGGCAGTTCTGCTGTTGTTGCGCAGGCACTGCAGCATGTAGTTGGTCATGTGTGCCAGGCTGCCCAGAGGTAAGGACAAGCTGTCCTCTGTGGGAGGCGTATCGTCATCGTCCTCCGTTTCCCCCCAGCCACGCACCAGTGATGGGCCAGAGCCACCCCGCTGTGAACATGCTTCATCCTCATCCTCCTCCACCTCCTCCTCATCCTCGTCCTCCAGTAGAGGGCCCTGGCTGGCCACATTTGTACCTGGCCTCTGCTTTTGGAAAAAAACTCCTTATGAGCCACTTCTAAGAGACTGGCCAGAGAGTGCTAAAAATGACCCCTCTTCCTCCTCCTCCTCCTCCTCTTCCATCATCGCCCTAAGTGTTTTCTCAAGGAGACATAGAAGTGGTATTGTAACGCTGATAACAACGTCATCGCCACTGGCCATATTGGTTGAGGACTCGAAACAGCGCAACAGGGCACACAGGTCTCGCATGGAGGCCCAGTCATTGGTGGTGAAGTGGTGCTTTTCCGCAATGCCACTGACCCGTGCATTCTGCAGCTGAAACTCCACTATGGCCTGCTGCTGCTCGCACAGACTCTCCAGCATGTGCGAGGTGGAGTTCCACCTGGTGGGAACGTCGCATATGAGGCGGTGAGCGGGAAGGCCGAAGTTACCCTGTAGCGCAGACAGGCGAGCAGCGGCAGGATGTGAACGCCGGAAGCGCGACAAGATGGCTCGCACTTTATGCAGCAGCTTTGACATGTCGGGGTAGTTGTGAATGAACTTCTGCACCACCAAATTCAGCATATGTGCCAGGCAAGGGATGTGCGTTAAACCGGCTAGTCCCAGAGCTGAGACAAGATTTTGCCCATTATCGCACACCACCAGGCCGGGCTTGAGGCCCACCGGTAGCAACCACTCGTCGGTCTGTTGTTCAATAACCCTCAACAACTCCTGCATGGTGTGGGGCTTGTCCCCCAAACATATGAGTTTAAGAACGGCCTGCTGACGTTTACCCCGGGCTGTGCTGAAATTGATGGTGAAGGTATGTGGCTGACTGGATAAGCAGGTGGAAGAAGAGGAGGAGGAGGCTACAGGAGGCAAAGAATGATGCCCTGCGATCCTTGGCGGCGGAAGGACGTGCTCCAAAGAACTCTCCACCTGGGGCCCAGCCTCCACTACATTTACCCAGTGTGCAGTTAGGGAGATATAGCATCCCTGACTGTGCTTACTGGTCCACAAATCTGTGGTTAGGTGGACCTTGCCACAAATGGCGTTGCGCAGTGCACACTTGATTTTATTGGATACTTGGTTGTGCAGGGAAGGCACGGCTGTCTTGGAGAAGTAGTGGGGAACAACATACAACATAGGGGAACAACATACTGTGGGACAGTCATCGCCATCAGCTGTTTGAAGCTGTCTGTGTCCACCAGCCTGAATGACAGCATTTCAAAGGCCAGTAGTTTATAAATGCTGGCATTCAGGCCCAGGGCTCGAGGGTGGGTAGGTGGGAATTACACTTTCTCTCCAAGGTTTGTGAGATGGAGAGCTGAATGCTGCCATGTTACATGTTGGAGATTCTTGGTGACGGAGGTGGTGGTGTTGGTGGCACATACCTCTGTTTGGTGGGCGACAGGTGGTGGTGTTGGTGGCACATCCTCTGTTTGGTGGGCGGTAGGTGCCAACATTCCTTCCAAGGTGGAGAAAGAGGCAGAGGCAGCAGCAGAATAGGGAGCAGGGGGAGCCTGAGTGAGTTCCTTGTTTTTAAGGTGTTTACTCCACTGCAGCTCATGCTTTGCATGTAGATGCCTGGTCATGCAGGTTGTGCTATGGTTTAGAACGTAAATGCCTCACTCCAGGCTCTGATGGCACAGAGTGCAAACCACTCGGGTCTTGTCGTCAGCACATTGTTTAAAGAAGTGCCATGCCAGGGAACTCCTTGAAGCTGCCTGTGTGCTCGGTCCCTGGTGGCGGTGGCCAGTAGCAAGCGAACTCTCTTGGTGGCGGCTGTTCTGCTTTTGCCCTCTGCTCCCTCTTTTGCTAGGCTGTTGGCTCGGTCTCAACACTGCCTCTTCCTCTGAACTATGAAAGTCACTGGCACGACTTTCATTCCATGTGATGTCTAGGACCTCATCGTCCCCTGCAGCATTGTCTTCCACACAGTCTTCCTCCCTGACCTCCTGTTCGGTCTGCCCACTGCAAAAAGACGCAGCAGTTGGCACCTGTGTTTCGTTATCATCAGAGACGTGTGGACTGCGATGAGGTGGTATTCCCATGTCCTCATCATCAGGAAACATAAGTAGTTGTGCATCAGTGCATTCTATGTCTTCCACCACTGGGGAAGGGCTAGGTGGATTCCCTTGGGAAACCCTGCCTGCAGAGTCTTCAAACAGCATAAGAGACTGCTGCATAACTTGAGGCTCTGACAGTTTCCCTGATATGCATGAGGTTGATGTGACAGACTGATGGGCTTGGTTTTCAGGCGCCTCCTGTGCGCTTTCTGCAGAAGACTGGTTGGGAGATAATGTTGTGAACGTGCTGGATCCACTGTCAGCCACCCAATTGACTAGCGTCTGTACCTGCTCAGGCCTTACCATCTTTAGAACGGCATTGGGCCTCACCAAATATCGCTGTAAATTCTGGCGGGTACTGGAACCTGAGGTAGTTGGTTCACTAGGATGTGTGGCTGTGGCAGAATGCTCACGTCCTCTCCCAGCACCAGAGGGTACACTAACACCATCACGACCGCGTCCGCGTCCATTACTAGATGTTTTCCTCATTGTTACCGTTCAGCAAGCACCACAATAAGAAAAAAAAATATTTGGCCCAATGTATTGATTTCAAATTCAGGCACCTAACACTATCTGCCAATTTATTTATGTACCGTATTACACCAATCCAGACACAGCAGTAACCACTGATGAAGGGGAAGAGCAATTGTAGGCCTAGTATTTAGGCCCTGGATGAAAGGTATCCGTTTATGGACAGATTTAAACTTTTAGATGCACACCAGCGTGTGAAAAAATATGTAGGATTATGCCTTCGGCAATTGTATTTCAACACTTTGTGTAATAAACCCTTTAACGGACAGAAATACACTTGGAGATGCACAGTAGCATGTCAAGTTATTGAGGATGACCCTCTCAGCACTTTTATATACACCTTGAGTGTAATATACCCTTTTACGGACAGAAATACACTATGAGATGCACAATAGTGCGTGCAGATTTACAGGATTATGCTTTCAGCAATTGTAATGTAACACTTTTTGTAATATACTCTTTTACGGAAAGAAATATACTTAGAGATGCACGCTGAGTGTAATATACCCTTTTACGGACAGATTAACACTTGGCCTGCAACAGCTGGAATACCAGATTCAGGGTATTGCTATATTGGCAATTGAATTTCACCCCAGAACAAAACCTATCCTTTGATGGATACTATTAAACTTGTCCAGTCACAGCTGGAACACCAGATTTACGTTATTTCTATTTTTGCAACTGAATTTCACCACAGAAAATAATATATCCTATGACGGACACTATGAAACTTGTCCAGTCCCAGCTGGAACACCAGATTTACAGTATTGCTATTTTGGCAATTGAATTTTACCCCAGAAAAAAATATATACTTTGCTGGACACTATTAAACTTGGCCAGCCACTGCTGGGACACCAGATTTATGATATTTCTATTTTGCCAATTGAATTTCACCCCAGAAAAAGATATATCCTTTGCCAGACACTATTAAACTTGGCCAGCCATTGCTTGGACACCAGATTTACGGTACTGCTATTTTGGCAATTGAATTTCACCCCAGAAATAAATATATCCTTTGCCCGACACTATTAAACTTGTCCAGTCACAGCTGGAACACAAGATATACGATATTTCTATTTTTGCAACTGAATTTCACTGCAGAAAATAATATATCCTATGGCAGACACTATGAAACTTGTCCAGTCACAGCTGGAACACCAGATTTACGGTATTACTATTTGGCAATTGAATTTAACCCCAGAACAAAATATATCCTTTGCCGGACACTATTAAAATTGGCAAGCCACAGCTGAAACCACTGATTTATGGTATTGCTATTTTGGCAATTGAATTTCACCCCAGAACAAAATATATTCTTTGCCGGACACTATTAAACTTTGCCAGCCACTGCTGAGACACCAGATTTAGGGAGTTCCTATTTTGGCAATTGAATTTCACCACAGAAAATAATCTATCCTTTGCCAGACAGCAGACAGTATTACACTTGGCTAGCCACAGCTGGAACACCAGGGGATTGCTATTTTGGCAATTGAATTTAACCCCTCAATAAAATATAGAAATATCTATCCTGAGTTTCTAGGGGTGACAATAAGCACAGCCAAGCCCCTGATGTAGGATATAGCAAAAAATAAAAAACTGGTATTGATGGATTGATGGACTTGGTGGCGGCTTGTGCTGGTGCACCACAAAACACAAAATGGCCACCGATCACCCCAGAAAAAAGTGACAGAAAAACGCTCTGTGCAGCCTAAAAACCAGTGAGCAATTAACTAGCAGAAGTTGAATGATTCACAGCTGTAGATCGATCACTTCATTAGGTGTTTGTTGCTGACTTTTCTCTGCCTAATCTCGCCCTCACAACAGCTGCGTCTTATCCCTACACTAATCAGAGCAGAGTCACGTGCGGCACTACGTGACTCCAGCTTAAATAGAGGCTGGGTCACATGCTGCGCTTGACCAATCACAGCCATGCCATTAGTAGGCATGGCTGTAATGGCTTCTTAGGGCAAGAAGTAAAACGCTAGCTGATTGGCTGCTGTGCAACCCTTCAGAAAGCGGGAAGAAAGCGCCGAACAACGGACCCGAACCCGAAATTTTTTGAAAATGTTCGGGTCCGGGTCCGGGTCCCGAACACCCCAAAATTCGGTACGAACCTGAACTATCCAGTTCGGGTTCACTCATCCCTACCTATGAGCCATAATCATCCACATTAAAAGAAATACATGCTTGAAACAGATCACTCTGTGTGTAATGATTCTATATAGAGATGAGCGAATCGATCAGTCGATCGGCTTAGTTGTAATACTGTACAGAGCGGGAGCTCCGTAGTGTATTAGAGTGTATTGGCTCCGATAAAAACATGGCTGCAGTATAAGAGAAGAATATACTGCTTTTCTATTTTTTCATGGTCTGTAATTGTGATATCTGTCAAAACAAGAACAAAGAACAAAGACAATAAGGAGTTAGGTTAGATTTTGTTGTTTATTTTTATTTTTTTGTTTGTTTGAATTCTGGGTTTAGTGTCCTTTTAATCACTCTGCACCTCAATGGGGAGCAGTTACCATGTTAACCTTTTAGGAGCTGGTTTGGAGTATAGCTTCTTTGCCAAACCAACCCGCTCAACTCTTTACACCCTATATACCTGTTTTGCATGTCAGCTCTTTCCTTCCCCTTTTTTCAGCAACCTGGCAATCTGCTTACTATAGTGTTTTCTAACCAAATGCAGCATTCTTTGCTCTTTCATGTTTCTCATGGCTTGTTCTGGTTGCCAAACTGCTCTAGGAGGAGCAAACCTTATGAAACATTCCAGAGCAATCACAGATGTATCGCGAATAAATATATAGGCAAGTCTGAATTGTATTGTGATCTATGATGGCAAAGTCCTGTGTGACTTGTGACCTGCAACCAAAAATCCAACATTGTTACATTTTTTCCAACTGTGGTGTTGCTGTTGCGGCATGTCGTGTGTCACATTACAAACCACATTGAAAATCATTAGATGAGATGTTGCAGTGCATCATTGTGACCATGTAGCTTCAGCCTTATAGAACAACAGGGTGCAGACTCCTGCCCTGTAGTGAAGTACACAAACAAATGCCAGAAGATTCAAAATTTCACAAGTTGTGTTCTGGTATATATAGGTTGAGCGAATCGAGCTCGGATCCATGATCTAAAGTCGATTCGTTCCCCAACTTTGCTTTAATGTGTGAGACTGTGTCTCATTACAGCATTAAAATGTATGTGCTTTAAAGAAGCACAATTGGTTAAGTCCAAAGTCGCGCAAGACTTCAGTAAATAACTTTGTCCTTCTATTCTACGAATTTAAAAACATTTTAAAACAGGAATTGGAAGTCAGTTACTGTGAGGGACCAGGAAGATGGACAAGGAAGTAGACCTGAAGATTGTCAGAATGGGAGCACCAAGGAGCGAGGAAGTGAATATGATATGTTCTAATCACTGAGCAATGGGGCTGCACAGTTGCTCAGTGGTTAGCACTGGTGCCTTGCAGCACTCGGATCCTAGGTTAAAGTCCAACCAAGCATGCGCTGTTCTTGGCTGTCTGAGGGACTCCTATAGAAATTACTGGAATGGCTGCACACATTTTTTTGTGGGGGGTTTCCATGGGCTACAGGGCCCCCATTTACATAATTGGTGGTGGATGCCCACAGATCTAATAGTTATTTCTTTAAATCCTGAAAGAAGGTACATGCCTAGTATGCCTCGGAAGAAGTTGGGATTGCAAAACCCAGTGCTGGGTAGAGTTGAGTGGACACCTGGAAGTTTGGGTTCGATGGGTTCGGCCGAACTTACAAAAGTTCGGGTTCAGGACCCGAACTTGACCCAAGTTTACCCCGATTGAAGTCAATGGGGATCCGAACTTTTGGCACTAAAATGGCTGTAAAAAGTCCTGGAAAGGGATAGAGGGCTGCAAAAGGCAGAAAAATGTGGGTAAGTGCCCTGCAAACAAATGTGGATAGGGAAATAACTTAAAATAAAATAAATTACAATTAGAAATGATTAACCTGCAACTCGGAGGAGGAGGTGGATGTGGAGTCGGAGGTTGAGGAGGCAGTGAATGTGGTGTTGTAGGTGGAAGTGGCGATGGAGGACGAGGAGGAGGAGGTAGCTAGCTAACAATGTTTTTATTTGTTTTGTTTTTTTTATTGGGAAGCCCCAAAATAATGGACTTCGGCGTCCTCGTGTCCCGACCCGGGTTTCGCTAGCCAGAGCTTCGTCAGGGGCGTCACAAACTAACATCCGGGGACGGGCTAATATATCCTCATCCTCCACATAAAATCTTTTTTTAAATATTACAATATGTAAATCTTTCATAACAACATAATAAACTAATTCAACACATGCTGCAACATCTCTATTATTTTGTATCCAGACGGTCATTACTAATACAATATTTCCTGAGATTCATTCATAGAAATCACCTCCCTATCACATGACACAGTGGAACCTCCTGCCATTCATAAAGTTCAACTCATTCTCCAATCACATTCTACACACTCTCCGGTGTTTTGTCACATGACCGGAGCTCTCACAGGTCCTTAGCTCTAATTCAAGTTCATGATGTTACTTACTAGATTATACATGGCTTCAAGTCAAATTCAATGTTAAGTCCTGCCGGTTGTAATGTCCCAAGTTTGTATATCCATTCCACCTCCTTGCGGTTCACTTGATTAACAAAATCGCCTCCCCTCCAGTGTCTCCTCACCACTTCTATCCCGATGAACTTCAGTCCTCTCGGGTCTTGTTGATGTTTAATTTTGAAGTGTGACGAGACACTGTGGGATTGTAAGCCCTTTTGATATTGCGTACATGCTCCTGAACTCGGACCTTCAACTTCCTGAGGGTCCGGCCCACGTATTGTAACCCACACGGGCATTGTAACATGTAAATAATACATTCACTTTCACAGCTACCTGCTGTTTTAACTTCAAATTTGTTGCCATTACTATTTGAAATTATAGTGTTGCATGTCCGCTGTCTTTCCTTGATGGTTCGATTTTTGCACGGACCACAAAAGCCGCACCATGTGAATTGACCCCTTTAGTTATTCTTTTTTGGGTGGAATGGCACTATGTGTAATTTTTGTTCCTATATTAGGGCTTTTTATAAATAATATTCGGTGCATCAGGGATCTCTTTACCAATAACCGGGTCACTTTTCAATATACTCCAGCTTTTTCTCAGGATGTTCTTCATTACACCAGCTCTGGTATTATACTGAGTTAGGAAAGAAAATCTAAAGTCCCTCCCTTCATTCTTCACTCCTTTCTCAGGTTTTTCAGTATCTCTTTCTTCTTCTATCTTCTCTATACATCTATCAAGTTCCTCAGCTTCATATCCCTTTTCTAGAAATCTATCCTTAAGAACTTTACTCTGTATTTTGTAATCTTCCACCTCCATACAATTTCTAGACATTCTCCCAAATTGTCCCCTGGGTATATTACGAAGCCAGGGGCGGTGATGGCAGCTGCTAAGATCTATGTATGAATTGACGTCTGTTTTTTTAAAAAAGCCCTAGTTTTAAATCTGTTGTCCTCCCTATATATTTCTAAATCCAAAAATGAATAGATGTTTTGCTAATTTCTTCAGTGAAATGTAAGTTCCAGCTATTAATATTCAAATCAGCGATGAACTTTCTCAGGCTCATCTCATTACCTTCCCATATCAGCAGGCAATCATCGATGTATCTCCTCCAGAGGGTAAGTTTCCTCCGGAGGAGATTGTTCCTATTCTAGGAATGATGTGACTCTCTTCCCAATGGCCCAGGAAGATGTTTGCAAAACTGGGGCGAATTTTGCCCCATCGCCGTCCCGACACATTGTAGGAAGAAGTCACCATCAAACCAAAAATAGTTGTGTTCCAGGCAAAATCTCAAAATATCAAGTATAAATATCCTCTGTACCTCTTCCATGTTCTCATCATTTTTAAGCCTATTTTCCACCGCCCTCAAACCCAGATCTTTTGGAATTATTGTATATAGTGAGGACACATCCACAGTTGCCAACCAAACTTCATCTGTTACAGGTCCCATCTCCTTTATAAGATTAATAACATCATTAGTATCTTTAAGATATGAAGGATTTTTCACAACATATGGCTGGAGGAAAAATCTATATATTCAGTAATCCTGCATGTCAGGGAACCTATCCCTGATACTATCGGGCGGCCGGGGGTTTGTGGTGCTTTTATGAACTTTAGGCAGATAATATATTACCGGAGTGACCGGATGGGGAATGGAAAGGTATTCAAGTTCCCTTTATTAAGTACTCCCAATTCAAATCCCCTTTTAAGAGTACATCTAATATATTTTTATATTCATTGACGGGATTCCTCTTAATTTTCGATAGGTTATCTCATCCGAGATTAACCTCCTCATTTCTTGGTCATAATCCACCTTATTCAGCACCACTATCCCCCGCCCTTATCCGCTGACTTAATAACCAGCTCCTGGTCTTTTTCTAGACCTATCAATGCTTCTTTTTCTTTTTCGACAAGTTTCCCTGTTTTTTATCAAACTCCATTTCCTCCAAACCTTTTAATACACTGCGTTTGAACGCCTCTATGCACTCATTATTTCTGTTCACCGGACAGAACTTAGATTTCTCTTTTAACATTGTATGTCTGATATTGTCCTCATTAGTATAGTTTTTAATTTGAGGGCTTGGATTATTCATGTAATACTTGGCAATATTTAATTTACGAACAAACCTATGAACATCTAGAAAAACCTGGAATTTATTTAAACTATTGGAGGGTGCAAATTTAAGTCCCTTTGACAGAACTTTCATTTCTTCCTCAGTTAAAGTCTTGGAACTTAGATTGAACACACCTACTTCATTCCCTTACTTTCTTTCCCTCGGGGCTTGTTTTTCTTCCCCTCGTTTACCTCTTCTAGAATTCTTTTCTGCGGTGTTCTTATCCCTTTCTCCTCGTTTCTCTCCTCTGTACTCCCTTTATTGCCTGACTTTTGACTTTGTGGGTATTTTGAATCGCTGGACATATGGATATCTTTGAATTTAGGGAGAACTTTGTATGTGGATTAGATTTCCCTGACATGGCTTTGGAGAAGGAAAAGGATGAATGTAATGACCTCCTATTTCTTTTGGAGAACTCGAAAGAGAGCTCCAGAGAGAAGTACGAACAATGTGGGATATTGCCGCATTGGAGCGATACCTCTCGGTAAATAAAATACCAGAGGGTCTAAGGTGGCAACTACCACTAAATTCGGAAGAGGCAAATGATCTAGTGGAGTGGGAAAAATTGATGAATGATTGTGGCCTGAGAGCCATACAATTCATTGTTAATATACGTAAAAATAAGTTACAGAAGGTGGGTGGATATATTGAGAAATTAAAAGAGAACCTAATGCCGTGGAAACATAAAAATAAGAGAGTATATGATGAGTTGAGTAAGAAATGCCAAGATACAGTTATTAAAATAGAAAAAGAGGTGAAAACCAAAAAGATAAAAATTTATGAAAGTATGTGATGATTATAAAAATAATACAGCATACAAATGGAAACGGAAAACGAGTATAACACCGAGAAAAAAACTACCAAACAGGACAGTGTAAATAACCCAGGTTTGGGGGACCACAAGAATAGTGTAAATATAACTTTTAAGGATGAGAATAAAGGTAAAATGTGGAAGGAAAACTGGCCTTCAGGGAAAAAGAATACAACATATTACAATGCTAATGAAGGTAGCAATCCAGGCTACAATGGACGAGGAAGGGGGTTATATTATTTATCAACACATGCCGCCACCTCAATTTAGACCGCATAGACCATATTATGGACACTATTATGGACATGAGAATAGAAGTGGATATGGGAATCAACAATATTACGGAGGACCTCACTCCAGGGGTTCATGGAGAGGAGGAAGGAATCATTATAGATATGAAGCTTCACATGAACAAGAAAAAGGAGAGATTCTAGGGATGAAGTAAGGAGAGGGGGAGACATGAACTCACGGAGTTATAATGACACAGTGAATAAAGAAATCATTCACAACCATGACATAGTGGAACCACGGGAACAACGAAATTTTCCCCATCAGGCAATAAAGGGAGTACAGAGGAGAGAGAACGAGGAGAAAGGGATAAGAACACTGCAGAAAAGAATTCTAGAAGAGGTAAATGAGGGGGAAGAAAAACAAGCCCCGAGGGAAAGAAAGTAAGGGAATGAAGTAGGTGTGTTCAATCTAAGTTCCAAGACTTTAACTGAGGAAGAAATGAAAGTTCTGTCAAAGGGACTTAAATTTGCACCCTCCAATAGTTTAAATAAATTCCAGGTTTTTCTAGATGTTCATAGGTTTGTTCGTAAATTAAATATTGCCAAGTATTACATGAATAATCCAAGCCCTCAAATTAAAAACTATACTAATGAGGACAATATCAGACATACAATGTTAAAAGAGAAATCTAAGTTCTGTCCGGTGAACAGAAATAATGAGTGCATAGAGGCGTTCAAACGCAGTGTATTAAAAGGTTTGGAGGAAATGGAGTTTGATAAAAAACAGGGAAACTTGTCGAAAAAAGAAAAAGAAGCATTGATAGGTCTAGAAAAAGACCAGGAGCTGGTTATTAAGTCAGCGGATAAGGGCGGGGGATAGTGGTGCTGAATAAGGTGGATTATGACCAAGAAATGAGGAGGTTAATCTCGGATGAGATAACCTATCGAAAATTAAGAGGGAATCCCGTCAATGAATATAAAAATATATTAGATGTACTCTTAAAAGGGGATTTGAATTGGGAGTACTTAATAAAGGGAACTTGAATACCTTTCCATTCCCCATCCGGTCACTCCGGTAATATATTATCTGCCTAAAGTTCATAAAAGCACCACAAACCCCCGGCCGCCCGATAGTATCAGGGATAGGTTCCCTGACATGCAGGATTACTGAATATATAGATTTTTTCCTCCAGCCATATGTTGTGAAAAATCCTTCATATCTTAAAGATACTAATGATGTTATTAATCTTATAAAGGAGATGGGACCTGTAACAGATGAAGTTTGGTTGGCAACTGTGGATGTGTCCTCACTATATACAATAATTCCAAAAGATCTGGGTTTGAGGGCGGTGGAAAATAGGCTTAAAAATGATGAGAACATGGAAGAGGTACAGAGGATATTTATACTTGATATTTTGAGATTTTGCCTGGAACACAACTATTTTTGGTTTGATGGTGACTTCTTCCTACAATGTGTCGGGACGGCGATGGGGCGAAATTCGCCCCAGTTTTGCAAACATCTTCATGGGCCATTGGGAAGAGAGTCACATCATTCCTAGAATAGGAACAATCTCCTTCGGAGGGAAACTTACCCTCTGGAGGAGATACATCGATGATTACCTGCTGATATGGGAAGGTAATGAGATGAGCCTGAGAAAGTTCATCGCTGATTTGAATATTAATAGCTGGAACTTACATTTCACTGAAGAAATTAGCAAAACATCTATTCATTTCTTGGATTTAGAAATATATAGGGAGGACAACAGATTTAAAACTAGGGCTTTTTTAAAAAACAGATGTCAATTCATACATAGATCTTAGCAGCTGCCATCACCGCCCCTGGCTTCGTAATATACCCAGGGGACAATTTGGGAGAATATCTAGAAATTGTATGGAGGTGGAAGATTACAAAATACAGAGTAAAGTTCTTAAGGATAGATTTCTAGAAAAGGGATATGAAGCTGAGGAACTTGATAGATGTATAGAGAAGATAGAAGAAGAAAGAGATACTGAAAAACCTGAGAAAGGAGTGAAGAATGAAGGGAGGGACTTTAGATTTTCTTTCCTAACTCAGTATAATACCAGAGCTGGTGTAATGAAGAACATCCTGAGAAAAAGCTGGAGTATATTGAAAAGTGACCCGGTTATTGGTAAAGAGATCCCTGATGCACCGAATATTATTTATAAAAAAGCCCCTAATATAGGAACAAAAATTACACATAGTGCCATTCCACCCAAAAAAAGAATAACTAAAGGGGGTCAATTCACATGGTGCGGCTTTTGTGGTCCGTGCAAAAATCGAACCATCAAGGAAAGACAGCGGACATGCAACACTATAATTTCAAATAGTAATGGCAACAAATTTGAAGTTAAAACAGCAGGTAGCTGTGAAAGTGAATGTATTATTTACATGTTACAATGCCCGTGTGGGTTACAATACGTGGGCCGGACCCTCAGGAAGTTGAAGGTCCGAGTTCAGGAGCATGTACGCAATATCAAAAAGGGCTTACAATCCCACAGTGTCTCGTCACACTTCAAAATTAAACATCAACAAGACCCGAGAGGACTGAAGTTCATCGGGATAGAAGTGGTGAGGAGACACTGGAGGGGAGGCGATTTTGTTAATCAAGTGAACAGCAAGGAGGTGGAATGGATATACAAACTTGGGACATTACAACCGGCAGGACTTAACATTGAATTTGACTTGAAGCCATGTATAATCTAGTAAGTAACATCATGAACTTGAATTAGAGCTAAGGACCTGTAAGAGCTCCGGTCATGTGACAAAACACCGGAGAGTGTGTAGAATGTGATTGGAGAATGAGTTGAACTTTATGAATGGCAGGAGGTTCCACTGTGTCATGTGATAGGGAGGTGATTTCTATGAATGAATCTCAGGAAATATTGTATTAGTAATGACCGTCTGGATACAAAATAATAGAGATGTTGCAGCATGTGTTGAATTAGTTTATTATGTTGTTATGAAAGATTTACATATTGTAATATTTTAAAAAAAAGATTTTATGTGGAGGATGAGGATATATTAGCCCGTCCTCGGATGTTAGTTTGTGACGCCCTGACGAAGCTCTGGCTAGCGAAACCCGGGTCGGGACACGAGGACGCCGAAGTCCGAGATATTTATGAATTTTATGGACATTTTGATTATCCACTTTCTTGTAAGTGCATCTTTTATACTTTATTAAAAAATTAGAAGATAATGCACTATTGTGTGGTCTATATCGGTACTTAGGCAAAAGAAGTACTTGATTTACACTGGGAAGGAGGAGCAGTTTGGTCAGAAATATTGGATCGGTGAAAGGTGCGCGGTTCTGTGAACTTTACTGAATTTGCTGACGTCTGGACCCACGACGATTTGGAACCTGCGATACCGCAAGTAACACATTGTGTGAACAACGATTCAAGACTTTTTTCTAGACCCCAAAATAATGGGACAAATAAAAAGAAATCAAAGAATAAGTACACTTGAGTACAAGAACGTAAGGTTGAGGCTGGTATAAATGTCTATTCTGCACAAGGTACAGACAAGTCATATGGGATCCAAGCCTGGTTCATTTTAATGAACGTGAGCTTGTCCACGTTGGCTGTGGACAGGCCCCCTGCCGTGCTAAATACACGTTCAGACAATACACTGGCTGCAGGGCAGTCCAGCACCTCCAAGGCATAAAGGGCACTGATCATGTTGGTTGAGTACTCAAAACACCACAACAAGGCACACAGGTCTCGCATAGAGGCCCACTCATTGGTGGTGAAGTGGTGCTGTTCCGCAGAGCGACTGACCCGTGCGTGCTGCAGCCGAAACTCCACTATCGCCTGCTCCTGCTCACAAAGTCTCTCCAGAATATGCAACGTGGAGTTCCTCCTGGTGGGCTCGTCGCATATGAGGCGGTGAGCGGGAAGGCCGGGTTACGCTGCAGCGCAGACAGACGAGCAGCAGCAGGGTGAGAACTCCGAAAGTGCGCATAGACGGACCGCACTTTCTGCAGCAGCTCTGACATGTCAGGGTAGTTTTTAAATAATTTCTGCACCACCAAATTCAGCACATGCGCCAGGAAAGGGATGTGCGTCAAACTGGCTAGTCCTCGAGCTGCTACGAGATTTCGCCCCATTATTGCACACCACCAGGCTGGGCTTGAGGCTCACTGGCAGCAACCACTCATCTGTCTGTTCTTCTATGCCCCTCCACAGCTCCTGTGCAGTGTGGGGTTTATCCCCAAATACATGAGTTTTAAAACCGCCTGCTGATGTTTACCCCTGGCTGTGCTGAAGTTGGTGGTGAAGGTCTTTCGCTGACCGGATGAGGAGGTGGTAGAAGAGGAGGAGGAGGAGGAAGCAGAGTAGGAGGAGGAGGCAACAGGAGGCAAAGAATAATGCCTTGCGATCCTCGGTGGTGGAAGGACATGCGCCAAGCCGCTATCCGCCTCAGGCCCAGCCGCCACTACATTTACCCAGTGTGCAGTTAGGGAGATATATAACATCCCTGCCCGTGCTTACTGGTCCATGTTTCGGTGGTTATGTGTACATTGGCACAGATGGTGTTGCGCAGCACACACTTGATTTTATCCTCCACTTGGTTGTGCAGGGAAGGGACGGCTTGCCTGGAAAAGTAGTGGCGGCTGGGAACGACGTACTGTGGGACAGCCACTGACATCAGCTGTTTAAAACAGTCCGTCTCCAACAGACGGAAATAAAGCATTTTAAAGCGCGCGGCCTTATGAAGCGCTGAGTTTAGCGTTAAACGGCCGTTGCCGCTGACTACCTGTTAACCTGGCAAGTCCACTCCCCACCGGCATGTTGGTCCCATTGATGGAAGAATGAAGATTGTTTGATATCAGCTCTGGTGAGTGCCGCATCTTCATCTATCTACTTTTTATGTGAAGATTTACCTGGACTTTATTGCTGAGCACCACCGCTGAGCATTGTGGACTGGTCTGCGTGGGTGTCTGCTTGAAGTGTAATCAATCGGAAGAGTGCAGTTTCCGCAGTGCCACTGGTTTTCTTACCTATTGTACATTGACAGCATTTCAAAGGCCAGTCATTTTGAAATGCTGGCATTCACAACCAGGGGTCGAGGGTGGATAGGTGGCTATTTTCTCTTTCTCTCCAGTGTTTGGGAAATGGACAGCTGAACGCTTGCGTGTGACATGGTGGAGATGATTGGTGATGATGACGGAGGTGGTGGTGTTGGTGGCGCCTCTGTTTGCTGTGACTCCAGAGGTGGAAGAAGAGGCAGAGACAGTAGCAGAAGAGGAAGCAGGAGGAGCCTGAGACCTTTCTTGGTTTTTAAGGTGGTTACTCCACTGCAGTTCATGCTTTGCATGCAGATGCCTGGTCATGCATGTTGTGCTCAGGTTTAGATTATGCCTCGTTTATGCCTCGCTTAAGGCTCTGGTGGCACAACGTGCCAAACCACTTGTGTCTTGTTTTCAGGACATTGTCTGAAGAACTGCCACGCCTTTGAACTCCTTGGAGCTGGCTTTGGTGTGCTAGGTCCCTGGGTGCGGTGGGCAGTAGTAGGCGTACTGTCTCGGGACGGCCGCTCTGCTTTTGTAGCCTGCTCCCTCTTTGCTATGCTGTTGCCTCTGTGCGACCACTGCCTCTTTCTCATAACTGCACACGTCACTAGCATGAACTTGAGTCCAGTCGGGGTCTAGGACCTCATCATTCTCCACATCATCTTCCACCCATTCTTGACCACTGCCCTCATCGTCGGTCTGCACACTGTAGAAAGCCGCAGCAGTTGGCACCTGTGTTTCGTCATCATCAGAGACGTGCTGCAGTGGTATTCCCATGTCCTCATCCTGCAACATAAGTGGTTGGGCATCAGTGCATTCAATGTCTTCCACTTCTGGGGCAGGGCTATGTGGACGGCCCGGGAAACCCTGCCAGCAGAGTCATCAAAAGCATAAATCTGCTGCATGACTTACATCTCAGACTGCTTGGCTGCTTTGAAAGGGGGTGAGGTGAAAGACTGATGGGCATGGGCTGCAGGTGCCAACTCTGAGCTTTCTGCAGAGGACTAAGTGGGAGATACTTTGAAGGAACAGGCACCACTGTCAGTAACTCAATCTACTATCGCCTGTACTTGTTCTGGCCTCACCATCCGTAGAGCCGTATTTGGGCCTACCAAATAACGCTGCGGGTTTTGTCGGGTACTTGCACCTGAGGAAGGTGTTTCACTTGGACCTGTAGCTGGCGCAGAACGGCCACGTCCTCTCCCAGCAACAGGAGCTCCACTAACACCACCATGTCCACGTCCCTTATTTGTTGTTCTCCTCATTATTTGCATTTACCCACCAAACTAACAGATGGTTTATCTTAGGTGTCAATTTAATTGCCAAAAGTCAACAATTAAGTTCACTAACAGTAAGGCAGTGCCCGTGTCATAAACAGAATAAATTTCTTTAGTTCACACAACAGTGTAACGGAGCAATTCAATACAATTACTTCACTATCAACAAAAGTTTGATTTTTCAAACCAACAATGTAACAGCAGAGATTAACGGTTTAAATGCAGAAATGCAGCGTACACCGCAAATGTGCTATCTACCACAAAACCGGTGTTTTTGCAACCAGCTATGTAAATGCGGAGTTCCACAGATTACTTAAAATGACTGAAATACAGGGTAGGCCTCAGATCTGCTATGTAGCACAAAACCAGTGTTAATTGCAACAAACAACAGTCACCCCAAAAATTATAAAACAGTTTTTTCAGCGTTTTATGCAAACGTGCTCTGTGGCACAACAGTATGGGTTTATTAACCCAACTACAGAAATGCATTTTTTTACCGCAAAATTTTGAAACAGTTTTTACAGCGTTGTATGCAATTGTGCTCTGTGGCACAAGAGTACAGGTTTATTCCACCTACTACAGACCTTCCAGAAAAAAGGAATTTTTCATCCACTGAGCTACCAAAAAATTATTAGACTGATGTCCCTGGCAGGCTGGCACACATGCAGGTCACATGCAATTCCAAGGACACTGCAGTTGCTAAAATGGATGTGGGCCCCCACCTCAGCAACAGATGGATTAAAAATTATTTTGCAGTATCACTGGGCTCAGGGCTGGGTACAAATATGTAGCATAGCACCCTTAGTAATTGCTGTAGTTTGAAGAGTTAACACCACCAAATTCAACAGATTTCTTCACTAATCTCTCCCTGAGAGCACCAGCAGCAGCCTGTCCCTACACTAAGAGCAGCAGAGTGACGTGCGGCGCTACGTGACTCCAGCTTAAATAGCGGCTGGGTCACATACATAGTAGGCATGGCTGTGATGACTTCTTAGGGCAAAGCAGTGAAATGCTTGTTGATTGGTTGCCCGGCAGCCTTTCAAAAAGCGGGAGGAAATCGCCGAACGATGAACCCGAACTTTTACGGAAATGTTCAAATTCGGGGCCGGGTGCGAAAAATTGTAAAGTTTGGTACGCACCCGAACTTTACAGTTCGGGTTCGCTCAACCTTACTCGTGTCTTGTCATCAGGACATTGTCTGAAGAACTGCCACGCCAATAAACTCTTTGGAACCGGCTTTGGTGTGCTAAGTCCCTTGGTGCAGTGGGCAGTAGCAGGCCTACTGTCTCGGGACGGCCGCTCCTCTTTTGCACCCTGCTCCCTCTTTTGCTATTACGTCGCCTCCGTGTGACTACCGCCTCTTCCTCAGAACTGCACACGTCACTAGAATGAACTTGTGTCCAGTCGGGGTCTAGGACTTCATCATCTTCCACATCATCTTCCACCCAATCTTGACCCGTTCCTCCTCGCCGGTCTGCACACTTACAGAAAGCCACAACAGTTGGCACCTGTGTTCGTCATCATCAAATTACTTTTTTCAAGGTTATTTTTTGTGTGCTCAATTACAACGATGTTGTAAATTTAAAGATAGTACACTTGCACAGTATCTTTTACACGTTACAGGTAATTATGTAGAGAACATTTTCACTTCTTTGGAATGTGGTCACTTGGGTTTGAGGAAGTCACTACTGATTCCTTGGACCCTACAGAGGTTATGGAATAAACTTAAGAGTATTCTTGAAGTGTCTCATGCCTTTTGGTTTACCCCTCTGTGGGAGAACAGGGGTCTGAAGGAATTCCTCAAAATCACAGACCATACCTATTGGCTTCATAAAGGTATAGTTAGGGTGTCTCACCTTATGTCTTCAGGACACTTTAAGTCTTTATCGGAATATAATAGCACTGTTATTACTTCACTAGATTTGATTAAGTATTTAGGCTTAAAACACGCATATGAGACCACTATGGATAAGGGTTTTTTTTGTTCGTCACCACTTATTTTTTGACTACTGTTTTGTTCAGGGGAAGTAGATATAAAAATCTCCAAACTTTATGCTAAACTCCGAAGGTCATTGGCGGATATAATGGTATTTAAGAGTCCATGTAAGTGGGAGCAAGAGTTGCAATGCCCCCACTGCAATGGGCTAATATTTATAGAAACATTAGAAAGATTACAATCTCTAATGCGCATAGATTAATCCAATTTAAGATCATACATCGACTCTACTACACGCCTAAGATTCAAGCAAAATTTGCTAGAAATAAGGATCGATTGTGCTGCTGCCCGAAATGTGGATGCCACGAAGTAGATTATGTACATACTCTTTGGGAATGTAGTAAGTTGAGGAGGTTCTGGGAACAGGTCTTTCTGGCTATTCAAAAGAGATCTCCCTACCAATACGAACCTGATATCCGGACGGTGCTGTTGCGATATCTTGATTCGAAACTGGCAATTCCAGCTCGGGTTAGATTGGCGTGGATGCGTGGCTTGATGGTCGCAAGAGTTATTATAGTAAAAATGGGGCTCTGCATCCTCACCCTCATTGAATGAATGGGCCCAATTTTCGCGTCAAATTAAAATTTATGAGGAGATGGAGAAGAAGCGGAGAGGGGCACGTGCAATAGCTTAAATATAATCAGCTGATATTCATACTGTAAGTTAAGGGGTTCAAGTGACGACAGTCAACAGGGGAGGGGATTTGGGGAATAAATCTGTGTACTTTGATACATGTTAAAATTTTGATACAAGGACATTGACTGTGTTTACTTTTGTTATGTATTCGTTGTCCTGTCCTCGTTACCACGTGTACCCCTGGGGCGTGTATGGGCTTGGCAGGCAGATAAACACCCTCCTACTACTCAGTAAATTGAGACCAGGTAATGATCTGTAGCTTTAATGAGCCGAAGTAAGTTGGTGTGAAACTGTGAACCAGTAACATAAAAGATGCAATAAGTACATGAACTGCAAATATACATATCATAGAACAGCATACAACATGTCTGCAAGGTTAGCTGACTAGGCCCTACTTTACATCTGAACTACTAACTAGCTGCCTACACAGAAATACACATAATGCATGTCTATAGCTAGTAATAATCATGTAGGCATGAAAGAACAGCAAGAAATAATGCCTTACCGGCTATGCAGCCTATAGTAGAAGTTTAGACAGTCTTGTACAGCAGAGCATGTGAGGAAAATGGCAACTTCTAGAAGACTACTCCCCTTCTTGTAGATAAGTGAGGACACAAAGAGGAGGAGTAACAAGAGGCTGAACATACACAGAGAACAATATAGAAGTCGTCAGAAGGTGGCGCTAATCGACCATGTTTTAATACAGGAAGAACCCTTTATGAATTAGCACACATTTATGAGAAGCTGACTGGAGACATGACACTCCCCGTCTGGTATTGATTAATACCACTATCAGTCATCAGGTGATAACAGCAGAATGAGTTCACACACTGGTCTAAGGAACAGCTTGGTCTCTTGTGATCTGCAGACCTTTACTTCCACTTTACGGATATTCCCATCCTCGCTTGGAAATGTCTTTGTGACAAGTCCTAGGGGCCACTCATTTCTTTGCAACTGACTGTCCTTTAGAAGAACAACATCCCCAAGTTTCAGGTTGGGCCTGACAGTTTGCCATTTGTTTCGTGGTTGTAAAGTGGCTATGTACTGTTTCTTCCACCTGTCCCAAAATGTATTGGCAAGGCACTGTACTTGTCTCCATTGAGGTTTATAAAGATCTTTGGTGCTGAACTCACCAGGAGGAGTACTCACTTTCCCAATCTTCTGGGTAAGGAGGGTTGCAGGAGTGAGAAGGAATGGTTCCTCTGGATCGCTCAGAACTGGAGTCAAAGGTCTAGCATTGATGATGGCTGTGACTTCAGCCATGAAGGTTACAAGGCTCTCATGAGTAAGTCTAGCAGTTCCTACTTGTAAGAAGATGGAATCCAGGATTCTGCGGGCTATACCAATCATCCTCTCCCAAGCTCCACCCATATGAGAGGAGTGAGGTGGGTTAAAGGTCCAAGTGCAATCCTGATCTCTCAGGTATCTCTCCACACTCTTGCCATCAATATTGGAGGAGATCTTTAGTTCTTTAGCTGCTCCAACGAAATTGGAGCCTCTGTCAGAGCGAATGTGCTTTACAGGACCTCTGATTGCAATAAAACGTCTAAGAGCGTTGATAAAGCTTGAGGTATCCATAGATTCGATGACTTCAATGTGAACAGCTCTGATGGTCATACACGTGAATAAGACTGCCCAGCGCTTGCTGTTTGCTTGGCCTCCTCTAGTTTGACGTGTTGTGACAGACCAGGGTCCAAATACATCCAATCCGACGTTGGTGAAAGGAGGATCCATACTGAGTCTATCAACAGGTAGATTTGCCATCTTCTGTGTCTGTAACATACCACGAAGTTTACGACACATGACGCATCTGAAGATAATGCTACTCACACATCTCTTCGCCCCAACTATCCACAATCCAGCAGTATGTAGAGCTCCTTCTGTAAACAGTCTTCCTTGGTGCTTCACTTGGGTGTGATAGTATTGTACAATCAAAGTAGTAACGTGATGATTCCCAGGAATTATCAGAGGATTTCTTTCCTCGAGCTCGAGGCTTGCTTGTTTAAGACGACCTCCTACTCTCAGTAGACCGTCCTCGTCCAGGAATGGGTCAAGCTTTTTTAAAGAGCTATTTTTAGGGATAGACTTATGGTTGGTGATGCAGTCAATCTCTTTGGTAAAGACTTCATGTTGTATGGTATAAATGATGATTTTTTTGACTGCTGGAATTCTGTCACAGTGTAAACCTCTTGGCAGTGGTGCCAGCCTTTACACTGCCTAACATCATTACAATTGGTCTCTTTAAAGGCACGAGCTATGTGGGCTAGACAGGTAATGGCTCGTATGAGTGATTTCCAAGTGGAGAATCTTTGAAGCGATGAGAACCAAGGGAGTCGAAGGATGTCACTGTGTGAAGTGCAGACACTTTGGGACGGATCTCAGTGTCCGAGTCTTCGTCCACTAGTTCGCATATGTTGTTCTGGTGAACAGCTGAACCTGGATTACGTAAGAATGCAGGACCAGTGAGCCAGGTTGTGTCTTTGAGACGACTTGCTGCAACAGCTCTTGTAGCATGGTCTGCAGGATTATTGTCAGTAGGCACATAATGCCATTGTTCTGGACAGGTGGATTTCCTAATCCGAAGCACTCTGTTATTGACATAAACATAGAATCGTCTGGATTCATTATAGATGTAACCCAAGACCACCTTGCTGTCTGTGTAGAATTCAACCTTTTTAAGGTCAATGTCCATCTCAGACGTGATTAGCTCGGCCATTTCGACGGCCAAGACTGCAGCACAAAGTTCAAGTCTGGGTATAGTGTGTTCAGGTTGTGGTGCGAGTTTTGCCTTGCCCATAATAAACCCAACGTGGTATTGTCCGTTAGTGTCCACAGTTCTGAGATAGGCTACAGCAGATATAGCTTTAACAGAAGCATCGGAAAATACGCAGAGTGTATGGTCTTGGACATCAGTAGATGGCACAGGAGCATATGGGCGTGAGACATTAAGGCTAGACAGAGCTGTCAGGGAGTTTCTCCATTCTACCCACATATTCTTCTTTTCAGGGGATAATGGAACATCCCAGTCAGTAGTTTCACGGATTAAATCTCTAAGCAAGGCCTTACCTTGGATAGTGACAGGAGCTACAAAACCCAAAGGATCATACAGGCTGTTGATTGCAGATAGGACACCTCTGCGGGTGAAAGGTTTTTCTTCTTTGCTAACTTGAAAGGTGAAGGTATCGGATTTCAAGTCCCATAGAAGTCCAAGGCTGCGTTGGACAGGTAAAGTATCTGACCCCAGATCCAAATCTCTTAGGTCATTGGAATGATCTTCAGTAGGGAAGGCTTCCATAACCTCTTTGCTGTTTGAAGCAATCTTGTGGAGTCTCAAGTTGGAACAGGCGAGCATGTCCTGGGCTCTTTTGAGGAGACTGATTGCAGAATCAATAGAAGGTAAAGATTTTAAACAGTCATCTACGTAGAAGTCTTTTTCTACAAACTGTCTCGTATCTGACCCGTATTCTCTCTCTCCTTCCTGAGCAGAACGTCTGAGTCCGTAAATAGCAACAGCAGGTGAGGGGCTGTTCCCGAAAATGTGTACTCTCATGCGGTACTCTATGATATCTTTTAAAGGGTCATTGTCTTTAAACCAGAAGAATCTGAGGAAGTTTCTATCCTTCTCTCTAACAAGGAAGCAGTGAAACATCTGTTGGATATCGGCAATCAGACCGACAGAATCCTTGCGGAAACGGAGGAGTACCCCTAGCAGTTTGTTATTCAGGTCAGGGCCTGTCAGGAGTACATCGTTTAAGGAGATGCCTTCATATTTAGCACTAGAGTCAAACACGACTCTGATCTGACCTGATTTTTTTGGATGATATACTCCGAAAATTGGGAGGTGCCAGCATTCTTCATGAGCTTCAAGGGGTGGTGCAATCTCTGCATGATTGTTCTCAAATATTTTCTGCATGAAAGAAAAGAAGTGTTCTCTCATCTCTGGCCTTCTTTGGAAGTTACATCTAAGAGAAGAGAAAGGTTTAAGTACTTGTATTTTGTTGTTAGGTAGACGTAGCCTTGGCGTTCTGAAGGGAAGAGGCGCAACCCAACTGTTAGTGCTGTCCTTCATGAAATCTTGTTTCATTATTTCCAAGAACCGCTTGTCTTCGATAGATAGTGCCACTTGATTGTCATCTTTTGTCCTTTGGAAGACTGTGCATCCTAAGTGATCTTGATCCCTGTCACTAGAGACATCTGTGAAGGAACAAGGTAGATGGGAAGCACATGGTAGCTCCTTTATGAGGAAGTTGTTGACACATGGTTAGAAAAGTGAGGGGCGTTTACTTGCTAGTGTGCTTGTAAACATATTGTGAACTCTGGCTTGTGCACACTCACAAGGCAGACTTCTCCTATTAATACCCATCCTAGATCCAGCCTTTGAGCATAAGGAGCGTTGCCAGGACCATTTATGTGCTGTCTCACTTTATGGACTCGTGGGATGTCCCTCCCGAGTAGCAATATTATCTTAGCCTGTGGGTCAAGTTCTGGGATCAGGTGGGCTATATGCTTTAGGTGTGCATGATGCATTGCGGCGTCTGTGATCAGGAATTTGATTGCACTCTATTAGAGTTGGTAAGGGCAAGCTGATCTCTCCGTTTATCGCTTCAACTTGGAAACCGGATGCTCTTCTCCCGCCCGTCTCCACAAATCCCGCACAAGTCCTTAGTGAGTATGGGAAGCTGGGGCTTTTAATGTTGAATATGTCAAAATAGGTTGAGGTGGCTAGAGACCTATTGCTTTGATCATCTAGAATGGCATACATTTTGACTGCTTTGTCTCTTTGTCCTGTTGGGTAGACTCGGACTAGACATATTTTGGAACAGGATCTTCCACTTATGGATCCTTTGCAGATCTCAGTGCACTGTGGAGTGACCTCCAGGGTAGCGATAGCAGTGTTACCCTCCTCTCCACCATGCTGAATGGTATTGTAAGCGTGTTGTAAAGTCCATGGAGCTGGTCCAGGATGTAATGCTGTACTATGGTCTGTGCTATCACATTCTTTACACTTTTCACTAACCTTGCAGTCTTTGGCTAAGTGAGCGGTTGAAGAACAGCACTTGTAGCAGATGTTATTTTCTCTAAGGAAGGCTTTACGTTCCTCGATGGGTCTTTCTCTAAAGCCCCTACATGTCAGGAGAGAATGTGGTTTTCGGTGTATAGGACACTGCTTACCAGGGTTTTTAACTTTGTTTGTTGCATGGTAGGAACCAGCAGACCTGTGGAAAGAGTCTGAAGGGAACAGTTCAGTCTTGTGAACCGCCACTGAAGCTCTACGTGAAGGAAGACCTGGAACAGAAGTACATGCCAGTGTAAAATCAAAACTAGGATCATTTCTTATCTTAGCCTGGTCACGTATGAAGTCTACAAACACAGAAAATGGAGGAAATGAAACATGGTGTTTTTCTTATAGTTAGAACCACATTTGACCCACTCATTTTGTAAGCCGAGGGTTAACTTTTGTACTATGAGGTTAACGCCCTGGCAGTGTCAAAGAATGTGAGTCCCGACAGATCACCTTCAGATTTGGCTACTTGAAGTTCCATTAATAAGTCACTAAGTTCCCTAAGTTTCTGAAAGCCTTTGGGAGCTATTCTAGGAAATCTTCTATCCTTTTAAAGAAAGAGTTTTCTATTGCCTCTGCTGAACCATAACATTCGTCAAGTCTGTCCCAAACCATTTTTAGTCCGATCTCTGGGTTTCTTATATTAATGGACTTGATTCTTTTTACATGCTCAGCAGATGCAGTCCCTAGCCACTTAGCTAAGAGGTCTATCTCTTCGCTGGGGATAGTCCAACATCTTTGATTGTGTTCTTAAAGGAAGAGCGCCAGGCCCTATAACTCTCAGGGTGATCATCAAACTTCCCAAGTCCCTTGGCAACCAGCTCACGCCTTGTGAGGAACTTAACAATGTCCATGCTGGTTTGATCAGGAGGAGAGTAAGCCGGCAGTGTGTTGCGATAGTGAGAAAATGGTGTATAATCATACCTGTCAGTAGTCTCTCTTTTAGGTTGGACTGTATCATACCTTCTAGGCACGAAAGAGGATGTTTCTGGAGCATTATGCGCAGGCTGGAACTCCTGATGAGAAGGCGGGTGGTCCCTACTTAGTTCATTTCCTGGATTGTCCTCTGGCCTGCGGGTTAGAGACTTATCCTGGACTTCCGGGGTTGCTGTGAGGCGAGTTCGATGAAATCCGTCGATGAGGTCTTGTTGAAGATCTTCTGTCGGCTGGAGAGTGTCGATCATTCTGGAATGTCGATGGACATACTCTGAAGTGCGCTGCAGGGAATCTTGATGGATGAGATCTAGGCTGGCTGGACCGCTGCATCTTTCGTCGTCTGGGTGAAAGAGTGCTTCCAGGGCCTCTGCTTTGGCAATGGCTGCGGCAGCTTCCTTCTGCACTGAGAGCTTCTCCAGTGCTGCTTGCTGACTTGCCTTTTCAGCTTCAAATGTTGCTTGTCGTAGCTTTAGTTGCATCTCTTGCTCTGCAAAGGCAGCGCGTGCTTTTGCCGCCTCCGCTTCTGCACGTGCAATGGCGGCGGCATTGCTGACTGAGGATCTTGTAGAGCGACTGGCTTTAGACCTTGTCTTGTAAGAAGTTTGGCTTTGTGACATGATGCTGCTGTTAAGGATCTTGACTGTGAAGAGACTGCTGCGTTGTCATATGCAGGTAGGTGCGTGGTGGGATAGCGGCCTCTGAAGTCTGTATCTTATTTTCCACTCGCCAGGTCGCAGCCGTTTCACTGTCCTGTCCTCGTTACCACGTGTACCCCTGGGGCGTGTATGGGCTTGGCAGGCAGATAAACACCCTCCTACTACTCAGTAAATTGAGACCAGGTAATGATCTGTAGCTTTAATGAGCCGAAGTAAGTTGGTGTGAAACTGTGAACCAGTAACATAAAAGATGCAATAAGTACATGAACTGCAAATATACATATCATAGAACAGCATACAACATGTCTGCAAGGTTAGCTGACTAGGCCCTTACTTTACATGTGAACTACTAACTAGCTGCCTACACAGAAATACACATAATGCATGTCTATAGCTAGTAATAATCATGTAGGCATGAAAGAACAGCAAGAAATAATGCCTTACCGGCTATGCAGCCTATAGTAGAAGTTTAGACAGTCTTGTACAGCAGAGCATGTGAGGAGAATGGCAACTTCTAGAAGACTACTCCCCTTCTTGTAGATAAATGAGGACACAAAGAGGAGGAGTAACAAAAGAGGCTGAACATACACAGAGAACAATATAGAAGTCGTCAGAAGGTGGCGCTAATTGACCATGTTATAATACAGGAAGAACCCTATATGAATTAGCACACATTTATGAGAAGCTGACTGGAGACATGACATTCGTCATTTGATAATTTTGTAATTTTCTTATGAATAAAAAAAAATATTATAATAAAAAAAAAAAAGAAATCTAATTAACTACCTTGTAATGTTGCAGAGTTACAGTATAGAATCTGCAAGCAAAACTTCAGCTCTTCTATACAATCCTTTAGTGCTATTGTTTGTGTCATCTCTCTTACAGACAACTGCTATCAATTGGTTTAGAACTGATTCTTGCGTTTTAATGGTTTTAATGCACTTGAGAGTCAGTTTAACATATTTATTGGTTGGTATATCCTAAACTATCACATTCCTGTGTTTTTTCATTATTCAACTGAAAATTTTGTGTACTGTATCCGTTTATGAACTCATGATTTGGGTATGTGGCTCTTCTGGGGTATATAATGTTGGGAATTATTTAAATTGGATATTTTCACTTCACAGTAATATATTATCAAACACAAAGAAAATATTTTAAAACTTGAATTTAATTCAAATGCAAATCATGCTGAGGAAAATATAAGCCTATTGAGCTATAAAAGCAACAACAATAGTTCAGTTGGCATCATTGAAGCACCCTTTGAGAGCTCAACAAAATAGGAAAGCAAAAACAGTATTATATGAAAATGTTATTGCATGCTGATTTTACTTTATCTTGTAGATTGAATTTATGTTAAGAGCTGCTATGCAAAATTCATCTAAAAAGTATGCCACCATATTCCAGAGCTTACAAAAACTCACATATCACCACAGCTACTTAACATACCATGATCATATATATGGTTAAATTATCAGTGATTAACCCCTTTATGATATTTGACCAATTATAAAAAAAACAAAAAAACAGATCAACCAACAAAACCTAACATAATCCCCTTATGTGTCTTTATTATTTTTCTTGTGTCTTCAAATATCACAATTGCAGACCATGAATAATACAATAGAAAAGCTGTTTATTTTTCTCTCGGTCATCAGACACGCCTTCTCCCCTCTGGTGCTATAGCGCACATGAGCCAGGAGGTTTAGAGGGAGGTGGCTGGGTTTAGTCTAGATAAATTTAACCTACACAGTGATGAGGTCATTTTGTTGGAGGAAATCTCCTAGTTACTAATAGTACAAAATAAATTTGTTAAAAGTGCCAGTCACAGTGCCATTACTACCTGCTGTAGTATATATATACTACCAACCATAGCACATGTAGCTGAATAGCTAATATGCCCAGTTACACAGTGATAATTCCTCCTTTCACAATTGTTCAGATTTGCCTTTCTGCAGCTTTGAAAAGTGGAGTAGCATGTGGTGATATGCTGGAGATTAAACTACATATATAGTATATAATCACAGTTGTTCTGCTATTATATTTAAGGATATACTGTATACAGATCGTATGTACCAAGCTTGGCCTCTATTACATTTCTGCAGAAGTTCTTACCCAGCTTTCCCAAATTTCTGAATTCCAAATTTGCGAATGAGATTGTTAGGTACCTTAGCATGGCAGCCTGGAGCCTAATGAAGGCCCCCAGACCTGCCTTCAGTGTATGTTCTGTCAGACTATGCCTCTATGAACCTGATTGATAGTGCCTGTCAGTATATTACTGGCAGTATAAATCACTGTACTAGATAAAGTAGTACATTGTATTATAGAAGCAATCAGATCGTCTGTCAAGTGATCAGATCACCTATTACAGAAGTGATCGCTTGTCAAAGTCCTCTTTTAGGACTAATACGTGTAAAATAAAGAATTAAACCAAGTTTTATTTTAAAAATCGCCCAAGTAAAAAAAATTAAAAATTACACCAGATAAAATTCCAGATGGTATGACTGTGTCTGTAACAATCAACGCTATATAATTATCATGTCATTTATCCTGCATGATAAACGCCATAAAAAAAAGTCAGAACTGCTGTTTTTGTTTATTCGCCTAAAAAAATTTAATAAAATGATCAAAAAATGTTATATACCCAAAATTGACTGGACTTGCTGACATTGTGTGATTGTGTAGTATTTTTTCCATTGACATTATTAGGAAGAACACTGGATGTTAGTATAAGAGCCAACTGGTAAAATACAGTTAAAAAGAGCAATTATTGCATTTCGACACAATATCACACTATGTTTTTGAGGTGCTTTTTTGGATTGTAAAAACCATAAAATTCATGTGTTTTTTTGTTATATATTTAACTTTTTTTTTCCAGACTATTTTCCCTGTGGAGAAGTCTCTGGGAAAATGTATGAAAAAACACCACATCCATAGTATTCTGAGATTTGAAATAGAACCTGTTCAAAAATGGCTTAGTTGCCCAACAGATTCTACATTTCATTTTCCAAAGGAGCTCTGGGAAATGAAAGATGGAATCTGATTGGATGGTATGAGCAACTAAGGCATCTTTCATTAACAGTGTTTGTAGGTCAATTTATCATTTCTGATTTTGCAACAAGTAATATCTAGCCACAGCAATTTTTGGCTAAAATAAAAAAAGCCCTAAAAATGCAGCATTTTTTTAAACACAGTATTATTCTTGACATATTTGGGTGCATTTTTGGAGGGGGCAAAACCACTATCCAGATTTTGCATTTCAGGGTTCCCGTGACCGATCAAAACTTAAAAAGTCTCAGAATGGTGTTGTGTGAAAAAGTGCTTGCAGCGGATCCAGGCACTCCAACTACAAAGTGCCTTCCACCCTGTAAAGCCTCATTCACACATCTGTGTCCGTGCTCAAATCCATGAGCAGGTGGTCAGTGATGCATCCTTGAAGCTGTCCATGAAGGATTCATGTTGGGTCTGTGTGTCCATTTTTGCTGTCCATGTTGCATTTGTGTTTCACTGACACTGAACAGCTGAAAAATAATTTTCAAAGCATCTCTTCTTAATGATCCGTTAAATATGGATGCAACATGGATGTGGTTTTCACGGACCCATAGACTATAATAGACGTGATGGATCCGTAAACATGGACAAAATAGAGCATGCATCCGTGCTAAAAACACTGACCCACGACTGTGCTAAAACACTGATGTCTGAATGCACACATTAAAATGAATTGGGATGTTTGCTGTCCACGGAGAACACGTACAGCACACGTGACGTGCCTGATTACAGCAGTGCTGCTGCCTTTTAAGTGAACAGTGTAACAGGACATATAATTTTCTATTTCATGTTTAATACTTTAACACTATTATCTTTAACACTATTAACACTAAATGGATGCCCTGTGTGTAGTTCAGCAAATCTCTGTCTAATAGAAAGTTATGATTGGACTACTTGTGTGGAAATCTTTGTAAAGTCTTTGCAAAATGTAAAGAGGTAAGCATGAACAGCAGGAATATTTTGCTTCCAATAACTAGAGTATTCTTTTCATTTACCTGAGAAAAAGAAATTGCTAAATGTCACATGTACTACAGGTACTTACTTATGTATCATGTTTCAATCCACAAGTGGACATCTCCTTTAACCCCTTCCCACTGCAGCTATTTTCATTTTGAATTCTTTTTATTTCTCCTTGCCTTCCAAAAGCCATACCATTTTTAATTTCCAATAATGTAGCTGTATGTGGGCCTGTATTTTTGCAGTACAGGTTAAGTCATCAATATCAATATCAGATTGACTGTCTGACTCTTGGCACCCCTACTGATTAGTTGTTTGAAAGAGAACACAGCACTCATGTGAGCACTGTATTCTCTTCTCTGTTTATCAAACAGGTATTATTAAAGCTCCTCTGTCGTATTCATTTCAATGGGAATGGGCAGTTACGCTCTGCCTGCTCCTTCCTATTGAAGTAAATGGTATGGAAGACCTCAAATTACGCCTACTCACTGCTGCAATGTTGATTGCAAGCAAGTAAAGAGTTACACTGGGTTCGGACCTGAGCGCTTTGAAGCCTAGCGTTTCTGAGCGTTCAAGACGGGCGTTAACGCGCGTTTTTCAAGCGTTTTGGTAAATAGTGTAGGCGCGTTTGACGCGCGTTTATGTGATTGACTGCATAGTTGGCCAATGACCAAACAGCCCTCGCTATATATAGTTTGGCCAATCTGAGTGCTTTAGAGGTGTGAAATTCAGCATGTTGATCCAGCATGTTGCAAACTTTGAAAACGCTGCGTCCATAGGCGCGCTTTTACGCTGCACAAACGCTCGAACAACACGCGTATCGCGCTTCCCATTGAAGTATATTGGCACCAAACGCTCGAAAAACGCCCGAATTAACGCGAACATACTTGCTTATGCGTCAGACATTTTTAGGCGCGTTCGAACGCGCATAAAAACGCGCAAGTGTGAACCACCCCCATTGGAATGCATGGTTCCTGTACTGTTGTGCGTTTTTTTGTGCGTTCGAACGCGGCGCTTTACGCGAAAGTGTGAACTGAGTGTTAAGGAAATGCAGTGCTCGCACGAGTACTGCATTCTCTTCAAACAGCTGATCGGAAGGGGTGCTGGGAGTCAGACAACTGCCAATCTAATATCAATCACCTTTCCTTTAATAGTTTGGGCATTTTCAGACGTGCAATCTCAGTGATATTTATTTTTTAAATTGTTTTTGTAACCCTACCAGACCTCTGACATATATGTACGATAGAAGTCCAGTCTTTAAAGATAGTGTCCCCCATAAAGCATGGTGGGTGCCATAACTGCAGGGTTTCTGCTGTTTTACACAGCAGAGGCCTGGCGGTAATGTATTTTATTGGCAGTAATGCTGAGATCGGGAATGCGGCCTGTACTACTAATAGGTCTAAGCCACACATATAAATATATATAAATTATAGAATACACAATGCAATCTATTGATTGCAAATTCTAGTCACCTAGTCACCTGTATTTTTCATAAAAGTTTTAAACATTTAAAAAATATAGAAAACGTAACATATTAACAATAAAAAAACTAAACATCCTGGGCATTGCCATGTCCAAAAACGCCTTTATTATTAATATATGAAGATATTTATCCCGTATGGCGAACAACGTAACAGAAAAAAATAAAAATACCTGATTCACAATTTTTTCATAACTTCACCTCCCCCCCAAAATTGAAAAACACAAACCCAAAATGGTATTAATAGTGATGAGCGAAGTGAGCTTCGGATGCTACAACCAAAGTCGCTTCTTTCAAAACTTTGTATTAATGCTGTACAGAGATCCGTTTCCGTACAAAATTAAAGGGCACGGACTTTGTGGAATACCTGTGGTAGTTGATTTTTAATTGGAAAACCACTTTAAAACTTGTATCCGAACTCGGCTTCAGTTCCAAGGTACCATTCGGAAACTAAGCTGAGTTTGGTTCCAAGTTTTAAAGTGGTTTTCCATTTTAAAAATCAACTACCCAAACTAATCAACAAAGTGTTGCACGACTTCACAAATAACTAACTCAGCTCATCGGAGCCCATACATTTGAATGCTGTATGGAGTCGGATCTCTATACAGCATTAATCTGAAGTTTTGAACAAAGCGAATATAGAGAATGTAGCATCCTAAGCTCGCTTCGCTCATCACTAGGTATCAATAAAAACTACAGATTATCCCACAAAATTGAGCTCCACAAACACAACTTTAATAAAGTTAAACGTGTACTGACCAGGACAAGGAAGGTAATAAGTAATTTTACCACATAGGGAATGCCATTAAAACAAAACCCATAAAACAATGGTGAAATTGTGTTATTTTCCCAATTCCACCCCATTTAGATTTTTTTCCAGCTTCCTACTACATGGTATGCATTAGTAACTGGCACCATTAATAAGTACAACTTTTACCACAAAAAACAAGCCCTAATACATCTATGTGAACATAAAAAAAAAAAAGTCATGGCTCTGGGAAGGCATAACAAAAACAAAAATGGAAATTCAGTAAAGGGCTGAAGGGTTTAAATGGGGAAATGGGTTGTTTTGAATTGTTCATTCTTTTGTTTTTTTTGTATTTTTTAAAACTTTTTTCTTTCTTTAACTTGAGGCAGGACTTAACAGGAAGTTTAGAATGGCAGGTGTAGGAGCCTTTACTGAATCGCTCCGATAATATCATCATGAAGGAGCAATATGATTGTTGGAGGCAGTCCCCTCCTTCTAAATTACATTTCAGATACTGCTGTCACATATGACTACAACATCTGAGTGGTTAAATGTCTGTAAAGGAGTTGTCTTCGATCAGGGACAGTGCCGACATGTGTCTAACACAGCAAGCACCAAATTTAAACTTCTGACTTCTGCTGCACATGTACTGCGGATACTCGTAATGAGTTATGACAACCATAAAGAAAACAACTGCCATACTAAGCTATAATGTGTTCTTTATACCACCATATCCAGCCTAGCTAATTCACTGTGAATTAAACAGACTTGACTTCAGACTGATACATTTTACCAAAATATCAGGACAGGATGCTGATGTATTGAGGATTTTCTACACTGAATGCAATTATAGCAACAACAGATTTTTTATCGTCTTGATTATTTTATAACTGAAACCATCTTCTTTACAAATGGTTGAGAGAGAGTTAGATTTTTCAGACAGTTGTACAAGTTACATTCTGATTTAATTTATATCAACCATATTTTTCATAAGCCATGTATTTCCTTGTCTTACAGGCAGTCTTCCATCCTTCTCACTGTTTTAAATAATAGAAGAAACAATGATGTCAAAATTTTTTTTAAAACGTTTAACATGTCCAGCCAGCATTCAGGATTTATGAAAAAACACCATTCTTTGCATTTAAGAAAATGCAAATGAGACTAAAAGATAGAATATTAATAAATCAGCTAATAACTTTGTATCAACAGCTAAAGAACAAATCGTCAGATAATAAATACAGTCATTCAGAGTTTCATCAGTCTCTCCCTATTTTCTATTACATTACTGAGAAATTTCCATATGTATTTCCTGCTTTTAAACATGGCATTCACAGCAACCACAAGGAAGAATATATACTTTTTAGACAACTGCTTGAACAGTTTTTAAGGTTCCATGTCTATAACTGCAGCAAGGAGTTAAAGCTACTGCAGCAATATTTTAATGAATCTCAATATAGCAGCAGGAAAAATATAGATATGTTTAATGTAAAAATGTTTAATTTAAAAATGTAAAAATGGATCTAAAATGTTTGACACTGGGTTCAGACCTGAGCGTTTTGAAGCCTAGCGTTTTTGGTGCGTTCAAGACTGGCGTGTAGGCGCGTTTTTTCAAGCGTTTTGGTAAATAGTGTAGGCGCGTTTGACGCGCGTTTATGTGATTGACTGCATAGTTGGCCAATGACCAAACAGCCCTCCCTATATAGTTTGGCCAATCTGAGGTGTGAATTTTGAAAAACGCGCGTCCATAGGCGCGTTTTACGCTGCACAAACGCCCGAACAACACGCCTATCGCGTTTCCCATTGAAGTCTATTAGCACCAAACGCTCGAAAAAAGCCCGAATTAACGCGAACATACTTGCTTATGCGTCGGACGTTTATAGGCGCCTATGAACGCGCATAAAAACGCGCAAGTGTGAACCACCCTCATTGGAATGCATGGTTCCTTTACTGTTGTGCGTTTTTATGTGCGTTCAAAAGCGGCGTTTTACGCGAAAGTGTGAACTGAGTGTGAATGATGGAAATGACTTGGAAAATCTGGAAGACATACCCATTAAATTCTTTAAAGAATTATTCTTTCCATTTCTGTTTGAAGAATTCATAAAATCTTTGCAGACACAAATAATGAAAATAAAGCATGATACAAAAAAACCAGGCCATGGATTTAAAAAAAGTTATCTAGAAATGAGTTCCAATTATTTTGGAGCTGTTAAAAATCTCACTGCAGACTTTAGAAAATAATTATTTGGGTTTAATTTAAAACAAGACAGCTTAAAACTGACCACTCCGCAACAAATTATTCAAATGGAGATTCTTAAGAAAATGCTATATGACATTTACAACAAAATTATTGTTTCCATGATCAATGACTATTTAAATCTCAGGGAAAAATTGGTCTACATGTTTCAGTCTTCAAATGCTATCTTTATTACCCAATTTGCAAACTGCAACGACTCCTTTTCTGAAGAGGGAAAAGGGAAAAGGAAAAACACCCTGGGTACCCAGCACTTAGAGTAAAACCAGCAGAGAAAAATTGTAGAATGTTGACATCTGGAGCGCTCCAAAACCAAAGCGTACACACATTACAATTATCTCCTTCCCGCGAGACGACGGCCCCCGGCCCACATGACAAACTGAGGATCACAGACAGCGTGAGCACGGGAGAGCAGTAACTGCAAACATACAGGGGAGACGCCAAGCAAAGCTGCCGCGTGATGCCCGTTGTGCATAAGGCAAATCCCGACTACACAGACTCCGTAGAAGTCTAACTACAAAGTCTGACTACTGAATGCAATATCCAACAGGTACCTGTATTATATTAGTAGTTGCCTAACTGACAATATAGTGGAACTCAAAGGTGACACAGAACCCAGAAAGATAATATATTATGATGGACACATAACATCCATAGTAATTCTAGGCCGTGATCTCAGAATTGAAGAGAATCCAGACAGCTATCTTACATTTACTTTGCCGATGAGCACATTGCTGTTAGACATTTTATAATATATCGAACTACTATTTATCACCAGTCCAAATTGTATGGACTATCTCGGTCCCAGACCAAATATTTGAATCCCTTTATTATTGTTTATACGAAGATACGGGACTGTCCTTCATTTTCTCTACTAGAGCACGATATCTTTTATACTAGAGAACGATATTATTTATTATTATTTTATACTAGAGCACAATATTTTCTTTTATGAATAAAAGTTATATTATTTTATCACATCTATTTGAGAATATTTTTTACACACGTAGGAGTGCCAGTCTCTCTATTTTATAATTATTTACTTGTTTTCTGAAGGGGTGTTTCAGCTGAGACTTGAGCACCTGTACCATAACCAGTAAAGGAGTGAGCTATTTACCGCATACTGTTTACCTCGATCCAAATATATTCATGGTGAATCACGATAAAAACGGCCATCTCCAGGCTGCATAGAGCCTTTAAATGGGTGTAGAACACTGTGCCTTGCAGTAACATGCATAGGGAGTGTGCTGGGGTAGTGAAATAATACTGTCAGTCAGCATGACAGGCGTCGCTATTAGAATCACACTGCACACTTCACTTATTTGGGTAGTCACAGGGCCAAAACCGACCAAATAAATCAAGTATTAACTCAGCCTTACAGGTTGATGTTAGTGTAAAGAAGAAGCACACTCCTTTTACACCCTTGTCAGCTGATTCCACATAGATGTCTACAGAACCTGTTCTATTAAATGCTTATTAGTGTTGATCGAACACCAAATTGCTCGTGTGCTGGAGTAGAACACATCGCGATGCTCGGGTGCTCTACCAAGCACCTAAGCACAAAGGAAGTCAATGGGAAAACCCAAAATAAACCAGGCACCCCTGCTCTGAAGGGAGTGTGTCGGGACTCTAGTTCGGCTTAGGAGTCCCTGCTCTGTCTCCATATATAACTATGTCCATACATGGAGTTAGTGCCTAGGGACACCCCTTGTATTTAAATCTAATTTAGCCTGTATTTAAGAAAAGTTTCTGCTGGGATTCATGACCTTCCGCATTAAAGCAAGACACTTAACCACTCAACTATAATAGCTACATGGTAGGTTATTTAAAAAAAAAAAGTCACTGGCTATGCAAATATATAGTGTAGTGGTTAAAGTTCTGGGCTGTGATGCAGAAGCTGTGAATTCAAATCCCATCACAAACTTTTTCAGAAATAGAGGCTAAACTTAATTATATATATATATAGATACACTTGGCTTGAAAATGGCTCTGTGAGAGAGCTGAAACATTGCTGTGTTAAACATGTGTGAATAAACACTTTTTTGTTTCTCTTTACCTAAGGAGTGCTGCGCCAGTTTGTTGGAATTATATAGATATATATTTTTTAGCCATAATATATTTACACATATTATATATTTAAAGTATATAATATATCATAATATATGTAAATATATTACAGCTAAAACATCAGTAGTAGTTTCCCACATATTATGCAATTATATAGAGTATATCCAAAGTATGATTATATATATATATATATAGCAAAAATGTAGGTAAATGCCCTGCAAACAAATGTGGATAGGGAAATGACTTAAAATAACATAAAATACAGAAAAATTATAAATAAACGTTCTAAACCTGAGCCCAAGTGAGTGACAGTGGCACCTGCCACCCAGGAACGCCACCACATCTGGCACCTGAAAGAGTTAGTGTATTTCTGCAGGCTGGTTCCTCCTTCATTCCGTGAGGCAGACGTCTGGAGAGCTGTGTCAGAAAGAAGCACCAAGCCAGTGACCTTCAAACACAACTCTGGTTTATTCTTATACAGTGTCTACCTTATATAGTACATACATACATAACAAGAGATAGCTGTGTTTCACATTCCATTGTAACAGGCAGAGACCTTCCCATATATGGAAATAAGGCTAATGTAAATATATCCACACCCTAGCATGATCTCACCCACCATCCTGTCATCCATACATACCATATGGCTTATTCTATTTAACCCTTCAGCACCATCACCAAGCATCTCCACCGAATCCTATGGATGTGTTCAGCTATCAGCTGTCCATCTCCCAAACACTGGAGAGAAAAAAAATAGAAAGAGGAAGTACCCCCTACCCACCCGCAATCTCTGGCTCTGAATGCCTTGATTTCAAAATTCCTGGTCCTTTGAAATGTTGTCGTTCTGTCTGGTGGACAGTTTTAAAAACCTTTGGCGATGGCTGTCCCACAGTAGGTGGATCCCAGCCGCCACTACTTTTGCAGACGAGCCATCCCTTTGCTGCACAACCAAGTGGCGGACAAAAATCAGGTGTGCACTGTGCAACACCATCTGCGGCAAGATCCACATAACAACCGATATATGGATCAGTAAGCATGGGCAGGGACGTTATATATCTCTCAACAGCACACTGCGTAAATACAGTGGCGGCTGGGCCTGAGGTGCATAGCATTTTTGCAAATGTCCTTCCGCCCCGAGGATTGCAGGGCATTTATCTTTGCCTCCTGTTACCTCCTCCTACTCGGCTTACTCCTCCTCCTCCTCCTCTACGACACCCTCATCCGCTCACCATAACACCTTCACCACCCACAGCAGCACAGCCAGGGGAAATGACAGCAGGTTGTTTTAAAACTTGTGTGTTTGTGGGACAAACCCCACACTGTGCAGGAGCTGTTGACAGGCATGGAACAACAGACCGATGATTGGTTGGTGCCACTGAGCCCCCAGCCCAACTTGGGTTTGTGCGCTAATGGGCGAAAGATACTAGCAAGTCTGGGCCTAGCCGCTTGACGCACATCCCCTGCCTGCCACATATGCTAAATTTGGGGTGCAGAAATTTCTGAACACCAGACAGTGAAAATCAATTCTGTTAATCGAACACACACAACACCCCACCCCTCTTTCACTCAAACCATTAACAAACTATTTACTGGAGGTGCACCTACAAACAGATTCACCCAAACTGTAAAATTCAAACTGTAAATATGTAAAATGCTGCAGGGCACTCTCCTTAACAGATGGAACCATAAAAATATTTATTGCAATAAAATCGATTAAAATCATCCAATTCATTTAAAGTGCAATTGTAGCCTGTGCAAAACAATAAAGTGCTATTTGGAACTCACACTGTGATATAGTGTGTTGTGACCTAGTGAGTCAAGTAAATACATTAAGTGAACACCATAATCGTCAATAAATATTCCATAAAAACGATAAGTAGTCCATAAATCATAAAGTCCGCTGATGCACTTGATGTTGGCAGTCCCCTAAGATATGCTCCTGAATAGAGTCCTAATATGGAGCGGCGTCCCACTCCTGCTGTAATGCAGCGGCGTCCCGCTGTAATGAAACGATGGTGCGATCGCGCAGTCACTGATGCCAATTACAAAGAACAGTCTTACCAGGTTACTGCCGTGGATGCTGCCCTCTATACAGGAATCCTGAAAGTCTTTCTTTGGATCCTGTTCTCAAGGGCTCCCTGGCTCCCGGCTCTCCACGCCAGACGATGTTGGCTCATGTGTGTGGAAAAGTCCGCCCACTGCTGTGACACACAATCGCGCCGAGAGATTCCTTGCCGGTGAGTTTGCACAGGCACCTAACTTGTTTTTAAGTTGACAGCAGGGGACTCAAGGGAGGCAGCATAGGTAGAAGTGGAGCAACCCTGTGCAAACTCACCGGCAAGGAATCTCTCCGCGCGATTGTGTGACACAGCGGTGGGCGGACTTTTCCACACACGTGGGCCGACTTCGCCTGGCGTGGTGAGTCGGTAGCCAGGGAGCCCTTGAGAACGGGATCCAAAGAAAGACTTTTAGGATTCCTGTATAGAGGGCAGCGCTATCCACGCCAGTAACCTGGTAAGACTGTTCTTTGTAATTGGCATCAGTGACTGCGTGATCGCACCATCCTGCTGCATTACAGCAGGAGCTGGACGCTGCTCCATATTAGGACTCTATTCAGGAGCATATCTTAGGGGACTGCCAACATCAAGTGCATCAGCAGACTTTATGATTTATGGATTACTTATCGTTTTAGGGAATATTTATTGACGATTATGGTGTTCACTTAATGTATTTACTTGACTCACTAGGTCACAACACACTATATCACAGTGTGAGTTCCAAATAGCACTTTATTGTTTTGAACAGGCTACAATTGCACTTTATATGTATTGGATGATTTTATCGCTTTTATTGTAATAAATATTTTTATGGTTCCATCTGTTAAGGAGAGTGCCCTGCAGCTTTTTACAAAACTATATACACAGCTTATCCTTAATAGTGTTGATCACGAATTTTCAAATTGCGAATTTTAATCGCGAATACCGGCACTTTGAGAATTTGCGAATATTTAGAATATCGCAAAATATATTCGCAATTGCGAATATCCATTTTTATGCGAATTTTTTATATGCGAATTTTCGCAAACAAGAAAATAATGTCATTTTCTGTTTGCGAAAATTCGCATTAAAAAAATCGCATAAATTTGCATAAATGTGCATAAAATTCGCAGAAACTGGTATTTAAAAGGTATCTTTTAAATGCCAGTTTATGCAATTTTTGTGCAAGTTTTATGCGAATTTTTATGCAAATGTGGGCTAATTTTTTATGCGAATTTTCGCAATCAGAAAATAATGACTGAAGATTACGAATTTGCGAATTTTCGAATATATGGCGAATATTCGCCCAAATATTCGCGAAATATCGCGAATTCGAATATTGCCCCTGCCGCTCATCACTAATCCTTAACTTAAGGCCAGCCAAATACAAGTGGCTCGGGGGTGGGTTCCTGCACTAACATAGGCCCTGGCCTGGAACACAATTGTCCAGCCAGGTCACGGTTCTGGAGGATGAGGAGGATGAGGAGGATGAGGAGGAGTCGGAGGAACGCTGGTGGATACAGAGGACACAGACTATACACCTCCCTCAAAGAGGACAGCTTGTCCTTGCCTCTGGGCAGCCTGGCACACATGAGCGACTACATGCTGCAGTGCATGCGCAACGACCACCGAGTTACTGACACATTCTAACGTGGTGATTACTGGGTGGCCACCCTGCTGAATCCCTGTTACAAGGACAACATGCTGTCCTTAATTCCCTCACTGGAGTGTGATAGGAAGATGCACCTGCCAGTATACACGGGTTAGGGCAGGGTTATCATGGGCGAAATGTGGAAAAGTTTTGTCATCACGCCACGACAACCTGCACCACCAGCAGATCTGGAACGTCTTAGCAGGAGGCAGGATTTCATCAACATGGTGGAACAGTACATGTACTGACTGATGGGTCTGCCCAAGGGCATAGTTACAGGGGAAGCAGGGGAAGCTACTGCTTTGGGGCCCTGACCTAGAAGCGGCCCATCCAGGAGGGGAGGAGGAGAACTAAAAGACTTTGTCAGGGCCCCCTCAACAGTATTATTCAATGAAATTATATACAGTGGCAGTACAGACAGTCTAGAAAGAGGATGGAACAGCTGCTGGGCCTGGTCTGAGAAAGCGATCTTTAGTAGCCCCAGGAATGGCGACATGAAAGGAAGGAGTTGCACAAAAATTACTGTGGGGGGCCCAGTCAAATATTTGCTGTGGTGCCCAATCATTTCTATCTACGCCACTGGGCCTGCCCCATTCAACTTCTGGATCTTCAAATTTGGCACATGTCCTGAGGTTGCCCTTTATGCCTTGGAGGTGCTGGCCTACCCTGCAGCCACTGTAGTGTCTCAACGTGTGTTAAGCATGGCTGGGGGCATTATCACAGACAAGCGTAGCAGCCAATGTGGGCAAGCTTTAGTTTTCAAAAAGAACCAGGCATGGGTCCCACAGGAATTGTTTGTACCTTATACAGAATATACATGTATACCGGCCTCACCAAACCATTGTCATACTAACGTGCACTTATACTTTGTTTTATTTCTTTATATTTTCCCAATTTTTGGGGTCTACAGCAATTTATTTAAAAAATAACAAACATGTTGTTGCCGACTAGCACCTTTGGCTTCACAGCCCAAAAGGCTTTATGGCATGCAAGAATGTAACCCCCAATTGTAAGTTCCCTGACAGTTAGGCAGTGCAGGGGTTTGTACTTGGCAAAAATAGTAATATTTCACTGAACAAGTTAAAAGAGGATTATTCACATTTTCGGTCACTGTCACCTATGCATAGCAGGGCTTGGTTATAAACATGTAGGAGAGTGAATCTGGGTCGCACATCCTCAAACACTATGCTTTTGATATAACAACTGTTTCTCACCATATTTAAACGGGCTTCTCAGTACAATTCATAATTCATGTCAAAGTATGCTATGCATAAACATGAGGCATTGGTACACAGTTTGATCAAGGCGCATAGGCCCACTTACCGCGACAAGGTTGCCTCTATCAAGTGGGACACTACTCTAGCTATGGCGCAGCGAGCGTGGCGTCCACGAGCACCACAGTACCGCATCAGCAGTGGGGCGGGACCCAGAAACCACACAGTGCCCCCATTGTGCAGCAAAACCACCATGGCCCTGGGCCCCACCACCCTACCAGCACAGCACACAGGCACCAATGGCCGCCACACAGTACTGCACCATGTGAACAGATGCAAAGAGATCACCCATTCATGCCTCCCAGGGAGTCCAATGAGAGGTAGTAGAAATTTATAGACCACTAGTTGACTAAGGCTAATTGAAAACACCTGGTCCAAATGGGGAGGAGTGCTGACAGCCAGAATGGGAAAAATAGGGCTTTGTAGCAGGGCTTTGTACCTGGCAAAAATGGTAATATTGCACCTAAAATTTAAAAGAGGATTATTCACATTTTCGGTCACTGTCACGTTTTCAGAGCAGGGCTTTGTACCCGGCAAAAAGGTAATATTGCACCCAACAATTTAAAAGAGGATTATTCACATTTTCGGTCACTGTCACCTATGTAGGACCTCATTGTTCTCAACATCATCTTTCACCCAGTCTTCACCCCTACCCTCTTTGTCGGTCTGCACACTGTAGAAAGCCGCAACGGTTTGCACCTGTGTTTCGTCATCATCAGAGTCGTGCCAACTTCGGAGGCCAAATTTACAAAAAGATACCCTTTAAAAATTAACTTTTATTGCGATATATATAAAAATGCAAGGTCCCAGATATAAGTGTATAGTGCACGGGGACACAAACCCCCACTAGTGATAGCAAAAAAACAGGATAGATGGGAAAAGTGTCAGGACTATGTCCCTATCCACTCCTGCTGTGAAACGACCTAGCTGAACCCTGAGTTTCCCTACCAACAGGACAGCGACTGCCCAACTTCGTCGAGTAAAAGGAGGAAATAGAGATAAACAGGGACAGCAATTATAAGTCGTATAGAACAATGGTAGCATAAAAGAGATTACATCCCCACAAACTGTTATGAGCCCAACGCGTTTCCTTAGCGTGTCACTAATTCATCAGGGGATACATCATATTTTAGGATGTAATCATAAATATTCATACTCATAATGTAAAAACTCCCAAAACAATGGAGAGTGATACTTATCCTTCAGATGTGCGTCATAGAGGGAGGAACTGATGTTGTCCAGCCTTCCAATCAGGTAGCCAGGTATGCGGTACCCAAATGTTGGTGGTGAAACAATGTTCAGCTATATGGCTAAGGGCCACCAATAGCCCCAGCTCATTCCATCCGGTCCGGGCAGTGCTCCACAGACCAGCAGAGGTGGCGTGCGCGTGTTGGCTGAAGGATAAGTATCACTCTCCATTGTTTTGGGAGTTTTTACATTATGAGTATGAATATTTATGATTACATCCTGAAATATGATGTATCCCCTGATGAATTAGTGACACGCTAAGGAAACGCGTTGGGCTCATAACAGTTTGTGGGGGATGTAATCTCTTTTATGCTACCATTGTTCTATACGACTTATAATTGCTGTCCCTGTTTATCTCTATTTCCCTCCTTTTACTCGACGAAGTTGGGCAGTCGCTGTCCTGTTGGTAGGGAAACTCAGGGATCAGCTAGGTCGTTTCACAGCAGGAGTGGATAGGGACATAGTCCTGACACTTTTCCCATCTATCCTGTTTTTTGCTATCACTAGTGAGGGTTTGTGTCCCCCGTGCACTATACACTTATATCTGGGACCTTGCATTTTTATATATATCAATAAAAGTTAATTTTAAAGGGTATCTTTTTGTAAATTTTCTCCTTGAGGTTGGATACCTTTTTCCCTGTTCGTGATTAGGGATTGTGCCTAATTAGTTTTTACCAACTCGGAGGCCCACTAATATCAGAGAGAGGCGACGCGAGCAACCCACGTCCAAGGCCCGCAGCCAAAGAGGCCATTACGCAGCCAAAGAGGCTATTCTGAACAAGTATAGGCGCAATTCACAACAACTAATGGTGCGTGGCAGTAAAATTTTATTGTTCAATGATTACTCGGCCGAAGTTGCCAGGCGCAGAAGAGCTTTTGCGCAGATTTGTTCCTCATTGGTGAAAAACAAGGTCAAGTTTGCTTTACAATATCCGGCAACCCTACGGCCTTTCCGGCAGGATAGGACTATGGCTACTTTCCAATCTCCAGGTGAGGCGATGGAGGCCCTGGAGGCGGATTCCTCATACTCCACTCTGGTCCCTACTTCATCCCAGAGAAAAATGATCTTAGGACCACAGTGGTACGATATCTCCAGAGGCAGAGCTATGATTACCCAATGAAGAGTCATCCTGCAGAAATCACTAAAATAGGTGTAACATGAGATTAGCAACTTGGAACGTTAAAGGCTTAAGGTCTTCTTCTAAACATATGGCGGTATTGCGCCACCTTAAGAAATTAAAGATTGACATAGCATTTCTGCAGCATTTTGGAGGAGAGTGATTTCTGGAGGCTCTGGAGAATGTGGGTGGGGCAAGTGGTGGGCTCGTCCTCCTTAGGAAAAAAGCGGGAGTTATTATCTTGCTGCATAAGCGTCTCCAATATGTGATTAAATCTATTGCCACTGATGATCAAGGGAGATGGGTAAGAATATGATTGGAATCTCCCATTGGCCTCACGGTCATGCATAATATTTCGCGCCTAATACATCTCAGCGAGACTTTTATAGTAGACTTGAGATGGACGTTTTAAAAGATAGATCAGCTCAGATATTAGTGGTGAGAGACTTCAACAGAGTACATAATGAGCAGGAGGACAGGAGACGAAGGACCCTGTCCCTGGTAAGAGCTATGAGAGAGCTCATACGTTGCACCCCATCTTGCAGGCCAGGGTGCTAACTGACAGAGTGAAATTCGGGAACTTATGGCCCCTTTTAAACAAGCAAAATGGTATTTAGAGGCACAACTGGCGAACAAGCGGGGAAATTGGTAGGTTAAAGGAGTTAGATGAGCGTGTAACGGAGTAGTGATAATGTACCACACTAAACGGGGTTAAGAGTGACGCTTCTGAGGAGTGGGTTAGTGTTCACCATGTGGTCTGAGTTGGGGGAAGGAAGGCTACTGTTGCAGTTGGAAGGGGATAAAAATGGAAAAATGCTGGAATTGTGTCATATGAATCGATTACTGTGATAAATGACTGTTGTTATTGATGGAACTATTGCAATTGTATATTGATCTCTGTTTACTCTGTATACTCATTGTGATGGATTCTCAATTCAATAAAGAGAATTTATAAACGCAGGAATTTGTACGCTGTATGCACAACTGGTTTGGGGACCCAAAACACTGCTTTTGTCACCAAAATTCACAAATGCAGTATTTAAAGGCTTGAAATTAAACATACCGTATATACTCGAGTATAAGCCGAGTTGTTCGGCACAAAATTTGTGCCGAAAACCCGAACTCGGCTTATACTCGAGTCATAAATAAAACTCTGAAGAGCGGAGTGGGGGAGGAGCGGGGAGGAGCGGGGCGGGCATTTGCGGCAGGGCCGATGCGCTCACTGCGCTCCGGCCTCACCGCTCATGTATAGTTTTAAATTTGATTATACTATACACTTATTCTTACTATAATTCTTGCCCCCTCTGTACCTCATCACATGCGGCAGGCGGGCAGTGAATACTTCAGGCCGGATGAGAGCAGCGTGACTTGCTGATGTCACGTGCCTGCCCGGCCTGCTTTATGAATGAAGCAGGCCGCGCAGGCACGTGACGTCAGTCACACTGCGCTCGCTCTCCCGCCCGGCCTGAAGTATTCACTGCCCGACTGCCGCATGTGATAAGGTACAGAGGGGCAAGAATTATAGTAAGAATAAGTGTATAGTATAATCAAATTTAAAAACTATACATGAGCGGTAATGGGAGATGGGGGGATGTGGATGGCACTGTTATGGGATGAGAGGATGTGGATGGCACTGTTATGGGATGGGGGATGTGGATGGCACTGTTATGGGATGGGGGGATGTGGATGGTACTGTTATAGGATGGGGGATCTGTGGATGCCATCCACAGCCCCCATCCCATAAGTGCCATCCACAGCCCCCATCCCATAACAGTGTCATCCACATCCCCTCATCCCATAAGTGCCATCAACATCCCCCTTCCCATAACAGTGTCAACCACATCCCCTCATCCCATAAGTGCCATCCACATCCCCCTTCCCATAACAGTGTCATCCACATCCCCCTCATCCCATAAGTGCCATCCACATCCCCCTTCCCATAACAGTGTCATCCACATCCCCTCATCCCATAAGTGCCATTCACAGCCCCCATCCCATAACAGTGTCATCCACATCCCCTCATCCCATAAGTGCCATCCACAGCCCCCATCCCATAACAGTGTCATCCACAGATCCCCCAAAACAGTCGTCATCCACAGATCCTCCCATAACAGTGCGTCATCCACAGATCCCCCATAACAGTGCGTCATCCACAGATCCCCCATAACAGTGCGTCATCCACAGATCCCCCATAACAGTGCGTCATCCACAGATCCCCCATAACAGTGCGTCATTCACAGATCCCCCATAACAGTGCGTCATTCACAGATCCCCCCATAACAGTGCGTCATCCACAGATCCCCCATAACAGTGCGTCATCCACAGATCCCCCATAACAGTGACATCCATTTCCACCTCGGCTTATACTCGAGTCACTACTTTTCCCATTTTTTGGGGGTAAAATTAGGGGTCGGCTTATACTCGAGTCGGACTTATACTCGAGTATATACGGTAGGTATTGTACGCTTTATGCACAACTGTTTTGTGGGCCTAGAACATGGCTTTTTTCCCTAAAACACACTGATGCACTATTTCCCTGCAGAAATACAAAATATGTATTTGTATGCTGTATGCACAACTGTTTTGTGGACCAGGAATATCGCTTTTTTCCCCAAAAATACACAGATTCTCTATTTCACTGCAGAAATGTCAAATATATATTTGGGCGGTGTATTTAAAACTGCTTTGTGGATCAGGATTACCGTCTGTTTTCACAAAAATACACTGATGCACTATTTGACTGCTAAAATTTAATATACAGTTTTGCGCGTTGTATGCACAAGTGCTCTATAGCACTACAAGTCCCAGACTACAGAAATTGACTATGTTACCCCTTAATTATACAAAAGGTAATGTAGGGGACTTGATCTGCCAGAAAAAAATCATTTTTCCTTCACTGAGCTACCAAAAGGATTGACACTGATGTCCCTGGCAGGCTGGCACACACGCAGGTCACATTCAGTTTCAAGGACACTGCAGTGGCTAAAATGGCCGCCAACCCTCACCTCAGTAACAGATGGATTAAAAAAATTCCTTTGCAGCGGCTGGGCACATAAATGTAGGATTGCAGAAGCACCCTCCCTACTAGTAAGTATTCCTATATAGTAGAAGTCTCATATTTTTATTTTATTTTTAGTTAATTACTATGCAGCTATTTAGTGTAGTGGTTAAAGTTATCGGCTGTGATGCAGAAGCTGTGAGTTCAGATCCAGTCACAAGCTTTTTCAGAAATAGAGGTTAAATTAGATTTATATATTTTATATTTTTTTAGTAATTATAAAAAGTATGGCACAAAATAAATGTGTAAGTACTAAAAAATCATGCTTCATAATATGTGGTAATATGTGGGAAACTACTACTGATGTTTTTAGCCATAATATGTTTACATATATTAAAATATATTATATATTATAAATATATAATACTATATGTAAATATATTATAGCTAAAAACTTATATATATATATGTTTAAATTAAGTTTAGCCTCTATTTCTGAAAAAGTTTGAACTCACAGCTTCTGCATCACAGCCCAGAACTTTAACCACTACACTATATAGCTACATAGCCAGTCACTAAGCAAACATTAAATATGAGACTTCTACTATTTAGGAGTACTTACAAGTAGTAAGTATTCCTCTACAGTAAAAGTCTCATATTTTCAATTTTTTTAAGTAACTGGTTATGCAGCTATAAAAGCTGAGTGGTTAAGTGCCTTGATTTGAATTTAGAAAGTAATAAGTTTGAAACTCAGCAGAAACTTTTCTGAAATACAGGCTAAATTAGATTTAAATACACTGGGTGTCCCCAAACACTGACTCCATATATAGACATAGCGATATATGAAGTCAGAGCAGGGACTCCTAAGCCATGGACTCACACTGAGGGATGCCCTTACTGTACAGCGATTTTCTGCATAGAAATAGAGGCTAAATTAGATTTAAATACACAGCATTGCGCTCGAGCACACGTGTTGTTCGGCCCAGCATGCTAGCTCAACACTTATGCTTATACGAGAAGAGACCCCCGACAGAGTGGAGAGGGTGTCAGCAGTAAGTTTGTGTTGACGTCACTGATTATTTTGCCCTGCATCTGATCCGTCAGAACAATAACCCACAAAAATGGATCCTGTCTATGGAGCATACACCTTCACTTGGTCAGCATTTGCTCAATAAACCATCAGTATTGCTAATGCCAAAAAAACAGGAGTGGAACTAAAACAGAGATGACATATGAATGGAATATTTGCATATCTTCTGTGTTTTGTACCCACTCCTGCTTTTGACTACCAAATCATAAGCCAATTCTGATGGGACCATACAGGCCTTACAGCTGCTGTACAGACAGGATCCGTTGTGCATCTCATTTTTCCTTCCTTTTGACAGATCAGAAGTAGAGATGAGCGAACACCTGGATAGTTCGGGTTCGAGAAGTTCGGCCGAACTTCCCGAAAATGTTCGTGTTCGGGATCCGAACTCGACCCGAACTTTATCCCGAACCCGAACCCCATAGAAGTCAATGGGGACCCGAACTTTTAGGCACTAAAAAGGCTGTAAAATAGTCCAGGAACGGGCTAGAGGGCTGCCAAAGGCAGCAAAATGTAGGTAAATCCCCTGCAAACAAATGTGGATAAGGAAATAAATTAAAATAAAATAAATAAAATTTAACCAATATCAAATGGAGAGAGGTCCCACTGCAAGGAATCATGCGTCATATCACTCAACACTGGAGAAGGCCACTTTCAGTTATTTCTGGCCCCAGCACCCAGACAGAGGAGAGAGGTCTCAAAGCAAAGAATCATGCGTCATATCAATCACCACCGGAGAAGGCCACTCTCAATTATTTAGGCCCAGCACCCAGACAGAGGAGAGAGGTCCCGCAGCAAGGAATAAGGCGTCATATCACCCACCACTGGAGAAGGCCACTTTCAGTTATTTTGGCCAGCACCTAGACCGAGGAGAGAGGTCCCACAGCAAGGAATCATGCATCATATAACACACCACTGGAGAAGGCCACTTTCAGTTATTTCGGCCCAGCACCCAGACCGAGGATACAGGTCCCACAGCAAGGAATAATGCGTCATATCACCCACCACTGAGAAGGCCACTTTCAGTTATTTCGGCCCAGCACCCAGACCGAGGATACAGGTCCCACAGCAAGGAATCATGCGTCATATCACCCACCACTGGAGAAGGCCACTTTCAGTTATTTCGGCCCAGCACCCAGACCGAGGATACAGGTTCCACAGCAAGGAATCATGCGTCATATCACCCACCACTGGAGAAGGCCATTTTCAGTTATTTAGGCCCCAGCACCCAGATAGAGGAGAGAGGTCCCACAGCAAGGAATCATGCGTCATATCAACCACCACCGGAGAAGGCCACTCTCAGTTATTTCGGCCCATCACCCAGACAGAGGAGAGAGGTCCCACAGCAAGGAATAATGCGTCATATCAGCCACCACTGGAGAAGGCCACTTTCAGTTATTTTGGCCCCAGCACCCAGATAGAGGAGAGAGGTCCCACAGCAAGGAATCATGCGTCATATCACCCACCACTGGAGAAGGCCATTTTCAGTTATTTAGGCCCCAGCACCCAGTCAGAGGAGAGAGGTCCCACAGCAAGGAATCATGCGTCATATCAACCACCACCGGAGAAGGCCACTCTCAGTTATTTCGGCCCATCACCCAGACAGAGGAGAGAGGTCCCACAGCAAGGAATCATGAGTCATATCAACCACCACTGGAGAAGACCACTTTCAGTTATTTAGGCCCAGCAACCAGACAGAGGAGAGAGGTCCCACAGCAAGGAATAAGGCGTCATATCACCCACCACTGGAGAAGGCCACTTTCAGTTATTTCGGCCAGCACCCAGACCGAGGAGAGAGGTCCCACAGCAAGGAATCATGCATCATATCACCCACCACTGGAGAAGGCCACTTTCAGTTATTTTGGCCCCAGCACCCAGATAGTGGAGAGAGGTCCCACAGCAAGGAATCATGCGTCATATCACACACCACTGGAGACAGCCATTTTCAGTTATTTAGGCCCCAGCACCCAGTCAGAGGAGAGAGGTCCCACAGCAAGGAATCATGCCTCATATTAACCACCACCGTATAAGGCCACTTTCAGTTATTTCGGCACAGCACCAAGACCGAGGATACAGGTTCCACAGCAAGGAATCATGCGTCATATCACCCACCACAAAGAAAGGCCACTTTCAGTTATTTCGGCCCCAGCACCCAGATAGAGGAGAGAGGTCCCACAGCAAGGAATCATGAGTCATATCAACCACTACTGGAGAAGGCCACTTTCAGTTATTTCGGCCCAACACCAAGACCGAGGATACAGGTCCCACAGCAAGGAATCATGCGTCATATCAACCACCACTGGAGAAGGCCACTTTCAGTTATTTCGGCCCAGCACCCAGACAGAGGAGAGAGGTCCCACAGCAAGGAATCATGCCTCATATTAACCACCACCGGAGAAGGCCACTTTCAGTTATTTCGGCCAAGCACCAAGAACGAGGATACAGGTTCCACAGCAAGGAATCATGCGTCATATCAACCACTACTGGAGAAGGCCACTTTCAGTTATTTCGCCTAACACCAAGACCGAGGATACAGGTTCCTCAGCAAGGAATCATGCGTCATATCAACCACTACTGGAGAAGGCCACTTTCAGTTATTTAGGCCCAGCACCCAGACAGAGGAGAGAGGTCGCACAGCAAGGAATAAGGCGTCATATTACCCACCACTGGAGACAGCCATTTTCAGTTATTTAGGCCCCAGCACCCAGTCAGAGGAGAGAGGTCCCACAGCAAGGAATCATGCCTCATATTAACCACCACCGGAGAAGGCCACTCTCAGTTATTTCGGCCCATCACCCACACAGAGGAGAGAGGTCCCACAGCAAGGAATAAGGCGTCATATCACCCACCACTGGAGAAGGCCATTTTCAGTTATTTCGGCCAGCACCCAGACCGAGGAGAGAGGTCCACAGCAAGGAATCATGCGTTATTTTAACCACCACCGGAGAAGGCCACTCTCAGTTATTTCGGCCCAGCACCCAGACCGAGGATACAGGTCCCACAACAAGGAATAAGGCGTCATATCACCCAGCACTGGAGAAGGCCACTTTCAGTTATTTCGGCCCCAGAACCCAGTCAGAGGAGAGAGGTCCCACAGCAAGGAATCATGCGTCATATCACCCACCACTGGAGAAGGCCACTTTCAGTTATTTCGGCCAGCACCAAGACCGTGGAGAGAGGTCCCACAGCAAGGAATCATGCGTCATATCACCCACCACTGGAGAAGGCCACTTTCAGTTATTTCGGCCAGCACCCAGACCGAGGATACAGGTCCCACAGCAAGGAATAATGCGTCATATCACCCACCACTGGAGAAGGCCACTTTCAGTTATTTCGGCACAGCACAGAGACAGAGGATACAGGTCCCACAGCAAGGAATAATGCGTCATATCACCCACCACTGGAGACAGCCATTTTCAGTTATTTAGGCCCCAGCACCCAGTCAGAGGAGAGAGGTTCCACAGCAAGGAATCATGCCTCATATTAACCACCACCGGAGAAGGCCACTTTCAGTTATTTCGGCCCAGCACCAAGGACGAGGATACAGGTTCCACAGCAAGGAATCATGCGTCATATCAACCTCTACTGGAGAAGGCCACTTTCAGTTATTTCAGCCCAACACCAAGACCGAGGATACAGGTCCCACAGCAAAGAATCATGCGTCATATCAACCACTACTGGAGAAGGCCACTTTCAGTTATTTAGGCCCAGCTCCCAGACAGAGAAGAGAGGTTCCACAGCAAGGAATAAGGCGTCATATTACCCACCACTGGAGAAGGCCACTTTCAGTTATTTCGGACAGCACCCAGACCGAGGAGAGAGGTCCCACAGCAAAGAATCATGCGTCATATCAACCACCACTGGAGAAGGCCACTTTCAGTTATTTCATGGCCCCAGCACTCAGAAAGAGGAGAGAGGTCACACAGAAAGGAATCATGCGTCATATCACCCACCACTGGAGAAGGCCACTCTCAGTTATTTAGGCCCAGCACCCAGACCGAGGATACAAGTTCCACAGCAAGGAATCATGCGTCATATCACCCACCACTGAGAAGGCCACTTTCAGTTATTTCGGCCCCAGCACCCAGATAGAGGAGAGAGGTCCCACAGCAAGGAATCATGCGTCATATCACCCACCACTGGAGAAGGCCATTTTAAGTTTTTGGCCCCAGCACCCAGTCAGAGGAGAAAGGTTCCACAGCAAGGAATCATGCGTCATATCAACCACCACTGGAGAAGGCCACTTTCAGTTATTTAGGCCCAACAACCAGACAGAGGAGAGAGGTCTACAGCAAGGATTAAGGTGTCATATCACCCACCACTGGAGAAGGCCACTTTCAGTTATTTCGGCCAGCACACAGATCGAGGAGAGAGGTCCCACAGCAAGGAATCATGCGTCATATCACCCACCACTGGAGAAGGCCACTTTTAGTTATTTCGGCCCCAGCACCCAGATAGAGGAGAGAGGTCCCACAGCAAGGAATCATGCGTCATATCACCCACCACTGGAGAAGGCCACTTTCAGTTATTTAGGCCCCAGCACCAAGACCGAGGATACAAGTTCCACAGCAAGGAATCATGCGTCATATCACCCACCACTGGAGAAGGCCACATTTAGTTATTTCGGCCCCAGCACCCAGATAGAGGAGAGAGATCCACAGCAAGGAATAAGGCGTCATATCACCCACCAATGGAGAAGGCCACTTTCAGTTATTTAGGCCCCAGCACCCAGTCAGAGGAGAGAGGTCCCACAGCAAGGAATCATGCGTCATATCATCCACCACTGGAGAAGGCCACTCTCAGTTATTTCGGCCCAGCACCCAGACCGAGGAGAGAGGTCCCACAGAAAGGAATCATGCGTCATATCAACCACCACCGGAGAAGGCCACTTTCAGTTATTTCGGCCCCAGCACCCAGACAGAGGAGAGAGGTCCCACAGGAAGGAATAAGGCATCATATCACCCACCACTGGAGAAGGCCACTTTCAGTTATTTCGGCCAGCACCCAGACCGAGGAGAGATGTCCCACAACAAGGAATCATGCGTCATATCAACCACCACTGGAGAAGGCCCTCTCAGTTATTTCGGCCCAGCACCCAGACCGAGTAGAGAGGTCCCACAGCAATGAATCATGCGTCATATCAACCACCACGGGAGAAGGCCACTTTCAGTTATTTCGGCCCCAGCACCCAGAGGGAGAGGTCCCACAGCAAGGAATAAGGCATCATATAACCCACCACTGGAGAAGGCCACTTTCAGTTGATTTAGGCCCAGCACACAGACAGAGGAGAGGTCTCACAACAAGGAATAAGGAGTCATATCACCCACCACTGGAGAAGGCCACTTCAGTTATTTCAGGCCCCAGCACCCAGACAGAGGAGAGAGGTCCCACTGCATGGAATCATGCGTCATATCACCCACCACTGGAGAAGGCCACTTTCAGTTATTTAGGCCCAGCACCCATACAGAGGAGAGAGGTCCCACAGCAAGGAATCAGGCGTCATATCACCCACCACTGGAGAAGGCCACTTTCAGTTATTTCGGCCCCAGCACCTAGATAGAGGAGAGGGTCACAGCAAGGAATCATGCGTCATATCAACCACCACTGGAGAAGGCCACTTTCAGTTATTTAGGCCCAGCAACCAGACAGAGGAGAGAGTTCCACAGCAAGGAATCATGCGTCATATCACCCACCACTGGAGAAGGCCACTTTCAGTTATTTCGGCCCAGCACCCAGACCGAGGAGAGAGGTCCCACAGCAAGGAATCATGCGTCATATCAACCACCACTGGAGAAGGCCACTCTCAGTTATTTCGGCCCAGCACCCAGACCGAGGAGAAAGTTCCACAGCAAGGAATCATGCGTCATATCACCCACCACCGGAGAAGGCCACTCTCAGTTATTTCTGCCCAGCACCCAGACAGAGGAGAGAGGTCCCACAGCAAGGAATCATGCGTCATATCAACCACCACTGGAGAAGGCCACTTTCAGTTATTTAGGCCCAGCACACAGACAGAGGAGACAGGTCTCACAACAAGGAATAATGGAGTCATATCACCCACCACTGGAGAAGGCCACTTTCAGTTATTTCGGCCCCAGCACCCAGACAGAGAGAGAGGTCCCACTGCATGGAATCATGCGTCATATCACCCACCACTGGAGAAGGCCACTTTCAGTTATTTAGGCCCAGCACCCAGTACAGAGAGAGAGGTCCCACAGCAAGGAATCAGGCGTCATATCACCCCTCCACTGGAGAAGGCCACTTTCAGTTATTTCAGGCCCCAGCACCCAGATAGAGGGAGAGAGGTCACACAGCAAGGAATCATGCGTCATATCAACCACCACTGGAGAAGGCCACTTTCAGTTATTTAGGCCCAGCAACCAGACAGAGGAGAGAGGTCCCACAGCAAAGAATAAGGCATCATATCACCCACCACTGGAGAAGGCTACTTTCAGTTATTTCTGGTCAGCACCCAGACACGAGGAGAGAGGTCCCACAGCAAGGAATCATGCGTCATATCAACCACCACCGGAGAAGGCCACTCTCAGTTATTTAGGCCCAGCACCGAGACCGAGGATAAAAGTTCCACAGCAAGGAATCATGCGCCATATCAACCACCACCGGAGAAGGCCACACTCAGTTATTTCTGCCCAGCACCCAGACAGAGGAGAGAGGTCCCACAGCAAGGAATCATGCGTCATATCAACCACCACCGGAGAAGGCCACTCTCAGTTATTTAGGCCCAGCTCACAGACAGAGGAGAGAGGTCCCACAGCAAGGAATAATGCGTCATATCACTCACCACTGGAGAAGGCCACTTTCAGTTATTTCAGCCCCAGCACCCAGACCGAGGATACAGGTCCCACAGCAGGGAATCATGCGTCATATCACCCACCACTGGAGAAGGCCATTTTCAGTTATTTAGGCCCCAGCACCCAGTCAGAGAGAGAGGTCACACAGCAAAGAATCATGCGTCATATCAACCACCAGCGAGAAGGCCATTCTCAGTTATTTCGGCCCAGCACCCAGATAGAGGGAGAGGTCCCACAGCAAGGAATCATGCGTCATATCACCCACCACTGGAGAATGAGAATTTTCAGTTATTTAGGCCCCAGCACCCAGTCAGAGGAGAGAGGTCCCACAGCAAGGAATCATGCGTAATATAACCCACCACTGGAGAAGGCCACTTTCAGTTATTTTGGCCCAGCACTCAGACACAGGAGAGAGGTCCCACAGCAAGGGAATCATGGCGTCATATCACCCACCACTGGAGAAGGCCACTTTCAGTTATTTTCGGCCAGCACCCAGACCGAGGAGAGAGGTCCCACAGCAAGGAATCATGCGTCATATCACCCACCACTGGAGTAGGCCACTTTCAGTTATTTCGGCCCAGTACCCAGACCGAGGAGACAGGTCCCACAGCAAGGAATCAGGCGCCATATCACCCACCACTGGAGAAGGCCACTTTCAGGTATTTCGGCCCAGCACCCAGACCGAGGATACAGGTCCCACAGCAAGGAAACAAGCGTCATATCAACCACCACTGGAGAAAGCCACTTTCGGTTATTTGGCCCTAGCTACCAGATAGAGGAGAGAGGTCCCACAGCAAGGAATCATGTGTCATATCACCCATCACTGGAGAAGGCCACTTTCAGTTATTTAGGCCCAGCACCCAGACCGAGGATACAGGTTCCACAGCAAGGAATCATGCGTCATATCACCCACCACTGGAGAAGGCCACTTTCAGTTATTTGGCCCTAGCACCCAGACAGAGGAGAGAGGTCCACAGCAAGGAATAAGGCGTCATATCACCCACCACTGGAGAAGGCCACTTTCAGTTATTTGGGCCTCAGCACCCAGACAGAGGAGAGAGGTCCCACAGCAAGAAATCATGCGTCATATCAACCACCACTGGAGAAGGCTACTTTCAGTTATTTCGGCCCAGCACCCAGACCGAGGAGAGAGGTCCCACAGCAAGGAATCATGCGTCATATCACCCACCACTGGAGAAGGCCACTTTCAGTTATTTCGGCCCCAGCACCCAGACAGAGGAGAGAGGTCCCACAGCAAGGAATCATGCGTCATATCACCCACCACTGGAGAAGGCCACTTTCAGTTATTTGGCCCCAGCACCCAGACCGAGGAGAGAGGTCCCACAGCAAGGAATCATGCGTCATATCACCCACCACTGGAGAGGCCACTTTCAGTTATTTTGCCCCAGCACCCAGACAGAGGAGAGAGGTCCCACAGCAAGGAATCATGCGTCATATCACCCACCACTGGAGAAGGCCACTTTCAGTTATTCTGGCCCAGCACCCAGACTGAGGAGAGAGGTCCCACAGCAAGGAATCAATGCGTCATATCACCCATCACTGGAGAAGGCCACTTTCAGTTATTTAGGCCTCAGCACCCAGACAGAGGAGAGAGGTCCCACAGCAAGGAATCATGCGTCATATCACCCACCACTGGAGAAGGCCACTTTCAGTTATTTCGGCCCAGCACCCAGACGAGAGGAGAGAGGTCCCACAGCAAGGAATCATGCGTCATATCACCCACCACCGGAGAAGGCCACTTTCAGTTATTTAGGTCCCAGCACCCAGACAGAGGAGAGAGGTCCCACAGCAAGGAATAAGGCGTCATATCACCCACCACTGGAGAAGGCCACTTTCAGATATTTTGGCCAGCACCCAGACCGAGGAGAGAGGTCCCACAGCAAGGAATCATGCGTAATATAACCCACCACTGGAGAAGGCCACTTTCAGTTATTTTGGCCCAGCACTCAGACACAGGAGAGAGGTCCCACAGCAAGGAATCATGCGTCATATCACCCACCACTGGAGAAGGCCACTTTCAGTTATTTCGGCACAGCACCCAGACCGAGGATACAGGTCCCACAACAAGGAATAAGACGTCATATCACCCAGCACTGGAGAAGGCCACTTTCAGTTATTTCGCCCCAGAACCCAGTCAGAGGAGAGAGGTCCCACAGCAAGGAATCATGCGTCATATCACCCACCACCGGAGAAGGCCACTCTCAGTTATTTCTGCCCAGCACCCAGACAGAGGAGAGAGGTCCCGCAGCAAGGAATCATGCGTCATATCAACCACCACCGGAGAAGGCCACTCTCAGTTATTTAGGCCCAGCACCCAGACAGAGGAGAGAGGTCCCACAGCAAGGAATAAGGCGTCATATCACCCACCACTGGAGAAGGCCACTTTCAGTTATTTTGGCCCAGCACCCAGACCGAGGAGAGAGGTCCCACAGCAAGGAATCATGCGTCATATAACCCACCACTGGAGAAGGCCACTTTCAGTTATTTTGGCCCAGCACTCAGACAGAGAGAGAGGTCCCACAGCAAGAAATCATGCGTCATATCACCCACCACTGGAGAAGGCCACTTTCAGTTATTTCGGCACAGCACCCAGACCGAGGATACAGGTCCCACAACAAGGAATAAGACGTCATATCACCCAGCACTGGAGAAGGCCACTTTCAGTTATTTCGGCCCCAGAACCCAGATCAGAGGAGAGAGGTCCCACAGCAAGGAATCATGCGTCATATCACCCACCACCGGAGAAGGCCACTTTCAGTTATTTCTGCCCAGCACCCAGACAGAGGAGAGAGGTCCCGCAGCAAGGAATCATGCGTCATATCAACCACCACCGGAGAAGGCCACTTTCAGTTATTTAGGCCCAGCTCACAGACAGAGGAGAGATGTCCCACAGCAAGGAATAATGCGTCATATCACCCACCACTGGAGAAGGCCACTTTCAGTTATTCCAGCCCCAGCACCCAGACGGAGGATACAGGTCCCACAGCAAGGAATCATGCGTCATATCACCCACCACTGGAGAAGGCCATTTTCAGTTATTTAGGCCCCAGCACCCAGTCAGAGGAGAGAGGTCCCACAGCAAGGAATCATGCGTCATATCACCCACCACTGGAGAATGAGACATTTTCAGTTATTTAGGCCCCAGCACCCAGTCAGAGAGAGAGGTCCCACAGCAAAGAATTATGCGTCATATCAACCACCAGCGGAGAAGGCCATTCTCAGTTATTTCGGCCCAACACCCAGACAGAGGAGAGAGGTCCCACAGCAAGGAATCATGCGTAATATAACCCACCACTGGAGAAGGCCACTTTCAGTTATTTTGGCCCAGCACTCAGACACAGGAGAGAGGTCCCACAGCAAGGAATCATGCGTCATATCACCCACCACTGGAGAATGCCACTTTCAGTTATTTCGGCACAGCACCCAGACCGAGGATAGCAGGTCCCACAACAAGGAATAAGACGTCATATCACCCAGCACTGGAGAAGGCCACTTTCAGTTATTTCGGCCCCAGAACCCAGTCAGAGGAGAGAGGTCCCACAGCTAGGAATCATGGGTCATATCAACCACCACCGGAGAAGGCCATTTTCAGTTATTTAGGCCCCAGCACCCAGTCAGAGGAGAGAGGTCCCACAGCAAGGAATCATGCGTCATATCACCCACCACTGGAGAATGAGAATTTTCAGTTATTTAGGCCCCAGCACCCAGTCAGAGGAGAGAGGTCCCACAGCAAGGAATCATGCGTCATATCAACCACCAGCGGAAAAGGCCATTCTCAGTTATTTCGGCCCAACACCCAGACAGATGAGAGAGGTCCCACAGCAAGGAATCAGGCGTCATATCACCCACGACTGGAGAAGGCCACTTTCAGTTATTTCGGCCCCAGCACCCAGATAGAGGAGAGAGATCCCACAGCAAGGAATAAGGCGTCATATCACCCACCATTGTAGAAGGCCACTTTCAGTTATTTAGGCCCCAGCACCCAGTCAGAGGAGAGAGGTCCCACAGCAAGAAATCATGCGTCATATCAACCACCACTGGAGAAGGCCACTCTCAGTTATTTCGCCCAGCACCCAGACCGAGGAGAGAGGTCCCACAGCAAGGAATCATGCGTCATATCAACCACCACCGGAGAAGGCCATTTTCAGTTATTTCGGCCCCAGCATCCAGACAGAGGAGAGAGGTCCCACAGCAAGGAATAAGGCGTCATATCACCCACCACTGGAGAAGGCCACTTTCAGTTATTTTGGCCAGCACCCAGACCGAGGAGAGAGGTCCCACAGCAAGGAATCATGCGTAATATAACCCACCACTGGAGAAGGCCACTTTCAGTTATTTTGGCCGAGCACTCAGACACAGGAGAGAGGTCCCACAGCAAGGAATCATGCGTCATATCACCCACCACTGGAGAAGGCCACTTTCAGTTATTTCGGCACAGCACCCAGACCGAGGATACAGGTCCCACAACAAGGAATAAGGCGTCATATCACCCAGCACTGAGAAGGCCACTTTCAGTTATTTCGGCCCCAGAACCCAGTCAGAGGAGAGAGGTCCCACAGCAAGGAATCATGCGTCATATCAACCACCACCGGAGAAGCCCACTCTCAGTTATTTAGGCCCAGCTCACAGACAGAGGAGAGTGGTCCCACAGCAAGGAATAATGCGTCATATCACCCACCACTGGAGAAGGCCACTTTCAGTTATTCGGCCGCACCACCCAGACGGAGGATACAGGTCCCACAGCAAGGAATCATGCGTCATATCACCCACCACTGGAGAAGGCCATTTTCAGTTATTTAGGCCCCAGCACCCAGTCAGAGGAGAGAGGTCCCACAGCAAGGAATCATGCGTCATATCACCCACCACTGGAGAATGAGACATTTTCAGTTATTTAGTCCCCAGCACCCAGACAGAGGAGAGAGGTCCCACAGCAAAGAATTATGCGTCCTATCAACCACCAGCGAGAAGGCCACTCTCAGTTATTTCGGCCCAGCATCCAGACAGAGGAGAGAGGTCCCACAGCAAGGAATCATGCGTCATATCACCCACCACTGGAGAAGGCCACTTTCAGTTATTTCGGCCAGCACCCAGACCGAGGAGAGAGGTCCCACAGCAAGGAATCATGCGTCATATCACCCACCACTGGAGAAGGCCACTTTCAGTTATTTCGGCCCAGCACCCAGACCGAGGAGACAGGTCCCACAGCAAGGAGTAAGGCGTCATATCACCCACCACTGGAGAAGGCCACTTTCAGTTATTTCGGCCCAGCACCCAGACCGAGGAGACAGGTCCCACAGCAAGGAAACATGCGTCATATCAACCACCACTGGAGAAAGCCACTTTCGGTTATTTGGCCCCAGCTACCAGATTGAGGAGAGAGGTCCCACAGAAAGGAATCATGCGTCATATCACCATCCACTGGAGAAGGCCACTTTCAGTTATTTAGGCCCAGCACCCAGACCGAGGATACAAGTTCCACAGCAAGGAATCATGCGTCATATCACACACCACTGGAGAAGGCCACTTTCAGTTATTTCGGCCCCAGCACCCAGATAGAGGAGAGAGGTCCCACAGCAAGGAATAAGGCGTCATATCACCCACCATTGGAGAAGGCCACTTTCAGTTATTTAGGCCCCAGCACCCAGTCAGAGAGAGAGGTCCCACAGCAAGAAATCATGCGTCATATCAACCACCACTGGAGAAGGCCACTTTCAGTTATTTCGGCCCAGCACCCAGACCGAGGAGAGAGGTCCCACAGCAAGGAATCATGCGTCATATCACCCACCACCGGAGAAGGCCATTTTCAGTTATTTCGGCCCCAGCACCCAGACAGAGGAGAGAGGTCCCACAGCAAGGAATAAGACGTCATATCAACCACCACTGGAGAAAGCCACTTTCGGTTATTTGGCCCCAGCTACCAGATAGAGGAGAGAGGTCCCACAGCAAGGAATCATGCGTCATATCACCAACCACTGGAGAAGGCCACTTTCAGTTATTTAGGCCCAGCACCCAGACCGAGGATACAAGTTCCACAGCAAGGAATCATGCGTCATATCACACACCACTGGAGAAGGCCACTTTCAGTTATTTCGGCCCCAGCACCCAGATAGAGGAGAGAGATCCCACAGCAAGGAATACAGGCGTTGCTTGAAACAGATCACTCTGTGTGTAATGATTCTATATAGAGATGAGCGAATCGATCAGTCGATCGGCTTAGTTGTAATACTGTACAGAGCGGGAGCTCCGTAGTGTATTAGAGTGTATTGGCTCCGATAAAAACATGGCTGCAGTATAAGAGAAGAATATACTGCTTTTCTATTTTTTCATGGTCTGTAATTGTGATATCTGTCAAAACAAGAACAAAGAACAAAGACAATAAGGAGTTAGGTTAGATTTTGTTGTTTATTTTTATTTTTTGTTTGTTTGAATTCTGGGTTTAGTGTCCTTTTAATCACTCTGCACCTCAATGGGGAGCAGTTACCATGTTAACCTTTTAGGAGCTGGTTTGGAGTATAGCTTCTTTGCCAAACCAACCCGCTCAACTCTTTACACCCTATATACCTGTTTTGCATGTCAGCTCTTTCCTTCCCTTTTTCAGCAACCTGGCAATCTGCTTACTATAGTGTTTTCTAACCAAATGCAGCATTCTTTGCTCTTTCATGTTTCTCATGGCTTGTTCTGGTTGCCAAACTGCTCTAGGAGGAGCAAACCTTATGAAACATTCCAGAGCAATCACAGATGTATCGCGAATAAATATATAGGCAAGTCTGAATTGTATTGTGATCTATGATGGCAAAGTCCTGTGTGACTTGTGACCTGCAACCAAAAATCCAACATTGTTACATTTTTTCCAACTGTGGTGTTGCTGTTGCGGCATGTCGTGTGTCACATTACAAACCACATTGAAAATCATTAGATGAGATGTTGCAGTGCATCATTGTGACCATGTAGCTTCAGCCTTATAGAACAACAGGGTGCAGACTCCTGCCCTGTAGTGAAGTACACAAACAAATGCCAGAAGATTCAAAATTTCACAAGTTGTGTTCTGGTATATATAGGGTTGAGCGAATCGAGCTTCGGATCCATGATCTAAAGTCGATTCGTTCCCCAACTTTGCTTTAATGTGTGAGACTGTGTCTCATTACAGCATTAAAATGTATGTGCTTTAAAGAAGCACAATTGGTTAAGTCCAAAGTCGCGCAAGACTTCAGTAAATAACTTTGTCCTTCTATTCTACGAATTTAAAAACATTTTAAAACAGGAATTGGAAGTCAGTTACTGTGAGGGACCAGGAAGATGGACAAGGAAGTAGACCTGAAGATTGTCAGAATGGGAGCACCAAGGGAGCGAGGAAGTGAATATGATATGTTCTAATCACTGAGCAATGGGGCTGCACAGTTGCTCAGTGGTTAGCACTGGTGCCTTGCAGCACTCGGATCCTAGGTTAAAGTCCAACCAAGCATGCGCTGTTCTTGGCTGTCTGAGGGACTCCTATAGAAATTACTGGAATGGCTGCACACATTTTTTTTGTGGGGGGTTTCCATGGGCTACAGGGCCCCCATTTACATAATTGGTGGTGGATGCCCACAGATCTAATAGTTATTTCTTTAAATCCTGAAAGAAGGTACATGCCTAGTATGCCTCGGAAGAAGTTGGGATTGCAAAACCCAGTGCTGGGTAGAGTTGAGTGGACACCTGGAAGTTTGGGTTCGATGGGTTCGGCCGAACTCACAAAAAGTTCGGGTTCAGGACCCGAACTTGACCCAAGTTTACCCCGATTGAAGTCAATGGGGATCCGAACTTTTGGCACTAAAATGGCTGTAAAAAGTCCTGGAAAGGGATAGAGGGCTGCAAAAGGCAGAAAAATGTGGGTAAGTGCCCTGCAAACAAATGTGGATAGGGAAATAACTTAAAATAAAATAAATTACAATTAGAAATGATTAACCTGCAACTCGGAGGAGGAGGTGGATGTGAGTCGGAGGTTGAGGAGGCAGTGAATGTGGTGTTGTAGGTGGAAGTGGCGATGGAGGACGAGGAGGAGGAGGTAGCTAGCTAACAATGTTTTTATTTGTTTTGTTTTTTTTATTGGGAAGCCCCAAAATAATGGACTTCGGCGTCCTCGTGTCCCGACCCGGGTTTCGCTAGCCAGAGCTTCGTCAGGGGCGTCACAAACTAACATCCGGGGACGGGCTAATATATCCTCATCCTCCACATAAAATCTTTTTTTAAATATTACAATATGTAAATCTTTCATAACAACATAATAAACTAATTCAACACATGCTGCAACATCTCTATTATTTTGTATCCAGACGGTCATTACTAATACAATATTTCCTGAGATTCATTCATAGAAATCACCTCCCTATCACATGACACAGTGGAACCTCCTGCCATTCATAAAGTTCAACTCATTCTCCAATCACATTCTACACACTCTCCGGTGTTTTGTCACATGACCGGAGCTCTCACAGGTCCTTAGCTCTAATTCAAGTTCATGATGTTACTTACTAGATTATACATGGCTTCAAGTCAAATTCAATGTTAAGTCCTGCCGGTTGTAATGTCCCAAGTTTGTATATCCATTCCACCTCCTTGCGGTTCACTTGATTAACAAAATCGCCTCCCCTCCAGTGTCTCCTCACCACTTCTATCCCGATGAACTTCAGTCCTCTCGGGTCTTGTTGATGTTTAATTTTGAAGTGTGACGAGACACTGTGGGATTGTAAGCCCTTTTGATATTGCGTACATGCTCCTGAACTCGGACCTTCAACTTCCTGAGGGTCCGGCCCACGTATTGTAACCCACACGGGCATTGTAACATGTAAATAATACATTCACTTTCACAGCTACCTGCTGTTTTAACTTCAAATTTGTTGCCATTACTATTTGAAATTATAGTGTTGCATGTCCGCTGTCTTTCCTTGATGGTTCGATTTTTGCACGGACCACAAAAGCCGCACCATGTGAATTGACCCCTTTAGTTATTCCTTTTTTGGGTGGAATGGCACTATGTGTAATTTTTGTTCCTATATTAGGGGCTTTTTATAAATAATATTCGGTGCATCAGGGATCTCTTTACCAATAACCGGGTCACTTTTCAATATACTCCAGCTTTTTCTCAGGATGTTCTTCATTACACCAGCTCTGGTATTATACTGAGTTAGGAAAGAAAATCTAAAGTCCCTCCCTTCATTCTTCACTCCTTTCTCAGGTTTTTCAGTATCTCTTTCTTCTTCTATCTTCTCTATACATCTATCAAGTTCCTCAGCTTCATATCCCTTTTCTAGAAATCTATCCTTAAGAACTTTACTCTGTATTTTGTAATCTTCCACCTCCATACAATTTCTAGACATTCTCCCAAATTGTCCCCTGGGTATATTACGAAGCCAGGGGCGGTGATGGCAGCTGCTAAGATCTATGTATGAATTGACGTCTGTTTTTTTAAAAAAGCCCTAGTTTTAAATCTGTTGTCCTCCCTATATATTTCTAAATCCAAAAATGAATAGATGTTTTGCTAATTTCTTCAGTGAAATGTAAGTTCCAGCTATTAATATTCAAATCAGCGATGAACTTTCTCAGGCTCATCTCATTGCCTTCCCATATCAGCAGGCAATCATCGATGTATCTCCTCCAGAGGGTAAGTTTCCTCCGGAGGAGATTGTTCCTATTCTAGGAATGATGTGACTCTCTTCCCAATGGCCCATGAAGATGTTTGCAAAACTGGGGCGAATTTTGCCCCATCGCCGTCCCGACACATTGTAGGAAGAAGTCACCATCAAACCAAAAATAGTTGTGTTCCAGGCAAAATCTCAAAATATCAAGTATAAATATCCTCTGTACCTCTTCCATGTTCTCATCATTTTTAAGCCTATTTTCCACCGCCCTCAAACCCAGATCTTTTGGAATTATTGTATATAGTGAGGACACATCCACAGTTGCCAACCAAACTTCATCTGTTACAGGTCCCATCTCCTTTATAAGATTAATAACATCATTAGTATCTTTAAGATATGAAGGATTTTTCACAACATATGGCTGGAGGAAAAATCTATATATTCAGTAATCCTGCATGTCAGGGAACCTATCCCTGATACTATCGGGCGGCCGGGGGTTTGTGGTGCTTTTATGAACTTTAGGCAGATAATATATTACCGGAGTGACCGGATGGGGAATGGAAAGGTATTCAAGTTCCCTTTATTAAGTACTCCCAATTCAAATCCCCTTTTAAGAGTACATCTAATATATTTTTATATTCATTGACGGGATTCCTCTTAATTTTCGATAGGTTATCTCATCCGAGATTAACCTCCTCATTTCTTGGTCATAATCCACCTTATTCAGCACCACTATCCCCCGCCCTTATCCGCTGACTTAATAACCAGCTCCTGGTCTTTTTCTAGACCTATCAATGCTTCTTTTTCTTTTTCGACAAGTTTCCCTGTTTTTTATCAAACTCCATTTCCTCCAAACCTTTTAATACACTGCGTTTGAACGCCTCTATGCACTCATTATTTCTGTTCACCGGACAGAACTTAGATTTCTCTTTTAACATTGTATGTCTGATATTGTCCTCATTAGTATAGTTTTTAATTTGAGGGCTTGGATTATTCATGTAATACTTGGCAATATTTAATTTACGAACAAACCTATGAACATCTAGAAAAACCTGGAATTTATTTAAACTATTGGAGGGTGCAAATTTAAGTCCCTTTGACAGAACTTTCATTTCTTCCTCAGTTAAAGTCTTGGAACTTAGATTGAACACACCTACTTCATTCCCTTACTTTCTTTCCCTCGGGGCTTGTTTTTCTTCCCCTCGTTTACCTCTTCTAGAATTCTTTTCTGCGGTGTTCTTATCCCTTTCTCCTCGTTTCTCTCCTCTGTACTCCCTTTATTGCCTGACTTTTGACTTTGTGGGTATTTTGAATCGCTGGACATATGGATATCTTTGAATTTAGGGAGAACTTTGTATGTGGATTAGATTTCCTGACATGGCTTTGGAGAAGGAAAAGGATGAATGTAATGACCTCCTATTTCTTTTGGAGAACTCGAAAGAGAGCTCCAGAGAGAAGTACGAACAATGTGGGATATTGCCGCATTGGAGCGATACCTCTCGGTAAATAAAATACCAGAGGGTCTAAGGTGGCAACTACCACTAAATTCGGAAGAGGCAAATGATCTAGTGGAGTGGGAAAAATTGATGAATGATTGTGGCCTGAGAGCCATACAATTCATTGTTAATATACGTAAAAATAAGTTACAGAAGGTGGGTGGATATATTGAGAAATTAAAAGAGAACCTAATGCCGTGGAAACATAAAAATAAGAGAGTATATGATGAGTTGAGTAAGAAATGCCAAGATACAGTTATTAAAATAGAAAAAGAGGTGAAAACCAAAAAGATAAAAATTTATGAAAGTATGTGATGATTATAAAAATAATACAGCATACAAATGGAAACGGAAAAACGAGTATAACACCGAGAAAAAAACTACCAAACAGGACAGTGTAAATAACCCAGGTTTGGGGGACCACAAGAATAGTGTAAATATAACTTTTAAGGATGAGAATAAAGGTAAAATGTGGAAGGAAAACTGGCCTTCAGGGAAAAAGAATACAACATATTACAATGCTAATGAAGGTAGCAATCCAGGCTACAATGGACGAGGAAGGGGGTTATATTATTTATCAACACATGCCGCCACCTCAATTTAGACCGCATAGACCATATTATGGACACTATTATGGACATGAGAATAGAAGTGGATATGGGAATCAACAATATTACGGAGGACCTCACTCCAGGGGTTCATGGAGAGGAGGAAGGAATCATTATAGATATGAAGCTTCACATGAACAAGAAAAAGGAGAGATTCTAGGGATGAAGTAAGGAGAGGGGGAGACATGAACTCACGGAGTTATAATGACACAGTGAATAAAGAAATCATTCACAACCATGACATAGTGGAACCACGGGAACAACGAAATTTTCCCCATCAGGCAATAAAGGGAGTACAGAGGAGAGAGAACGAGGAGAAAGGGATAAGAACACTGCAGAAAAGAATTCTAGAAGAGGTAAATGAGGGGGAAGAAAAACAAGCCCCGAGGGAAAGAAAGTAAGGGAATGAAGTAGGTGTGTTCAATCTAAGTTCCAAGACTTTAACTGAGGAAGAAATGAAAGTTCTGTCAAAGGGACTTAAATTTGCACCCTCCAATAGTTTAAATAAATTCCAGGTTTTTCTAGATGTTCATAGGTTTGTTCGTAAATTAAATATTGCCAAGTATTACATGAATAATCCAAGCCCTCAAATTAAAAACTATACTAATGAGGACAATATCAGACATACAATGTTAAAAGAGAAATCTAAGTTCTGTCCGGTGAACAGAAATAATGAGTGCATAGAGGCGTTCAAACGCAGTGTATTAAAAGGTTTGGAGGAAATGGAGTTTGATAAAAAACAGGGAAACTTGTCGAAAAAAGAAAAAGAAGCATTGATAGGTCTAGAAAAAGACCAGGAGCTGGTTATTAAGTCAGCGGATAAGGGCGGGGGGATAGTGGTGCTGAATAAGGTGGATTATGACCAAGAAATGAGGAGGTTAATCTCGGATGAGATAACCTATCGAAAATTAAGAGGGAATCCCGTCAATGAATATAAAAATATATTAGATGTACTCTTAAAAAGGGGATTTGAATTGGGAGTACTTAATAAAAGGGAACTTGAATACCTTTCCATTCCCCATCCGGTCACTCCGGTAATATATTATCTGCCTAAAGTTCATAAAAGCACCACAAACCCCCCCGGCCGCCCGATAGTATCAGGGATAGGTTCCCTGACATGCAGGATTACTGAATATATAGATTTTTTCCTCCAGCCATATGTTGTGAAAAATCCTTCATATCTTAAAGATACTAATGATGTTATTAATCTTATAAAGGAGATGGGACCTGTAACAGATGAAGTTTGGTTGGCAACTGTGGATGTGTCCTCACTATATACAATAATTCCAAAAGATCTGGGTTTGAGGGCGGTGGAAAATAGGCTTAAAAATGATGAGAACATGGAAGAGGTACAGAGGATATTTATACTTGATATTTTGAGATTTTGCCTGGAACACAACTATTTTTGGTTTGATGGTGACTTCTTCCTACAATGTGTCGGGACGGCGATGGGGGCGAAATTCGCCCCCAGTTTTGCAAACATCTTCATGGGCCATTGGGAAGAGAGTCACATCATTCCTAGAATAGGAACAATCTCCTTCGGAGGGAAACTTACCCTCTGGAGGAGATACATCGATGATTACCTGCTGATATGGGAAGGTAATGAGATGAGCCTGAGAAAGTTCATCGCTGATTTGAATATTAATAGCTGGAACTTACATTTCACTGAAGAAATTAGCAAAACATCTATTCATTTCTTGGATTTAGAAATATATAGGGAGGACAATAGATTTAAAACTAGGGCTTTTTTAAAAAACAGATGTCAATTCATACATAGATCTTAGCAGCTGCCATCACCGCCCCTGGCTTCGTAATATACCCAGGGGACAATTTGGGAGAATATCTAGAAATTGTATGGAGGTGGAAGATTACAAAATACAGAGTAAAGTTCTTAAGGATAGATTTCTAGAAAAGGGATATGAAGCTGAGGAACTTGATAGATGTATAGAGAAGATAGAAGAAGAAAGAGATACTGAAAAACCTGAGAAAGGAGTGAAGAATGAAGGGAGGGACTTTAGATTTTCTTTCCTAACTCAGTATAATACCAGAGCTGGTGTAATGAAGAACATCCTGAGAAAAAGCTGGAGTATATTGAAAAGTGACCCGGTTATTGGTAAAGAGATCCCTGATGCACCGAATATTATTTATAAAAAGCCCCTAATATAGGAACAAAAATTACACATAGTGCCATTCCACCCAAAAAAGAATAACTAAAGGGGTCAATTCACATGGTGCGGCTTTTGTGGTCCGTGCAAAAATCGAACCATCAAGGAAAGACAGCGGACATGCAACACTATAATTTCAAATAGTAATGGCAACAAATTTGAAGTTAAAACAGCAGGTAGCTGTGAAAGTGAATGTATTATTTACATGTTACAATGCCCATGTGGGTTACAATACGTGGGCCGGACCCTCAGGAAGTTGAAGGTCCGAGTTCAGGAGCATGTACGCAATATCAAAAGGGCTTACAATCCCACAGTGTCTCGTCACACTTCAAAATTAAACATCAACAAGACCCGAGAGGACTGAAGTTCATCGGGATAGAAGTGGTGAGGAGACACTGGAGGGGAGGCGATTTTGTTAATCAAGTGAACAGCAAGGAGGTGGAATGGATATACAAACTTGGGACATTACAACCGGCAGGACTTAACATTGAATTTGACTTGAAGCCATGTATAATCTAGTAAGTAACATCATGAACTTGAATTAGAGCTAAGGACCTGTAAGAGCTCCGGTCATGTGACAAAACACCGGAGAGTGTGTAGAATGTGATTGGAGAATGAGTTGAACTTTATGAATGGCAGGAGGTTCCACTGTGTCATGTGATAGGGAGGTGATTTCTATGAATGAATCTCAGGAAATATTGTATTAGTAATGACCGTCTGGATACAAAATAATAGAGATGTTGCAGCATGTGTTGAATTAGTTTATTATGTTGTTATGAAAGATTTACATATTGTAATATTTTAAAAAAAGATTTTATGTGGAGGATGAGGATATATTAGCCCGTCCTCGGATGTTAGTTTGTGACGCCCTGACGAAGCTCTGGCTAGCGAAACCCGGGTCGGGACACGAGGACGCCGAAGTCCGAGATATTTATGAATTTTATGGACATTTTGATTATCCACTTTCTTGTAAGTGCATCTTTTATACTTTATTAAAAAAATTAGAAGATAATGCACTATTGTGTGGTCTATATCGGTACTTAGGCAAAAGAAGTACTTGATTTACACTGGGAAGGAGGAGCAGTTTGGTCAGAAATATTGGATCGGTGAAAGGTGCGCGGTTCTGTGAACTTTACTGAATTTGCTGACGTCTGGACCCACGACGATTTGGAACCTGCGATACCGCAAGTAACACATTGTGTGAACAACGATTCAAGACTTTTTTCTAGACCCCAAAATAATGGGACAAATAAAAAGAAATCAAAGAATAAGTACACTTGAGTACAAGAACGTAAGGTTGAGGCTGGTATAAATGTCTATTCTGCACAAGGTACAGACAAGTCATATGGGATCCAAGCCTGGTTCATTTTAATGAACGTGAGCTTGTCCACGTTGGCTGTGGACAGGCCCCCTGCCGTGCTAAATACACGTTCAGACAATACACTGGCTGCAGGGCAGTCCAGCACCTCCAAGGCATAAAGGGCACTGATCATGTTGGTTGAGTACTCAAAACACCACAACAAGGCACACAGGTCTCGCATAGAGGCCCACTCATTGGTGGTGAAGTGGTGCTGTTCCGCAGAGCGACTGACCCGTGCGTGCTGCAGCCGAAACTCCACTATCGCCTGCTCCTGCTCACAAAGTCTCTCCAGAATATGCAACGTGGAGTTCCTCCTGGTGGGCTCGTCGCATATGAGGCGGTGAGCGGGAAGGCCGGGTTACGCTGCAGCGCAGACAGACGAGCAGCAGCAGGGTGAGAACTCCGAAAGTGCGCATAGACGGACCGCACTTTCTGCAGCAGCTCTGACATGTCAGGGTAGTTTTTAAATAATTTCTGCACCACCAAATTCAGCACATGCGCCAGGAAAGGGATGTGCGTCAAACTGGCTAGTCCTCGAGCTGCTACGAGATTTCGCCCCATTATTGCACACCACCAGGCTGGGCTTGAGGCTCACTGGCAGCAACCACTCATCTGTCTGTTCTTCTATGCCCCTCCACAGCTCCTGTGCAGTGTGGGGTTTATCCCCAAATACATGAGTTTTAAAACCGCCTGCTGATGTTTACCCTGGCTGTGCTGAAGTTGGTGGTGAAGGTCTTTCGCTGACCGGATGAGGAGGTGGTAGAAGAGGAGGAGGAGGAGGAAGCAGAGTAGGAGGAGGAGGCAACAGGAGGCAAAGAATAATGCCTTGCGATCCTCGGTGGTGGAAGGACATGCGCCAAGCCGCTATCCGCCTCAGGCCCAGCCGCCACTACATTTACCCAGTGTGCAGTTAGGGAGATATATAACATCCCTGCCCGTGCTTACTGGTCCATGTTTCGGTGGTTATGTGTACATTGGCACAGATGGTGTTGCGCAGCACACACTTGATTTTATCCTCCACTTGGTTGTGCAGGGAAGGGACGGCTTGCCTGGAAAAGTAGTGGCGGCTGGGAACGACGTACTGTGGGACAGCCACTGACATCAGCTGTTTAAAACAGTCCGTCTCCAACAGACGGAAATAAAGCATTTTAAAGCGCGCGGCCTTATGAAGCGCTGAGTTTAGCGTTAAACGGCCGTTGCCGCTGACTACCTGTTAACCTGGCAAGTCCACTCCCACCGGCATGTTGGTCCCATTGATGGAAGAATGAAGATTGTTTGATATCAGCTCTGGTGAGTGCCGCATCTTCATCTATCTACTTTTTATGTGAAGATTTACCTGGACTTTATTGCTGAGCACCACCGCTGAGCATTGTGGACTGGTCTGCGTGGGTGTCTGCTTGAAGTGTAATCAATCGGAAGAGTGCAGTTTCCGCAGTGCCACTGGTTTTCTTACCTATTGTACATTGACAGCATTTCAAAGGCCAGTCATTTTGAAATGCTGGCATTCACAACCAGGGGTCGAGGGTGGATAGGTGGCTATTTTCTCTTTCTCTCCAGTGTTTGGGAAATGGACAGCTGAACGCTTGCGTGTGACATGGTGGAGATGATTGGTGATGATGACGGAGGTGGTGGTGTTGGTGGCGCCTCTGTTTGCTGTGACTCCAGAGGTGGAAGAAGAGGCAGAGACAGTAGCAGAAGAGGAAGCAGGAGGAGCCTGAGACCTTTCTTGGTTTTTAAGGTGGTTACTCCACTGCAGTTCATGCTTTGCATGCAGATGCCTGGTCATGCATGTTGTGCTCAGGTTTAGATTATGCCTCGTTTATGCCTCGCTTAAGGCTCTGGTGGCACAACGTGCCAAACCACTTGTGTCTTGTTTTCAGGACATTGTCTGAAGAACTGCCACGCCTTTGAACTCCTTGGAGCTGGCTTTGGTGTGCTAGGTCCCTGGGTGCGGTGGGCAGTAGTAGGCGTACTGTCTCGGGACGGCCGCTCTGCTTTTGTAGCCTGCTCCCTCTTTGCTATGCTGTTGCCTCTGTGCGACCACTGCCTCTTTCTCATAACTGCACACGTCACTAGCATGAACTTGAGTCCAGTCGGGGTCTAGGACCTCATCATTCTCCACATCATCTTCCACCCATTCTTGACCACTGCCCTCATCGTCGGTCTGCACACTGTAGAAAGCCGCAGCAGTTGGCACCTGTGTTTCGTCATCATCAGAGACGTGCTGCAGTGGTATTCCCATGTCCTCATCCTGCAACATAAGTGGTTGGGCATCAGTGCATTCAATGTCTTCCACTTCTGGGGCAGGGCTATGTGGACGGCCCGGGAAACCCTGCCAGCAGAGTCATCAAAAGCATAAATCTGCTGCATGACTTACATCTCAGACTGCTTGGCTGCTTTGAAAGGGGGTGAGGTGAAAGACTGATGGGCATGGGCTGCAGGTGCCAACTCTGAGCTTTCTGCAGAGGACTAAGTGGGAGATACTTTGAAGGAACAGGCACCACTGTCAGTAACTCAATCTACTATCGCCTGTACTTGTTCTGGCCTCACCATCCGTAGAGCCGTATTTGGGCCTACCAAATAACGCTGCGGGTTTTGTCGGGTACTTGCACCTGAGGAAGGTGTTTCACTTGGACCTGTAGCTGGCGCAGAACGGCCACGTCCTCTCCCAGCAACAGGAGCTCCACTAACACCACCATGTCCACGTCCCTTATTTGTTGTTCTCCTCATTATTTGCATTTACCCACCAAACTAACAGATGGTTTATCTTAGGTGTCAATTTAATTGCCAAAAGTCAACAATTAAGTTCACTAACAGTAAGGCAGTGCCCGTGTCATAAACAGAATAAATTTCTTTAGTTCACACAACAGTGTAACGGAGCAATTCAATACAATTACTTCACTATCAACAAAAGTTTGATTTTTCAAACCAACAATGTAACAGCAGAGATTAACGGTTTAAATGCAGAAATGCAGCGTACACCGCAAATGTGCTATCTACCACAAAACCGGTGTTTTTGCAACCAGCTATGTAAATGCGGAGTTCCACAGATTACTTAAAATGACTGAAATACAGGGTAGGCCTCAGATCTGCTATGTAGCACAAAACCAGTGTTAATTGCAACAAACAACAGTCACCCCAAAAATTATAAAACAGTTTTTTCAGCGTTTTATGCAAACGTGCTCTGTGGCACAACAGTATGGGTTTATTAACCCAACTACAGAAATGCATTTTTTACCGCAAAATTTTGAAACAGTTTTACAGCGTTGTATGCAATTGTGCTCTGTGGCACAAGAGTACAGGTTTATTCCACCTACTACAGACCTTCCAGAAAAAGGAATTTTTCATCCACTGAGCTACCAAAAATTATTAGACTGATGTCCCTGGCAGGCTGGCACACATGCAGGTCACATGCAATTCCAAGGACACTGCAGTTGCTAAAATGGATGTGGGCCCCCACCTCAGCAACAGATGGATTAAAAATTATTTTGCAGTATCACTGGGCTCAGGGCTGGGTACAAATATGTAGCATAGCACCCTTAGTAATTGCTGTAGTTTGAAGAGTTAACACCACCAAATTCAACAGATTTCTTCACTAATCTCTCCCTGAGAGCACCAGCAGCAGCCTGTCCCTACACTAAGAGCAGCAGAGTGACGTGCGGCGCCACGTGACTCCAGCTTAAATAGCGGCTGGGTCACATACATAGTAGGCATGGCTGTGATGACTTCTTAGGGCAAAGCAGTGAAATGCTTGTTGATTGGTTGCCCGGCAGCCTTTCAAAAGCGGGAGGAAATCGCCGAGCGATGAACCCGAACTTTTACGGAAATGTTCAAATTCGGGCCGGGTGCGAAAAATTGTAAAGTTTAGTACGCACCGAACTTTACAGTTCGGGTTCGCTCAACCTTACTCGTGTCTTGTCATCAGGACATTGTCTGAAGAACTGCCACGCCAATAAACTCTTTGGAACCGGCTTTGGTGTGCTAAGTCCCTTGGTGCAGTGGGCAGTAGCAGGCCTACTGTCTCGGGACGGCCGCTCCTCTTTTGCACCCTGCTCCCTCTTTTGCTATTACGTCGCCTCCGTGTGACTACCGCCTCTTCCTCAGAACTGCACACGTCACTAGAATGAACTTGTGTCCAGTCGGGGTCTAGGACTTCATCATCTTCCACATCATCTTCCACCCAATCTTGACCCGTTCCTCCTCGCCGGTCTGCACACTTACAGAAAGCCACAACAGTTGGCACCTGTGTTCGTCATCATCAAATTACTTTTTTCAAGGTTATTTTTTGTGTGCTCAATTACAACGATGTTGTAAATTTAAAGATAGTACACTTGCACAGTATCTTTTACACGTTACAGGTAATTATGTAGAGAACATTTTCACTTCTTTGGAATGTGGTCACTTGGGTTTGAGGAAGTCACTACTGATTCCTTGGACCCTACAGAGGTTATGGAATAAACTTAAGAGTATTCTTGAAGTGTCTCATGCCTTTTGGTTTACCCCTCTGTGGGAGAACAGGGGTCTGAAGGAATTCCTCAAAATCACAGACCATACCTATTGGCTTCATAAAGGTATAGTTAGGGTGTCTCACCTTATGTCTTCAGGACACTTTAAGTCTTTATCGGAATATAATAGCACTGTTATTACTTCACTAGATTTGATTAAGTATTTAGGCTTAAAACACGCATATGAGACCACTATGGATAAGGGTTTTTTTTGTTCGTCACCACTTATTTTTTGACTACTGTTTTGTTCAGGGGAAGTAGATATAAAAATCTCCAAACTTTATGCTAAACTCCGAAGGTCATTGGCGGATATAATGGTATTTAAGAGTCCATGTAAGTGGGAGCAAGAGTTGCAATGCCCCCACTGCAATGGGCTAATATTTATAGAAACATTAGAAAGATTACAATCTCTAATGCGCATAGATTAATCCAATTTAAGATCATACATCGACTCTACTACACGCCTAAGATTCAAGCAAAATTTGCTAGAAATAAGGATCGATTGTGCTGCTGCCCGAAATGTGGATGCCACGAAGTAGATTATGTACATACTCTTTGGGAATGTAGTAAGTTGAGGAGGTTCTGGGAACAGGTCTTTCTGGCTATTCAAAAGAGATCTCCCTACCAATACGAACCTGATATCCGGACGGTGCTGTTGCGATATCTTGATTCGAAACTGGCAATTCCAGCTCGGGTTAGATTGGCGTGGATGCGTGGCTTGATGGTCGCAAGAGTTATTATAGTAAAAATGGGGCTCTGCATCCTCACCCTCATTGAATGAATGGGCCCAATTTTCGCGTCAAATTAAAATTTATGAGGAGATGGAGAAGAAGCGGAGAGGGGCACGTGCAATAGCTTAAATATAATCAGCTGATATTCATACTGTAAGTTAAGGGGTTCAAGTGACGACAGTCAACAGGGGAGGGGATTTGGGGAATAAATCTGTGTACTTTGATACATGTTAAAATTTTGATACAAGGACATTGACTGTGTTTACTTTTGTTATGTATTCGTTGTCCTGTCCTCGTTACCACGTGTACCCCTGGGGCGTGTATGGGCTTGGCAGGCAGATAAACACCCTCCTACTACTCAGTAAATTGAGACCAGGTAATGATCTGTAGCTTTAATGAGCCGAAGTAAGTTGGTGTGAAACTGTGAACCAGTAACATAAAAGATGCAATAAGTACATGAACTGCAAATATACATATCATAGAACAGCATACAACATGTCTGCAAGGTTAGCTGACTAGGCCCTTACTTTACATGTGAACTACTAACTAGCTGCCTACACAGAAATACACATAATGCATGTCTATAGCTAGTAATAATCATGTAGCCATGAAAGAACAGCAAGAAATAATGCCTTACCGGCTATGCAGCCTATAGTAGAAGTTTAGATAGTCTTGTACAGCAGAGCATGTGAGGAAAATGGCAACTTCTAGAAGACTACTCCCCTTCTTGTAGATAAGTGAGGACACAAAGAGGAGGAGTAACAAAAGAGGCTGAACATACACAGATAACAATATAGAAGTCGTCAGAAGGTGGCGCTAATTGACCATGTTTTAATACAGGAAGAACCCTATATGAATTAGCACACATTTATGAGAAGCTGTCTGGAGACATGACACTCCCCGTCTGGTATTGATTAATACCACTATCAGTCATCAGGCGATAACAGGAGAATGAGTTCACACACTGGTCTAAGGAACAGCTTGGTCTCTTGTGATCTGCAGACCTTTACTTCCACTTTACGGACATTCCCATCCTCGCTTGGAAATGTCTTTGTGACAAGTCCTAGGGGCCACTCATTTCTTTGCAACTGACTGTCCTTTAGAAGAACAACATCCCCAAGTTTCAGGTTGGGCCTGACAGTTTGCCATTTGTTTCGTGGTTGTAAAGTGGATATGTACTGTTTCTTCCACCTGTCCCAAAATGTATTGGCAAGGCACTGTACTTGTCTCCATTGACGTTTATAAAGATCTTTGGTGCTGAACTCACCAGGAGGAGTACTCACTTTCCCAATCTTCTGGGTAAGGAGGGTTGCAGGAGTGAGAAGGAATGGTTCCTCTGGATCGCTCAGAACTGGAGTCAAAGGTCTAGCATTGATGATGGCTGTGACTTCAGCCATGAAGGTTACAAGGCTCTCATGAGTAAGTCTAGCAGTTCCTACTTGTAAGAAGATGGAATCCAGGATTCTGCGGGCTATACCAATCATCCTCTCCCAAGCTCCACCCATATGAGAGGAGTGAGGTGGGTTAAAGGTCCAAGTGCAATCCTGATCTCTCAGGTATCTCTCCACACTCTTGCCATCAATATTGGAGGAGATCTTTAGTTCTTTAGCTGCTCCAACGAAATTGGAGCCTCTGTCAGAGCGAATGTGCTTTACAGGACCTCTGATTGCAATAAAACGTCTAAGAGCGTTGATAAAGCTTGAGGTATCCATAGATTCGATGACTTCAATGTGGACAGCTCTGATGGTCATACACGTGAATAAGACTGCCCAGCGTTTGCTGTTTGCTTGGCCTCCTCTAGTTTGACGTGTTGTGACAGACCAGGGTCCAAATACATCCAATCCGACGTTGGTGAAAGGAGGATCCATACTGAGTCTATCAACAGGTAGATTTGCCATCTTCTGTGTCTGTAACATACCACGAAGTTTACGACACATGACGCATCTGAAGATAATGCTACTCACACATCTCTTCGCCCCAACTATCCACAATCCAGCAGTATGTAGAGCTCCTTCTGTAAACAGTCTTCCTTGGTGCTTCACTTGGGTGTGATAGTATTGTACAATCAAAGTAGTAACGTGATGATTCCCAGGAATTATCAGAGGATTTCTTTCCTCGAGCTCGAGGCTTGCTTGTTTAAGACGACCTCCTACTCTCAGTAGACCGTCCTCGTCCAGGAATGGGTCAAGCTTTTTTAAAGAGCTATTTTTAGGGATAGACTTATGGTTGGTGATGCAGTCAATCTTTTTGGTAAAGACTTCATGTTGTATGGTATAAATGATGATTTTTTTTGACTGCTGGAATTCTGTCACAGTGTAAACCTCTTGGCAGTGGTGCCAGCCTTTACACTGCCTAACATGATTACAATTGGTCTCTTTAAAGGCACGAGCTATGTGGGCTAGACAGGTAATGGCTCGTATGAGTGATTTCCAAGTGGAGAATCTTTTGAAGCGATGAGAACCAAGGGAGTCGAAGGATGTCACTGTGTGAAGTGCAGACACTTTGGGACGGACCTCAGTGTCCGAGTCTTCGTCCACTAGTTTACATATGTTGTTCTGGTGAAAAGCTGAACCTGGGTTACGTAAGAATGCAGGACCAGTGAGCCAGGTTGTGTCTTTGAGACGACTTGCTGCAACAGCTCTTGTAGCATGGTCTGCAGGATTATTGTCAGTAGGCACATAATGCCATTGTTCTGGACAGGTGGATTTCCTAATCCGAAGCACTCTGTTATTGACATAAACATAGAATCGTCTGGAATCATTATAGATGTAACCCAAGACCACCTTGCTGTCTGTGTAGAATTCAACCTTTTAAGGTCAATGTCCATCTCAGACGTGATTAGCTCGGCCATTTCGACGGCCAAGACTGCAGCACAAAGTTCAAGTCTGGGTATAGTGTGTTCAGGTTGTGGTGCGAGTTTTGCCTTGCCCATAATAAACCCAACGTGGTATTGTCCGTTAGTGTCCACAGTTCTGAGATAGGCTACAGCAGATATAGCTTTAACAGAAGCATCGGAAAATACGCAGAGTGTATGGTCTTGGACATCAGTAGATGGCACAGGAGCATATGGGCGTGAGACATTAAGGCTAGACAGAGCTGTCAGGGAGTTTCTCCATTCTACCCACATATTCTTCTTTTCAGGGGATAATGGAACATCCCAGTCAGTAGTTTCACGGATTAAATCTCTAAGCAAGGCCTTACCTTGGATAGTGACAGGAGCTACAAAACCCAAAGGATCATACAGGCTGTTGATTGCAGATAGGACACCTCTGCGGGTGAAAGGTTTTTCTTCTTTGCTAACTTGAAAGGTGAAGGTATCGGATTTCAAGTCCCATAGAAGTCCAAGGCTGCGTTGGACAGGTAAAGTATCTGACCCCAGATCCAAATCTCTTAGGTCATTGGAATGATCTTCAGTAGGGAAGGCTTCCATAACCTCTTTGCTGTTTGAAGCAATCTTGTGGAGTCTCAAGTTGGAACAGGCGAGCATGTCCTGGGCTCTTTTGAGGAGACTGATTGCAGAATCAATGGAAGGTAAAGATTTCAAACAGTCATCTACGTAGAAGTCTTTTTCTACAAACTGTCTCGTATCTGACCCGTATTCTCTCTCTCCTTCCTGAGCAGAACGTCTGAGTCCGTAAATAGCAACAGCAGGTGAGGGGCTGTTCCCGAAAATGTGTACTCTCATGCGGTACTCTATGATATCTTTTAAAGGGTCATTGTCTTTAAACCAGAAGAATCTGAGGAAGTTTCTATCCTTCTCTCTAACAAGGAAGCAGTGAAACATCTGTTGGATATCGGCAATCAGACCGACAGAATCCTTGCGGAAACGGAGGAGTACCCCTAGCAGTTTGTTATTCAGGTCAGGGCCTGTCAGGAGTACATCGTTTAAGGAGATGCCTTCATATTTAGCACTAGAGTCAAACACGACTCTGATCTGACCTGGTTTTTTGGATGATATACTCCGAAAATTGGGAGGTGCCAGCATTCTTCATGAGCTTCAAGGGGTGGTGCAATCTCTGCATGATTGTTCTCAAATATTTTCTGCATGAAAGAAAGGAAGTGTTCTCTCATCTCTGGCCTTCTTTGGAAGTTACGTCTAAGAGAAGAGAAACGTTTAAGTACTTGTACTTTGTTGTTAGGTAGGCGTAGCCTCGGAGTTCTGAAGGGAAGAGGCGCAACCCAACTGTTAGTGCTGTCCTTCACGAAATCTTGTTCCATTATTTCCAAGAACAGCTTGTCTTCGATAGATAGTGCCACTTGATTGTCATCTTTTGTCCTTTGGAAGACTGTGCATCCTAAGTGATCTTGGTCCCTGTCACTAGAGACATCTGTGAAGGAACAAGGTAGATGGGAAGCACACGGTAGCTCCTTTATGAGGAAGTTGTTGACACATGGTTGGAAAAGTGAGGGGCGTTTACTTGCTAGTGTGCTTATAAACATATTGTGAACTGACTCTGGCTTGTGCACACTCCCAAGGCAGACTTCACCTATTAATACCCATCCTAGATCCAGCCTTTGAGCATAAGGAGCGTTGCCAGGACCATTTATGTGCTGTCTCACTTTATGGACTCGAGGATGTCCCTTCCAAATAGCAATATTATCTTAGCCTGTGGCTCAAGTTCTGGGATCAGGTGAGCTATATGCTTTAGGTGTGCATGATGCATTGCGACATCTGGAGTAGGAATTTCAAATCTGTGATCAGGAATTTGATTGCACTCTATTAGAGTTGGTAAGGGCAAGCTGATCTCTCTGTTTATCGCTTCAACTTGGAAACCAGATGCTCTTCTCCCGCCCGTCTCCACAAATCCCGCACAAGTCCTTAGTGAGTATGGGAAGCTGGGGCTTTTAATGTTGAATATGTCAAAATAGGTTGAGGTGGCTAGAGACCTATTGCTTTGATCATCTAGAATGGCATACATTTTGACTGCTTTGTCTCTTTGTCCTGTTGGGTAGACTCGGACTAGACATATTTTGCAACAGGATCTTCCACTTATGGATCCTTTGCAGATCTCAGTGCACTGTGGAGTGACCTCCAGGGTAGCGATAGCAGTGTTACCCTCCTCTCCACCATGCTGAATGGTATTGTAAGCGTGTTGTAAAGTCCATGGAGCTGGTCCAGGATGTAATGCTGTACTATGGTCTGTGCTATCACATTCTTTACACTTTTCACTAACCTTGCAGTCTTTGGCTAAGTGAGCGGTTGAAGAACAGCACTTGTAGCAGATGTTATTTTCTCTAAGGAAGGCTTTACGTTCCTCGATGGGTCTTTCTCTAAAGCCCCTACATGTCAGGAGAGAATGTGGTTTTCGGTGTATAGGACACTGCTTACCAGGGTTTTTAACTTTGTTTGTTGCATGGTAGGAACCAGCAGACCTGTGGAAAGAGTCTGAAGGGAACAGTTCAGTCTTGTGAACCGCCACTGAAGCTCTACGTGAAGGAAGACCTGGAACAGAAGTACATGCCAGTGTAAAATCAAAACTAGGATCATTTCTTATCTTAGCCTGGTCACGTATGAAGTCTACAAACACAGAAAATGGAGGAAATGAAACATGGTGTTTTTTCTTATAGTTAGAACCACATTTGACCCACTCATTTTGTAAGCCGAGGGTTAACTTTTGTACTATGAGGTTAACGCCCTGGCAGTGTCAAAGAATGTGAGTCCCGACAGATCACCTTCAGATTTGGCTACTTGAAGTTCCATTAATAAGTCACTAAGTTCCCTAAGTTTCTGGAAGCCTTTGGGAGCTATTCTAGGAAATCTTCTATCCTTTTAAAGAAAGAGTTTTCTATTGCCTCTGCTGAACCATAACATTCGTCAAGTCTGTCCCAAACCATTTTTAGTCCGATCTCTGGGTTTCTTATATTAATGGACTTGATTCTTTTTACATGCTCAGCAGATGCAGTCCCTAGCCACTTAGCTAAGAGGTCTATCTCTTCGCTGGGGATAGTCCAACATCTTTGATTGTGTTCTTAAAGGAAGAGCGCCAGGCCCTATAACTCTCAGGGTGATCATCAAACTTCCCAAGTCCCTTGGCAACCAGCTCACGCCTTGTGAGGAACTTAACAATGTCCATGCTGGTTTGATCAGGAGGAGAGTAAGCCGGCAGTGTGTTGCGATAGTGAGAAAATGGTGTATAATCATACCTGTCAGTAGTCTCTCTTTAGGTTGGACTGTATCATACCTTCTAGGCACGAAAGAGGATGTTTCTGGAGCATTATGCGCAGGCTGGAACTCCTGATGAGAAGGCGGGTGGTCCCTACTTAGTTCATTTCCTGGATTGTCTTCTGGCCTGCGGGTTAGAGACTTATCCTGGACTTCCGGGGTTGCTGTGAGGCGAGTTCGATGAAATCCGTCGATGAGGTCTTGTTGAAGATCTTCTGTCGGCTGGAGAGTGTCGATCATTCTGGAATGTCGATGGACATTCTCTGAAGTGCGCTGCAGGGAATCTTGATGGATGAGATCTAGGCTGGCTGGACCGCTGCATCTTTCGTCGTCTGGGTGAAAGAGTGCTTCCAGGGCCTCTGCTTTGGCAATGGCTGCGGCAGCTTCCTTCTGCACTGAGAGCTTCTCCAGTGCTGCTTGCTGACTTGCCTTTTCAGCTTCAAATGTTGCTTATCGTAGCTTTAGTTTCATCTCTTGCTCTGCAAAGGCAGCGCGTGCTTTTGCCGCCTCTGCTTCTGCACGTGCAATGGCGGCAGCATTGCTGACTGAGGATCTTGTAGAACGACTGGCTTTAGACCTTGTCTTGTAAGAAGTTTGGCTTTGTGACATGATGCTGCTGTTAAGGATCTTGACTGTGAAGAGACTGCTGCGTTGTCATATGCAGGTAGGTGCGTGGTGGGATAGCGGCCTCTGAAGTCTGTATCTTATTTTCCACTCGCCAGGTCTCAGCCGTTTCACTGTCCTGTCCTCGTTACCACGTGTACCCCTGGGGCGTGTATGGGCTTGGCAGGCAGATAAACACCCTCCTACTACTCAGTAAATTGAGACCAGGTAATGATCTGTAGCTTTAATGAGCCGAAGTAAGTTGGTGTGAAACTGTGAACCAGTAACATAAAAGATGCAATAAGTACATGAACTGCAAATATACATATCATAGAACAGCATACAACATGTCTGCAAGGTTAGCTGACTAGGCCCTTACTTTACATGTGAACTACTAACTAGCTGCCTACACAGAAATACACATAATGCATGTCTATAGCTAGTAATAATCATGTAGGCATGAAAGAACAGCAAGAAATAATGCCTTACCGGCTATGCAGCCTATAGTAGAAGTTTAGACAGACTTGTACAGCAGAACATGTGAGGAAAATGGCAACTTCTAGAAGACTACTCCCCTTCTTGTAGATAAGTGAGGACACAAAGAGGAGGAGTAACAAAAGAGGCTGGACATACACAGAGAACAATATAGAAGTCGTCAGAAGGTGGCGCTAATCGACCATGTTTTAATACAGGAAGAACCCTTTATGAATTAACACACATTTATGAGAAGCTGACTGGAGACATGACATTCGTCATTTGATAATTTTGTAATTTTCTTATGAATAAAAAAAAATATTATAATAAAAAAAAAAAGAAATCTAATTAACTACCTTGTAATGTTGCAGAGTTACAGTATAGAATCTGCAAGCAAAACTTCAGCTCTTCTATACAATCCTTTAGTGCTATTGTTTGTGTCATCTCTCTTACAGACAACTGCTATCAATTGGTTTAGAACTGATTCTTGCGTTTTAATGGTTTTAATGCACTTGAGAGTCAGTTTAACATATTTATTGGTTGGTATATCCTAAACTATCACATTCCTGTGTTTTTTCATTATTCAACTGAAAATTTTGTGTACTGTATCCGTTTATGAACTCATGATTTGGGTATGTGGCTCTTCTGGGGTATATAATGTTGGGAATTATTTAAATTGGATATTTTCACTTCACAGTAATATATTATCAAACACAAAGAAAATATTTTAAAACTTGAATTTAATTCAAATGCAAATCATGCTGAGGAAAATATAAGCCTATTGAGCTATAAAAGCAACAACAATAGTTCAGTTGGCATCATTGAAGCACCCTTTGAGAGCTCAACAAAATAGGAAAGCAAAAACAGTATTATATGAAAATGTTATTGCATGCTGATTTTACTTTATCTTGTAGATTGAATTTATGTTAAGAGCTGCTATGCAAAATTCATCTAAAAAGTATGCCACCATATTCCAGAGCTTACAAAAACTCACATATCACCACAGCTACTTAACATACCATGATCATATATATGGTTAAATTATCAGTGATTAACCCCTTTATGATATTTGACCAATTATAAAAAAACAAAAAAACAGATCAACCAACAAAACCTAACATAATCCCCTTATGTGTCTTTATTATTTTTCTTGTGTCTTCAAATATCACAATTGCAGACCATGAATAATACAATAGAAAAGCTGTTTATTTTTCTCTCGGTCATCAGACACGCCTTCTCCCCTCTGGTGCTATAGCGCACATGAGCCAGGAGGTTTAGAGGGAGGTGGCTGGGTTTAGTCTAGATAAATTTAACCTACACAGTGATGAGGTCATTTTGTTGGAGGAAATCTCCTAGTTACTAATAGTACAAAATAAATTTGTTAAAAGTGCCAGTCACAGTGCCATTACTACCTGCTGTAGTATATATATACTACCAACCATAGCACATGTAGCTGAATAGCTAATATGCCCAGTTACACAGTGATAATTCCTCCTTTCACAATTGTTCAGATTTGCCTTTCTGCAGCTTTGAAAAGTGGAGTAGCATGTGGTGATATGCTGGAGATTAAACTACATATATAGTATATAATCACAGTTGTTCTGCTATTATATTTAAGGATATACTGTATACAGATCGTATGTACCAAGCTTGGCCTCTATTACATTTCTGCAGAAGTTCTTACCCAGCTTTCCCAAATTTCTGAATTCCAAATTTGCGAATGAGATTGTTAGGTACCTTAGCATGGCAGCCTGGAGCCTAATGAAGGCCCCCAGACCTGCCTTCAGTGTATGTTCTGTCAGACTATGCCTCTATGAACCTGATTGATAGTGCCTGTCAGTATATTACTGGCAGTATAAATCACTGTACTAGATAAAGTAGTACATTGTATTATAGAAGCAATCAGATCGTCTGTCAAGTGATCAGATCACCTATTACAGAAGTGATCGCTTGTCAAAGTCCTCTTTTAGGACTAATACGTGTAAAATAAAGAATTAAACCAAGTTTTATTTTAAAAATCGCCCAAGTAAAAAAAAATTAAAAATTACACCAGATAAAATTCCAGATGGTATGACTGTGTCTGTAACAATCAACGCTATATAATTATCATGTCATTTATCCTGCATGATAAACGCCATAAAAAAAGTCAGAACTGCTGTTTTTTGTTTATTCGCCTAAAAAAATTTAATAAAATGATCAAAAAATGTTATATACCCAAAATTGACTGGACTTGCTGACATTGTGTGATTGTGTAGTATTTTTTCCATTGACATTATTAGGAAGAACACTGGATGTTAGTATAAGAGCCAACTGGTAAAATACAGTTAAAAAGAGCAATTATTGCATTTCGACACAATATCACACTATGTTTTTGAGGTGCTTTTTTGGATTGTAAAAACCATAAAATTCATGTGTTTTTTTTTGTTATATATTTAACTTTTTTTTTTTCCAGACTATTTTCCCTGTGGAGAAGTCTCTGGGAAAATGTATGAAAAAACACCACATCCATAGTATTCTGAGATTTGAAATAGAACCTGTTCAAAAATGGCTTAGTTGCCCAACAGATTCTACATTTCATTTTCCAAAGGAGCTCTGGGAAATGAAAGATGGAATCTGATTGGATGGTATGAGCAACTAAGGCATCTTTCATTAACAGTGTTTGTAGGTCAATTTATCATTTCTGATTTTGCAACAAGTAATATCTAGCCACAGCAATTTTTGGCTAAAATAAAAAAAGCCCTAAAAATGCAGCATTTTTTTAAACACAGTATTATTCTTGACATATTTGGGTGCATTTTTGGAGGGGGCAAAACCACTATCCAGATTTTGCATTTCAGGGTTCCCGTGACCGATCAAAACTTAAAAAGTCTCAGAATGGTGTTGTGTGAAAAAGTGCTTGCAGCGGATCCAGGCACTCCAACTACAAAGTGCCTTCCACCCTGTAAAGCCTCATTCACACATCTGTGTCCGTGCTCAAATCCATGAGCAGGTGGTCAGTGATGCATCCTTGAAGCTGTCCATGAAGGATTCATGTTGGGTCTGTGTGTCCATTTTTGCTGTCCATGTTGCATTTGTGTTTCACTGACACTGAACAGCTGAAAAATAATTTTCAAAGCATCTCTTCTTAATGATCCGTTAAATATGGATGCAACATGGATGTGGTTTTCACGGACCCATAGACTATAATAGACGTGATGGATCCGTAAACATGGACAAAATAGAGCATGCATCCGTGCTAAAAACACTGACCCACGACTGTGCTAAAACACTGATGTCTGAATGCACACATTAAAATGAATTGGGATGTTTGCTGTCCACGGAGAACACGTACAGCACACGTGACGTGCCTGATTACAGCAGTGCTGCTGCCTTTTAAGTGAACAGTGTAACAGGACATATAATTTTCTATTTCATGTTTAATACTTTAACACTATTATCTTTAACACTATTAACACTAAATGGATGCCCTGTGTGTAGTTCAGCAAATCTCTGTCTAATAGAAAGTTATGATTGGACTACTTGTGTGGAAATCTTTGTAAAGTCTTTGCAAAATGTAAAGAGGTAAGCATGAACAGCAGGAATATTTTGCTTCCAATAACTAGAGTATTCTTTTCATTTACCTGAGAAAAAGAAATTGCTAAATGTCACATGTACTACAGGTACTTACTTATGTATCATGTTTCAATCCACAAGTGGACATCTCCTTTAACCCCTTCCCACTGCAGCTATTTTCATTTTGAATTCTTTTTATTTCTCCTTGCCTTCCAAAAGCCATACCATTTTTAATTTCCAATAATGTAGCTGTATGTGGGCCTGTATTTTGCAGTACAGGTTAAGTCATCAATATCAATATCAGATTGACTGTCTGACTCTTGGCACCCCTACTGATTAGTTGTTTGAAAGAGAACACAGCACTCATGTGAGCACTGTATTCTCTTCTCTGTTTATCAAACAGGTATTATTAAAGCTCCTCTGTCGTATTCATTTCAATGGGAATGGGCAGTTACGCTCTGCCTGCTCCTTCCTATTGAAGTAAATGGTATGGAAGACCTCAAATTACGCCTACTCACTGCTGCAATGTTGATTGCAAGCAAGTAAAGAGTTACACTGGGTTCGGACCTGAGCGTTTTGAAGCCTAGCGTTTTCTGAGCGTTCAAGACGGGCGTTAACGCGCGTTTTTTTCAAGCGTTTTGGTAAATAGTGTAGGCGCGTTTGACGCGCGTTTATGTGATTGACTGCATAGTTGGCCAATGACCAAACAGCCCTCGCTATATATAGTTTGGCCAATCTGAGTGCTTTAGAGGTGTGAAATTCAGCATGTTGATCCAGCATGTTGCAAACTTTGAAAAACGCGCGTCCATAGGCGCGTTTTACGCTGCACAAACGCCCGAACAACACGCGTATCGCGTTTCCCATTGAAGTATATTGGCACCAAACGCTCGAAAAACGCCCGACTTAACGCGAACATACTTGCTTATGCGTCAGACATTGTAGGCTGCGTCGAACGCCGCATAAAAACGCGTAAGTGTGAACCACCCCCATTGGAATGCATGGTTCCTGTACTGTTGTGCGTTTTTTGTGCGTTCGAACGCGGCGCTTTACGCGAAGTGTGAACTGAGTGTTAAGGAAATGCAGTGCTCGCACGAGTACTGCATTCTCTTCAAACAGCTGATCGGAAGGGGTGCTGGGAGTCAGACAACTGCCAATCTAATATCAATCACCTTTCCTTTAATAGTTTGGGCATTTTCAGACGTGCAATCTCAGTGATATTTATTTTTTAAATTGTTTTTGTAACCCTACCAGACCTCTGACATATATGTACGATAGAAGTCCAGTCTTTAAAGATAGTGTCCCCCATAAAGCATGGTGGGTGCCATAACTGCAGGGTTTCTGCTGTTTTACACAGCAGAGGCCTGGCGGTAATGTATTTTATTGGCAGTAATGCTGAGATCGGGAATGCGGCCTGTACTACTAATAGGTCTAAGCCACACATATAAATATATATAAATTATAGAATACACAATGCAATCTATTGATTGCAAATTCTAGTCACCTAGTCACCTGTATTTTTCATAAAAGTTTTAAACATTTAAAAAATATAGAAAACGTAACATATTAACAATAAAAAAACTAAACATCCTGGGCATTGCCATGTCCAAAAACGCCTTTATTATTAATATATGAAGATATTTATCCCGTATGGCGAACAACGTAACAGAAAAAAATAAAAATACCTGATTCACAATTTTTTCATAACTTCACCTCCCCCCCAAAATTGAAAAACACAAACCCAAAATGGTATTAATAGTGATGAGCGAAGTGAGCTTCGGATGCTACAACCAAAGTCGCTTCTTTCAAAACTTTGTATTAATGCTGTACAGAGATCCGTTTCCGTACAAAATTAAAGGGCACGGACTTTGTGGAATACCTGTGGTAGTTGATTTTTAATTGGAAAACCACTTTAAAACTTGTATCCGAACTCGGCTTCAGTTCCAAGGTACCATTCGGAAACTAAGCTGAGTTTGGTTCCAAGTTTTAAAGTGGTTTTCCATTTTAAAAATCAACTACCCAAACTAATCAACAAAGTGTTGCACGACTTCACAAATAACTAACTCAGCTCATCGGAGCCCATACATTTGAATGCTGTATGGAGTCGGATCTCTATACAGCATTAATCTGAAGTTTTGAACAAAGCGAATATAGAGAATGTAGCATCCTAAGCTCGCTTCGCTCATCACTAGGTATCAATAAAAACTACAGATTATCCCACAAAATTGAGCTCCACAAACACAACTTTAATAAAGTTAAACGTGTACTGACCAGGACAAGGAAGGTAATAAGTAATTTTACCACATAGGGAATGCCATTAAAACAAAACCCATAAAACAATGGTGAAATTGTGTTATTTTCCCAATTCCACCCCATTTAGATTTTTTTCCAGCTTCCTACTACATGGTATGCATTAGTAACTGGCACCATTAATAAGTACAACTTTTACCACAAAAAACAAGCCCTAATACATCTATGTGAACATAAAAAAAAAAAAGTCATGGCTCTGGGAAGGCATAACAAAAACAAAAATGGAAATTCAGTAAAGGGCTGAAGGGTTTAAATGGGGAAATGGGTTGTTTTGAATTGTTCATTCTTTTGTTTTTTTTGTATTTTTTAAAACTTTTTTCTTTCTTTAACTTGAGGCAGGACTTAACAGGAAGTTTAGAATGGCAGGTGTAGGAGCCTTTACTGAATCGCTCCGATAATATCATCATGAAGGAGCAATATGATTGTTGGAGGCAGTCCCCTCCTTCTAAATTACATTTCAGATACTGCTGTCACATATGACTACAACATCTGAGTGGTTAAATGTCTGTAAAGGAGTTGTCTTCGATCAGGGACAGTGCCGACATGTGTCTAACACAGCAAGCACCAAATTTAAACTTCTGACTTCTGCTGCACATGTACTGCGGATACTCGTAATGAGTTATGACAACCATAAAGAAAACAACTGCCATACTAAGCTATAATGTGTTCTTTATACCACCATATCCAGCCTAGCTAATTCACTGTGAATTAAACAGACTTGACTTCAGACTGATACATTTTACCAAAATATCAGGACAGGATGCTGATGTATTGAGGATTTTCTACACTGAATGCAATTATAGCAACAACAGATTTTTTATCGTCTTGATTATTTTATAACTGAAACCATCTTCTTTACAAATGGTTGAGAGAGAGTTAGATTTTTCAGACAGTTGTACAAGTTACATTCTGATTTAATTTATATCAACCATATTTTTCATAAGCCATGTATTTCCTTGTCTTACAGGCAGTCTTCCATCCTTCTCACTGTTTTAAATAATAGAAGAAACAATGATGTCAAAATTTTTTTTAAAACGTTTAACATGTCCAGCCAGCATTCAGGATTTATGAAAAAACACCATTCTTTGCATTTAAGAAAATGCAAATGAGACTAAAAGATAGAATATTAATAAATCAGCTAATAACTTTGTATCAACAGCTAAAGAACAAATCGTCAGATAATAAATACAGTCATTCAGAGTTTCATCAGTCTCTCCCTATTTTCTATTACATTACTGAGAAATTTCCATATGTATTTCCTGCTTTTAAACATGGCATTCACAGCAACCACAAGGAAGAATATATACTTTTTAGACAACTGCTTGAACAGTTTTTAAGGTTCCATGTCTATAACTGCAGCAAGGAGTTAAAGCTACTGCAGCAATATTTTAATGAATCTCAATATAGCAGCAGGAAAAATATAGATATGTTTAATGTAAAAATGTTTAATTTAAAAATGTAAAAATGGATCTAAAATGTTTGACACTGGGTTCAGACCTGAGCGTTTTGAAGCCTAGCGTTTTGGTGCGTTCAAGACTGGCGTGTAGGCGCGTTTTTCAAGCGTTTTGGTAAATAGTGTAGGCGCGTTTGACGCGCTTATGTGATTGACTGCATAGTTGGCCAATGACCAAACAGCCCTCCCTATATAGTTTGGCCAATCTGAGGTGTGAATTTTGAAAACGCAGTCCATAGGCGCGTTTTACGCTGCACAAACGCCCGAACAACACGCCTATCGCGTTTCCCATTGAAGTCTATTAGCACCAAACGCTCGAAAAAGCCCGAATTAACGCGAACATACTTGCTTATGCGTCGGACGCTTATAGGCGCCTATGAACGCGCATAAAAACGCGCAAGTGTGAACCACCCTCATTGGAATGCATGGTTCCTTTACTGTTGTGCGTTTTTATGTGCGTTCAAAAGCGGCGTTTACGCGAAAGTGTGAACTGAGTGTGAATGATGGAAATGACTTGGAAAATCTGGAAGACATACCCATTAAATTCTTTAAAGAATTATTCTTTCCATTTCTGTTTGAAGAATTCATAAAATCTTTGCAGACACAAATAATGAAAATAAAGCATGATACAAAAAACCAGGCCATGGATTTAAAAAAGTTATCTAGAAATGAGTTCCAATTATTTTGGAGCTGTTAAAAATCTCACTGCAGACTTTAGAAAATAATTATTTGGGTTTAATTTAAAACAAGACAGCTTAAAACTGACCACTCCACAACAAATTATTCAAATGGAGATTCTTAAGAAAATGCTATATGACATTTACAACAAAATTATTGTTTCCATGATCAATGACTATTTAAATCTCAGGGAAAAATTGGTCTACATGTTTCAGTCTTCAAATGCTATCTTTATTACCCAATTTGCAAACTGCAACGACTCCTTTCTGAAGAGGGAAAAGGGAAAAGGAAAAACACCCTGGGTACCCAGCACTTAGAGTAAAACCAGCAGAGAAAATTGTAGAATGTTGACATCTGAGCGCTCCAAAACCAAAGCGCACACACATTACAATTATCTCCTTCCCGCGAGACGACGGCCCCGGCCCACATGACAAACTGAGGATCACAGACAGCGTGAGCACGGGAGAGCAGTAACTGCAAACATACAGGGGAGACGCTAAGCAAAGCTGCCGCGTGATGCCCGTTATGCATAAGGCAAATCCCGACTACACAGACTCCGTAGAAGTCTAACTACAAAGTCTGACTACTGAATGCAATATCCAACAGGTACCTGTATTATATTAGTAGTTGCCTAACTGACAATATAGTGGAACTCAAAGGTGACACAGAACCCAGAAAGATAATATATTATGATGGACACATAACATCCATAGTAATTCTAGGCCGTGATCTCAGAATTGAAGAGAATCCAGACAGCTATCTTACATTTACTTTGCCGATGAGCACATTGCTGTTAGACATTTTATAATATATCGAACTACTATTTATCACCAGTCCAAATTGTATGGACTATCTCGGTCCCAGACCAAATATTTGAATCCCTTTATTATTGTTTATACGAAGATACGGGACTGTCCTTCATTTTCTCTACTAGAGCACGATATCTTTTATACTAGAGAACGATATTATTTATTATTATTTTATACTAGAGCACAATATTTTCTTTTATGAATAAAAGTTATATTATTTTATCACATCTATTTGAGAATATTTTTTACACACGTAGGAGTGCCAGTCTCTCTATTTTATAATTATTTACTTGTTTTCTGAAGGGGTGTTTCAGCTGAGACTTGAGCACCTGTACCATAACCAGTAAAGGAGTGAGCTATTTACCGCATACTGTTTACCTCGATCCAAATATATTCATGGTGAATCACGATAAAAACGGCCATCTCCAGGCTGCATAGAGCCTTTAAATGGGTGTAGAACACTGTGCCTTGCAGTAACATGCATAGGGAGTGTGCTGGGGTAGTGAAATAATACTGTCAGTCAGCATGACAGGCGTCGCTATTAGAATCACACTGCACACTTCACTTATTTGGGTAGTCACAGGGCCAAAACCGACCAAATAAATCAAGTATTAACTCAGCCTTACAGGTTGATGTTAGTGTAAAGAAGAAGCACACTCCTTTTACACCCTTGTCAGCTGATTCCACATAGATGTCTACAGAACCTGTTCTATTAAATGCTTATTAGTGTTGATCGAACACCAAATTGCTCGTGTGCTGGAGTAGAACACATCGCGATGCTCGGGTGCTCTACCAAGCACCTAAGCACAAAGGAAGTCAATGGGAAAACCCAAAATAAACCAGGCACCCCTGCTCTGAAGGGAGTGTGTCGGGACTCTAGTTCGGCTTAGGAGTCCCTGCTCTGTCTCCATATATAACTATGTCCATACATGGAGTTAGTGCCTAGGGACACCCCTTGTATTTAAATCTAATTTAGCCTGTATTTAAGAAAAGTTTCTGCTGGGATTCATGACCTTCCGCATTAAAGCAAGACACTTAACCACTCAACTATAATAGCTACATGGTAGGTTATTTAAAAAAAAAAAGTCACTGGCTATGCAAATATATAGTGTAGTGGTTAAAGTTCTGGGCTGTGATGCAGAAGCTGTGAATTCAAATCCCATCACAAACTTTTTCAGAAATAGAGGCTAAACTTAATTATATATATATATAGATACACTTGGCTTGAAAATGGCTCTGTGAGAGAGCTGAAACATTGCTGTGTTAAACATGTGTGAATAAACACTTTTTTGTTTCTCTTTACCTAAGGAGTGCTGCGCCAGTTTGTTGGAATTATATAGATATATATTTTTTAGCCATAATATATTTACACATATTATATATTTAAAGTATATAATATATCATAATATATGTAAATATATTACAGCTAAAACATCAGTAGTAGTTTCCCACATATTATGCAATTATATAGAGTATATCCAAAGTATGATTATATATATATATATATAGCAAAAATGTAGGTAAATGCCCTGCAAACAAATGTGGATAGGGAAATGACTTAAAATAACATAAAATACAGAAAAATTATAAATAAACGTTCTAAACCTGAGCCCAAGTGAGTGACAGTGGCACCTGCCACCCAGGAACGCCACCACATCTGGCACCTGAAAGAGTTAGTGTATTTCTGCAGGCTGGTTCCTCCTTCATTCCGTGAGGCAGACGTCTGGAGAGCTGTGTCAGAAAGAAGCACCAAGCCAGTGACCTTCAAACACAACTCTGGTTTATTCTTATACAGTGTCTACCTTATATAGTACATACATACATAACAAGAGATAGCTGTGTTTCACATTCCATTGTAACAGGCAGAGACCTTCCCATATATGGAAATAAGGCTAATGTAAATATATCCACACCCTAGCATGATCTCACCCACCATCCTGTCATCCATACATACCATATGGCTTATTCTATTTAACCCTTCAGCACCATCACCAAGCATCTCCACCGAATCCTATGGATGTGTTCAGCTATCAGCTGTCCATCTCCCAAACACTGGAGAGAAAAAAAATAGAAAGAGGAAGTACCCCCTACCCACCCGCAATCTCTGGCTCTGAATGCCTTGATTTCAAAATTCCTGGTCCTTTGAAATGTTGTCGTTCTGTCTGGTGGACAGTTTTAAAAACCTTTGGCGATGGCTGTCCCACAGTAGGTGGATCCCAGCCGCCACTACTTTTGCAGACGAGCCATCCCTTTGCTGCACAACCAAGTGGCGGACAAAAATCAGGTGTGCACTGTGCAACACCATCTGCGGCAAGATCCACATAACAACCGATATATGGATCAGTAAGCATGGGCAGGGACGTTATATATCTCTCAACAGCACACTGCGTAAATACAGTGGCGGCTGGGCCTGAGGTGCATAGCATTTTTGCAAATGTCCTTCCGCCCCGAGGATTGCAGGGCATTTATCTTTGCCTCCTGTTACCTCCTCCTACTCGGCTTACTCCTCCTCCTCCTCCTCTACGACACCCTCATCCGCTCACCATAACACCTTCACCACCCACAGCAGCACAGCCAGGGGGAAATGACAGCAGGTTGTTTTAAAACTTGTGTGTTTGTGGGACAAACCCCACACTGTGCAGGAGCTGTTGACAGGCATGGAACAACAGACCGATGATTGGTTGGTGCCACTGAGCCCCCAGCCCAACTTGGGTTTGTGCGCTAATGGGCGAAAGATACTAGCAAGTCTGGGCCTAGCCGTTTGACGCACATCCCCTGCCTGCCACATATGCTAAATTTGGGGTGCAGAAATTTCTGAACACCAGACAGTGAAAATCAATTCTGTTAATCGAACACACACAACACCCCACCCCCTCTTTCACTCAAACCATTAACAAACTATTTACTGGAGGTGCACCTACAAACGGATTCACCCAAACTGTAAATTTCAAACTGTAAATATGTAAAAAGCTGCAGGGCACTCTCCTTAACAGATGGAACCATAAAAATATTTATTGCAATAAAATCGATAAAATCATCCAATACATATAAAGTGCAATTGTAGCCTGTGCAAAACAATAAAGTGCTATTTGGAACTCACACTGTGATATAGTGTGTTGTGACCTAGTGAGCCAAGTAAATACATTAAGTGAACACCATAATCGTCAATAAATATTCCCTAAAAATGATAAGTAATACATAAATCATAAAGTCCCCTGATGCACTTGATGTTGGCAGTCCCCTAAGATATGCTCCTGAATAGAGTCCTAATATGGAGCGGCGTTCCGCTCCTACTGTAATGCAGCGGCGTCCCGCTGTAAAGAAACGATGGTGCGATCGTGCAGTCACTGATGCCAATTACAAAGAACAGTCTTACCAGGTTACTGGCGTGGATAGCGCTGCCCTCTATACAGGAATCCTAAAAAAGTCTTTCTTTGGATCCCGTTCTCAAGGGCTCCCTGGCTCCCGACTCACCACGCCAGACAAAGTCGTCCCACGTGTGTAGAAAAGTCCACCCACCGCTGTGTCACACAATCGCGCGGAGAGATTCCTTGCCGGTGAGTTTGCACAGGCACCTAACTTGTTTTTTTAAGTTGACAGCAGGGGACTCAAGGGAGGCAGCATAGGTAGAAGTGGAGCAACCCTGTGCAAACTCACCGGCAAGGAATCTCTCCGCGCGATTGTGTGACACAGCGGTGGGCGGACTTTTCCACACACGTGGGCCGACTTCGCCTGGCGTGGTGAGTCGGTAGCCAGGGAGCCCTTGAGAACGGGATCCAAAGAAAGACTTTTAGGATTCCTGTATAGAGGGCAGCGCTATCCACGCCAGTAACCTGGTAAGACTGTTCTTTGTAATTGGCATCAGTGACTGCGTGATCGCACCATCCTGCTGCATTACAGCAGGAGCTGGACGCTGCTCCATATTAGGACTCTATTCAGGAGCATATCTTAGGGGACTGCCAACATCAAGTGCATCAGCAGACTTTATGATTTATGGATTACTTATCGTTTTAGGGAATATTTATTGACGATTATGGTGTTCACTTAATGTATTTACTTGACTCACTAGGTCACAACACACTATATCACAGTGTGAGTTCCAAATAGCACTTTATTGTTTTGAACAGGCTACAATTGCACTTTATATGTATTGGATGATTTTATCGCTTTATTGTAATAAATATTTTTATGGTTCCATCTGTTAAGGAGAGTGCCCTGCAGCTTTTTACAAAACTATATACACAGCTTATCCTTAATAGTGTTGATCACGAATTTTCAAATTGCGAATTTTAATCGCGAATACCGGCACTTTGAGAATTTGCGAATATTTAGAATATCGCAAAATATATTCGCAATTGCGAATATCCATTTTTATGCGAATTTTTTATATGCGAATTTTCGCAAACAAGAAAATAATGTCATTTTCTGTTTGCGAAAATTCGCATTAAAAAAATCGCATAAATTTGCATAAAATGTGCATAAAAATTCGCAGAAACTGGTATTTAAAAGGTATCTTTTAAATGCCAGTTTATGCGAATTTTTGTGCAAGTTTTATGCGAATTTTTATGCAAATGTGGGCTAATTTTTTATGCGAATTTTCGCAATCAGAAAATAATGACTGAAGATTACGAATTTGCGAATTTTCGAATATATGGCGAATATTCGCCCAAATATTCGCGAAATATCGCGAATTCGAATATTGCCCCTGCCGCTCATCACTAATCCTTAACTTAAGGCCAGCCAAATACAAGTGGCTCGGGGGGTGGGTTCCTGCACCAACATAGGCCCTGGCCTGGAACACAATTGTCCAGCCAGGTCACGGTTCTGGAGGATGAGGAGGATGAGGAGGATGAGGAGGAGTCGGAGGAACGCTGGTGGATACAGAGGACACAGACTATACACCTCCCTCAAAGAGGACAGCTTGTCCTTGCCTCTGGGCAGCCTGGCACACATGAGCGACTACATGCTGCAGTGCATGCGCAACGACCACCGAGTTACTGACACATTCTAACGTGGTGATTACTGGGTGGCCACCCTGCTGAATCCCTGTTACAAGGACAACATGCTGTCCTTAATTCCCTCACTGGAGTGTGATAGGAAGATGCACCTGCCAGTATACACGGGTTAGGGCAGGGTTATCATGGGCGAAATGTGGAAAAGTTTTGTCATCACGCCACGACAACCTGCACCACCAGCAGATCTGGAACGTCTTAGCAGGAGGCAGGATTTCATCAACATGGTGGAACAGTACATGTACTGACTGATGGGTCTGCCCAAGGGCATAGTTACAGGGGAAGCAGGGGAAGCTACTGCTTTGGGGCCCTGACCTAGAAGCGGCCCATCCAGGAGGGGGAGGAGGAGAACTAAAAGACTTTGTCAGGGCCCCCTCAACAGTATTATTCAATGAAATTATATACAGTGGCAGTACAGACAGTCTAGAAAGAGGATGGAACAGCTGCTGGGCCTGGTCTGAGAAAGCGATCTTTAGTAGCCCCAGGAATGGCGACATGAAAGGAAGGAGTTGCACAAAAATTACTGTGGGGGGGGGGGGGCCCCAGTCAAATATTTGCTGTGGTGCCCAATCATTTCTATCTACGCCACTGGGCCTGCCCCATTCAACTTCTGGATCTTCAAATTTGGCACATGTCCTGAGGTTGCCCTTTATGCCTTGGAGGTGCTGGCCTACCCTGCAGCCACTGTAGTGTCTCAACGTGTGTTAAGCATGGCTGGGGGCATTATCACAGACAAGCGTAGCAGCCAATGTGGGCAAGCTTTAGTTTTTCAAAAAGAACCAGGCATGGGTCCCACAGGAATTGTTTGTACCTTATACAGAATATACATGTATACCGGCCTCACCAAACCATTGTCATACTAACGTGCACTTATACTTTGTTTTATTTCTTTATATTTTCCCAATTTTTTGGGGTCTACAGCAATTTATTTAAAAAAATAACAAACATGTTGTTGCCGACTAGCACCTTTGGCTTCACAGCCCAAAAAGGCTTTATGGCATGCAAGAATGTAACCCCCAATTGTAAGTTCCCTGACAGTTAGGCAGTGCAGGGGTTTGTACTTGGCAAAAATAGTAATATTTCACTGAACAAGTTAAAAGAGGATTATTCACATTTTCGGTCACTGTCACCTATGCATAGCAGGGCTTGGTTATAAACATGTAGGAGAGTGAATCTGGGTCGCACATCCTCAAACACTATGCTTTTGATATAACAACTGTTTCTCACCATATTTAAACGGGCTTCTCAGTACAATTCATAATTCATGTCAAAGTATGCTATGCATAAACATGAGGCATTGGTACACAGTTTGATCAAGGCGCATAGGCCCACTTACCGCGACAAGGTTGCCTCTATCAAGTGGGACACTACTCTAGCTATGGCGCAGCGAAGCGTGACGTCCACGAGCACCACAGTACCGCATCAGCAGTGGGGCGGGACCCAGAAACCACACAGTGCCCCCATTGTGCAGCAAAACCACCATGGCCCTGGGCCCCACCACCCTACCAGCACAGCACACAGGCACCAATGGCCGCCACACAGTACTGCACCATGTGAACAGATGCAAAGAGATCACCCATTCATGCCTCCCAGGGAGTCCAATGAGAGGTAGTAGAAATTTATAGACCACTAGTTGACTAAGGCTAATTGAAAACACCTGGTCCAAATGGGGAGGAGTGCTGACAGCCAGAATGGGAAAAATAGGGCTTTGTAGCAGGGCTTTGTACCTGGCAAAAATGGTAATATTGCACCTAAAATTTAAAAGAGGATTATTCACATTTTCGGTCACTGTCACGTTTTCAGAGCAGGGCTTTGTACCCGGCAAAAAGGTAATATTGCACCCAACAATTTAAAAGAGGATTATTCACATTTTCGGTCACTGTCACCTATGTAGGACCTCATTGTTCTCAACATCATCTTTCACCCAGTCTTCACCCCTACCCTCTTTGTCGGTCTGCACACTGTAGAAAGCCGCAACGGTTTGCACCTGTGTTTCGTCATCATCAGAGTCGTGCCAACTTCGGAGGCCAAATTTACAAAAAGATACCCTTTAAAAATTAACTTTTATTGCGATATATATAAAAATGCAAGGTCCCAGATATAAGTGTATAGTGCACGGGGACACAAACCCCCACTAGTGATAGCAAAAAAACAGGATAGATGGGAAAAGTGTCAGGACTATGTCCCTATCCACTCCTGCTGTGAAACGACCTAGCTGAACCCTGAGTTTCCCTACCAACAGGACAGCGACTGCCCAACTTCGTCGAGTAAAAGGAGGAAATAGAGATAAACAGGGACAGCAATTATAAGTCGTATAGAACAATGGTAGCATAAAAGAGATTACATCCCCACAAACTGTTATGAGCCCAACGCGTTTCCTTAGCGTGTCACTAATTCATCAGGGGATACATCATATTTTAGGATGTAATCATAAATATTCATACTCATAATGTAAAAACTCCCAAAACAATGGAGAGTGATACTTATCCTTCAGATGTGCGTCATAGAGGGAGGAACTGATGTTGTCCAGCCTTCCAATCAGGTAGCCAGGTATGCGGTACCCAAATGTTGGTGGTGAAACAATGTTCAGCTATATGGCTAAGGGCCACCAATAGCCCCAGCTCATTCCATCCGGTCCGGGCAGTGCTCCACAGACCAGCAGAGGTGGCGTGCGCGTGTTGGCTGAAGGATAAGTATCACTCTCCATTGTTTTGGGAGTTTTTACATTATGAGTATGAATATTTATGATTACATCCTGAAATATGATGTATCCCCTGATGAATTAGTGACACGCTAAGGAAACGCGTTGGGCTCATAACAGTTTGTGGGGGATGTAATCTCTTTTATGCTACCATTGTTCTATACGACTTATAATTGCTGTCCCTGTTTATCTCTATTTCCCTCCTTTTACTCGACGAAGTTGGGCAGTCGCTGTCCTGTTGGTAGGGAAACTCAGGGATCAGCTAGGTCGTTTCACAGCAGGAGTGGATAGGGACATAGTCCTGACACTTTTCCCATCTATCCTGTTTTTTTGCTATCACTAGTGGGGGTTTGTGTCCCCCCGTGCACTATACACTTATATCTGGGACCTTGCATTTTTTATATATATCGCAATAAAAGTTAATTTTTAAAGGGTATCTTTTTTTGTAAATTTTTCTCCTTGAGGTTGGATACCTTTTTCCCTGTTCGTGATTAGGGATTGTGCCTAATTAGTTTTTACCAACTTCGGAGGCCCACTAATATCAGAGAGAGGCGACGCGAGCAACCCACGTCCAAGGCCCGCAGCCAAAGAGGCCATTACGCAGCCAAAGAGGCTATTCTGAACAAGTATAGGCGCAATTCACAACAACTAATGGTGCGTGGCAGTAAAATTTTATTGTTCAATGATTACTCGGCCGAAGTTGCCAGGCGCAGAAGAGCTTTTGCGCAGATTTGTTCCTCATTGGTGAAAAACAAGGTCAAGTTTGCTTTACAATATCCGGCAACCCTACGGCCTTTCCGGCAGGATAGGACTATGGCTACTTTCCAATCTCCAGGTGAGGCGATGGAGGCCCTGGAGGCGGATTCCTCATACTCCACTCTGGTCCCTACTTCATCCCAGAGAAAAATGATCTTAGGACCACAGTGGTACGATATCTCCAGAGGCAGAGCTATGATTACCCAATGAAGAGTCATCCTGCAGAAATCACTAAAATAGGTGTAACATGAGATTAGCAACTTGGAACGTTAAAGGCTTAAGGTCTTCTTCTAAACATATGGCGGTATTGCGCCACCTTAAGAAATTAAAGATTGACATAGCATTTCTGCAGCATTTTGGAGGAGAGTGATTTCTGGAGGCTCTGGAGAATGTGGGTGGGGCAAGTGGTGGGCTCGTCCTCCTTAGGAAAAAAGCGGGAGTTATTATCTTGCTGCATAAGCGTCTCCAATATGTGATTAAATCTATTGCCACTGATGATCAAGGGAGATGGGTAAGAATATGATTGGAATCTCCCATTGGCCTCACGGTCATGCATAATATTTCCGCGCCTAATACATCTCAGCGAGACTTTTATAGTAGACTTGAGATGGACGTTTTAAAAGATAGATCAGCTCAGATATTAGTGGTGAGAGACTTCAACAGAGTACATAATGAGCAGGAGGACAGGAGACGAAGGACCCCTGTCCCTGGTAAGAGCTATGAGAGAGCTCATACGTTGCACCCCATCTTGCAGGCCAGGGTGCTAACTGACAGAGTGAAATTCGGGAACTTATGGCCCCTTTTAAACAAGCAAAATGGTATTTAGAGGCACAACTGGCGAACAAACGGGGGAAATTGGTAGGTTAAAGGAGTTAGATGAACGTGTAACGGAGTAGTGATAATGTACCACACTAAACGGGGTTAAGAGTGACGCTTCTGAGGAGTGGGTTAGTGTTCACCATGTGGTCTGAGTTGGGGGGAAGGAAGGCTACTGTTGCAGTTGGAAGGGGATAAAAATGGAAAAATGCTGGAATTGTGTCATATGAATCGATTACTGTGATAAATGACTGTTGTTATTGATGGAACTATTGCAATTGTATATTGATCTCTGTTTACTCTGTATACTCATTGTGATGGATTCTCAATTCAATAAAGAGAATTTATAAACGCAGGAATTTGTACGCTGTATGCACAACTGGTTTGGGGACCCAAAACACTGCTTTTGTCACCAAAATTCACAAATGCAGTATTTAAAGGCTTGAAATTAAACATACCGTATATACTCGAGTATAAGCCGAGTTGTTCGGCACAAAATTTGTGCCGAAAAACCCGAACTCGGCTTATACTCGAGTCATAAATTAAAACTCTGAAGAGCGGAGTGGGGGGAGGAGCGGGGAGGAGCGGGGCGGGCATTTGCGGCAGGGCCGATGCGCTCACTGCGCTCGGCCTCACCGCTCATGTATAGTTTTAAATTTGATTATACTATACACTTATTCTTACTATAATTCTTGCCCCCTCTGTACCTCATCACATGCGGCAGGCGGGCAGTGAATACTTCAGGCCGGATGAGAGCAGCGTGACTTGCTGATGTCACGTGCCTGCCCGGCCTGCTTTATGAATGAAGCAGGCCGCGCAGGCACGTGACGTCAGTCACACTGCGCTCGCTCTCCCGCCCGGCCTGAAGTATTCACTGCCCGACTGCCGCATGTGATAAGGTACAGAGGGGCAAGAATTATAGTAAGAATAAGTGTATAGTATAATCAAATTTAAAAACTATACATGAGCGGTAATGGAGAGATGGGGGATGTGGATGGCACTGTTATGGGATGAGAGGATGTGGATGGCACTGTTATGGGATGGGGGATGTGGATGGCACTGTTATGGGATGGGGGGATGTGGATGGTACTGTTATAGGATGGGGATCTGTGGATGCCATCCACAGCCCCCATCCCATAAGTGCCATCCACAGCCCCCATCCCATAACAGTGTCATCCACATCCCCTCATCCCATAAGTGCCATCAACATCCCCCTTCCCATAACAGTGTCAACCACATCCCCTCATCCCATAAGTGCCATCCACATCCCCCTTCCCATAACAGTGTCATCCACATCCCCCTCATCCCATAAGTGCCATCCACATCCCCCTTCCCATAACAGTGTCATCCACATCCCCTCATCCCATAAGTGCCATTCACAGCCCCCATCCCATAACAGTGTCATCCACATCCCCCTCATCCCATAAGTGCCATCCACAGCCCCCATCCCATAACAGTGTCATCCACAGATCCCCCAAAACAGTGCGTCATCCACAGATCCTCCCATAACAGTGCGTCATCCACAGATCCCCCATAACAGTGCGTCATCCACAGATCCCCCATAACAGTGCGTCATCCACAGATCCCCATAACAGTCGTCATCCACAGATCCCCATAACAGTGCGTCATCCACAGATCCCCCATAACAGTGCGTCATTCACAGATCCCCCATAACAGTGCGTCATCCACAGATCCCCCCATAACAGTGCGTCATCCACAGATCCCCCATAACAGTGACATCCATTTCCACCTCGGCTTATACTCGAGTCACTACTTTTCCCATTTTTTGGGGGTAAAATTAGGGGTCGGCTTATACTCGAGTCGGCTTATACTCGAGTATATACGGTAGGTATTGTACGCTTTATGCACAACTGTTTTGTGGGCCTAGAACATGGCTTTTTTCCCTAAAACACACTGATGCACTATTTCCCTGCAGAAATACAAAATATGTATTTGTATGCTGTATGCACAACTGTTTTGTGGACCAGGAATATCGCTTTTTCCCCAAAAATACACAGATTCTCTATTTCACTGCAGAAATGTCAAATATATATTTGGGCGGTGTATTTAAAACTGCTTTGTGGATCAGGATTACCGTCTGTTTTCACAAAAATACACTGATGCACTATTTGACTGCTAAAATTTAATATACAGTTTTGCGCGTTGTATGCACAAGTGCTCTATAGCACTACAAGTCCCAGACTACAGAAATTGACTATGTTACCCCTTAATTATACAAAAGGTAATGTAGGGGACTTGATCTGCCAGAAAAAAATCATTTTTCCTTCACTGAGCTACCAAAAGGATTGACACTGATGTCCCTGGCAGGCTGGCACACACGCAGGTCACATTCAGTTTCAAGGACACTGCAGTGGCTAAAATGGCCGCCAACCCTCACCTCAGTAACAGATGGATTAAAAAAATTCCTTTGCAGCGGCTGGGCACATAAATGTAGGATTGCAGAAGCACCCTCCCTACTAGTAAGTATTCCTATATAGTAGAAGTCTCATATTTTTATTTTATTTTTAGTTAATTACTATGCAGCTATTTAGTGTAGTGGTTAAAGTTATCGGCTGTGATGCAGAAGCTGTGAGTTCAGATCCAGTCACAAGCTTTTTCAGAAATAGAGGTTAAATTAGATTTATATATTTTATATTTTTTTAGTAATTATAAAAAGTATGGCACAAAATAAATGTGTAAGTACTAAAAAATCATGCTTCATAATATGTGGTAATATGTGGGAAACTACTACTGATGTTTTTAGCCATAATATGTTTACATATATTAAAATATATTATATATTATAAATATATAATACTATATGTAAATATATTATAGCTAAAAACTTATATATATATATGTTTAAATTAAGTTTAGCCTCTATTTCTGAAAAAGTTTGAACTCACAGCTTCTGCATCACAGCCCAGAACTTTAACCACTACACTATATAGCTACATAGCCAGTCACTAAGCAAACATTAAATATGAGACTTCTACTATTTAGGAGTACTTACAAGTAGTAAGTATTCCTCTACAGTAAAAGTCTCATATTTTCAATTTTTTTAAGTAACTGGTTATGCAGCTATAAAAGCTGAGTGGTTAAGTGCCTTGATTTGAATTTAGAAAGTAATAAGTTTGAAACTCAGCAGAAACTTTTCTGAAATACAGGCTAAATTAGATTTAAATACACTGGGTGTCCCCAAACACTGACTCCATATATAGACATAGCGATATATGAAGTCAGAGCAGGGACTCCTAAGCCATGGACTCACACTGAGGGATGCCCTTACTGTACAGCGATTTTCTGCATAGAAATAGAGGCTAAATTAGATTTAAATACACAGCATTGCGCTCGAGCACACGTGTTGTTCGGCCCAGCATGCTAGCTCAACACTTATGCTTATACGAGAAGAGACCCCCGACAGAGTGGAGAGGGTGTCAGCAGTAAGTTTGTGTTGACGTCACTGATTATTTTGCCCTGCATCTGATCCGTCAGAACAATAACCCACAAAAATGGATCCTGTCTATGGAGCATACACCTTCACTTGGTCAGCATTTGCTCAATAAACCATCAGTATTGCTAATGCCAAAAAAACAGGAGTGGAACTAAAACAGAGATGACATATGAATGGAATATTTGCATATCTTCTGTGTTTTGTACCCACTCCTGCTTTTGGCTACCAAATCATAAGCCAATTCTGATGGGACCATACAGGCCTTACAGCTGCTGTACAGACAGGATCCGTTGTGCATCTCATTTTTCCTTCCTTTTGACAGATCAGAAGTAGAGATGAGCGAACACCTGGATAGTTCGGGTTCGAGAAGTTCGGCCGAACTTCCCGAAAATGTTCGTGTTCGGGATCCGAACTCGACCCGAACTTTATCCCGAACCCGAACCCCATAGAAGTCAATGGGGACCCGAACTTTTAGGCACTAAAAAGGCTGTAAAATAGTCCAGGAACGGGCTAGAGGGCTGCCAAAGGCAGCAAAATGTAGGTAAATCCCCTGCAAACAAATGTGGATAAGGAAATAAATTAAAATAAAATAAATAAAATTTAACCAATATCAAATGGAGAGAGGTCCCACTGCAAGGAATCATGCGTCATATCACTCAACACTGGAGAAGGCCACTTTCAGTTATTTCTGGCCCCAGCACCCAGACAGAGGAGAGAGGTCTCAAAGCAAAGAATCATGCGTCATATCAATCACCACCGGAGAAGGCCACTCTCAATTATTTAGGCCCAGCACCCAGACAGAGGAGAGAGGTCCCGCAGCAAGGAATAAGGCGTCATATCACCCACCACTGGAGAAGGCCACTTTCAGTTATTTTGGCCAGCACCTAGACCGAGGAGAGAGGTCCCACAGCAAGGAATCATGCATCATATAACACACCACTGGAGAAGGCCACTTTCAGTTATTTCGGCCCAGCACCCAGACCGAGGATACAGGTCCCACAGCAAGGAATAATGCGTCATATCACCCACCACTGAGAAGGCCACTTTCAGTTATTTCGGCCCAGCACCCAGACCGAGGATACAGGTCCCACAGCAAGGAATCATGCGTCATATCACCCACCACTGGAGAAGGCCACTTTCAGTTATTTCGGCCCAGCACCCAGACCGAGGATACAGGTTCCACAGCAAGGAATCATGCGTCATATCACCCACCACTGGAGAAGGCCATTTTCAGTTATTTAGGCCCCAGCACCCAGATAGAGGAGAGGTCCCACAGCAAGGAATCATGCGCAGGGAGAGAGGTCCCACAGCAGGGAATCATGCGTCATATCAACCACCACCGGAGAAGGCCACTCTCAGTTATTTCGGCCCATCACCCAGACAGAGGAGAGAGGTCCCACAGCAAGGAATAATGCGTCATATCAGCCACCACTGGAGAAGGCCACTTTCAGTTATTTTGGCCCCAGCACCCAGATAGAGAGAGAGGTCCCACAGCAAGGAATCATGCGTCATATCACCCACCACTGGAGAAGGCCATTTTCAGTTATTTAGGCCCCAGCACCCAGTCAGAGGAGAGAGGTCCCACAGCAAGGAATCATGCGTCATATCAACCACCACCGGAGAAGGCCACTCTCAGTTATTTCGGCCCATCACCCAGACAGAGGAGAGAGGTCCCACAGCAAGGAATCATGAGTCATATCAACCACCACTGGAGAAGACCACTTTCAGTTATTTAGGCCCAGCAACCAGACAGAGGAGAGAGGTCCCACAGCAAGGAATAAGGCGTCATATCACCCACCACTGGAGAAGGCCACTTTCAGTTATTTCGGCCAGCACCCAGACCGAGGAGAGAGGTCCCACAGCAAGGAATCATGCATCATATCACCCACCACTGGAGAAGGCCACTTTCAGTTATTTTGGCCCCAGCACCCAGATAGTGGAGAGAGGTCCCACAGCAAGGAATCATGCGTCATATCACACACCACTGGAGACAGCCATTTTCAGTTATTTAGGCCCCAGCACCCAGTCAGAGGAGAGAGGTCCCACAGCAAGGAATCATGCCTCATATTAACCACCACCGTATAAGGCCACTTTCAGTTATTTCGGCACAGCACCAAGACCGAGGATACAGGTTCCACAGCAAGGAATCATGCGTCATATCACCCACCACAAAGAAAGGCCACTTTCAGTTATTTCGGCCCCAGCACCCAGATAGAGGAGAGAGGTCCCACAGCAAGGAATCATGAGTCATATCAACCACTACTGGAGAAGGCCACTTTCAGTTATTTCGGCCCAACACCAAGACCGAGGATACAGGTCCCACAGCAAGGAATCATGCGTCATATCAACCACCACTGGAGAAGGCCACTTTCAGTTATTTCGGCCCAGCACCCAGACAGAGGAGAGAGGTCCCACAGCAAGGAATCATGCCTCATATTAACCACCACCGGAGAAGGCCACTTTCAGTTATTTCGGCCAAGCACCAAGAACGAGGATACAGGTTCCACAGCAAGGAATCATGCGTCATATCAACCACTACTGGAGAAGGCCACTTTCAGTTATTTCGCCTAACACCAAGACCGAGGATACAGGTTCCTCAGCAAGGAATCATGCGTCATATCAACCACTACTGGAGAAGGCCACTTTCAGTTATTTAGGCCCAGCACCCAGACAGAGGAGAGAGGTCGCACAGCAAGGAATAAGGCGTCATATTACCCACCACTGGAGACAGCCATTTTCAGTTATTTAGGCCCCAGCACCCAGTCAGAGGAGAGAGGTCCCACAGCAAGGAATCATGCCTCATATTAACCACCACCGGAGAAGGCCACTCTCAGTTATTTCGGCCCATCACCCACACAGAGGAGAGAGGTCCCACAGCAAGGAATAAGGCGTCATATCACCCACCACTGGAGAAGGCCATTTTCAGTTATTTCGGCCAGCACCCAGACCGAGGAGAGAGGTCCCACAGCAAGGAATCATGCGTTATTTTAACCACCACCGGAGAAGGCCACTCTCAGTTATTTCGGCCCAGCACCCAGACCGAGGATACAGGTCCCACAACAAGGAATAAGGCGTCATATCACCCAGCACTGGAGAAGGCCACTTTCAGTTATTTCGGCCCCAGAACCCAGTCAGAGGAGAGAGGTCCCACAGCAAGGAATCATGCGTCATATCACCCACCACTGGAGAAGGCCACTTTCAGTTATTTCGGCCAGCACCAAGACCGTGGAGAGAGGTCCCACAGCAAGGAATCATGCGTCATATCACCCACCACTGGAGAAGGCCACTTTCAGTTATTTCGGCCAGCACCCAGACCGAGGATACAGGTCCCACAGCAAGGAATAATGCGTCATATCACCCACCACTGGAGAAGGCCACTTTCAGTTATTTCGGCACAGCACAGAGACAGAGGATACAGGTCCCACAGCAAGGAATAATGCGTCATATCACCCACCACTGGAGACAGCCATTTTCAGTTATTTAGGCCCCAGCACCCAGTCAGAGGAGAGAGGTTCCACAGCAAGGAATCATGCCTCATATTAACCACCACCGGAGAAGGCCACTTTCAGTTATTTCGGCCCAGCACCAAGGACGAGGATACAGGTTCCACAGCAAGGAATCATGCGTCATATCAACCTCTACTGGAGAAGGCCACTTTCAGTTATTTCGGCCCAACACCAAGACCGAGGATACAGGTCCCACAGCAAAGAATCATGCGTCATATCAACCACTACTGGAGAAGGCCACTTTCAGTTATTTAGGCCCAGCTCCCAGACAGAGAAGAGAGGTTCCACAGCAAGGAATAAGGCGTCATATTACCCACCACTGGAGAAGGCCACTTTCAGTTATTTCGGACAGCACCCAGACCGAGGAGAGAGGTCCCACAGCAAAGAATCATGCGTCATATCAACCACCACTGGAGAAGGCCACTTTCAGTTATTTCGGCCCCAGCACTCAGAAAGAGGAGAGAGGTCACACAGAAAGGAATCATGCGTCATATCACCCACCACTGGAGAAGGCCACTCTCAGTTATTTAGGCCCAGCACCCAGACCGAGGATACAAGTTCCACAGCAAGGAATCATGCGTCATATCACCCACCACTGGAGAAGGCCACTTTCAGTTATTTCGGCCCCAGCACCCAGATAGAGGAGAGAGGTCCCACAGCAAGGAATCATGCGTCATATCACCCACCACTGGAGAAGGCCATTTTAAGTTTTTTTGGCCCCAGCACCCAGTCAGAGGAGAAAGGTTCCACAGCAAGGAATCATGCGTCATATCAACCACCACTGGAGAAGGCCACTTTCAGTTATTTAGGCCCAACAACCAGACAGAGGAGAGAGGTCTACAGCAAGGATTAAGGTGTCATATCACCCACCACTGGAGAAGGCCACTTTCAGTTATTTCGGCCAGCACACAGATCGAGGAGAGAGGTCCCACAGCAAGGAATCATGCGTCATATCACCCACCACTGGAGAAGGCCACTTTTAGTTATTTCGGCCCCAGCACCCAGATAGAGGAGAGAGGTCCCACAGCAAGGAATCATGCGTCATATCACCCACCACTGGAGAAGGCCACTTTCAGTTATTTAGGCCCCAGCACCAAGACCGAGGATACAAGTTCCACAGCAAGGAATCATGCGTCATATCACCCACCACTGGAGAAGGCCACATTTAGTTATTTCGGCCCCAGCACCCAGATAGAGGAGAGAGATCCCACAGCAAGGAATAAGGCGTCATATCACCCACCAATGGAGAAGGCCACTTTCAGTTATTTAGGCCCCAGCACCCAGTCAGAGGAGAGAGGTCCCACAGCAAGGAATCATGCGTCATATCATCCACCACTGGAGAAGGCCACTCTCAGTTATTTCGGCCCAGCACCCAGACCGAGGAGAGAGGTCCCACAGAAAGGAATCATGCGTCATATCAACCACCACCGGAGAAGGCCACTTTCAGTTATTTCGGCCCCAGCACCCAGACAGAGGAGAGAGGTCCCACAGGAAGGAATAAGGCATCATATCACCCACCACTGGAGAAGGCCACTTTCAGTTATTTCGGCCAGCACCCAGACCGAGGAGAGATGTCCCACAACAAGGAATCATGCGTCATATCAACCACCACTGGAGAAGGCCCCTCTCAGTTATTTCGGCCCAGCACCCAGACCGAGTAGAGAGGTCCCACAGCAATGAATCATGCGTCATATCAACCACCACGGGAGAAGGCCACTTTCAGTTATTTCGGCCCCAGCACCCAGAGGGGAGAGGTCCCACAGCAAGGAATAAGGCATCATATAACCCACCACTGGAGAAGGCCACTTTCAGTTATTTAGGCCCAGCACACAGACAGAGGAGAGAGGTCTCACAACAAGGAATAAGGAGTCATATCACCCACCACTGGAGAAGGCCACTTTCAGTTATTTCGGCCCCAGCACCCAGACAGAGGAGAGAGGTCCCACTGCATGGAATCATGCGTCATATCACCCACCACTGGAGAAGGCCACTTTCAGTTATTTAGGCCCAGCACACATACAGAGGAGAGAGGTCCCACAGCAAGGAATAAGGCGTCATATCACCCTCCACTGGAGAAGGCCACTTTCAGTTATTTCGGCCCCAGCACCCAGATAGAGGAGAGAGGTCACACAGCAAGGAATCATGCGTCATATCAACCACCACTGGAGAAGGCCACTTTCAGTTATTTAGGCCCAGCAACCAGACAGAGGAGAGAGGTTCCACAGCAAAGAATAAGGCATCATATCACCCACCACTGGAGAAGGCTACTTTCAGTTATTTCGGTCAGCACCCAGAACGAGGAGAGAGGTCCCACAGCAAGGAATCATGCGTCATATCAACCACCACCGGAGAAGGCCACTCTCAGTTATTTAGGCCCAGCACCGAGACCGAGGATAAAAGTTCCACAGCAAGGAATCATGCGTCATATCAACCACCACCGGAGAAGGCCACACTCAGTTATTTCTGCCCAGCACCCAGACAGAGGAGAGAGGTCCCACAGCAAGGAATCATGCGTCATATCAACCACCACCGGAGAAGGCCACTCTCAGTTATTTAGGCCCAGCTCACAGACAGAGGAGAGAGGTCCCACAGCAAGGAATAATGCGTCATATCACTCACCACTGGAGAAGGCCACTTTCAGTTATTTCAGCCCCAGCACCCAGACCGAGGATACAGGTCCCACAGCAGGGAATCATGCGTCATATCACCCACCACTGGAGAAGGCCATTTTCAGTTATTTAGGCCCCAGCACCCAGTCAGAGGAGAGAGGTCACACAGCAAAGAATCATGCGTCATATCAACCACCAGCGGAGAAGGCCATTCTCAGTTATTTCGGCCCAGCACCCAGATAGAGGAGAGAGGTCCCACAGCAAGGAATCATGCGTCATATCACCCACCACTGGAGAATGAGAATTTTCAGTTATTTAGGCCCCAGCACCCAGTCAGAGGAGAGAGGTCCCACAGCAAGGAATCATGCGTAATATAACCCACCACTGGAGAAGGCCACTTTCAGTTATTTTGGCCCAGCACTCAGACACAGGAGAGAGGTCCCACAGCAAGGAATCATGCGTCATATCACCCACCACTGGAGAAGGCCACTTTCAGTTATTTCGGCCAGCACCCAGACCGAGGAGAGAGGTCCCACAGCAAGGAATCATGCGTCATATCACCCACCACTGGAGTAGGCCACTTTCAGTTATTTCGGCCCAGTACCCAGACCGAGGATACAGGTCCCACAGCAAGGAATAAGGCGTCATATCACCCACCACTGGAGAAGGCCACTTTCAGGTATTTCGGCCCAGCACCCAGACCGAGGATACAGGTCCCACAGCAAGGAAACAAGCGTCATATCAACCACCACTGGAGAAAGCCACTTTCGGTTATTTGGCCCCAGCTACCAGATAGAGGAGAGAGGTCCCACAGCAAGGAATCATGTGTCATATCACCCATCACTGGAGAAGGCCACTTTCAGTTATTTAGGCCCAGCACCCAGACCGAGGATACAAGTTCCACAGCAAGGAATCATGCGTCATATCACCCACCACTGGAGAAGGCCACTTTCAGTTATTTGGCCCTAGCACCCAGATAGAGGAGAGAGATCCCACAGCAAGGAATAAGGCGTCATATCACCCACCATTGGAGAAGGCCACTTTCAGTTATTTGGGCCCCAGCACCCAGTCAGAGGAGAGAGGTCCCACAGCAAGAAATCATGCGTCATATCAACCACCACTGGAGAAGGCTACTCTCAGTTATTTCGGCCCAGCACCCAGACCGAGGAGAGAGGTCAAACAGCAAGGAATCATGCGTCATATCAACCACCACCGGAGAAGGCCATTTTCAGTTATTTCGGCCCCAGCACCCAGACAGAGGAGAGAGGTCCCACATCAAGGAATAAGGCGTCATATCACCCACCACTGGAGAAGGCCACTTTCAGATATTTTGGCCAGCACCCAGACCGAGGAGAGAGGTCCCACAGCAAGGAATCATGCGTAATATAACCCACCACTGGAGAAGGCCACTTTCAGTTATTTTGGCCCAGCACTCAGACACAGGAGAGAGGTCCCACAGCAAGGAATCATGCGTCATATCACCCACCACTGGAGAAGGCCACTTTCAGTTATTTCGGCACAGCACCCAGACCGAGGATACAGGTCCCACAACAAGGAATAAGACGTCATATCACCCAGCACTGGAGAAGGCCACTTTCAGTTATTTCGGCCCCAGAACCCAGTCAGAGGAGAGAGGTCCCACAGCAAGGAATCATGCGTCATATCACCCACCACCGGAGAAGGCCACTCTCAGTTATTTCTGCCCAGCACCCAGACAGAGGAGAGAGGTCCCGCAGCAAGGAATCATGCGTCATATCAACCACCACCGGAGAAGGCCACTCTCAGTTATTTAGGCCCAGCACCCAGACAGAGGAGAGAGGTCCCACATCAAGGAATAAGGCGTCATATCACCCACCACTGGAGAAGGCCACTTTCAGATATTTTGGCCAGCACCCAGACCGAGGAGAGAGGTCCCACAGCAAGGAATCATGCGTAATATAACCCACCACTGGAGAAGGCCACTTTCAGTTATTTTGGCCCAGCACTCAGACACAGGAGAGAGGTCCCACAGCAAGAAATCATGCGTCATATCACCCACCACTGGAGAAGGCCACTTTCAGTTATTTCGGCACAGCACCCAGACCGAGGATACAGGTCCCACAACAAGGAATAAGACGTCATATCACCCAGCACTGGAGAAGGCCACTTTCAGTTATTTCGGCCCCAGAACCCAGTCAGAGGAGAGAGGTCCCACAGCAAGGAATCATGCGTCATATCACCCACCACCGGAGAAGGCCACTCTCAGTTATTTCTGCCCAGCAACCAGACAGAGGAGAGAGGTCCCGCAGCAAGGAATCATGCGTCATATCAACCACCACCGGAGAAGGCCACTCTCAGTTATTTAGGCCCAGCTCACAGACAGAGGAGAGATGTCCCACAGCAAGGAATAATGCGGCATATCACCCACCACTGGAGAAGTCCACTTTCAGTTATTCCAGCCCCAGCACCCAGACGGAGGATACAGGTCCCACAGCAAGGAATCATGCGTCATATCACCCACCACTGGAGAAGGCCATTTTCAGTTATTTAGGCCCCAGCACCCAGTCAGAGGAGAGAGGTCCCACAGCAAGGAATCATGCGTCATATCACCCACCACTGGAGAATGAGAATTTTCAGTTATTTAGGCCCCAGCACCCAGTCAGAGGAGAGAGGTCCCACAGCAAAGAATTATGCGTCATATCAACCACCAGCGGAGAAGGCCATTCTCAGTTATTTCGGCCCAACACCCAGACAGAGGAGAGAGGTCCCACAGCAAGGAATCATGCGTAATATAACCCACCACTGGAGAAGGCCACTTTCAGTTATTTTGGCCCAGCACTCAGACACAGGAGAGAGGTCCCACAGCAAGGAATCATGCGTCATATCACCCACCACTGGAGAATGCCACTTTCAGTTATTTCGGCACAGCACCCAGACCGAGGATACAGGTCCCACAACAAGGAATAAGACGTCATATCACCCAGCACTGGAGAAGGCCACTTTCAGTTATTTCGGCCCCAGAACCCAGTCAGAGGAGAGAGGTCCCACAGCTAGGAATCATGGGTCATATCAACCACCACCGGAGAAGGCCATTTTCAGTTATTTAGGCCCCAGCACCCAGTCAGAGGAGAGAGGTCCCACAGCAAGGAATCATGCGTCATATCACCCACCACTGGAGAATGAGAATTTTCAGTTATTTAGGCCCCAGCACCCAGTCAGAGGAGAGAGGTCCCACAGCAAAGAATCATGCGTCATATCAACCACCAGCGGAAAAGGCCATTCTCAGTTATTTCGGCCCAACACCCAGACAGATGAGAGAGGTCCCACAGCAAGGAATAAGGCGTCATATCACCCACGACTGGAGAAGGCCACTTTCAGTTATTTCGGCCCCAGCACCCAGATAGAGGAGAGAGATCCCACAGCAAGGAATAAGGCGTCATATCACCCACCATTGTAGAAGGCCACTTTCAGTTATTTAGGCCCCAGCACCCAGTCAGAGGAGAGAGGTCCCACAGCAAGAAATCATGCGTCATATCAACCACCACTGGAGAAGGCCACTCTCAGTTATTTCGGCCCAGCACCCAGACCGAGGAGAGAGGTCCCACAGCAAGGAATCATGCGTCATATCAACCACCACCGGAGAAGGCCATTTTCAGTTATTTCGGCCCCAGCATCCAGACAGAGGAGAGAGGTCCCACAGCAAGGAATAAGGCGTCATATCACCCACCACTGGAGAAGGCCACTTTCAGTTATTTTGGCTAGCACCCAGACCGAGGAGAGAGGTCCCACAGCAAGGAATCATGCATAATATAACCCACCACTGGAGAAGGCCACTTTCAGTTATTTTGGCCGAGCACTAAGACACAGGAGAGAGGACCCACAGCAAGGAATCATGCGTCATATCACCCACCACTGGAGAAGGCCACTTTCAGTTATTTCGGCACAGCACCCAGACCGAGGATACAGGTCCCACAACAAGGAATAAGACGTCATATCACCCAGCACTGGAGAAGGCCACTTTCAGTAATTTCGGCCCCAGAACCCAGTCAGAGGAGAGAGGTCCCACAGCAAGGAATCATGCGTCATATCAACCACCACCGGAGAAGCCCACTCTCAGTTATTTAGGCCCAGCTCACAGACAGAGGAGAGTGGTCCCACAGCAAGGAATAAGGCGTCATATCACCCACCACTGGAGAAGGCCACTTTCAGTTATTCCGGCCGCACCACCCAGACGGAGGATACAGGTCCCACAGCAAGGAATCATGCGTCATATCACCCACCACTGGAGAAGGCCATTTTCAGTTATTTAGGCCCCAGCACCCAGTCAGAGGAGAGAGGTCCCACAGCAAGGAATCATGCGTCATATCACCCACCACTGGAGAATGAGAATTTTCAGTTATTTAGTCCCCAGCACCCAGTCAGAGGAGAGAGGTCCCACAGCAAAGAATTATGCGTCCTATCAACCACCAGCGTAGAAGGCCATTCTCAGTTATTTCGGCCCAACATCCAGACAGAGGAGAGAGGTCCCACAGCAAGGAATAAGGCGTCATATCACCCACGACTGGAGAAGGCCACTTTCAGTTATTTCGGCCAGCACCCAGACCGAGGAGAGAGGTCCCACAGCAAGGAATCATGCGTCATATCACCCACCACTGGAGAAGGCCACTTTCAGTTATTTCGGCCCAGCACCCAGACCGAGGATACAGGTCCCACAGCAAGGAGTAAGGCGTCATATCACCCACCACTGGAGAAGGCCACTTTCAGTTATTTCGGCCCAGCACCCAGACCGAGGATACAGGTCCCACAGCAAGGAAACATGCGTCATATCAACCACCACTGGAGAAAGCCACTTTCGGTTATTTGGCCCCAGCTACCAGATTGAGGAGAGAGGTCCCACAGAAAGGAATCATGCGTCATATCACCATCCACTGGAGAAGGCCACTTTCAGTTATTTAGGCCCAGCACCCAGACCGAGGATACAAGTTCCACAGCAAGGAATCATGCGTCATATCACACACCACTGGAGAAGGCCACTTTCAGTTATTTCGGCCCCAGCACCCAGATAGAGGAGAGAGATCCCACAGCAAGGAATAAGGCGTCATATCACCCACCATTGGAGAAGGCCACTTTCAGTTATTTAGGCCCCAGCACCCAGTCAGAGGAGAGAGGTCCCACAGCAAGAAATCATGCGTCATATCAACCACCACTGGAGAAGGCCACTCTCAGTTATTTCGGCCCAGCACCCAGACCGAGGAGAGAGGTCCCACAGCAAGGAATCATGCGTCATATCAACCACCACCGGAGAAGGCCATTTTCAGTTATTTCGGCCCCAGCACCCAGACAGAGGAGAGAGGTCCCACAGCAAGGAATAAGACGTCATATCAACCACCACTGGAGAAAGCCACTTTCGGTTATTTGGCCCCAGCTACCAGATAGAGGAGAGAGGTCCCACAGCAAGGAATCATGCGTCATATCACCAACCACTAGAGAAGGCCACTTTCAGTTATTTAGGCCCAGCACCCAGACCGAGGATACAAGTTCCACAGCAAGGAATCATGCGTCATATCACACACCACTGGAGAAGGCCACTTTCAGTTATTTCGGCCCCAGCACCCAGATAGAGGAGAGAGATCCCACAGCAAGGAATACGGCGTCATATCACCCACCATTGGAGAAGGCCACTTTCAGTTATTTAGGCCCCAGCACCCAGTCAGAGGAGAGAGGTCCCACAGCAAGAAATCATGCGTCAGATCAACCACCACTGGAGAAGGCCACTCTCAGTTATTTCGGCCCAGCACCCAGACCGAGGAGAGAGGTCCCACAGCAAGGAATCATGCGTCATATCAACCACCACCGGAGAAGGCCATTTTCAGTTATTTCGGCCCCAGCACCCAGACAGAGGAGAGAGGTCCCACAGCAAGGAATAAGGCGTCAGTATCACCCACCACTGGAGAAGGCCACTTTCAGTTATTTTGGCCAGCACCCAGACCGAGGAGAGAGGTCCAACAGCAAGGAATCATGCGTAATATAACCCAACACTGGAAAAGGCCACTTTCAGTTATTTTGGCCCAGCACTCAGACACAGGAGAGAGGTCCCACAGCAAAGAATCATGCGTCATATCACCCACCACTGGAGAAGGCCACTTTCAGTTATTTCGGCACAGCACCCAGACCGAGGATACAGGTCCCACAACAAGGAATAAGAAGTCATATCACCAAGCAATGGAGAAGGCCACTTTCAGTTATTTCGGCCCCAGAACCCAGTCAGAGGAGAGAGGTCCCACAGCAAGGAATCATGCGTCATATCATACACCACCGGAGAAAGCCACTCTCAGTTATTTCTGCCCAGCACCCAGACAGAGGAGAGAGGTCCCACAGCAAGGAATCATGCGTCATATCAACCACCACCGGAGAAGGCCACTCTCAGTTATTTAGGCCCAGCTCACAGACAGAGGAGAGAAGTCCCACAGCAAGGAATAATGCGTCATATCACCCACCACTGGAGAAGGCCACTTTCAGTTATTCCGGCCCACCACCCAGACGGAGGATACAGGTCCCACAGCAAGGAATCATGCGTCATATCACCCACCACTGGAGAAGGCCATTTTCAGTTTTTAGGCCCCAGCACCCAGTCAGAGGAGAGAGGTCCCACAGCAAAGAATCATGCGTCATATCAACCACCAGCGGAGAAGGCCATTCTCAGTTATTTCGGCCCAACACCCAGACAGAGGAGAGAGGTCCCACAGCAAAGAATCATGCGTCATATCAACCACCAGCGGAGAAGGCCACTCTCAGTTATTTCGGCCCAACACCCAGACAGAGGAGAGAGGTCCCACAGCAAAGAATTATGCGTTATATCAACCACCACTGGAGAAGGCCACTTTCAGTTATTTAGGCCCAGCAACCAGACAGAGGAGAGAGGTCCCACAGCAAGGAATAAGGCGTCATATCACCCACCACTGGAGAAGGCCACTTTTAGTTATTTCGGCCAGCACCCAGACCGAGGAGAGAGGTACCACAGCAAGGAATCATGCGTCATATCACCCACCACTGGAGAAGGCCACTTTCAGTTATTTTGGCCCAGCACTCAGACCGAGGATACAGGTCCCACAGCAAGGAATAGGGCGTCATATCACCCACCACTGGAGAAGGCCACTTTTAGTTATTTCGGCCCAGCACCCAGACCGAGGATACAGGTCCCACAGCAAGGAAACATGCGTCATATCAACCACCATTGGAGAAAGCCACTTTCGGTTATTTAGCTCCAGCTACCAGATAGAGGAGAGAGGACCCACAGCAAGGAATCATGCGTCATATCACCCACCACTGGAGAAGGCCACTTTCAGTTATTTAGGCCCAGCACCCAGACCGAGGATACAAGTTTCACAGCAAGGAATCATGCGTCATATCACCCACCACTGGAGAAGTCCACTTTCAGTTATTTCGGCCCCAGCACCCAGATAGAGGAGAGAGATCCCACAGCAAGGAATAAGGCGTCATATCACCCACCATTGGAGAAGGCCACGTTCAGTTATTTAGGCCCCAGCACCCAGTCAGAGGAGAGAGGTCCCACAGCAAGAAATCATGCGTCATATCAACCACCACTGGAGAAGGCCACTCTCAGTTATTTCGGCCCCAGCACCCAGACAGAGGAGAGAGGTCCCACAGCAAGGAATCATGCGTAATATAACCCACCACTGGAGAAGGCCACTTTCATTTATTTTGGCCCAGCACTCAGACATAGGAGAGAGGTCCCACAGCAAGGAATCATGCGTCATATCACCCACCACTGGAGAACGCCACATTCAGTTATTTTGGCCAGCACCCAGACAGAGGAGAGAGGTCCCACAGCAAGGAATCATGCGTAATATAACCCACCACTGGAGAAGGCCACTTTCATTTATTTTGGCCCAGCACTCAGACATAGGAGAGAGGTCCCACAGCAAGGAATCATGCGTCATATCACCCACCACTGGAGAAGGCCACTTTCAGTTCTTTTGGCCCAGCACCCAGACCGAGGATACAGGTCCCACAACAAGGAATAAGGCGTCATATCACCCAGCACTGGAGAAGGCCACTTTCAGTTATTTCGGCCCCAGAACCCAGTCAGAGGAGAGAGGTCCCACAGCAAGGAATCATGCGTCATATCAACCACCACCGGAGAAGGCCACTCTCAGTTATTTCTTCCCAGCACCCAGACAGAGGAGAGAGGTCCCACAGCAAGGAATCATGCGTCATATCAACCACCACCGGAGAAGGCCACTCTCAGTTATTTAGGCCCAGCTCACAGACAGAGGAGAGAAGTCCCACAGCAAGGAATAATGCGTCATATCACCCACCACTGGAGAAGGCCACTTTCAGTTATTCCGGCCCACCACCCAGACGGAGGATACAGGTCCCACAGCAAGGAATCATGCGTCATATCACCCACCACTGGAGAAGGCCATTTTCAGTTATTTAGGCCCCAGCACCCAGTCAGAGGAGAGAGGTCCCACAGCAAAGAATCATGCGTCATATCAACCACCAGCGGAGAAGGCCATTCTCAGTTATTTCGGCCCAACACCCAGACAGAGGAGAGAGGTCCCACAGCAAAGAATCATGCGTCATATCAACCACCAGCGGAGAAGGCCACTCTCAGTTATTTCGGCCCAACACCCAGACAGAGGAGAGAGTCCCACAGCAAAGAATCATGCGTTATATCAACCACCACTGGAGAAGGCCACTTTCAGTTATTTAGGCCCAGCACCCAGACCGAGGATACAAGTTCCACAGCAAGGAATCATGCGTCATATCACACACCACTGGAGAAGGCCACTTTCAGTTATTTCGGCCCCAGCACCCAGATAGAGGAGAGAGATCTCACAGCAAGGAATACGGCGTCATATCACCCACCATTGGAGAAGGCCACTTTCAGTTATTTAGGCCCCAGCACCCAGTCAGAGGAGAGAGGTCCCACAGCAAGAAATCATGCGTCAGATCAACCACCACTGGAGAAGGCCACTTCAGTTATTTCGGCCCAGCACCCAGACCGAGGAGAGAGGTCCCACAGCAAAGAATCATGCGTCATATCAACCACCAGCGGAGAAGGCCACTCTCAGTTATTTCGGCCCAACACCCAGACAGAGGAGAGAGGTCCCACAGCAAAGAATCATGCGTTATATCAACCACCACTGGAGAAGGCCACTTTCAGTTATTTAGGCCCAGCACCCAGACCGAGGATACAAGTTCCACAGCAAGGAATCATGCGTCATATCACACACCACTGGAGAAGGCCACTTTCAGTTATTTCTGGCCCCAGCACCCAGATAGAGGAGAGAGATCCCACAGCAAGGAATACGGCGTCATATCACCCACCATTGGAGAAGGCCTCTTTCAGTTATTTAGGCCCCAGCACCCAGTCAGAGGAGAGAGGTCCCACAGCAAGAAATCATGCGTCAGATCAACCACCACTGGAGAAGGCCACTCTCAGTTATTTCGGCCCAGCACCCAGACCGAGGAGAGAGGTCCCACAGCAAGAAATCATGCGTCAGATCAACCACCACTGGAGAAGGCCACTTTCAGTTATTTAGGCCCAGCACACAGACAGAGGAGAGAGGTCCCACAGCAAGGAATAAGGCGTCATATCACCCACCACTGGAGAAGGCCACTTTCAGTTATTTAGGCCCAGCACCCAGACCGAGGATACAAGTTCCACAGCAAGGAATCATGCGTCATATCACACACCACTGGAGAAGGCCACTTTCAGTTATTTCGGCCCCAGCACCCAGATAGAGGAGAGAGATCCCACAGCAAGGAATAAGGCGTCATATCACCCACCATTGGAGAAGGCCACTTTCAGTTATTTAGGCCCCAGCACCCAGTCAGAGGAGAGAGGTCCCACAGCAAGAAATCATGCGTCATATCAACCACCACTGGAGAAGGCCACTCTCAGTTATTTCGGCCCAGCACCCAGACCGAGGAGAGAGGTCCCACAGCAAGGAATCATGCGTCATATCAACCACCACCGGAGAAGGCCATTTTCAGTTATTTCGGCCCCAGCACCCAGACAGAGGAGAGAGGTCCCACAGCAAGGAATAAGACGTCATATCAACCACCACTGGAGAAAGCCACTTTCGGTTATTTGGCCCCAGCTACCAGATAGAGGAGAGAGGTCCCACAGCAAGGAATCATGCGTCATATCACCAACCACTAGAGAAGGCCACTTTCAGTTATTTAGGCCCAGCACCCAGACCGAGGATACAAGTTCCACAGCAAGGAATCATGCGTCATATCACACACCACTGGAGAAGGCCACTTTCAGTTATTTCGGCCCCAGCACCCAGATAGAGGAGAGAGATCCCACAGCAAGGAATACGGCGTCATATCACCCACCATTGGAGAAGGCCACTTTCAGTTATTTAGGCCCCAGCACCCAGTCAGAGGAGAGAGGTCCCACAGCAAGAAATCATGCGTCAGATCAACCACCACTGGAGAAGGCCACTCTCAGTTATTTCGGCCCAGCACCCAGACCGAGGAGAGAGGTCCCACAGCAAGGAATCATGCGTCATATCAACCACCACCGGAGAAGGCCATTTTCAGTTATTTCGGCCCCAGCACCCAGACAGAGGAGAGAGGTCCCACAGCAAGGAATAAGGCGTCAGTATCACCCACCACTGGAGAAGGCCACTTTCAGTTATTTTGGCCAGCACCCAGACCGAGGAGAGAGGTCCAACAGCAAGGAATCATGCGTAATATAACCCAACACTGGAAAAGGCCACTTTCAGTTATTTTGGCCCAGCACTCAGACACAGGAGAGAGGTCCCACAGCAAAGAATCATGCGTCATATCACCCACCACTGGAGAAGGCCACTTTCAGTTATTTCGGCACAGCACCCAGACCGAGGATACAGGTCCCACAACAAGGAATAAGAAGTCATATCACCAAGCAATGGAGAAGGCCACTTTCAGTTATTTCGGCCCCAGAACCCAGTCAGAGGAGAGAGGTCCCACAGCAAGGAATCATGCGTCATATCATACACCACCGGAGAAAGCCACTCTCAGTTATTTCTGCCCAGCACCCAGACAGAGGAGAGAGGTCCCACAGCAAGGAATCATGCGTCATATCAACCACCACCGGAGAAGGCCACTCTCAGTTATTTAGGCCCAGCTCACAGACAGAGGAGAGAAGTCCCACAGCAAGGAATAATGCGTCATATCACCCACCACTGGAGAAGGCCACTTTCAGTTATTCCGGCCCACCACCCAGACGGAGGATACAGGTCCCACAGCAAGGAATCATGCGTCATATCACCCACCACTGGAGAAGGCCATTTTCAGTTTTTAGGCCCCAGCACCCAGTCAGAGGAGAGAGGTCCCACAGCAAAGAATCATGCGTCATATCAACCACCAGCGGAGAAGGCCATTCTCAGTTATTTCGGCCCAACACCCAGACAGAGGAGAGAGGTCCCACAGCAAAGAATCATGCGTCATATCAACCACCAGCGGAGAAGGCCACTCTCAGTTATTTCGGCCCAACACCCAGACAGAGGAGAGAGGTCCCACAGCAAAGAATTATGCGTTATATCAACCACCACTGGAGAAGGCCACTTTCAGTTATTTAGGCCCAGCAACCAGACAGAGGAGAGAGGTCCCACAGCAAGGAATAAGGCGTCATATCACCCACCATTGGAGAAGGCCACTTTTAGTTATTTCGGCCAGCACCCAGACCGAGGAGAGAGGTACCACAGCAAGGAATCATGCGTCATATCACCCACCACTGGAGAAGGCCACTTTCAGTTATTTTGGCCCAGCACTCAGACCGAGGATACAGGTCCCACAGCAAGGAATAGGGCGTCATATCACCCACCACTGGAGAAGGCCACTTTTAGTTATTTCGGCCCAGCACCCAGACCGAGGATACAGGTCCCACAGCAAGGAAACATGCGTCATATCAACCACCATTGGAGAAAGCCACTTTCGGTTATTTAGCTCCAGCTACCAGATAGAGGAGAGAGGACCCACAGCAAGGAATCATGCGTCATATCACCCACCACTGGAGAAGGCCACTTTCAGTTATTTAGGCCCAGCACCCAGACCGAGGATACAAGTTTCACAGCAAGGAATCATGCGCCATATCACCCACCACTGGAGAAGTCCACTTTCAGTTATTTCGGCCCCAGCACCCAGATAGAGGAGAGAGATCCCACAGCAAGGAATAAGGCGTCATATCACCCACCATTGGAGAAGGCCACGTTCAGTTATTTAGGCCCCAGCACCCAGTCAGAGGAGAGAGGTCCCACAGCAAGAAATCATGCGTCATATCAACCACCACTGGAGAAGGCCACTCTCAGTTATTTCGGCCCCAGCACCCAGACAGAGGAGAGAGGTCCCACAGCAAGGAATCATGCGTAATATAACCCACCACTGGAGAAGGCCACTTTCATTTATTTTGGCCCAGCACTCAGACATAGGAGAGAGGTCCCACAGCAAGGAATCATGCGTCATATCACCCACCACTGGAGAACGCCACATTCAGTTATTTTGGCCAGCACCCAGACAGAGGAGAGAGGTCCCACAGCAAGGAATCATGCGTAATATAACCCACCACTGGAGAAGGCCACTTTCATTTATTTTGGCCCAGCACTCAGACATAGGAGAGAGGTCCCACAGCAAGGAATCATGCGTCATATCACCCACCACTGGAGAAGGCCACTTTCAGTTCTTTTGGCCCAGCACCCAGACCGAGGATACAGGTCCCACAACAAGGAATAAGGCGTCATATCACCCAGCACTGGAGAAGGCCACTTTCAGTTATTTCGGCCCCAGAACCCAGTCAGAGGAGAGAGGTCCCACAGCAAGGAATCATGCGTCATATCAACCACCACCGGAGAAGGCCACTCTCAGTTATTTCTTCCCAGCACCCAGACAGAGGAGAGAGGTCCCACAGCAAGGAATCATGCGTCATATCAACCACCACCGGAGAAGGCCACTCTCAGTTATTTAGGCCCAGCTCACAGACAGAGGAGAGAAGTCCCACAGCAAGGAATAATGCGTCATATCACCCACCACTGGAGAAGGCCACTTTCAGTTATTCCGGCTCCACCACCCAGACGGAGGATACAGGTCCCACAGCAAGGAATCATGCGTCATATCACCCACCACTGGAGAAGGCCATTTTCAGTTATTTAGGCCCCAGCACCCAGTCAGAGGAGAGAGGTCCCACAGCAAAGAATCATGCGTCATATCAACCACCAGCGGAGAAGGCCATTCTCAGTTATTTCGGCCCAACACCCAGACAGAGGAGAGAGGTCCCACAGCAAAGAATCATGCGTCATATCAACCACCAGCGGAGAAGGCCACTCTCAGTTATTTCGGCCCAACACCCAGACAGAGGAGAGAGGTCCCACAGCAAAGAATCATGCGTTATATCAACCACCACTGGAGAAGGCCACTTTCAGTTATTTAGGCCCAGCACCCAGACCGAGGATACAAGTTCCACAGCAAGGAATCATGCGTCATATCACACACCACTGGAGAAGGCCACTTTCAGTTATTTCGGCCCCAGCACCCAGATAGAGGAGAGAGATCTCACAGCAAGGAATACGGCGTCATATCACCCACCATTGGAGAAGGCCACTTTCAGTTATTTAGGCCCCAGCACCCAGTCAGAGGAGAGAGGTCCCACAGCAAGAAATCATGCGTCAGATCAACCACCACTGGAGAAGGCCACTCTCAGTTATTTCGGCCCAGCACCCAGACCGAGGAGAGAGGTCCCACAGCAAAGAATCATGCGTCATATCAACCACCAGCGGAGAAGGCCACTCTCAGTTATTTCGGCCCAACACCCAGACAGAGGAGAGAGGTCCCACAGCAAAGAATCATGCGTTATATCAACCACCACTGGAGAAGGCCACTTTCAGTTATTTAGGCCCAGCACCCAGACCGAGGATACAAGTTCCACAGCAAGGAATCATGCGTCATATCACACACCACTGGAGAAGGCCACTTTCAGTTATTTCGGCCCCAGCACCCAGATAGAGGAGAGAGATCCCACAGCAAGGAATACGGCGTCATATCACCCACCATTGGAGAAGGCCTCTTTCAGTTATTTAGGCCCCAGCACCCAGTCAGAGGAGAGAGGTCCCACAGCAAGAAATCATGCGTCAGATCAACCACCACTGGAGAAGGCCACTCTCAGTTATTTCGGCCCAGCACCCAGACCGAGGAGAGAGGTCCCACAGCAAGAAATCATGCGTCAGATCAACCACCACTGGAGAAGGCCACTTTCAGTTATTTAGGCCCAGCACACAGACAGAGGAGAGAGGTCCCACAGCAAGGAATAAGGCGTCATATCACCCACCACTGGAGAAGGCCACTTTCAGTTATTTAGGCCCAGCACCCAGACCGAGGATACAAGTTCCACAGCAAGGAATCATGCGTCATATCACCCACCACTGGAGAATGCCACTTTCAGTTATTTCGGCCAGCACACAGATCGAGGAGAGAGGTCACACAGCAAGAATCATGCGTCATAACTACCACCACTGGAGAAGGCCACTTTCAATTATTTAGGCCCAGCAACCAGACAGAGGAGAGAGGTTCCACAGCAAAGAATAAGGCATCATATCACCCAGCACTGGAGATGGCCACTTTCAGTTATTTCGGCCCAGCACCCAGACCGAGGAGAGAGGTCCCACAGCAAGGAATCATGTGTTATATCACCCACCACTGGAGAAGGCCACTCTCAGTTAATTCTGCCCAGCATCCAGACAGAGGAGAGAGGTCCCACAGCAAGGAATCATGCGTCATATCAACCACCACCGGAGAAGGCCACTCTCAGTTATTTAGGCCCAGCTCACAGACCGAGGAGAGAGGTCCCACAGCAAGGAATCATGCGTCATATCACCCACCACTGGAGAAGGCCACTTTCAGTTATTTTGGCCCCAGCACCCAGACCCAGGATACATGTCCCACAGCAAAGGAATAATGCGTCGTATCACCCACCACTGGAGAAGGCCACTTTCAGTTATTTCGACCCAGCACCCAGACCGAGTATACAGGTCCCACAGCAAGGAATCATGCGTCATATCACCCACCACTGGAGAGGGCCCTTTTCAGTTATTTAGGCCCCAGCACCCAGTCAGAGGAGAGAGGTCCCACAGCAAGGAATCATGCGTCATATCAACCACCCTCGGAGAAGGCCACTCTCAGTTATTTCGGCCCAGCACCCAGATAGAGGAGAGGAGTCCCACAGCAAGGAATCATGCGTCATATCACCCACCACTGGAGAATGAGAATTTTCAGTTATTTAGGCCCCAGCACCTAGTCAGAGGAGAGAGGTCCCACAGCAAAGAATCATGCGTCATATCAACCACCAGTGGAGAAGGCCACTCTCAGTTATTTCGGCCCAGCACCCAGACAGAGGAAAGAGGTCCCACAGCAAGGAATCATGCGTCATATCAACCACCACTGGAGAAGGCCACTTTCAGTTATTTCGGCGCAGCACCCAGACCAAGGATACAGGTCCCACAGCAAGGAAACATGCGTCTTATCAACCACCACTGGAGAAAGCCACTTTCAGTTATTTCGGCCCCAGCTCCCAGATAGTGGAGAGAGGTACCACAGCAAGGAATCATGCGTCATATCGCCCACCTATGGAGACGGCCATTTTCAGTTATTTAGGCCCCAGCACCCAGTCAGTGGAGAGTGGTCCCACAGTAAGGAATCATGCGTCATATCACCCACCACTGGAGAAGGCCACTTTCAGTTATTTCGGCCCCAGCACCCAGACAGATGAGAGAGGTCCCACAGCAAGAAATCATGCGTCATATCAACCACCACCGGAGAAGGCCACTCTCAGTTATTTAGGCCCAGCACACAGACAGAGGAGAGAGGTCCCACAGCAAGAAATAAGGCGTCATATCACCCACCACTGGAGAAGGCCACTTTCAGTTATTTCGGCCCAGCACCCAGACCGAGGATACAGGTCCCACAACAAGGAATAAGGCGTCATATCACCCAGCACTGGAGATGGCCACTTTCAGTTATTTCGGCCCAGCACCCAGACCGAGGAGAGAGGTCCCACAGCAAGGAATCATGTGTTATATCACCCACCACTGGAGAAGGCCACTTTCAGTTATTTCGGCCACAGACCCCAGTCAGAGGAGAGAGGTCCCACAGCAAGGAATCATGCGTCATATCAACCACCACCGGAGAAGGCCACTCTCAGTTATTTCTGCCCAGCACCCAGACAGAGGAGAGAGGTCCCACAGCAAGGAATCATGCGTCATATCAACCACCACCGGAGAAGGCCACTCTCAGTTATTTAGGCCCAGCTCACAGACCGAGGAGAGAGGTCCCACAGCAAGGAATCATGCGTCATATCACCCACCACTGGAGAAGGCCACTTTCAGTTATTTCGGCCCCAGCACCCAGACCGAGGATACAGGTCCCACAGCAAGGAATAATGCGTCGTATCACCCACCACTGGAGAAGGCCACTTTCAGTTATTTCGGCCCAGCACCCAGACCGAGTATACAGGTCCCACAGCAAGGAATCATGCGTCATATCACCCACCACTGGAGAGGGCCCTTTTCAGTTATTTAGGCCCCAGCACCCAGTCAGAGGAGAGAGGTCCCACAGCAAGGAATCATGCGTCATATCAACCACCCCGGAGAAGGCCACTCTCAGTTATTTCGGCCCAGCACCCAGATAGAGGAGAGGAGTCCCACAGCAAGGAATCATGCGTCATATCACCCACCTCTGGAGAATGAGAATTTTCAGTTATTTAGTCCCCAGCACCTAGTCAGAGGAGAGAGGTCCCACAGCAAAGAATCATGCGTCATATCAACCACCAGCGGAGAAGGCCACTCTCAGTTATTTCGGCCCAGCACCCAGACAGAGGAGAGAGGTCACACAGCAAGGAATCATGCGTCATATCAACCACCACTGGAGAAGGCCACTTTCAGTTATTTAGACCCAGCAACCAGACAGAGGAGAGAGGTCCCACAGCAAGGAATCATGCGTCATATCACCCACCACTGGAGAAGGCCACTTTCAGTTATTTTGGCCAGCAACCAGACCGAGGAGAGAGGTCCCACAGCAAGGAATCATGCGTAATATAACCCACCACTGGAGAAGGCCACTTTCAGTTATTTTGGCCCAGCACTCAGACACAGGAGAGAGGTCCCACAGCAAGGAATCATGCGTCATATCACCCACCACTGGAGAGGGCCACTTTCAGTTATTTCGGCCCAGCACCCAGACCGAGGATACAGGTCCCACAGCAAGGACACATGCGTCATATCAACCACCACTGGAGAAAGCCACTTTCAGTTATTTCGGCCCCAACTCCCAGATAGAGGAGAGAGGTCCCACAGCAAGGAATCATGCGTCATATCACCCACCACTGGAGAAGGCCACTTTCAGTTATTTCGGCCCAGCACCCAGAAAGAGGATACAGGTCCCACAGCAAGGAATAAGGCGTCATATCACCCACCACTGGAGAAGGCCACTTTCAGTTATTTCGGCGCAGCACCCAGACCGAGGATACAGGTCCCACAGCAAGGAAACATGCGTCATATCAACCACCACTGGAAAAAGCAACTTTCAGTTATTTCGGCCCCATCTCCCAGATAGAGGAGGAGGTCCCACAGCAAGGAATCATGCGTCATATCACCCACCACTGGAGAAGGCCACTTTCAGTTATTTAGGCCCAGCACCCAGACCAGAGGATACAGGTCCCACAGCAAGGAATCATGCGTCATATCAACCACCACTGGAGAAGGCCACTCTCAGTTATTTCGGCCCAGCACCCAGATCGAGGAGAGAGGTCCCACAGCAAGGAATCATGCGTCATATCACCCACCTACTGGAGAAGGCCATTTTCAGTTATTTAGGCCCCAGCACCCAGTCAGAGGAGAGAGGTCCCACAGCAAGGAATCATGCGTCATATCAACCACCACCGGAGAAGGCCACTCTCAGTTATTTCGGCCCAGCACCCAGACCGAGGAGAGAGGTCCCACAGCAAGGAATCATGCGTCATATCACCCACCACTGGAGAAGGCCATTTTCAGTTATTTAGGACCCAGCACCCAGTCAGAGGAGAGAGGTCCCACAGCAAGGAATCATGCGTCATATCAACCACCACCGGAGAAGGCCACTCTCAGTTATTTCAGCCCAGCACCCAGACCGAGGAGAGAGGTCCCACAGCAAGGAATCATGCGTCATATCAACCACCACTGGAGAAGGCCACTTTCAGTTATTTAGGCCCAGCACACCAGACAGAGGAGAGAGGTCCCACAGCAAGGAATCATGCGTCATATCACCCACCACTGGAGAAGGCCACTTTCAGTTATTTCGGCCCAGCAACCAGAACGAGGATACAGGTCCCACAGCAAGGAATCATGCGTCATATCACCCACCACTGGAGAAGGCCACTTTCAGTTATTTTGGCCCAGCACCCAGACCGAGGAGAGAGGTCCACAGCAAGGAATCATGCGTCATATCACCCACCACTGGAGAAGGCCACTTTCAGTTATTTCGGCCCCAGCAACCAGATAGAGGAGAGAGGTCCCACAGCAAGGAATCATGCGTCATATCACCCACCACTGGAGAAGGCCACTTTCAGTTATTTCGGCCCAGCACCCAGACCGAGGAGAGAGGTCCCACAGCAAGGAATCATGCGTCATATCACCCACCACTGGAGAAGGCCACTTTCAGTTATTTAGGCCCCAGCACCCAGACAGAGGAGAGAGGTCCCACAGCAGAGAATCATGCGTCATATCACCCACCACTGGAGAAGGCCACTTTCAGTTATTTAGGCCCCAGCACCCAGTCAGAGGAGAGAGGTCCCACAGGCAAGGAATCATGCGTCATATCAGCCACCACCGGAGAAGGCCACTCTCAGTTATTTCGGCGCCAGCACCCAGACAGAGGAGAGAGGTCCCACAGCAAGGAATCATGCGTCATATCACCCACCACTGGAGAAGGCCATTTTAGTTATTTAGGACCCAGCACCCAGTCAGAGGAGAGAGGTCCCACAGCAAGGAATCATGCGTCATATCAACCACCACCGGAGAAAGCCACTCTCAGTTATTTCAGCCCAGCACCCAGTCAGAGGAGAGAGGTCCCACAGCAAGGAATCATGCGTCATATCAACCACCACCGGAGAAGGCCACTCTCAGTTATTTAGGCCCAGCACCACAGACAGAGGAGAGAGGTCCCACAGCAAGAAATCATGCGTCATATCACCCACCACTGGAGAAGGCCACTTTCAGTTATTTCGGCCCAGCACACAGACACGAGGAGAGATGTCCCACAGCAAGGAATCATGCGTCATATCACCCACCACTGGAGAAGGCCACTTTCAGTTATTTAGGCCCAGCAACCAGACCGAGGATACAGGTTCCACAGCAAGGAATCATGCGTCATATCACCCACCACTGGAGAAGGCCACTTTCAGTTATTTCGGCCCAGCACCCAGATCGAGGAGAGAGGTCCCACAGCAAGGAATCATGCGTCATATCACCCACCACTGGAGAAGGCCACTTTCAGTTATTTCGGCCCAGCACCCAGACCGAGGAGAGAGGTCCCACAGCAAGGAATCATGCGTCATATCACCCACCACTGGAGAAGGCCACTTTCAGTTATTTCGGCCCCAGCACCAAGACAGAGGAGAGAGGTCCCACAGCAGAGAATCATGCGTCATATCACCCACCACTGGAGAAGGCCACTTTCAGTTATTTAGGCCCCAGCACCCAGACAGAGGAGAGAGGTCCCACAGGCAAAGAATCATGCGTCATATCAGCCACCACTGGAGAAGGCCACTTTCAGTTATTTAGGCGCCAGCACCCATACAGAGGAGAGAGGTCCCACAGCAAGGAATGATGCGTCATATCACCCACCACTGGAGAAGGCCATTTTCAGTTATTTAGGACCCAGCACCCAGTCAGAGGAGAGAGGTCCCACAGCAAGGAATCATGCGTCATATCACACCACCACCGGAGAAAGCCACTCTCAGTTATTTCAGCCCAACACCCAGTCAGAGGAGAGAGGTCCCACATCAAGGAATCATGCGTCATATCAACCACCACCGGAGAAGGCCACTCTCAGTTATTTCGGCCCAGCACCACGACAGAGGAGAGAGGTCCCACAGCAAGAAATCATGCGTCATCTCAACGACCACCGGAGAAGGCCACTCTCAGTTATTTAGGCCCAGCACACAGACAGAGGAGAGAGGTCCCACAGCAAGGAATAAGGCGTCATATCACCCACCACTGGAGAAGGCCACTTTCAGTTATTTAGGCCCAGCACCCAGACCGAGGATACAAGTTCCACAGCAAGGAATCATGCGTCATATCACCCACCACTGGAGAAGGCCACTTTCAGTTATTTCGGCCAGCACACAGATCGAGGAGAGAGGTCACACAGCAAGGAATCATGCGTCATATCAACCACCACTGGAGAAGGCCACTTTCAGTTATTTAGGCCCAGCAACCAGACAGAGGAGAGAGGTTCCACAGCAAAGAATAAGGCATCATATCACCCACCACTGGAAAAGGCCACTTTCAGTTAAATCGGCCAGCACCCAGACCGAGGAGAGAGGTCCCACAGCAAGGAATCATGTGTGATATCACCCACCACTGGAGAAGGCCACTTTCAGTTATTTCGGCCACAGACCCCAGTCAGAGGAGAGAGGTCCCACAGCAAGGAATCATGCGTCATATCAACCACCACCGGAGAAGGCCACTCTCAGTTATTTCGGCCCAGCACCACGACAGAGGAGAGAGGTCCCACAGCAAGAAATCATGCGTCATCTCAACGACCACCGGAGAAGGTCACTCTCAGTTATTTAGGCCCAGCACACAGACAGAGGAGAGAGGTCCCACAGCAAGGAATAAGGCGTCATATCACCCACCACTGGAGAAGGCCACTTTCAATTATTTCAGCCCAGCAACCAGACCGAGGATACAGGTTCCACAGGAAGGAATCAAGCGTCATATCACCCACCACAGGAGAAGGCCACTTTCAGTTATTTCGGCCCCAGCAACCAGATAGAGGAGAGAGGTCCCACAGCAGAGAATCATGCGTCATATCACCCACCACTGGAGAAGGTCACTTTCAGTTATTTAGGCCCCAGCACCCAGACAGAGGAGAGAGGTCCCAGAGGGCAAAGAATCATGCGTCATATCAGCCACCACTGGAGAAGGCCACTTTCAGTTATTTAGGCCCCAGCACCCAGACAGAGGAGAGAGGTCCCACAGCAAGGAATAAGGTGTCATATCACCCACCACTTAAGAAGGCCACTTTCAGTTATTTAGGCCCAGCACCCAGACAGAGGAGAGAGGTCCCACAGCAAGGAATAAGGCGTCATATCACCCAAGACTGGGGAAGGCCACTTTCAGTTATTTCGGCCCAGCACCCAGACCGAGGATACAGGTCCCACAGCAAGGAATCATGCGTCATATCACCTACCACTGGAGAAGGCCACTTTCAGTTATTTCGGCCCAGCACCCAGACCGAGGATACAGGTCCCACAACAAGGAATCATGCGTCATATCGCCCACCACTGGAGATGGCCACTTTCAGTTATTTTGGCCAGCACCCAAACCGAGGAGAGAGGTCCCACAGCACGGAATCATGCGTCATATCAACCACGACAGGAGAAGGCCACTCTCAGTTATTTCGGCCCAGCACCCAGACAGAGGAGAGGTTTATTCAACTTTGGGTTGCACCGCAAGATCATGGTAAAGTTAAAAAAATGAGTATTCAATAAAGAAGTGCCCCAGAGTACAAGAATACATGGTTGAGGGGGAGACATTTATAAATGTCTATTCTGCACAAGGGAGGGACAGGTCCGGTGGGATCCATGCCTGGTTCATTTTTATGAACGTCAGCTTGTCCACGTTGGCTGTGGACAGGCGGCTGCGTTTGTCAGTAATGACGCCCCCTGCCGTGCTTAGTACACGTTCAGACAAAACGCTAGCCGCCTGGCAGGCCAGCACCTCCGAGGCATAAAATGCTAACTCTGGCCACGTGGACAATTTGGAGACCCAGAAGTTGAATGGGGCCGAACCATCAGTCAGTACGTGGAGGGGTGTGCATACGTACTGTTCAACCATGTTAGTGAAATGCTGCCTCCTACTAACACGTTCCATATCAGGTGGTGGTGCAGTTAGCTGTGGCGTTGAGACAAAAGTTTTCCACATTTCTGCCATGCTAACACTGCCCTCAGAGGAGCTGGCCGTGACACAGCTGCATTGGCGACCTCTTGCTCCTCCTCTGCCTTCGCCTTGGGCTTCCACCTGTTCCCCTGTGACATTTGGGAATGCTCTCAGGAGCGCCTCTACCAGCGTGCGCTTGTACTCGCGCATCTTCCTATCACGCTCCAGTGCTGGAAGTAAGGTGGGCACATTGTCTTTGTACCAGGGATCCAGCAGGGTGGCAACCCAGTAGTCCACACACGTTAAAATGTGGGCAACTCTGCTGTCGTTGCGCAGGCACTGCAGCATGTAGTCGCTCATGTGTGCTAGGCTCCCCAGAGGTAAGGACAAGCTGTCCTCTGTGGGAGGCGTATCGTCATCGTCCTCCGTATCCCCCAGCCACGCACCAGTGATGGGCCTGAGCTGTGTCGGGTGCCACCCCGCTGTGAACCTGCTTCATCCTCATCCTCCTCCACCTCCTCCTCATCCTCCTCGTCCTCCAGTAGTGGGCCCTGGCCCTGACATTTGTACCTGGCCTCTGCTGTTGCAAAAAACCTCCCTCTGAGCCACTTCTAACAGACTGGCCTGAAAGGGCTAAAAATGACCCCTCATCCTCCTCCTTCTGGGCCACCTCCTCTTCCATCATCGCCCTAAGCGTTTTCTCAAGGAGACATAGAAGTGGTATTGTAACGCTGATAACAGTGTCATTGCCAATGGCCATGTTGGTGGAGTACTCGAAACAGCGCAACAGGGCACACAGGTCTTGCATGGAGGCCCAATCATTGGTGGTGAAGTGGTGCTGTTCCACAGTGCGACTGACGCGTGCGCGCTGCAGCTGAAACTCCACTATGGCCTGCTGCTGCTCGCACAGTCTCTCCAGCATGTGCAAGGTGGAGTTCCACCTGGTGGGCACGTCGCATATGAGGCGGTGAGTGGGAAGGCCGAAGTTCCGCTGTAGCGCAGACAGACGAGCAGCGGCAGGATGTGAACGCCGGAAGCGCGCACAGACGGCCCTCACTTTATGCAGCAGCTCTGACATGTCGGGGTAGTTGTGAATGAACTTCTGCACCACCAAATTCAGCACATGCGCCAGGCAAGGGATGTGCGTCAAACCGGCTAGTCCCAGAGCTGCAACGAGATTTCGCCCATTATCGCACACCACCAGGCCGGGCTTGAGGCCCACCGGCAGAAACCACTCGTCGGTCTGTTGTTCAATACCCCGCCACAACTCCTGCGCGGTGTGGGGCCTGTCCCCCAAACATATGAGTTTCAGAATGGCCTGCTGACGTTTACCCCGGGCTGTGCTGGTGGTGAAGGTGTGTGGCTGACTAGATGAGCTGGTGGAAGCAGAGGAGGAGGAAGCCGAGTAGGAGGCTACAGGAGGCAAAGAATGATGCCCTGCGATCCTTGGCGGCAGAAGGACGTGCGCCAAGGAACTCTCCGCCTGGGGCCCAGCCGCCACTACATTTACCCAGTGTGCAGTTAGGGAGATATAGCGTCCCTGGCCGTGCTTACTGGTCCACGTATCTGTGGTTAGGTGGACCTTGCCACAGATAGTGTTGCGCAGTGCACACTTGATTTTATCGGATACTTGGTTGTGCAGGGAAGGCACGGCTGTCTTGGAGAAGTAGTGCGGGCTGGGAACAACATACTGTGGGACAGCCATGGACATCAGCTGTTTGAAGCTGCCTGTGTCCACCAGCCTGAATGACAGCATTTCAAAGGCCAGTAGTTTAGAAATGCTGGCATTCAGGCCCAGGGCTCGAGGGTGGCTAGGTGGGAATTTACGCTTTCTCTCCAAGGTTTGTGAGATGGAGAGCTGAACGCTGCCGTGTGACATGGTGGAGATGCTTGGTGACGCAGGTGGTGGTGTTGGTGGCACACCCTCTGTTTGGTGGGCGGCAGGTGCCAACATTTCTCCCGAGGTGGAGGAAGAGGCCGAGACAGCAGCAGAAGAAGGAGCAGGGGGAGCCAGAGTGAGTTCCTAGCTTTTAAGGTGTTTACTCCACTGCAGTTCATGCTTTGCATGTAGATGCCTGGTCATGCAGGTTGTGCTACAGTTCAGAACGTTAATGTCTCGCTTCAGGATCTGATGGCACAGCGTGCAAACCACTCGGTTCTTGTCGTCAGCACGTTGTTTAAAGAAGTGCCATGCCAGGGAGCTCCTTGAAGCTCCCTTTGGGGTGCTCGGTCCCTGGTGGCGGTGGCCAGTAGCAGGTGAACTCTCTTGGCGGCGGCTGGTCTGCTTTTGCCCCCCGCTCCCTCTTTTGCTACGCTATTGGCTCGGTCTCACCACTGCCTCTTCCGCTGAACTATGAAAGTCAGTGGCACGACCTTCATTCCATGTGGGGTCTAGGACCTCATCGTCCCCTGCATCGTCTTCCACACAGTCTTCCTCCCTGACCTCCTGTTCGGTCTGCACACTGCAGAAAGACACAGCAGTTGGCACCTGTGTTTCGTCATCATCAGAGACGTGCGGACTCCGATGAGGTGGTATTCCCATGTCCTCATCATCAGGAAACATCAGTGGTTGTGCATTGGTGCAATCTATGTCTTCCACCACTGGGGAAGGGCTAGGTGGATTTCCTTGGGAAACCCTGCCAGCAGAGTCTTCAAACATCATAAGAGACTGCTGCATAACTTGAGGCTCTGACAGTTTCCCTGATATGCATGGGGGTGATGTGACAGACTGATGGGCTTGGTTTTCAGGTGCCACCTGTGCGCTTTCAGCATAAGACTGGGTGGGAGATAATGTTGTGAACATGCTGGATCCACTGTCGGCCACCCAATTGACTAGCGCCTGTACCTGCTCAGGCCTTACCATCCTTAGAACGGCATTGGGCCCCACCAAATATAGCTGTAAATTCTGGCGGGTACTGGAACCTGAGGTAGTTGGTTCACTAGGAGGTGTGGCTGTGGCAGAATGGCCACGTCCTCTCGCAGCACCAGAGGGTACACTAACACCACCACGACCGCGTCCGCGACCCTTACTAGATGTTTTCCTCATTGTTACCGTTCACCAAGCACCACAATAAGGAAAAAAATATTTGGCCCAATGTATTGATTTCAAATTCAGGCCATTTTTTACAGGCACCTAACACTATCTGCCTATTTGTTTATGTAGCGTATTACACTAATCCAGGCACAGCAGTAACCACTGATTTAGGGGAATATCTCTTTTAGGGCTAATATTTAGGCCCTGGATGAAAGGTATCCTTTTATTGACAGATTTACAATTGGCCTGCAACAGCTGGGACACCAGATTCAGGGTATTGCTATTTTGGCAAATTAATTTCACCCCAGAACAAAATATATGTTTTGGTGGACACTATGAAACCTGGCCTGCAACAGCTGGGACACCAGATTCAGGGTATTGCTATTTTGGCAAGTGAATTACACCCCAGAACAAAATATATGTTTTGGAGGACACTATTATATTTTCCCAGCCACAGCTGAAACCACTAATTTATGGTATTGCTATTTTGGCAATTGAATTTCACCCCAGAACAAAATATATGTTTTGGCGGACACTATTATATTTTGCCAGCCACAGCTGAAACCACTGATTTATGGTATTGTTATTTTGGCAATTGAATTTCACCCCAGAACAAAATATATGTTTTGGCGGACACTATGAAACCTGGCCTGCAACAGCTGGGACACCAGATTCAGGGTACTGCTATTTTGGCAAATTAATTTCACCCAAGAACAAAATATATGTTTTGGCGGATACTATGAAACGTGGCCTGCAACAGCTGGGACACCAGATTCAGGGTATTGCTATTTTGGCAAATTAATTTCACAACAGAACAAAATATATGTTTTGGCGGACACTATGAAACCTGGCCTGCAACAGCTGGGACACCAGATTCAGGGTATTGCTATTTTGGCAGATTAATTTCACCCCAGAACAAAATATATGTTTTGGCGGACACTAACATAAAAAAACTAGTATTGATGGATTGATAGACTTGGTGGCAGCTTGTTCTGGTGCACCACAAGTCACAAAATGGCCGCCGATCAACCCAGAAAATATGTGACAGAAAAACGCTCTGTGCAGCCTAAAAACCAGTGAGCAAGTAACTAGCAGAAGTTCAATCATTCACAGCTGTAGATCGATCCGTTCATTAAGTGCTGTTGCTGACTTTACCCTGCCTAATCTCGCCCTCACAGAAGCTGCGTCCTCTCCCTACACTAATCAGAGCAGTGTGATGTGCGGCGCTACGTGACTCCAGCTTAAATAGAGGCTGGGTCACATGCTGCACTGGCCAATCACAGCCATGCCATTAGTAGGCATGGCTGTGATGGGCTCTTAGGGCAAGAAGTAAACGCTAGCTGATTGGCTGCTGTGCAGCCCTTCAGAAAGCGGGAAGTAATCGACGAACAACAAATCCGAACCCGAAATTTTTTGAAAACGATGCTCGAAATGTTCACTCAACACTAATCAGAAGGAAATGATGATGTCAGCCAGGCCAAAAGCCAAAATAGTGGCCCAGTCGTGAAGTGGGGAGGGTGGGAACAGCATGGGAAGTCCACAGAGTGGACCTATGACATGGTGAGGTGGAAGCAGCATGAGGAGACCATAAAGTGGCCCAATGACAGGGTCTAGAGGTGGAAGCAGTATGTGGAGGCTGCCAGGTGGCACAAAGACAGTCTGGATATGGCAGCAGTATGATTAGGCCACCGAGTGGCAAGTTAACATAGTGTGGATATGGTTGCATGAGGAGACCACAGAGTAGCAAGGTGACACAGTGTGGAGATGGCAGCAGCAGCAGGAGATGACAGAGTGGCAAGGTGACATAGTGTGCAGATGGTAGCAGCAGAAGCGGAATCCCATAGAGTGGCAAGGTGATATAGTGTGGAGATGGCAGCAGCAGCATGAGGAAACCACAGAGTGGCAAGGTGACATAGTTTGGAGATGCAGTAGCAGCAGCAGCAGCATGAGGAGACCAGAGAGTGGCCAGTTGACATAGTGTGTAGATGTCAGCAGCAGCATGAGGAGACCACAGAGTGGCAAGTTGACATAGCGTGAAGATAGCAGCAGCTGCAGCATCAGGAGGATACCATAGAGTGACATAGTGGCTAGGTCACAGTGTGGAGATGGCAGCAGCAGGAGGTGACCACAGAGTGGCAAGGTGACATTGTTTGGAGATGGCAGCAACAGCTGCATCAGGAGACCTGAAAGTGACCCGGTAACAGAGTGGGTGGCAAAACCAGTACCTGCTGATGAAGGTGGGTGAAATAAGGAGCTCTTGGCATCAGATGTGTAGGATCAGGCAGGTTGCAGCATCAAAGTAGTATCTGAGGCAGGTAGTCAAAAGAAAACAGTCTCTTGTATCAAAGTTTTTTGTGGCACCATGAATGATCTACTCTGATGCATCAGGAATTGGTGGTTGGAAATCCTAGCAGATCCACGCCTCATTTATCTTGACAAAGGTCAGTCTCTCCACATTTTTGGTGGACAGTCGAGTTCTTCTTGGGTAACTATGTCCCCCACCGCACTAAACACCCGCTGTGATCTCACACTACTGGCCGGGCAGGACAGCTTTTCCAGGGCAAACTCTGCTAATTTGCGGTTACAAATCCAGTTTGGCTACCCAGTAGTGATGAGCGGCAGGGGCAATATTCGAATTTGTGATATTTCGCGAATATTTGGGCGAATATTCGCCATATATTCGAAAATTCGCAAATTCGTAATCTCCAGACAATATTTTCTTGTTTGCGAAAATTTGCATAAAAAATTTGCATAAATTAGCATAAAAATTCGCATAAACTGGCATTTAAAAGATACCTTCTAAATACCAGCTTATGCAAATGTTTATGCTAATTTATGCTAATTTTTTATGCGAATTTTCGCAAACAAGAAAATGATGACATTATTTTCTTGCATGCGAAAATTTTCATATAAAAAATTTGCATAAAGCGAATATTCGCAATTGAGAATATATTTTGCGATATTCTAAATATTTGCGAATTCTCGAAGTGCTGATATTCGCGATTAAAATTCGCAATTCGAAAATTCGTGATCAACACTGCTACCCAGTAGTCCAGCGGATCTTCAATGTGGGATAGCAGGGTGCTGTCCAAGTATGCCACCACCTGCTGGTTCAGGTCCTGCTCCAGGTCTAGATGCTGCTGGTGAGTATTTTCTTCACTATGCAGGTGAATAAAGCTACTCATCAGCGACTCTAGACTCTGGCTGCTGCTGATGGAGCTGGTACTGCTCCTGCCACCCCTCCCCAGCAGCCATGGCAGTGGAACATGAGCACAGAGGGACCCCGGTCAGACCTGAAAGAGGATGGCCGATGGGGCCAATAGGCAGTGGCCAACTGACTACATAGGATGTCTCTGTAGTAGTTTAGTTTGTCCTCTCTCTCAGTGGGTGTAAAACAACCCCCATTCTGGATGGGTAGCGAGTGTCCAACAAGGTGGAGAGCCATACGTTATCACTCTGCCAAATGGTGACAATTCGGGTGTCACTACGCAAGTGAGCATGCAGTGGTCCATTTGTGCAAGTGACTCGGAGGGATTCCCTGTCTCCATCCTCACTGCATACTGCTAGGGTGTGGCCGGGTCCTCTGTCTCATCTTCCTCATCAACCTGTAGCTCCTTTGGCTGCTCATGCGCCTTCTGTCCAGTCAGCTGAGTAGAAAAACTACCCATTTGGCTACACATTGCTTGTGCTCCAATGTCCACCTCCCCTCATGTGGCCATGAGATCGAGGTCCCCATCTCCAGTCCCACGACCAGCCACTGTTACCACCATCTGTTCTAGGACATGAAGCAGTGGAATGATGACGTTCATCCCATAGTCCTGGCGACTAACAAATAACGTGGCATCTTCAAAGGGCCTGAGGAAACAGCAGGTGTCACGCATGAGCTGCCAGTGGCTGACATTGAAGTTACACAGGGAGTACTCCTATTCGCTTGCATCATAAAGAAATCGTTGATGGCCTTTCTCTGTTCGTATAGTCAGTCCAACATATGGAGGGTGGAATCCCAACAAGTGGAATCATTGCAGATCAGCCTATGTTAGGGGATGCTGTTCTGCTGCTGAAACTCAAGGAGGGTGTGCTTTGCCGTATACGTGTGTCTTAAGTGCATGCAAAGTTTCCTGGCCATTTTTAGGATGTCTTGCAGATGGGTGGAAGACTTCAGGAACCGCTGGACAACCAGATTGAACACGTGTTCCATGCAGGGTTCATGGCTCAGCCATCTTTGACGTAGGGCAGACACAATGTTCTTCCTGTTGTCGGTCACCATAGTTCTGATTTTGAGTTGTCGGGAGAAAGCCAGGATTCGATTTCTTGATGCATGACAAGGAGCAGTTGCTCCCCTGTGTGACTCCGTTTGCCAAGGCATGCCAGGTGCAGAACAGCATGACACCGCTGAGCCCTGCACATGTGGTATGCTGGAGGGGCACTGTGACTTGTCCCTGCAGTGGAGGCTGAGGACATGGTGAAGGATGAGGAGGCAGAGACGGACATTGTCGCCGGACCAACGGCGTGACAACATGGAGGAGGAAGCTGAGTGACCTGTCCAAGTTGCTGGTGTGGCTGTGCAGGAACCTCATTCACCCAGTGGGCGTAAAGGACATTTGTTGTCCCTGACCATAGTTACAGCTCCACACGTCGGCCCTGCCTTGCACTTTGGCAGACACCGGCAGCCTCTAGAACTGGCCCATCGTCTGTTCTACATGTGTGTGCAGGGATGGTACTGCCTTTGTTGCAAAGAAATGGCGGCTTGGGACACCCCACCTCGGCTCGGCACAAGCCATTAGTTCTCTTAAAGGTGCAGAGTCCACCACTTGGAAATTGAGGGACTGAAGCACCAGCAACTTGGTAACAGCAGCACGTTCAGCTTTTGAGCCGTTGGATGCGTGCACGCATACTGTTGTCTCTTGGCAATCGCTTCAGTGATCGATTGCTGATGGAATGACTGATGAGGAATAGGAGGAGGAGCATCTGGACCAGCAGAAGATGGGATTGACAGACAGCTCCCTTTGGCTGAGGTGGTGGAGCCTTGACTAGCTGAAACTGGGTGCGTGCCACTGGGTGATGCAGCAGTTGCTGCGGCAGGCTGGACCACCACATTGGAGCCACGGTTCTCCCAGGCCACTGTATGGTAACGCTGCATATGTTGACACAGGGCCATAGTGCCAACATTGGCACCCTGGCCATACTTCATCTTCTGCCCACATATTACCAGATTACTGCCGTCAATGCCTCGGTGAACCGCTGCACCAGTACTTCCTGGGCAGGTAGGCTCCTGCGAGCGGGTCATCTACCCGGGCATGTTTGGCTCCCAACCTCCCACTGCTGACACCCTGCTGATTCCCAGTCATGCTACCACCTTGCTGGCTCCGCTGCTCCCTTACTGGCAAGTTGCCACCCTCTACTCCTGATGAAGCCCTTTCTACATCCGGCTCCCAAGTGTGATCGGCTTCATCATCATCAATTAATGTCTGCACATCACTTATGTGCTCCTCAACAGCCTCTGGGTCAGGAGCCTGACCACTCGCAGCACAAGCTTCCATGCCACTCTCCTCTTCACTACTTGCCTGACTAGCAGAGAAAGCGGCGGATGTATCCTCCAGATCTTGGCTGGGCAGTAGCTGCTGACTGTCATCTAGTAGCTTTTCCTCTGTGAAAAGTGGAGCAGAGCCCATAGCATATACTATTTCTCGTGGTGAGGGAACGGAAAAGGTCAGGAGGCAGTTTGAGGACAGGTAAGGGTTGTGTCTGACGAATCCATCGACTGTTGGCTGGGGGTGTCTGATGTCACTTGGGATGACGTGGATGACCCAGTTAACCAATCAAGAACTGCTGGGTTGCTGGTTAATACACGACCGCTAGATGACACCGGGAGCTCAGGCCTCTCTCTGCGACTACTGCTGCCACGCCCCTTACTCTGCTGCGACCTCTTCTTGCGCCAGAAACATTCATGCCTCTGCCACTCCTCTGTGCATGGCCTGGCACTTCTCTGCTTGACATACTTGTAGCTGAACTAAACAAATGAAACGGAAGTTAAAACACCCCTAAAATCGACTAATATATTTTTCTTTTGTACTGAAATAGGCCAACAAATTATATATGCGCAAATAACAGCAAACATGAACTGAGTATAGATTTCTCATATTGGGTTAAAATAGGCCACTAAACGATTTTTCTACTGAAATATGGCAATAAACACTTTTAGTGCAAATAACACCAAATGTGATCTACGTCTATTTTTCTCGTATTGGAGTGAAATATGACAAGAAATGCTTTTAGCGCAAATAACACCAAATGTGAACTGCGTCTATTTTTCTCGTATTGTATTGAAATATGACTATAAATGTATTTAGCGCAAATAAAAGCAAATGTGAACTGCATCTATTTTTCTTGTACTGTAGTGCAATATGACAAGAAATGCTTTTATCGCAAATAACAGCAAATATGAACTTAGTCTTTTTTCTCTTCTTCTCTAGAAATATAGCAATAAATGCTTTTAAGCACAAACATCACTAAATGTGAACTGTGTCTATTTTTCTCGTTTTGTAGTGAAATATGACAAACGCTTTAGCGCAAAGAATACCAAATATGAACAAAGTCAGACAGAGGAGAGAGTTCCCATAACAGAAAAACAGGCGTCATATCACCCACCACTGGAGAAGGCCACTTTCAGTTCTTTTGGCCCAGCACCCAGACCGAGGATACAGGTCCCACAACAAGGAATAAGGCGTCATATCACCCAGCACTGGAGAAGGCCACTTTCAGTTATTTAGGCCCCAGAACCCAGTCAGAGGAGAGAGGTCCCACAGCAAGGAATCATGCGTCATATCAACCACCACCGGAGAAGGCCACTCTCAGTTATTTCTTCCCAGCACCCAGACAGAGGAGAGAGGTCCCACAGCAAGGAATCATGCGTCATATCAACCACCACCGGAGAAGGCCACTCTCAGTTATTTAGGCCCAGCTCACAGACAGAGGAGAGAAGTCCCACAGCAAGGAATAATGCGTCATATCACCCACCACTGGAGAAGGCCACTTTCAGTTATTCGGCTCCACCACCCAGACGGAGGATACAGGTCCCACAGCAAGGAATCATGCGTCATATCACCCACCACTGGAGAAGGCCATTTTCAGTTATTTAGGCCCCAGCACCCAGTCAGAGGAGAGAGGTCCCACAGCAAAGAATCATGCGTCATATCAACCACCAGCGGAGAAGGCCATTCTCAGTTATTTCGGCCCAACACCCAGACAGAGGAGAGAGGTCCCACAGCAAAGAATCATGCGTCATATCAACCACCAGCGGAGAAGGCCACTCTCAGTTATTTCGGCCCAACACCCAGACAGAGGAGAGAGGTCCCACAGCAAAGAATCATGCGTTATATCAACCACCACTGGAGAAGGCCACTTTCAGTTATTTAGGCCCAGCACCCAGACCGAGGATGACAAGTTCCACAGCAAGGAATCATGCGTCATATCACACACCACTGGAGAAGGCCACTTTCAGTTATTTCGGCCCAGCACCCAGATAGAGGAGAGAGATCTCACAGCAAGGAATACATGCGTCATATCACCCACCATTGGAGAAGGCCACTTTCAGTTATTTAGGCCCCAGCACCCAGTCAGAGGAGAGAGGTCCCACAGCAAGAAATCATGCGTCAGATCAACCACCACTGGAGAAGGCCACTCTCAGTTATTTCGGCCCAGCACCCAGACCGAGGAGAGGTCCCACAGCAAAGAATCATGCGTCATATCAACCACCAGCGGAGAAGGCCACTCTCAGTTATTTCGCCCAACACCCAGACAGAGGAGAGAGGTCCCACAGCAAAGAATCATGCGTTATATCAACCACCACTGGAGAAGGCCACTTTCAGTTATTTAGGCCCAGCACCCAGACCGAGGATACAAGTTCCACAGCAAGGAATCATGCGTCATATCACACACCACTGGAGAAGGCCACTTTCAGTTATTTCTGGCCCCAGCACCCAGATAGAGGAGAGAGATCCCACAGCAAGGAATACGGCGTCATATCACCCACCATTGGAGAAGGCCTCTTTCAGTTATTTAGGCCCCAGCACCCAGTCAGAGGAGAGAGGTCCCACAGCAAGAAATCATGCGTCAGATCAACCACCACTGGAGAAGGCCACTCTCAGTTATTTCGGCCCAGCACCCAGACCGAGGAGAGAGGTCCCACAGCAAGAAATCATGCGTCAGATCAACCACCACTGGAGAAGGCCACTTTCAGTTATTTAGGCCCAGCACACAGACAGAGGAGAGAGGTCCCACAGCAAGGAATAAGGCGTCATATCACCCACCACTGGAGAAGGCCACTTTCAGTTATTTAGGCCCAGCACCCAGACCGAGGATACAAGTTCCACAGCAAGGAATCATGCGTCATATCACACACCACTGGAGAAGGCCACTTTCAGTTATTTCGGCCCCAGCACCCAGATAGAGGAGAGAGATCCCACAGCAAGGAATAAGGCGTCATATCACCCACCATTGGAGAAGGCCACTTTCAGTTATTTAGGCCCCAGCACCCAGTCAGAGGAGAGAGGTCCCACAGCAAGAAATCATGCGTCATATCAACCACCACTGGAGAAGGCCACTCTCAGTTATTTCGGCCCAGCACCCAGACCGAGGAGAGAGGTCCCACAGCAAGGAATCATGCGTCATATCAACCACCACCGGAGAAGGCCATTTTCAGTTATTTCGGCCCCAGCACCCAGACAGAGGAGAGAGGTCCCACAGCAAGGAATAAGACGTCATATCAACCACCACTGGAGAAAGCCACTTTCGGTTATTTGGCCCCAGCTACCAGATAGAGGAGAGAGGTCCCACAGCAAGGAATCATGCGTCATATCACCAACCACTAGAGAAGGCCACTTTCAGTTATTTAGGCCCAGCACCCAGACCGAGGATACAAGTTCCACAGCAAGGAATCATGCGTCATATCACACACCACTGGAGAAGGCCACTTTCAGTTATTTCGGCCCCAGCACCCAGATAGAGGAGAGAGATCCCACAGCAAGGAATACGGCGTCATATCACCCACCATTGGAGAAGGCCACTTTCAGTTATTTAGGCCCCAGCACCCAGTCAGAGGAGAGAGGTCCCACAGCAAGAAATCATGCGTCAGATCAACCACCACTGGAGAAGGCCACTCTCAGTTATTTCGGCCCAGCACCCAGACCGAGGAGAGAGGTCCCACAGCAAGGAATCATGCGTCATATCAACCACCACCGGAGAAGGCCATTTTCAGTTATTTCGGCCCCAGCACCCAGACAGAGGAGAGAGGTCCCACAGCAAGGAATAAGGCGTCGTATCACCCACCACTGGAGAAGGCCACTTTCAGTTATTTTGGCCAGCACCCAGACCGAGGAGAGAGGTCCAACAGCAAGGAATCATGCGTAATATAACCCAACACTGGAAAAGGCCACTTTCAGTTATTTTGGCCCAGCACTCAGACACAGGAGAGAGGTCCCACAGCAAAGAATCATGCGTCATATCACCCACCACTGGAGAAGGCCACTTTCAGTTATTTCGGCACAGCACCCAGACCGAGGATACAGGTCCCACAACAAGGAATAAGAAGTCATATCACCAAGCAATGGAGAAGGCCACTTTCAGTTATTTCGGCCCCAGAACCCAGTCAGAGGAGAGAGGTCCCACAGCAAGGAATCATGCGTCATATCATACACCACCGGAGAAAGCCACTCTCAGTTATTTCTGCCCAGCACCCAGACAGAGGAGAGAGGTCCCACAGCAAGGAATCATGCGTCATATCAACCACCACCGGAGAAGGCCACTCTCAGTTATTTAGGCCCAGCTCACAGACAGAGGAGAGAAGTCCCACAGCAAGGAATAATGCGTCATATCACCCACCACTGGAGAAGGCCACTTTCAGTTATTCCGGCTCCACCACCCAGACGGAGGATACAGGTCCCACAGCAAGGAATCATGCGTCATATCACCCACCACTGGAGAAGGCCATTTTCAGTTTTTTAGGCCCCAGCACCCAGTCAGAGGAGAGAGGTCCCACAGCAAAGAATCATGCGTCATATCAACCACCAGCGGAGAAGGCCATTCTCAGTTATTTCGGCCCAACACCCAGACAGAGGAGAGAGGTCCCACAGCAAAGAATCATGCGTCATATCAACCACCAGCGGAGAAGGCCACTCTCAGTTATTTCGGCCCAACACCCAGACAGAGGAGAGAGGTCCCACAGCAAAGAATTATGCGTTATATCAACCACCACTGGAGAAGGCCACTTTCAGTTATTTAGGCCCAGCAACCAGACAGAGGAGAGAGGTCCCACAGCAAGGAATAAGGCGTCATATCACCCACCATTGGAGAAGGCCACTTTTAGTTATTTCGGCCAGCACCCAGACCGAGGAGAGAGGTACCACAGCAAGGAATCATGCGTCATATCACCCACCACTGGAGAAGGCCACTTTCAGTTATTTTGGCCCAGCACTCAGACCGAGGATACAGGTCCCACAGCAAGGAATAGGGCGTCATATCACCCACCACTGGAGAAGGCCACTTTTAGTTATTTCGGCCCAGCACCCAGACCGAGGATACAGGTCCCACAGCAAGGAAACATGCGTCATATCAACCACCATTGGAGAAAGCCACTTTCGGTTATTTAGCTCCAGCTACCAGATAGAGGAGAGAGGACCCACAGCAAGGAATCATGCGTCATATCACCCACCACTGGAGAAGGCCACTTTCAGTTATTTAGGCCCAGCACCCAGACCGAGGATACAAGTTTCACAGCAAGGAATCATGCGTCATATCACCCACCACTGGAGAAGTCCACTTTCAGTTATTTCGGCCCCAGCACCCAGATAGAGGAGAGAGATCCCACAGCAAGGAATAAGGCGTCATATCACCCACCATTGGAGAAGGCCACGTTCAGTTATTTAGGCCCCAGCACCCAGTCAGAGGAGAGAGGTCCCACAGCAAGAAATCATGCGTCATATCAACCACCACTGGAGAAGGCCACTTCAGTTATTTCGGCCCCAGCACCCAGACAGAGGAGAGAGGTCCCACAGCAAGGAATCATGCGTAATATAACCCACCACTGGAGAAGGCCACTTTCATTTATTTTGGCCCAGCACTCAGACATAGGAGAGAGGTCCCACAGCAAGGAATCATGCGTCATATCACCCACCACTGGAGAACGCCACATTCAGTTATTTTGGCCAGCACCCAGACAGAGGAGAGAGGTCCCACAGCAAGGAATCATGCGTAATATAACCCACCACTGGAGAAGGCCACTTTCATTTATTTTGGCCCAGCACTCAGACATAGGAGAGAGGTCCCACAGCAAGGAATCATGCGTCATATCACCCACCACTGGAGAAGGCCACTTTCAGTTCTTTTGGCCCAGCACCCAGACCGAGGATACAGGTCCCACAACAAGGAATAAGGCGTCATATCACCCAGCACTGGAGAAGGCCACTTTCAGTTATTTCGGCCCCAGAACCCAGTCAGAGGAGAGAGGTCCCACAGCAAGGAATCATGCGTCATATCAACCACCACCGGAGAAGGCCACTCTCAGTTATTTCTTCCCAGCACCCAGACAGAGGAGAGAGGTCCCACAGCAAGGAATCATGCGTCATATCAACCACCACCGGAGAAGGCCACTCTCAGTTATTTAGGCCCAGCTCACAGACAGAGGAGAGAAGTCCCACAGCAAGGAATAATGCGTCATATCACCCACCACTGGAGAAGGCCACTTTCAGTTATTCCGGCTCCACCACCCAGACGGAGGATACAGGTCCCACAGCAAGGAATCATGCGTCATATCACCCACCACTGGAGAAGGCCATTTTCAGTTATTTAGGCCCCAGCACCCAGTCAGAGGAGAGAGGTCCCACAGCAAAGAATCATGCGTCATATCAACCACCAGCGGAGAAGGCCATTCTCAGTTATTTCGGCCCAACACCCAGACAGAGGAGAGAGGTCCCACAGCAAAGAATCATGCGTCATATCAACCACCAGCGGAGAAGGCCACTCTCAGTTATTTCGGCCCAACACCCAGACAGAGGAGAGAGGTCCCACAGCAAAGAATCATGCGTTATATCAACCACCACTGGAGAAGGCCACTTTCAGTTATTTAGGCCCAGCACCCAGACCGAGGATACAAGTTCCACAGCAAGGAATCATGCGTCATATCACACACCACTGGAGAAGGCCACTTTCAGTTATTTCGGCCCCAGCACCCAGATAGAGGAGAGAGATCTCACAGCAAGGAATACAGGCGTCATATCACCCACCATTGGAGAAGGCCACTTTCAGTTATTTAGGCCCCAGCACCCAGTCAGAGGAGAGAGGTCCCACAGCAAGAAATCATGCGTCAGATCAACCACCACTGGAGAAGGCCACTCTCAGTTATTTCGGCCCAGCACCCAGACCGAGGAGAGAGGTCCCACAGCAAAGAATCATGCGTCATATCAACCACCAGCGGAGAAGGCCACTCTCAGTTATTTCGGCCCAACACCCAGACAGAGGAGAGAGGTCCCACAGCAAAGAATCATGCGTTATATCAACCACCACTGGAGAAGGCCACTTTCAGTTATTTAGGCCCAGCACCCAGACCGAGGATACAAGTTCCACAGCAAGGAATCATGCGTCATATCACACACCACTGGAGAAGGCCACTTTCAGTTATTTCGGCCCCAGCACCCAGATAGAGGAGAGAGATCCCACAGCAAGGAATACGGCGTCATATCACCCACCATTGGAGAAGGCCTCTTTCAGTTATTTAGGCCCCAGCACCCAGTCAGAGGAGAGAGGTCCCACAGCAAGAAATCATGCGTCAGATCAACCACCACTGGAGAAGGCCACTCTCAGTTATTTCGGCCCAGCACCCAGACCGAGGAGAGAGGTCCCACAGCAAGAAATCATGCGTCAGATCAACCACCACTGGAGAAGGCCACTTTCAGTTATTTAGGCCCAGCACACAGACAGAGGAGAGAGGTCCCACAGCAAGGAATAAGGCGTCATATCACCCACCACTGGAGAAGGCCACTTTCAGTTATTTAGGCCCAGCACCCAGACCGAGGATACAAGTTCCACAGCAAGGAATCATGCGTCATATCACCCACCACTGGAGAAGGCCACTTTCAGTTATTTCGGCCCAGCACACAGATCGAGGAGAGAGGTCACACAGCAAGAATCATGCGTCATAACTACCACCACTGGAGAAGGCCACTTTCAGTTATTTAGGCCCAGCACCCAGACAGAGGAGAGAGGTTCCACAGCAAAGAATAAGGCATCATATCACCCAGCACTGGAGATGGCCACTTTCAGTTATTTCGGCCCAGCACCCAGACCGAGGAGAGAGGTCCCACAGCAAGGAATCATGTGTCATATCAACCACCACTGGAGAAGGCCACTCTCAGTTAATTCTGCCCAGCATCCAGACAGAGGAGAGAGGTCCCACAGCAAGGAATCATGCGTCATATCAACCACCACCGGAGAAGGCCACTCTCAGTTATTTAGGCCCAGCTCACAGACCGAGGAGAGAGGTCCCACAGCAAGGAATCATGCGTCATATCACCCACCACTGGAGAAGGCCACTTTCAGTTATTTTGGCCCCAGCACCCAGACCCAGGATACATGTCCCACAGCAAAGGAATCATGCGTCATATCACCCACCACTGGAGAAGGCCACTTTCAGTTATTTCGACCCAGCACCCAGACCGAGGATACAGGTCCCACAGCAAGGAATCATGCGTCATATCACCCACCACTGAGAAGGCCCTTTTCAGTTATTTAGGCCCCAGCACCCAGTCAGAGGAGAGAGGTCCCACAGCAAGGAATCATGCGTCATATCAACCACCACTCGGAGAAGGCCACTCTCAGTTATTTCGGCCCAGCACCCAGATAGAGGAGAGGAGTCCCACAGCAAGGAATCATGCGTCATATCACCCACCACTGGAGAATGAGAATTTTCAGTTATTTAGGCCCCAGCACCTAGTCAGAGGAGAGAGGTCCCACAGCAAAGAATCATGCGTCATATCAACCACCAGTGGAGAAGGCCACTCTCAGTTATTTCGGCCCAGCACCCAGACAGAGGAAAGAGGTCCCACAGCAAGGAATCATGCGTCATATCAACCACCACTGGAGAAGGCCACTTTCAGTTATTTCGGCGCCAGCACCCAGACCAAGGATACAGGTCCCACAGCAAGGAAACATGCGTCATATCAACCACCACTGGAGAAAGCCACTTTCAGTTATTTCGGCCCCAGCTCCCAGATAGTGGAGAGAGGTACCACAGCAAGGAATCATGCGTCATATCGCCCACCTACTGGAGACGGCCATTTTCAGTTATTTAGGCCCCAGCACCCAGTCAGTGGAGAGTGGTCCCACAGTAAGGAATCATGCGTCATATCACCCACCACTGGAGAAGGCCACTTTCAGTTATTTGGCCCCAGCACCCAGACAGATGAGAGAGGTCCCACAGCAAGAAATCATGCGTCATATCAACCACCACTGGAGAAGGCCACTCTCAGTTATTTAGGCCCAGCACACAGACAGAGGAGAGAGGTCCCACAGCAAGAAATAAGGCGTCATATCACCCACCACTGGAGAAGGCCACTTTCAGTTATTTCGGCCCAGCACCCAGACCGAGGATACAGGTCCCACAACAAGGAATCAGGCGTCATATCACCCAGCACTGGAGATGGCCACTTTCAGTTATTTCGGCCCAGCACCCAGACCGAGGAGAGAGGTCCCACAGCAAGGAATCATGTGTTATATCACCCACCACTGGAGAAGGCCACTTTCAGTTATTTCGGCCACAGACCCCAGTCAGAGGAGAGAGGTCCCACAGCAAGGAATCATGCGTCATATCAACCACCACCGGAGAAGGCCACTCTCAGTTATTTCTGCCCAGCACCCAGACAGAGGAGAGAGGTCCCACAGCAAGGAATCATGCGTCATATCAACCACCACCGGAGAAGGCCACTCTCAGTTATTTAGGCCCAGCTCACAGACCGAGGAGAGAGGTCCCACAGCAAGGAATCATGCGTCATATCACCCACCACTGGAGAAGGCCACTTTCAGTTATTTCGGCCCCAGCACCCAGACCGAGGATACAGGTCCCACAGCAAAGGAATAATGCGTCGTATCACCCACCACTGGAGAAGGCCACTTTCAGTTATTTCGGCCCAGCACCCAGACCGAGTATACAGGTCCCACAGCAAGGAATCATGCGTCATATCACCCACCACTGGAGAGGGCCCTTTTCAGTTATTTAGGCCCCAGCACCCAGTCAGAGGAGAGAGGTCCCACAGCAAGGAATCATGCGTCATATCAACCACCCTCGGAGAAGGCCACTCTCAGTTATTTCGGCCCAGCACCCAGATAGAGGAGAGGAGTCCCACAGCAAGGAATCATGCGTCATATCACCCACCTCTGGAGAATGAGAATTTTCAGTTATTTAGTCCCCAGCACCTAGTCAGAGGAGAGAGGTCCCACAGCAAAGAATCATGCGTCATATCAACCACCAGCGGAGAAGGCCACTCTCAGTTATTTCGGCCCAGCACCCAGACAGAGGAAAGAGGTCACACAGCAAGGAATCATGCGTCATATCAACCACCACTGGAGAAGGCCACTTTCAGTTATTTAGGCCCAGCAACCAGACAGAGGAGAGAGGTCCCACAGCAAGGAATCATGCGTCATATCACCCACCACTGGAGAAGGCCACTTTCAGTTATTTTGGCCCCAGCAACCAGATCAGAGGAGAGAGGTCCCACAGCAAGGAATCATGCGTAATATCGCCCACCACTGGAGAAGGCCACTTTCAGTTATTTAGGCCCAGCACTCCAGACACAGGAGAGTGGTCCCACAGCAAGGAATCATGCGTCATATCACCCACCACTGGAGAGGGCCACTTTCAGTTATTTCGCCCAGCACCCAGACCGAGGATACAGGTCCCACAGCAAGGAATCATGCGTCATATCAACCACCACTGGAGAAGGCCACTTTCAGTTATTTCGGCCCCAGCACCCAGACAGAGGAGAGAGGTCCCACAGCAAGGAATCATGCGTCATATCACCCACCACTGGAGAAGGCCACTTTCAGTTATTTCGGCCCAGCACCCAGACAGAGGATACAGGTCCCACAGCAAGGAATAAGGCGTCATATCACCCACCACTGGAGAAGGCCACTTTCAGTTATTTCGGCCCAGCACCCAGACCGAGGAGACAGGTCCCACAGCAAGGAATCATGCGTCATATCACCCACCACTGGAGAAGGCCACTTTCAGTTATTTCGGCCCCAGCTCCCAGATCAGAGGAGAGAGGTCCCACAGCAAGGAATCATGCGTCATATCACCCACCTACTGGAGAAGGCCACTTTCAGTTATTTAGGCCCCAGCACCCAGTCAGAGGAGAGAGGTCCCACAGCAAGGAATCATGCGTCATATCAACCACCACCGGAGAAGGCCACTCTCAGTTATTTCGGCCCAGCACCCAGACCGAGGAGAGAGGTCCCACAGCAAGGAATCATGCGTCATATCACCCACCACTGGAGAAGGCCATTTTCAGTTATTTCGGACCCAGCACCCAGATCAGAGGATACAGGTCCCACAGCAAGGAATCATGCGTCATATCACCCACCACTGGAGAAGGCCACTTTCAGTTATTTCAGCCCAGCACCCAGTCCGAGGAGACAGGTCCCACAGCAAGGAATCATGCGTCATATCACCCACCACTGGAGAAGGCCACTCTCAGTTATTTAGGCCCAGCACCCAGACAGAGGAGAGAGGTCCAACAGCAAGAAATCAGGCGTCATATCACCCACCACTGGAGAAGGCCACTTTCAGTTATTTCGGCCCAGCACCCAGATACGAGGAGAGCATGTCCCACAGCAAGGAATCATGCGTCATATCACCCACCTCTGGAGAATGAGCAACTTTCAGTTATTTAGTCCCCAGCACCTAGTCAGAGGAGAGAGGTCCCACAGCAAAGAATCATGCGTCATATCACCCACCAGCGGAGAAGGCCACTTTCAGTTATTTCGGCCCCAGCACCCAGACAGAGGAGAGAGGTCCCACAGCAAGGAATCATGCGTCATATCACCCACCACTGGAGAAGGCCACTTTCAGTTATTTAGGCCCAGCAACCAGACAGAGGAGAGAGGTCCCACAGCAAGGAATCATGCGTCATATCACCCACCACTGGAGAAGGCCACTTTCAGTTATTTTGGCCAGCACCCAGACCGAGGAGAGAGGTCCCACAGCAAGGAATCATGCGTCATATCACCCACCACTGGAGAAGGCCACTTTCAGTTATTTAGGCCCCAGCACCCAGACACGAGGAGAGAGGTCCCACAGCAAGGAATCATGCGTCATATCACCCACCACTGGAGAAGGCCACTTTCAGTTATTTCGGCCCCAGCACCCAGACAGAGGAGAGAGGTCCCACAGCAAGGAATCATGCGTCATATCAACCACCACTGGAGAAGGCCACTTTCAGTTATTTCAGGCCCCAGCACCCAGACAGAGGAGAGAGGTCCCACAGCAAGGAATCATGCGTCATATCACCCACCACTGGAGAAGGCCACTTTCAGTTATTTCGGACCCAGCACCCAGTCAGAGGGAGAGGTCCCACAGCAAGGAATCATGCGTCATATCACCCACCACCGGAGAAGGCCACTTCAGTTATTTCGGCCCAGCACCCAGACAGAGGAGAGAGGTCCCACAGCAAGGAATCATGCGTCATATCAACCACCACCGGAGAAGGCCACTCTCAGTTATTTCGGCCCAGCACCACAGACAGAGGAGAGAGGTCCCACAGCAAGGGAATCATGCGTCATATCACCCACCACTGGAGAAGGCCACTTTCAGTTATTTCGGCCCAGCACCCAGAAAGAGGATACAGGTCCCACAGCAAGGAATAAGGCGTCATATCACCCACCACTGGAGAAGGCCACTTTCAGTTATTTCGGCGCAGCACCCAGACCGAGGATACAGGTCCCACAGCAAGGAAACATGCGTCATATCAACCACCACTGGAAAAAGCAACTTTCAGTTATTTCGGCCCCATCTCCCAGATAGAGGAGAGAGGTACCACAGCAAGGAATCATGCGTCATATCGCCCACCTATGGAGACGGCCATTTTCAGTTATTTAGGCCCCAGCACCCAGTCAGTGGAGAGAGGTCCCACAGTAAGGAGTCATGCGTCATATCAACCACCACCGGAGAAGGCCACTCTCAGTTATTTCGGCCCAGCACCCAGACCGAGGAGAGAGGTCCCTCAGCAAGGAATCATGCGTCATATCACCCACCACTGGAGAAGGCCATTTTTAGTTATTTAGGACCCAGCACCCAGTCAGAGGAGAGAGGTCCCATAGCAAGGAATCATGCGTCATATCAACCACCACCGGAGAAAGCCACTCTCAGTTATTTCAGCCCAGCACCCAGTCAGAGGAGAGAGGTCCCACAGCAAGGAATCATGCGTCATATCAACCACCACCGGAGAAGGCCACTCTCAGTTATTTAGGCCCAGCACACAGACAGAGGAGAGAGGTCCAACAGCAAGAAATAAGGCGTCATATCACCCACCACTGGAGAAGGCCACTTTCAGTTATTTCGGCCCAGCACCCAGAACGAGGATACATGTCCCACAGCAAGGAATCATGCGTCATATCACCCACCACTGGAGAAGGCCACTTTCAATTATTTTGGCCCAGCAACCAGACCGAGGATACTGGTTCCACAGGAAGGAATCATGCGTCATATCACCCACCACAGGAGAAGGCCACTTTCAGTTATTTCGGCCCCAGCAACCAGATAGAGGAGAGAGGTCCCACAGCAAGGAATCATGCGTCATATCACCCACCACTGGAGAAGGCCACTTTCAGTTATTTCGGCCAGCACCCAGACCGAGGAGAGAGGTCCAACAGCAAGGAATCATGCGTCATATCACCCACCACTGGAGAAGGCCACTTTCAGTTATTTAGGCCCCAGCACCAAGACAGAGGAGAGAGGTCCCACAGCAGAGAATCATGCGTCATATCACCCACCACTGGAGAAGGCCACTTTCAGTTATTTAGGCCCCAGCACCCAGAAAGAGGAGAGAGGTCCCACAGGGCAAAGAATCATGCGTCATATCAGCCACCACTGGAGAAGGCCACTTTCAGTTATTTAGGCGCCAGCACCCATACAGAGGAGAGAGGTCCCACAGCAAGGAATGATGCGTCATATCACCCACCACTGGAGAAGGCCATTTTTAGTTATTTAGGACCCAGCACCCAGTCAGAGGAGAGAGGTCCCACAGCAAGGAATCATGCGTCATATCAACCACCACCGGAGAAAGCCACTCTCAGTTTTTTCAGCCCAACACCCAGTCAGAGGAGAGAGGTCCCACATCAAGGAATCATGCGTCATATCAACCACCACCGGAGAAGGCCACTCTCAGTTATTTCGGCCCAGCACCACGACAGAGGAGAGAGGTCCCACAGCAAGAAATCATGCGTCATCTCAACGACCACCGGAGAAGGCCACTCTCAGTTATTTAGGCCCAGCACACAGACAGAGGAGAGAGGTCCCACAGCAAGGAATAAGGCGTCATATCACCCACCACTGAGAAGGCCACTTTCAGTTATTTAGGCCCAGCACCCAGACCGAGGATACAAGTTCCACAGCAAGGAATCATGCGTCATATCACCCACCACTGGAGAAGGCCACTTTCAGTTATTTCGGCCAGCACACAGATCGAGGAGAGAGGTCACACAGCAAGGAATCATGCGTCATATCAACCACCACTGGAGAAGGCCACTTTCAGTTATTTAGGCCCAGCAACCAGACAGAGGAGAGAGGTTCCACAGCAAAGAATAAGGCATCATATCACCCACCACTGGAAAAGGCCACTTTCAGTTAAATCGGCCAGCACCCAGACCGAGGAGAGAGGTCCCACAGCAAGGAATCATGTGTGATATCACCCACCACTGGAGAAGGCCACTTTCAGTTATTTCGGCCACAGACCCCAGTCAGAGGAGAGAGGTCCCACAGCAAGGAATCATGCGTCATATCAACCACCACCGGAGAAGGCCACTCTCAGTTATTTCGGCCCAGCACCAACGACAGAGGAGAGAGGTCCCACAGCAAGAAATCATGCGCCATCTCAACGACCACCGGAGAAGGTCACTCTCAGTTATTTAGGCCCAGCACACAGACAGAGGAGAGAGGTCCCACAGCAAGGAATAAGGCGTCATATCACCCACCACTGGAGAAGGCCACTTTCAATTATTTCAGCCCAGCAACCAGACCGAGGATACAGGTTCCACAGGAAGGAATCTAGCCGTCATATCACCCACCACAGGAGAAGGCCACTTTCAGTTATTTCGGCCCCAGGAACTGGTGGGTGCAGAGAACACAGGACAGAAGTCACATGGCTTTCCTATACGTCAAAGAGAGAGAGAAATATTGGCGTTACACACCGCACTATCCAAACCAGGTCTCAATACGAAGGCGGGGCAGAGGTAGTCACAGGATGGCAGCAAATAAGGGATTACTTTTATATTTTTTTGTTTAATTTTCTTAAGACATCGTCATCGCAAGACATCACGAACAGCTCAGAACATTGTCATCATCGCAAGACATCGCCATCACTGCAAGACATCGCCATCACTGCAAGACATCATCATCGGAAGACATCATCACCGCAAGACCTCGCCATCACCGCAAGACATCATCATCACAAGACATCATCATCGCAAGACATCATCATCATTGCAAGACATCGCCATCACTGCAAGACATCGCCATCACCGCAAGACATCATCATCGGAAGACATCATCACCGCAAGACCTCGCCATCACCGCAAGACATCATCATCACAAGACATCATCATCGCAAGACATCATCACCTCAAGAATTCGCCATCATCATAAGAAACGTCATCATCGCAAGACATTGCCATCACCATAAGACATCGTTATCACCGCAAGACATCGTCATCAACACAACAAAAAGCCAAGAGCGAGATTAAGATTGTTACTTTCTGTTGATTATAAGCTCCTTGGAGCGGGGGTGGAGTGCGGGGTGGAAGTCCTCTTTATAGAATGTAAGCTCCTAGGAGCAGGGGTGGGGTGCGGGGTGGAAGTCCTCTTTATAGAATGTAAGCTCCTAGGAGCGGGGTGGAGTGCGGGTGGAAGTCCTCTTTATAGAATGTAAGCTCCTAGGAGCAGGGGTGGGGTGCGGGTGGAAGTCCTCTTTATAGAATGTAAGCTCCTAGGAGCGGGGGTGGGGTGCGGGGTGGAAGTCCTCTTTATAGAATGTAAGCTCCTAGGAGCGGGGGGTGGGGTGCGGGGTGGAAGTCCTCTTTATAGAATGTAAGCTCCTAGGAGCGGGGGTGGGGTGCGGTGGAAGTCCTCTCTATAGAATGTAAGCTCCTAGGAGTGGGGGGTGGGGTGGAAGTCCTCTCTATAGAATGTAAGCTCCTAGGAGCGGGGGGTGGGGTGCGGGGTGGAAGTCCTCTTTATAGAATGTAAGCTCCTAGGAGCAGGGGTGGGGTGCGGGGTGGAAGTCCTCTTTATAAAATGTAAGCTCCTAGGAGCGGGGGGTGGGGTGCGGGGTGGAAGTCCTCTCTATAGAATGTAAGCTCCTAGGAGCGGGGGTGGGGTGTGGGGTGGAAGTCCTCTCTATAGAATGTAAGCTCCTAGGAGCGGGGGCTGGGGTGCGGGGTGGAAGTCCTCTCTATAGAATGTAAGCTCCTAGGAGCGGGGGTGGGGTGCGGGTGGAAGTCCTCTTTATAGAATGTAAGCTCCTAGGAGCGGGGGTGGGGTGCGGGGTGGAAGTCCTCTCTATAGAATGTAAGCTCCTAGGAGCGGGGGTGGGGTGTGGGGTGGAAGTCCTCTCTATAGAATGTAAGCTCCTAGGAGCGGGGGTGGGGTGCGGGGTGGAAGTCCTCTATAGAATGTAAGCTCCTAGGAGCGGGGGTGGGGTGTGGGGTGGAAGTCCTCTCTATAGAATGTAAGCTCCTAGGAGCGGGGGTGGGTGTGGGGTGGAAGTCCTCTCTATAGAATGTAAGCTCCTAGGAGCGGGGGTCTTTTCTGTAAGTTATAAGCTTCTAAGACTTAATAAAAGGTGTAAAATCAATGGCTTCTCGATTTCTCTGCTCTGGCCACATCATCTGGTCTGAGGGGCCCTCAGCCTGTACGCAAGCAGCCAGAGCATCTTCAATTCTGCCTGTGGCCCCTGGGGATCACCAACACTTCACCCTTGTAAGCTAGGACTCTTGCCAAGAGCCTCATACCCCGGATTTGTTTCCTTTGTGCTGCGGAACCGGGACTCAATTTCCTGTTCTTCAAAACTTTCATTTCTGAGTAAGGAAAGTAAGAAGAGGCTCCAAGGATGAACCTGCTTCCTATGAAGTGTGTGGGCTCCTTCTATCCTCTGATCGGAGCCATGATATCTCGTCCACATGGCGCTGTCCCACACAATCTGGACAGTCTATATGGTTACGGCCACACAGTCAGATTTCCTGATGCAGTTTTGAAAGCAAAAAACGGGAGTGTATCATAAAAGGACAGAAGGTATAAAGGACCGATACGACTTCCCCTCGGTTTTGAATTCACTCTCGGTTTTGGTTTCCAAAACTGCATGCAGAAACCTAACCATGTGGCCGTACCCTAACAGGCACTCCCTGCAGTATCTGTATCCCTACAACTACCACACACATTGCATTGTTCCTCCACAGTTGCAATATCCCACTCCTAGCAGTACACCATGTGCAACGGGCGCTTCCCCTAAGGGCCCTCTATGTCTCCCAGGTGTAAAAAATGCAGAGTGGTGTATTGCAGCCTAAATGTCTCTTTATGTGTGTCACGGTGCTCCTTCCTCCATACCCCTCGACCCTTAGGCTTTGGCTCCAAAGCAATAAATCGGGGAAATAATTGAGGGATTTGAAGAAATAACTTGAGTCCAGACCTTGAGATGAAGTTCCATGGCAGCTTTACTTGAATAAATGTTTCACCAAACAGCTTTAGGCTTTGTCTTGGTTTCAGCAGGCTTTTGCATTAAACTGGCAGGCAAACTCAACTCTGCTATATCTTTCTGCCACTCTGCTGTACTGACAGGCTGGCTGTATAACTCAGCTTCTTCTGCATGCTGCACTTCTTCTCTGTAGTCTGACTCTAGTTTATGCCAGAGAACTTTCCTCCTGGCTCCTGAGGCTTTAAGCTTTGGCTTCCATGGACAGCAGAGCTTAGGGTGTTCTGGCTGGTGTGGGCATGTCCAGTAGAGACCTGCCCCAGCACACCCTTCCCCTTGCAGGGGGTAAACTAGAACCGGTCCCCACCTTTCCTGCAGGAAGTATAACTAGCCCAATTCTCTCCAGAGGGGGTTTAGAATGGACTGGTAAGTTCCATTCTATCTAAGTACAGCTCTGCCATATTTGCTGCCACTTGCTGATGAACCAGGCATATTACATGAACATAACAGTTGCATAAAGATGAAGAATGCACAGCGTGGAGGACCTGGACAAAATACATAGATGGCATTGGTGTTAGCCCAATAAAGACAGTAGCAGGGTGCAGTAGTGGTAACACCACTCTGGGGTTTTACACATAGAGCATACAGAAAATGGCCTCTGCACTGTGTACTTGGCAGGAGTCTGGCTGGTTTTGATGGCTTCATTCTACCCCTAGCTTCAGTCTATAGTCTGCAATGCTCAGCTAAGTTTTCGCCCCATCTAGGTCCTGAGGTGGTGCACCTTTGTATCTAGTGCCAGTCACCAACACTACTAGCTAGCTACACGCAGGAATCTGCAGCATCTCCTAGCTCACACCAGTGTTGTGTCTGTCTCTACAGTGTCTCTTCTGCGTCTGATGTCTCACCATGAGGTCTGCCTGCTCTACTATTTATCACTTTTTGGGGAATACAGTAGCTTGTGTGAGGCGATGTGACTCCAACAGTGAACTCCGAGTCCAAACAGCCTCTGTCTTATTACTAGGTGTGGTGATAGAGGTATCCAGATATCAACATTATTTTCAGGACTAGACAACCCCTCCTTTACATTCCAGGATTGGGTCATAACCTCGTCCAGTTGAACCTAAAAATACAGCGGTCCACTCATCCCTATTCAAACTTTACGCTTGTATTGGGCCATGTAAATCTGTATATTGTCAATCGGCACATGTACGAGGACCCTGTTGTCCCACAGTTTCGTCAACTCGTTTCAGTGCACTGTAGGCAGATGGACTGGAACTCTAGACACTGCTGCCATTATTCAGATCCTTCTCCCTGGATTAGGAAAATAAATGTAAGGCACTGGTGACTAATTTTCCCAAATACTCAAACCCTGTTCAGTCGTCCAGAATCTCAGACCCAAGAAAAGGCCTCCAGAAAATATACTGGACTGGGAGGATCTGAGGGGAACTTGTCAGATGGGGAATAAAGCACAGACCACCAACTGCTGGACACAGTAGTGGTGACACTATACCAAGTTCCTCACATAAATACAGAACCAAGATCAATATGGTGCATATATGCAGCACCGTTTAAAAATCAGCTCAATACAGATATTATTTCCATATTCAGATTAGCCCTTGACATATAAGTATGTAAAGGTAAAACTGCAGGTCCCAGTATAGCTGGAGCAGCTGTAAAGGTATGCTGGGAGTGGTAGTGTCACAGAAGAGAATAAACCATTGTATTTAGTGACTTACAGGTGACGTTTCCTCCGGAGGTCTTCTTTTCCTTTTCTTTCCAACCGGTTCAGACACCATGATGACTTCTCCGGGCCAACGCTCGTCTCTGCAGAGTTTCCTGCAAGATGTCTTTAGCTTCTCACTTTACCAATACATCGACATGATGAATACTGACACAAACTCCTCTTAGTGCCACATGCTGTACCCTGAAGATAATAGCGGCATACACTGTGCCCCTAGTACAATCATGACACGTGCAGTGGCTGAATTTGGGGTGGCCCTAACGCTATACTGAGCTCCTGGACACCGTTGAGGTGTCACCATGTGTTGCTTCTCTCCGGAAGCGATTGTAAAGCGTAGTGCACCCCAATGGGGACTAAGTCCAGAGTTTCAGGGTCTGTAGTAACCAGCGTGCTTCTTCACTGGAGGGATTCAGGTGCAAAACAAAACAGGCACGGCATAGGGCTTTCTTCTCCAGTCTCCTCCCTGGCAGAGGAAGGGTTTGATGCTAAGGAAAGGCCTGAGCTAGCTGTACCCAGTGGCGTACCGCCAATATAGGCAGTGCACGCAGCTACTATGGGGCAACTGAATTTCACCCCAGAAAATAATATATCCTTTGGCGGACACTATGAAACTTGTTCAGTCACAGCTGGAACACCAGATTTACGGTATTGCTATATTTGCAACTTAATTTCATCCCAGAAAATAATATATCCTTTGACGGACACTATGAAACTTGTCCAGTCACAGCTGGAACACCAGATTTACAGTATTGCTATTTTGGTAATTGAATTTCACCCTAGAACAAACGCTATCCTTTGGCGGACACTATAAAACTTGTCCTGCCACAGCAGTGGCAAGTGGCTTATTACCTTTTGATCAAAATGTACACTAACTACCTCTTACAGCTTCTGTCATAGAGGCAGGGCAGAGTTCTGGTTGCAGAGTGCTGTTAAAATTTTTTGTTTGTATATATATGTGCCACAGTAACGTGCACCTGCTGACAGGGACGTGCTGACTGACCCCCATTTGTGTTTCTGTTTAGTATATGTTGGAGGTGTGGCAGCCTCCTTCACAGTCGTGCACACCTGACTAGCTTGTCTGCCTTAGAGGCTGCTTTTAATCAGAGTGAGTATAAAACTGAACTTGCATTCATAGTGCCTGCTAGTAACCATCCGATTCCAGGAGGAGTACACAGTAGGCTCAGCATGCATGTTAGTACCTGCGTCTCTGGATCTAATGGAGGCTGTTATAGCACCAGAAAGGGTTAATAAGTACAGTTGATCCCAGCATGCATGCTGGGCCCGCACTCCTGGATTTTATGTGGCTGTCATGGCCCATAACAGGTAGGATTTAGCTTTAGGAATAGTGCCTTCTAGTAATAATCCGGTTCCAGGAGGAGTACACAGTGGGCTCAGCATGCATGTTGGTACCTGCGTCCCTAGATCTAATGGAGGCTGTTATAGCACCAGAAAGGGTTAATAAGTACAGTTGATCCCAGCATGCATGCTGGGCCCGCACTCCCTGGATTTTATGTGGCTGTCATAGCCCATAACAGGTAGGGTTTAGCGTTAGAACCACTCACGAATCATGCGTCATATCACCCACCACTGGAGAAGGCCACTTTCAGTTATTTCGGCCCAGCACCCAGACAGAGGAGAGAGGTCCCACAGCAAGGAATAAGGCGTCATATCACCCACCACTGGAGAAGGCCACTTTAAGTTTTTTAGGCCAGGCACCCAGACCGAGGAGAGAGGTCCCACAGCAAGGAATCATGCGTCATATCACCCACCACTAGAGAAGGCCACTTTCAGTTATTTCGGACCCAGCACCCAGACAGAGGAGAGAGGTCCCACAGCAAGGAATCATGCGTCATATCACCCACCACTGGAGAAGGCCACTTTCAGTTATTTCGGCCCAGCACCCAGACCGAGGATACAGGTCCCACAGCAAGGAATCATGCTTTCATATCACCCACCACTGGAGAAGGCCACTTTCAGTTATTTCGGCCCAGCACCCAGACAGAAGAGAGGTCCCACAGCAAGGAATCATGCGTCATATCACCCACCACTAGAGAAGGCCACTTTCAGTTATTTATGCTCCACCACCCAGACAGAGGAGAGAGGTCCAACAGCAAGGAATCATGCGTCATATCACCCACCACCGGAGAAGGCCACTTTCAGTTATTTCGGCCCCAGCACCCAGACAGAGGAGAGAGGTCCCACAGCAAGGATTCATGCGTCATATCACCCACCACTGGAGAAGGCCACTTTCAGTTATTTCGGCCCAGCACCCAGACAGAGGAGAGAGATCCCACAGCAAGGAATCATGCGTCATATCACCCACCACTAGAGAAGGACACTTTGAGTTATTTCGGACCCAGCACCCAGACAGAGGAGAAGGTCCCACAGAAAGGAATCATGCGTCCTATCACCCACCACTGGAGAAGACCACTTTCAGTTATTTCAGCCCAGCACCCAGATAGAGGAGAGAGGTCCCACAGCAAGGAATCATGCGTCATATCACCCACCACTGGAGAAGGCCACTCTCATTTATTTTGGACCCAGCACCCAGACAGAGGAGATAGGTCCCACAGCAAGGAATCATGCCTCATATCACCCACCACTGGAGAAGGCCACTTTCAGTTATTTCGGAACCAACACCCAGACAGAGAGAGAGGTCCCACAGCAAGGAATTATGCGTCATATCACCCACCACTGGAGAAGGCCACTTTCAGTTATTTCGGCCCAGCACCCAGACCGAGGATACAGGTCCCACAGCAAGGAATCATGCGCCATATCAGCCACCACTGGAGAAGGCCACTTTCAGTTATTTCGGCCCAGCACCCAGACTGAGGATACAGGTCCCACAGCAAGGAATCATGCGTCATATCACCCACCACTGGAGAAGGCCACTTTCAGTTATTTCGGCCCAGCACCCAGACAGAGGAGAGAGGTCCCACAGCAAGGAATCATGCGTCATATCACCCACCACTAGAGAAGGCCACTTACAGTTATTTCAGACCCAGCACCCAGACAGAGGAGAGAGGTCCCACAGCAAGGAATCATGCGTCATATCACCTACCACTGGAGAAGGCCACTTTCAGTTATTTCGGCCCAGCACCCAGACAGAGGAGAGAGGTCCCAAAGCAAAGAATACGTCGTCATATCACCCCACCACTGGAGAATGCCACATTCAGTTATATCGGCCGCAGCACCCAGACAGAGGAGAGGTTCATTCAACTTTGGGTTGCACCGCAAGATCATGGTAAAGTAAAAAAATGAGGATTCAATTAAGAAGTGCCTCAGAGTACAGGAATACATGGTTGAGGGGGAGGCAGTTATAAATGTCTATTCTGCACAAGGGAGGCATAGGTCCTGTGGGATCCATGCCTGGTTCATTATTATGAACGTCAGCTTGTCCACGTTGGCTGTGGACAGGCGGCTGCGTTTGTCAGTAATGACGCCCCTGCCGTGCTGAATACACGTTCAGACAAAACGCTGGCCGCCTGGCAGGCCAGCACCTCCAAGGCATAAAATGCTAACTCTGGCCACGTGGACAATTTGGAGACCCAGAAGTTGAATGGGGCCGAACCATCAGTCAGTACGTGGAGGGGTGTGCAGACGTACTGTTCAACCATGTTAGTGAAATGCTGCCTCCTGCTAACACGTTCCGTATCAGGTGGTGGTGCAGTTAGCTGTGGCGTGGAGACAAAACTTTTCCACATTTCTGCCATGCTAACCACTGCCCTCAGAGGAGCTGGCCGTGACACAGCTGCATTGGCGACCTCTTGCTCCTCCTCTGCCTTCGCCTTGGGCTTCCACCTGTTCCCCTGTGACATTTGGGAATGCTCTCAGGAGCGCCTCTACCAGCGTGCGCTTGTACTCGCGCATCTTCCTATCACGCTCCAGTGCAGGAAGTAAGGTGGGCACATTGTCTTTGTACCGGGATCCAGCAGGGTGGCAACCCAGTAGTCCGCACACGTTAAAATGTGGGCAACTCTGCTGTCGTTGCGCAGGCACTGCAGCATGTAGTCGCTCATGTGTGCCAGGCTCCCCAGAGGTAAGGACAAGCTGTCCTCTGTGGGAGGCGTATCGTCATCGTCCTCCGTATCCCCCAGCCACGCACCAGTGATGGGCCTGAGCTGTGTCGGGTGCCACCCCGCTGTGAACCTGCTTCATCCTCATCCTCCTCCACCTCCTCCTCATCTCTCCTCCTCGTCCTCCAGTAGTGGGCCCTGGCTGGCCACATTTGTACCTGGCCTCTGCTGTTGCAAAAACCTCCCTCTGAGCCACTTCTAACAGACTGGCCTGAAAGTGCTAAAAATGACCCCTCATCCTCCTCCTCCTCCTGGGCCACCTCCTCTTCCATCATCGCCCTAAGCGTTTTCTCAAGGAGACATAGAAGTGGTATTGTAACGCTGATAACGGTGTCATCGCCACTGGCCATGTTGGTGGAGTACTCGAAACAGCGCAACAGGGCACACAGGTCTCGCATGGAGGCCCAATCATTGGTGGTGAAGTGGTGCTGTTCCACAGTGCGACTGACGCGTGCGTGCTGCAGCTGAAACTCCACTATGGCCTGCTGCTGCTCGCACAGTCTCTCCAGCATGTGCAAGGTGGAGTTCCACCTGGTGGGCACGTCGCATATGAGGCGGTGAGCGGGAAGGCCGAAGTTCCGCTGTAGCGCAGACAGGCGAGCAGCGGCAGGATGTGAACGCCGGAAGCGCGCACAGACGGCCCTCACTTTATGCAGCAGCTCTGACATGTCGGGGTAGTTGTGAATGAACTTCTGCACCACCAAATTCAGCACATGCGCCAGGCAAGGGATGTGCGTCAAACCGGCTAGTCCCAGAGCTGCGACGAGATTTCGCCCATTATCGCACACCACCAGGCCGGGCTTGAGGCCCACCGGCAGAAACCACTCGTCGGTCTGTTGTTCAATACCCCGCCACAACTCCTGCGCGGTGTGGGGCCTGTCCCCCAAACATATGAGTTTCAGAATGGCCTGCTGACGTTTACCCCGGGCTGTGCTGAAGTTGGTGGTGAAGGTGTGTGGCTGACTGGATGAGCTGGTGGAAGCAGAGGAGGAGGAAGCCGAGTAGGAGGAGGCTACAGGAGGCAAAGAATGATGCCCTGCGATCCTTGGCGGCGGAAGGACGTGCGCCAAGGAACTCTCCGCCTGGGGCCCAGCCGCCACTACATTTACCCAGTGTGCAGTTAGGAGATATAGCGTCCCTGGCCGTGCTTACTGGTCCACGTATCTGTGGTTAGGTGGACCTTGCCACAGATGGCGTTGCGCAGTGCACACTTGATTTTATCGGATACTTGGTTGTGCAGGGAAGGCACGGCTGTCTTGGAGAAGTAGTGGCGGCTGGGAACAACATACTGTGGGACAGCCATGGACATCAGCTGTTTGAAGCTGTCTGTGTCCACCAGCCTGAATGACAGCATTTCAAAGGCCAGTAGTTTAGAAATGCTGGCATTCAGGCCCAAGGCTCGAGGGTGGCTAGGTGGGAATTTACGCTTTCTCTCCAAGGTTTGTGAGATGGAGAGCTGAACGCTGCCGTGTGACATGGTGGAGATGCTTGGTGACGCAGGTGGTGGTGTCGGTGGCACATCCTCTGTTTGGTGGGCGGCAGGTGCCAACATTCCTCCCGAGGTGGAGGAAGAGGCCGAGGCAGCAGCAGAAGAAGGAGCAGGGGAGCCAGAGTGAGTTCCTTGCTTTTAAGGTGTTTACTCCACTGCAGTTCATGCTTTGCATGTAGATGCCTGGTCATGCAGGTTGTGCTAAGGTTCAGAACGTTAATGCCTCGCTTCAGGATCTGATGGCACAGCGTGCAAACCACTCGGTTCTTGTCGTCAGCACATTGTTTAAAGAAGTGCCATGCCAGGGAACTCCTTGAAGCTGCCTTTGGGGTGCTCGGTCCCTGGTGGCGGTGGCCAGTAGCAGGTGAACTCTCTTGGCGGCGGCTGGTCTGCTTTTGCCCCCTGCTCCCTCTTTTTGCTACGCTGTTGGCTCGGTCTCACCACTGCCTCTTCCGCTGAACTATGAAAGTCAGTGGCACGACCTTCATTCCATGTGGGGTCTAGGACCTCATCGTCCCCTGCATCGTCTTCCACACAGTCTTCCTCCCTGACCTCCTGTTCGGTCTGCACACTGCAGAAAGACGCAGCAGTTGGCACCTGTGTTTCGTCATCATCAGAGACGTGCGGACTCCGATGAGGTGGTATTCCCATGTCCTCATCATCAGGAAACATCAGTGGTTGTGCATCAGTGCATTCTATGTCTTCCACCACTGGGGAAGGGCTAGGTGGATTTCCTTGGGAAACCCTGCCAGCAGAGTCTTCAAACAGCATAAGAGACTGCTGCATAACTTGAGGCTCTGACAGTTTCCCTGATATGCATGGGGGTGATGTGACAGACTGATGGGCTTGGTTTTCAGGTGCCACCTGTGCGCTTTCAGCAGAAGACTGGGTGGGAGATAATGTTGTGAACATGCTGGATCCACTGTCGGCCACCCAATTGACTAGCGCCTGTACCTGCTCAGGCCTTACCATCCTTAGAACGGCATTGGGCCCCACCAAATATCGCTGTAAATTCTGGCGGGTACTGGAACCTGAGGTAGTTGGTTCACTAGGACGTGTGGCTGTGGCAGAATGGCCACGTCCTCTCCCAGCACCAGAGGGTACACTAACACCACCACGACCGCGTCCGCGTCCCTTACTAGATGTTTTCCTCATTGTTACCGTTCACCAAGCACCACAATAAGGAAAAAATATTTGGCCCAATGTATTGATTTCAAATTCAGGCCATTTTTACAGGCACCTAACACTATCTGCCTATTTGTTTATGTAGCGTATTACACTAATCCAGGCACAGCAGTAACCACTGATTTAGGGGAATATCTCTTTTAGGGCTAATATTTAGGCCCTGGATGAAAGGTATCCTTTTATTGACAGATTTACAATTGGCCTGCAACAGCTGGGACACCAGATTCAGGGTATTGCTATTTTGGCAAATTAATTTCACCCCAGAACAAAATATATGTTTTGGTGGACACTATGAAACCTGGCCTGCAACAGCTGGGACACCAGATTCAGGGTATTGCTATTTTGGCAAGTGAATTACACCCCAGAACAAAATATATGTTTTGGAGGACACTATTATATTTTGCCCAGCCACAGCTGAAACCACTAGATTTATGGTATTGCTATTTTGGCAATTGAATTTCACCCCAGAACAAAATATATGTTTTGGCGGACACTATTATATTTTGCCAGCCACAGCTGAAACCACTGATTTATGAGTATTGTTATTTTGGCAATTGAATTTCACCCCAGAACAAAATATATGTTTTGGCGGACACTATGAAACCTGGCCTGCAACAGCTGGGACACCAGATTCAGGGTACTGCTATTTTGGCAAATTAATTTCACCCAAGAACAAAATATATGTTTTGGCGGATACTATGAAACGTGGCCTGCAACAGCTGGGACACCAGATTCAGGGTATTGCTATTTTGGCAAATTAATTTCACAACAGAACAAAATATATGTTTTGGCGGACACTATGAAACCTGGCCTGCAACAGCTGGGACACCAGATTCAGGGTATTGCTATTTTGGCAGATTAATTTCACCCCAGAACAAAATATATGTTTTGGCGGACACTAACATAAAAAAACTAGTATTGATGGATTGATAGACTTGGTGGCAGCTTGTTCTGGTGCACCACAAGTCACAAAATGGCCGCCGATCAACCCAGAAAATATGTGACAGAAAAACGCTCTGTGCAGCCTAAAAACCAGTGAGCAAGTAACTAGCAGAAGTTCAATCATTCACAGCTGTAGATCGATCCGTTCATTAAGTGCTGTTGCTGACTTTACCCTGCCTAATCTCGCCCTCACAGAAGCTGCGTCCTCTCCCTACACTAATCAGAGCAGTGTGATGTGCGGCGCTACGTGACTCCAGCTTAAATAGAGGCTGGGTCACATGCTGCACTGGCCAATCACAGCCATGCCATTAGTAGGCATGGCTGTGATGGGCTCTTAGGGCAAGAAGTAAACGCTAGCTGATTGGCTGCTGTGCAGCCCTTCAGAAAGCGGGAAGTAATCGACGAACAACAAATCCGAACCCGAAATTTTTTGAAAACGATGCTCGAAATGTTCACTCAACACTAATCAGAAGGAAATGATGATGTCAGCCAGGCCAAAAGCCAAAATAGTGGCCCAGTCGTGAAGTGGGGAGGGTGGGAACAGCATGGGAAGTCCACAGAGTGGACCTATGACATGGTGAGGTGGAAGCAGCATGAGGAGACCATAAAGTGGCCCAATGACAGGGTCTAGAGGTGGAAGCAGTATGTGGAGGCTGCCAGGTGGCACAAAGACAGTCTGGATATGGCAGCAGTATGATTAGGCCACCGAGTGGCAAGTTAACATAGTGTGGATATGGTTGCATGAGGAGACCACAGAGTAGCAAGGTGACACAGTGTGGAGATGGCAGCAGCAGCAGGAGATGACAGAGTGGCAAGGTGACATAGTGTGCAGATGGTAGCAGCAGAAGCGGAATCCCATAGAGTGGCAAGGTGATATAGTGTGGAGATGGCAGCAGCAGCATGAGGAAACCACAGAGTGGCAAGGTGACATAGTTTGGAGATGCAGTAGCAGCAGCAGCAGCATGAGGAGACCAGAGAGTGGCCAGTTGACATAGTGTGTAGATGTCAGCAGCAGCATGAGGAGACCACAGAGTGGCAAGTTGACATAGCGTGAAGATAGCAGCAGCTGCAGCATCAGGAGGATACCATAGAGTGACATAGTGGCTAGGTCACAGTGTGGAGATGGCAGCAGCAGGAGGTGACCACAGAGTGGCAAGGTGACATTGTTTGGAGATGGCAGCAACAGCTGCATCAGGAGACCTGAAAGTGACCCGGTAACAGAGTGGGTGGCAAAACCAGTACCTGCTGATGAAGGTGGGTGAAATAAGGAGCTCTTGGCATCAGATGTGTAGGATCAGGCAGGTTGCAGCATCAAAGTAGTATCTGAGGCAGGTAGTCAAAAGAAAACAGTCTCTTGTATCAAAGTTTTTGTGGCACCATGAATGATCTACTCTGATGCATCAGGAATTGGTGGTTGGAAATCCTAGCAGATCCACGCCTCATTTATCTTGACAAAGGTCAGTCTCTCCACATTTTTGGTGGACAGTCGAGTTCTTCTTGGGTAACTATGTCCCCACCGCACTAAACACTCGCTGTGATCTCACACTACTGGCCGGGCAGGACAGCTTTTCCAGGGCAAACTCTGCTAATTTGCGGTTACAAATCCAGTTTGGCTACCCAGTAGTGATGAGCGGCAGGGGCAATATTCGAATTTGTGATATTTCGCGAATATTTGGGCGAATATTCGCCATATATTCGAAAATTCGCAAATTGTAATCTCCAGACAATATTTTCTTGTTTGCGAAAATTTGCATAAAAATTTGCATAAATTAGCATAAAAATTGCATAAACTGGCATTTAAAAGATACCTTCTAAATACCAGCTTATGCAAATGTTTATGCTAATTTATGCTAATTTTATGCGAATTTCGCAAACAAGAAAATGATGACATTATTTTCTTGCATGCGAAAATTTTCATATAAAAAATTTGCATAAAGCGAATATTCGCAATTGAGAATATATTTTGCGATATTCTAAATATTTGCGAATTCTCGAAGTGCTGATATTCGCGATTAAAATTCGCAATTCGAAAATTCGTGATCAACACTGCTACCCAGTAGTCCAGCGGATCTTCAATGTGGGATAGCAGGGTGCTGTCCAAGTATGCCACCACCTGCTGGTTCAGGTCCTGCTCCAGGTCTAGATGCTGCTGGTGAGTATTTTCTTCACTATGCAGGTGAATAAAGCTACTCATCAGCGACTCTAGACTCTGGCTGCTGCTGATGGAGCTGGTACTGCTCCTGCCACCCCTCCCCAGCAGCCATGGCAGTGGAACATGAGCACAGAGGGACCCCGGTCAGACCTGAAAGAGGATGGCCGATGGGGCCAATAGGCAGTGGCCAACTGACTACATAGGATGTCTCTGTAGTAGTTTAGTTTGTCCTCTCTCTCAGTGGGTGTAAAACAACCCCCATTCTGGATGGGTAGCGAGTGTCCAACAAGGTGGAGAGCCATACGTTATCACTCTGCCAAATGGTGACAATTCGGGTGTCACTACGCAAGTGAGCATGCAGTGGTCCATTTGTGCAAGTGACTCGGAGGGATTCCCTGTCTCCATCCTCACTGCATACTGCTAGGGTGTGGCCGGGTCCTCTGTCTCATCTTCCTCATCAACCTGTAGCTCCTTTGGCTGCTCATGCGCCTTCTGTCCAGTCAGCTGAGTAGAAAAACTACCCATTTGGCTACACATTGCTTGTGCTCCAATGTCCACCTCCCCTCATGTGGCCATGAGATCGAGGTCCCCATCTCCAGTCCCACGACCAGCCACTGTTACCACCATCTGTTCTAGGACATGAAGCAGTGGAATGATGACGTTCATCCCATAGTCCTGGCGACTAACAAATAACGTGGCATCTTCAAAGGGCCTGAGGAAACAGCAGGTGTCACGCATGAGCTGCCAGTGGCTGACATTGAAGTTACACAGGGAGTACTCCTATTCGCTTGCATCATAAAGAAATCGTTGATGGCCTTTCTCTGTTCGTATAGTCAGTCCAACATATGGAGGGTGGAATCCCAACAAGTGGAATCATTGCAGATCAGCCTATGTTAGGGGATGCTGTTCTGCTGCTGAAACTCAAGGAGGGTGTGCTTTGCCGTATACGTGTGTCTTAAGTGCATGCAAAGTTTCCTGGCCATTTTTAGGATGTCTTGCAGATGGGTGGAAGACTTCAGGAACCGCTGGACAACCAGATTGAACACGTGTTCCATGCAGGGTTCATGGCTCAGCCATCTTTGACGCAGGGCAGACACAATGTTCTTCCTGTTGTCGGTCACCATAGTTCTGATTTTGAGTTGTCGGGGAGAAAGCCAGGATTCGATTTCTTGATGCATGACAAGGAGCAGTTGCTCCCCTGTGTGACTCCGTTTGCCAAGGCATGCCAGGTGCAGAACAGCATGACACCGCTGAGCCCTGCACATGTGGTATGCTGGAGGGGCACTGTGACTTGTCCCTGCAGTGGAGGCTGAGGACATGGTGAAGGATGAGGAGGCAGAGACGGACATTGTCGCCGGACCAACGGCGTGACAACATGGAGGAGGAAGCTGAGTGACCTGTCCAAGTTGCTGGTGTGGCTGTGCAGGAACCTCATTCACCCAGTGGGCGTAAAGGACATTTGTTGTCCCTGACCATAGTTACAGCTCCACACGTCGGCCCTGCCTTGCACTTTGGCAGACACCGGCAGCCTCTAGAACTGGCCCATCGTCTGTTCTACATGTGTGTGCAGGGATGGTACTGCCTTTGTTGCAAAGAAATGGCGGCTTGGGACACCCCACCTCGGCTCGGCACAAGCCATTAGTTCTCTTAAAGGTGCAGAGTCCACCACTTGGAAATTGAGGGACTGAAGCACCAGCAACTTGGTAACAGCAGCACGTTCAGCTTTTGAGCCGTTGGATGCGTGCACGCATACTGTTGTCTCTTGGCAATCGCTTCAGTGATCGATTGCTGATGGAATGACTGATGAGGAATAGGAGGAGGAGCATCTGGACCAGCAGAAGATGGGATTGACAGACAGCTCCCTTTGGCTGAGGTGGTGGAGCCTTGACTAGCTGAAACTGGGTGCGTGCCACTGGGTGATGCAGCAGTTGCTGCGGCAGGCTGGACCACCACATTGGAGCCACGGTTCTCCCAGGCCACTGTATGGTAACGCTGCATATGTTGACACAGGGCCATAGTGCCAACATTGGCACCCTGGCCATACTTCATCTTCTGCCCACATATTACCAGATTACTGCCGTCAATGCCTCGGTGAACCGCTGCACCAGTACTTCCTGGGCAGGTAGGCTCCTGCGAAGCGGGTCATCTACCCCGGGCATGTTTGGCTCCCAACCTCCCACTGCTGACACCCTGCTGATTCCCAGTCATGCTACCACCTTGCTGGCTCCGCTGCTCCCTTACTGGCAAGTTGCCACCCTCTACTCCTGATGAAGCCCTTTCTACATCCGGCTCCCAAGTGTGATCGGCTTCATCATCATCAATTAATGTCTGCACATCACTTATGTGCTCCTCAACAGCCTCTGGGTCAGGAGCCTGACCACTCGCAGCACAAGCTTCCATGCCACTCTCCTCTTCACTACTTGCCTGACTAGCAGAGAAAGCGGCGGATGTATCCTCCAGATCTTGGCTGGGCAGTAGCTGCTGACTGTCATCTAGTAGCTTTTCCTCTGTGAAAAGTGGAGCAGAGCCCATAGCATATACTATTTCTCGTGGTGAGGGAACGGAAAAGGTCAGAGGCAGTTTGAGGACAGGTAAGGGTTGTGTCTGACGAATCCATCGACTGTTGGCTGGGGGTGTCTGATGTCACTTGGGATGACGTGGATGACCCAGTTAACCAATCAAGAACTGCTGGGTTGCTGGTTAATACACGACCGCTAGATGACACCGGGAGCTCAGGCCTCTCTCTGCGACTACTGCTGCCACGCCCCCTTACTCTGCTGCGACCTCTTCTTGCGCCAGAAACATTCATGCCTCTGCCACTCCTCTGTGCATGGCCTGGCACTTCTCTGCTTGACATACTTGTAGCTGAACTAAACAAATGAAACGGAAGTTAAAACACCCCTAAAATCGACTAATATATTTTTCTTTTGTACTGAAATAGGCCAACAAATTATATATGCGCAAATAACAGCAAACATGAACTGAGTATAGATTTCTCATATTGGGTTAAAATAGGCCACTAAACGATTTTTTCTACTGAAATATGGCAATAAACACTTTTAGTGCAAATAACACCAAATGTGATCTGCGTCTATTTTTCTCGTATTGGAGTGAAATATGACAAGAAATGCTTTTAGCGCAAATAACACCAAATGTGAACTGCGTCTATTTTTCTCGTATTGTATTGAAATATGACTATAAATGTATTTAGCGCAAATAAAAGCAAATGTGAACTGCATCTATTTTTCTTGTACTGTAGTGCAATATGACAAGAAATGCTTTTATCGCAAATAACAGCAAATATGAACTTAGTCTTTTTTTCTCTTCTTCTCTAGAAATATAGCAATAAATGCTTTTAGCACAAACATCACCAAATGTGAACTGTGTCTATTTTTCTCGTTTTGTAGTGAAATATGACAAACGCTTTTAGCGCAAAGAATACCAAATATGAACAAAGTCAGACAGAGGAGAGAGTTCCCATAACAGAAAAACAGGCATCGTGGTACCCAGCAATGGAACAGGCCACTCTTACCAATTTAAGCCCTAGCACCCAGACAGAGGAGAGAGGTCCCATAACAGCAAAACAGGCATCATGTCACCCACCAATGCAGCAGGCGATTATCATTAATGTAGGCCCCTGGCACCCAGACAGAGGAGAGAGGTCCCATAACAGCAAAATAGGCATCATGTTACCCACCAATGCAGCAGGCGATTATGATTAATGTAGGCCCCTGGCTCCCAGAAAGAGGAAAGAGGTCCCATAAAAGCAAAACAGGCATCATGTCACCCAGCAATGGAACAGGCCACTTTCAGCAATTTAGGCCCTAGCACCCAGACAGAGGAGAGAGGTCCCTTAACAGCAAAACAGGCATCATGTCACCCACCAATGCAGCAGGCGATTATCATTAACGTGGCCCCTGGAACCCAGACAGAGGAGAGGTTCATTCAAATTGGGGTATCCCCCAAAATAATAGTACATGTAAAAAAAAGGTTGCAAATTAGGAGGATGAGGCAACAGGAGGCAAAGAATAATGCCCTGCGATCCTCAGTAGTGGAAGGACATGCGCCAAACTGCTATCTGCCTGGAGCCCAGCCACCACTACGTTTACCTAGTATGCAGTTAGGGAGATATAACCGCCCTGGCCGTGCTTACTGGTCCATGTATCTGTGGTTATGTGGACCTTGCCACAGATGTCATTGTGCAGCACACACTTGATTTTATCCTCCACTTGGTTGTGCAGGGAAGGGACGGCTCGACTGGAAAAGTAGTGGTGGGTGGAAACTACGTACTGTGGGACAGCTACCGCCATCAGCTGTTTGAAACAGTCCGTCTCCACCAGAAAAAATGACAGCATTTCAAAGGCCAGTAATTCCCTCACCATCCGTAAAGAAGCATTCGGGCCTAGCAAATAACGCTGCAGATTCTGTCGCCTACTCGCATTAGAGGAAGGTGTTTCACTTGGACCTGTAGTTGGCGCTAAATGGCTACGTCCTCTCCCAGCAACAGGAGCTCCCCCAACAACATCAGGACCATGCCCATGTCCCTTATTTGATGTTCTCCTCATTATTTGCATTCACCCACCAAGCTGAAAGATCGGGTTCTCTCCGTTGTCAATTTACCTGCCAGTAATGTATTTATTCTATGCAGAAATGTAAAAAAAAATGGGAACGCTGTATGCACAAGTGGTTTGTTGGATAAGAACAAGTATTTTTGTAAAAAAATACAGAATATTAGTATTTCACTGCTGTAAATTGAAATTATTATTTATATGCCGGATGCACATAAGTTTTTTCGGACTAAAACACGGCTTTTTTCAATGAAACCCCAAAATGCAGTTTTTAACTCCTGTGAATTAAAAGTAGATATTGGGGCTCACAGCGTATACTGTGCCCAATTGCCCAGTGCCACCACTCATATCTGGTGTCACAGTAGATTACATTTTAAAAAAAAAAACAATTTTGACTGTAAAATAATAGTAGTCATTTGCCTGCACGCGTGTGTGTTTCAGGCCCTTCAAGTGCACAGTGTCACCAGTGCAACTCATATCTGGTGTCACAGTAGATTACATTTAAAAAAAAAAAAGAAAAAATTTTGACTGTAAAATAATAGTAGTCAGTTGCCTACACGTGTGTGTTTCAGGCCCTGCAAGTGCACAGTGTCCCCAGTGCAACTCATATCTGGTGTCACAGTAGATTACATAAAAAAAAAAAAAAATTTTGACTGTAAAATAATAGTAGTGAACAAAATATATGTTTTTGACGGACACTATGAAACTTGGCCTGCAACAGCTGGGACACCAGATTTAGGGTATTGCTATTTTGGCAATTGAATGTCACCCCAGAACAAAATATATGTTTTGCAAGACACTATGAAACGTGGCCTGCAACAGCTGGGACACCAGATTCAGGGTATTGCTATTTTGGCAGATTAATTTCACCCCAGAACAAAATAAATGTTTTTGGCGGACACTATTCTATTTTGCCAGCCACAGCTGAAACCACTGATTTATGGTATTGCTATTTTGGCAATTGAATTTCACCCCAGAACAAAATATATGTTTTGACGGACACTATGAAACGTGGCCTGCAACAGCTGGGACACCAGATTAAGGGTATTGCTATTTTGGCAATTGAATGTCACCCCAGAGACACAAAATATATGTTTTTACTTGGCACTCATGAATCCCTGGCCTGCAACAGCTGGGACAGCAGAACTCAGGGTATTGCTATTTTGGCAATTGAATGTCACCCCAGAACAAAAATATATGTTTTGCAAGACACTATGAATCCCCTGGCCTGCAACGAGCTTGGGACACCAGATCTCCGGTATTGCTATTTTGGCAGTTGAATGTCACCCCAGAACAAAATATATGTTTTGCTATCGGACACTACTATGAATCCTGGCCTGCAAACAGCTGGGACACCGAGATTCAAGCCATTGCTTATTTGGCTAAATTGAATTTCACCCCAGAACAAAATATATGTTTTGGCAGACACTATGAAATCTGGCCTGCAACAGCTGGGACACCTAGATTAAGGGCATATTTGCTATTTTGGCAATTGAATGTCACCCTAGAACAAAAATATATGTTTTGACTGAACACTATAGGAAGCGTGGGCCTGCAACAGCTGGGACACCAGAATCAGGATATTGCTATTTTGGCAGATTTATTTCACCCCAGAACAAAAATATATGTTTTGGCAGACACTATGAAATCTGGCCTGCAACAGCTGGGACACCAGATTCAGGTTATTGCTATTTTGGCAATTGAATGTCACCCCAGAACAAAATATATGTTTAGCAAGACACTATGAATCCTGGCGTGCAACAGCTGGGACACCAGATTCAGGGTATTGCTATTTTGGCAATTGAATGTCACCCCAGAACAAAATATATGTTTTGGCAGACACTATAAAATCTGGCCTGCAACAGCTGGGACACCAGATTCAGGGTATTGCTATTTTGGCAATTGAATGTCACCCCAGAACAAAATATATGTTTTGCAAGACACTATGAAATGCTGGCCTTTTCTAACTAGCAAAAAAAAGGGACACCAGATTCAGAAGTATTGCTATTTGCCCATTGAGTGTTCACCCCAGAACAAAATATGTTTTGGCAAGACACTATAGAATCCTGGCCTGCAACAGCTGCTGGGACACCAGAATCAGGGTGTTGCTATTTTGCCAGATTGAATGTCACCCCAGAACAAAATATATGTTTTTGCAGACACTATGAATCCTGGCCTGCAACAGCTGGGACACCAGATTCAGGGTATTGCTATTTTGGCAGATTAATTTCACCCCAGACCAAGATATATGTTTTGGCGGACACTATTCTATTTTGCCAGCCACAGCTGAAACCACTGGATTTATGGTATTGCTATTTTGGCAATTGAATTTCACCCCAGAACAAAATATATGTTTTGACGGACACTATGAAACGTGGCCTGCAACAGCTGGGACACCCAGATTCAGTGGTATTGCTATTTTGGCAATTGAATGTCACCCCAGAACAAAATATATGTTTTGTGGGACACTATAATCCTGGCCTGCAACAGCTGGGACACCAGATTCAGGTGATTGCTATTTTGGCAATTGAATGTCACCCAAGAACAAAATATGTTTTGGCGGACACTATGAAACCGTGGCCTGCAACAGCTGGGACACCAGATCTAGTGGTATTGCTATTATGGCAATTGACTGTCACCCCAAAACCAAAATATATGTTTTGCAAGACACTATGAATCCTGGCCTGCAACAGCTGGGACACCACGATTCAGGGCATTGCTATTTTGGCAATTGAATGTCACCCCAGAACAAAATATATGTTTTGACGGACACTATGAATCCTGGCCTGCAACAGCTGGGACACCAGATTCAAGGTATTGCTATTTTGGCAATTAGAATTTCACCCCAGAACAAATATATGTTGGCAGACACTATGAAATCTGGTCTGCAACAGCTGGGGACACCAGATTCAGGGTATTGCTATTGATGGCAATTGAATGTCACCCTAGAACAAAATATATGTTTTGCAGACACTGTAAAACGTGGCCTGCAACAGCTGGGACACCAGAATCAGGGTATTGCTATTTTGGCAGATTTATTTCACCCCAGAACAAAATATATGTTTTGGCAGACACTTATGAAATCTGGCCTGCAACAGCTGGGACACCAGATTCAGGTTATTGCTATTTTGGCAATTGAATGTCACCCCAGAACAAAATATATGTTTAGCAAGACACTATGAATCCTGGCGTGCAACAGCTGGGACACCAGATTCAGGGTATTGCTATTTTGGCAATTGAATGTCACCCCAGAACAAAATATATGTTTTGGCAGACACTATAAAATCTGGCCTGCAACAACTGGGACACCAGATTCAGGGTATTGCTATTTTGGCAATTGAATTTCACCCCAGAACAAAATATATGTTTTGCAAGACACTATGAATGCTGGCCTGCAATAGCTGGGACACCAGATTCAGGGTATTGCTATTTTGGCAATTGAATGTCACCCAGAACAAAATATATGTTTTGCAAGACACTATGAATCCTGGCCTGCAACAGCTGGGACACCAGATTCAGAGTATTGCTAGGGTAAAAATGTGTCTGGGCAGGTCTAAAAGCATATGCGTATGAGTGTATGATATGCCTCTCATACTACGTACAGCCTCCCATACAGCGACATAGGGGTAAAAATGTGTCTGGGCAGGTCTAAAAGCATATGCGTATCAGTGTATGACACGCCTCTCATACTACGTACAGCCGCCCCATACAGCGACATGGGGTAAAAATGTGTCTGGGCAGGTCTAAAAGCATATGCGTATGAGTGTATGATATGCCTCTCATACTACGTACAGCCGCCCATACAGCGACATGGGGTAATAATGTGTCTGGGCAGGTCTAAAAGCATATGCGTATGAGTGTATGATACGCCTCTCATACTACGTACAGCCGCCCATACAGCGACATGGGGTAAAAATGTGTCTGGGCAGTTCTAAAAGCATATGCGTATGAGTGTATGATAAGCCTCTCATACTACGTACAGCCGCCCATACAGCGACATGGTGTAAAAATGTGTCTGGGCAGGTCTAAAAGCATATGCGTATGAGTGTATGATACGCCTCTCATACTACATACAGCCGCCCATACAGCGACATGGGGTAAAAATGTGTCTGGGCAGTTCTAAAAGCATATGCGTATGAGTGTATGATATGCCTCTCATACTACGCACAGCCTCCCATACAGCGACATAGGGTAAAAATGTGTCTGGGCAGGTCTAAAAAGCACCGCGTACATTATATTATTATGGTAGAGACATGCCTGGACTTGTCTAGAGACCACGTTATCACTCTATGACATCACAGCATTTCATCAGCCAATCAGATCCTAGCATTTCATCGGCCAATCAGATCTCAGCATCACCTCCATTATGACATCACAGAGGTATAAAAGGAGCTCACTTGGCTGAGGCTGCTCATTTGTGGGGAGGAAGGCGATCTGCGTGGTCCAGGGGAGCAGCCTAGACGAGACATGTATGTACTGTATGTGTATGTGAGGTCACATGTCTATCATCATCTGTACATACGTGTCGTGATACATGTGATGTCCTCCTGATCTACCCAATCATGGTCATCATGAGTTTTTATCTCCTTTTTTCCACATATCTCAAGACATCGCAAGTAATCCAAGTAATTTCAAGTAATCCAAGTAATGAAAAGAAATTACAAGTAATTGAAAGTAATCGCAAGTAATCTTCAATCATCATCGTCACCAGTAATTGCAGATTGTCCGCTCCTCGAGCAGGGTATGTATGAATGATGTCAGACTAGATTGTAAGCCTTTAAGTCCATCTCCAGTTCTGTGTATGTGGTACGTATATGTATGTATGGACGCTGTCATGATACATGTGATCTCTTCTTTCATTTCAGCCACAAAGAATAAGCCTGAACCCTCCACATGTCCGGTAGGTGTAATAAGGATGATATATGTAGACGTATGATCTGCATGATAGATATATAACCAGCATGTTATCTACAGTATGATCGATACGCTCTATAGGGGAATACGGGGGCGGTGGGGTATAATGCAGTAGATGTAATTCCTCAGGTTTCCTGCGGAGGCGCTGCCTAGAAAACACTTAGCCTTTGTTCAGAACTGGTGGGTGCAGAGAACACAGGACAGAAGTCACATGGCTTTCCTATACGTCAAAGAGAGAGAGAAATATTGGCGTTACACACCGCACTATCCAAACCAGGTCTCAATACGAAGGCGGGGCGGAGGTAGTCACAGGATGGCAGCAAATAAGGGATTACTTTTATATTTTTTTGTTTAATTTTCTTAAGACATCGTCATCGCAAGACATCACGAACAGCTCAGAACATTGTCATCATCGCAAGACATCGCCATCACTGCAAGACATCGCCATCACTGCAAGACATCGCCATCACCGCAAGACATCATCATCGGAAGACATCATCACCGCAAGACCTCGCCATCACCGCAAGACATCATCATCACAAGACATCATCATCGCAAGACATCATCATCATCACAAGACATCGCCATCACTGCAAGACATCGCCATCACCGCAAGACATCATCATCGGAAGACATCATCACCGCAAGACCTCGCCATCACCGCAAGACATCATCATCACAAGACATCATCATCGCAAGACATCATCACCTCAAGAATTCGCCATCATCATAAGAAACGTCATCATCGCAAGACATTGCCATCACCATAAGACATCGTTATCACCGCAAGACATCGTCATCAACACAACAAAAAGCCAAGAGCGAGATTAAGATTGTTACTTTCTGTTGATTATAAGCTCCTTGGAGCGGGGGTGGAGTGCGGGGTGGAAGTCCTCTTTATAGAATGTAAGCTCCTAGGAGCAGGGGTGGGGTGCGGGGTGGAAGTCCTCTTTATAGAATGTAAGCTCCTAGGAGCGGGGTGGAGTGCGGGGTGGAAGTCCTCTTTATAGAATGTAAGCTCCTAGGAGCAGGGGTGGGGTGCGGGTGGAAGTCCTCTTTATAGAATGTAAGCTCCTAGGAGCGGGGGGTGGGGTGCGGGGTGGAAGTCCTCTTTATAGAATGTAAGCTCCTAGGAGCGGGGGTGGGGTGCGGGGTGGAAGTCCTCTTTATAGAATGTAAGCTCCTAGGAGCGGGGGTGGGGTGCGGGGTGGAAGTCCTCTCTATAGAATGTAAGCTCCTAGGAGTGGGGGGTGGGGTGGAAGTCCTCTCTATAGAATGTAAGCTCCTAGGAGCGGGGGTGGGGTGCGGGGTGGAAGTCCTCTTTATAGAATGTAAGCTCCTAGGAGCAGGGGTGGGGTGCGGGGTGGAAGTCCTCTTTATAAAATGTAAGCTCCTAGGAGCGGGGGTGGGAGTGCGGGGTGGAAGTCCTCTCTATAGAATGTAAGCTCCTAGGAGCGGGGGTGGGGTGTGGGGTGGAAGTCCTCTCTATAGAATGTAAGCTCCTAGGAGCGGGGGCTGGGAGTGCGGGGTGGAAGTCCTCTCTATAGAATGTAAGCTCCTAGGAGCGGGGGTGGGGTGCGGGGTGGAAGTCCTCTTTATAAAATGTAAGCTCCTAGGAGCGGGGGTGGGAGTGCGGGGTGGAAGTCCTCTCTATAGAATGTAAGCTCCTAGGAGCGGGGGTGGGGTGTGGGGTGGAAGTCCTCTCTATAGAATGTAAGCTCCTAGGAGCGGGGGTGGGGTGCGGGGTGGAAGTCCTCTCTATAGAATGTAAGCTCCTAGGAGCGGGGGTGGGGTGTGGGGTGGAAGTCCTCTCTATAGAATGTAAGCTCCTAGGAGCGGGGGTGGGGTGCGGGGTGGAAGTCCTCTCTATAGAATGTAAGCTCCTAGGAGCGGGGTCTTTTCTGTAAGTTATAAGCTTCTAAGACTTAATAAAAGGTGTAAAATCAATGGCTTCTCGATTTCTCTGCTCTGGCCACATCATCTGGTCTGAGGGGCCCTCAGCCTGTACGCAAGCAGCCAGAGCATCTTCAATTCTGCCTGTGGCCCCTGGGGATCACCAACACTTCACCCTTGTAAGCTAGGACTCTTGCCAAGAGCCTCATACCCCGGATTTGTTTCCTTTGTGCTGCGGAACCGGGACTCAATTTCCTGTTCTTCAAAACTTTCATTTCTGAGTAAGGAAAGTAAGAAGAGGCTCCAAGGATGAACCTGCTTCCTATGAAGTGTGTGGGCTCCTTCTATCCTCTGATCGGAGCCATGATATCTCGTCCACATGGCGCTGTCCCACACAATCTGGACAGTCTATATGGTTACGGCCACACAGTCAGATTTCCTGATGCAGTTTTGAAAGCAAAAAACGGGAGTGTATCATAAAAGGACAGAAGGTATAAAGGACCGATACGACTTCCCCTCGGTTTTGAATTCACTCTCGGTTTTGGTTTCCAAAACTGCATGCAGAAACCTAACCGTGTGGCCGTACCCTAACAGGCACTCCCTGCAGTATCTGTATCCCTACAACTACCACACACATTGCATTGTTCCTCCACAGTTGCAATATCCCACTCCTAGCAGCACACCATGTGCAACGGGCGCTTCCCCAAGGGCCCTCTATGTCTCCCAGGTGTAAAAATGGCAGAGTGCTGTAGTGCAGCCTAAATGTCTCTTTATGTGTGTCACGGTGCTCCTTCCTCGATACCCCTCGACCCTTAGGCTTTGGCTCCAAAGCAATAAATCGGGAAATAATTGAGGGATTTGAAGAAATAACTTGAGTCCAGACCTTGAGATGAAGTTCCATGGCAGCTTTACTTGAATAAACGTTTCACCAAACAGCTTCAGGCTTTGTCTTGGTTTCAGCAGGCTTTTGCATTAAACTGGCAGGCAAACTCAACTCAGTATATCTTTCTGCCACTCTGCTGTACTGACAGGCTGGCTGTATAACTCAGCTTCTTCTGTATGCTGCACTTCTTCTCTGTAGTCTGACTCTAGGTTATGCCAGAGAACTTTCCTCCTGGCTCCTGAGGCTTTAAGCTTTGGCTTCCATGGACAGCAGAGCTTAGGGTGCTCTGGCTGGTGTGGGCATGTCCAGTAGAGACCTGCCCCAGCACACCCTTCCCCTTGCAGGAGGTAAACTAGAACTGGTCCCCACCCTTCCTGCAGGAAGTATAACTAGCCCAATTCTCTCCAGAGGGGTTTAGAATGGACTGGTAAGTTCCATTCTATCTAAGTACAGCTCTGCCATATTTGCTGCCACTTGCTGGTGAACCAGGCATATTACATGAACATAACAGTTGCATAAAGATGAAGAATGCACAGCGTGGAGGACCTGGACAAAATACATAGATGGCATTGGTGTTAGCCCAATAAAGACAGTAGCAGGGTGCAGTAGTGGTAACACCACTCTGGGGTTTTACACATAGAGCATACAGAAAATGGCCTCTGCACTGTGTACTTGGCAGGAGTCTGGCTGGTTTTGATGGCTTCATTCTACCCCTAGCTTCAGTCTATAGTCTGCAATGCTCAGCTATGTTTTCGCCCCATCTAGGTCCTGAGGTGGTGCACCTTTGTATCTAGTGCCAGTCACCAACACTACTAGCTAGCTACACGCAGGAATCTGCAGCATCTCCTAGCTCACACCAGTGTTGTGTCTGTCTCTACAGTGTCTCTTCTGCGTCTGATGTCTCACCATGAGGTCTGCCTGCTCTACTATTTATCACTTTTTGGGGAATACAGTAGCTTGTGTGAGGCGATGTGACTCCAACAGTGAACTCCGAGTCCAAACAGCCTCTGTCTTATTACTAGGTGTGGTGATAGAGGTATCCAGATATCAACATTATTTTCAGGACTAGACAACCCCTCCCTTTACATTCCAGGATTGGGTCATAACCTCGTCCAGTTGAACCTAAAAATACAGCGGTCCACTCATCCCTATTCAAACTTTCGCTTTGTATTGGGCCATGTAAATCTGTATATTGTCAATCGGCACATGTACGAGGACCCTGTTGTCCCACAGTTTCGTCAACTCGTTTCAGTGCACTGTAGGCAGATGGACTGGAACTCTAGACACTGCTGCCATTATTCAGATCCTTCTCCCTGGATTAGGAAAATAAATGTAAGGCACTGGTGACTAATTTTCCCAAATACTCAAACCCTGTTCAGTCGTCCAGAATCTCAGACCCAAGAAAAGGCCTCCAGAAAATATACTGGACTGGGAGGATCTGAGGGGAACTTGTCAGATGGGGAATAAAGCACAGACCACCAACTGCTGGACACTGTGCAGCACAGTAGTGGTGACACTATACCAAGTTCCTCACATAAATACAGAACCAAGATCAATATGGTGCATATATGCAGCACCGTTTAAAAATCAGCTCAATACAGATATTATTTCCATATTCAGATTAGCCCTTGACATATAAGTATGTAAAGGTAAAACTGCAGGTCCCAGTATAGCTGGAACAGATGTAAAGGTATGCTTGGAGTGGTAGTGTCACAGAAGAGAATAAACCATTGTATTTAGTGACTTACAGGTGACGTTTCCTCCGGAGGTCTTCTTTTTCCTTTTCTTTCCAACCGGTTCAGACACCATGATGACTTCTCCGGGCCAACGCTCGTCTCTGCAGAGTTTCCTGCAAGATGTCTTTAGCTTCTCACTTTACCAATACATCGACATGATGAATACTGACACAAACTCCTCTTAGTGCCACATGCTGTACCCTGAAGATAATAGCGGCATACACTGTGCCCCCTAGTACAATCATGACACGTGCAGTGGCTGAATTTGGGGTGGCCCCAACGCTATACTGAGCTCCTGGACACCGTTGAGGTGTCACCATGTGTTGCTTCTCTCCGGAAGCGATTGTAAAGCGTAGTGCACCCCAATGGGGACTAAGTCCAGAGTTTCAGGGTCTGTAGTAACCAGCGTGCTTCTTCACTGGAGGGATTCAGGTGCAAAACAAAACAGGCACGGCATAGGGCTTTCTTCTCCAGTCTCCTCCCTGGCAGAGGAAGGGTTTGATGCTAAGGAAAGGCCTGAGCTAGCTGTACCCAGTGGCGTACCGCCAATATAGGCAGTGCACGCAGCTACTATGGGGCAACTGAATTTCACCCCAGAAAATAATATATCCTTTGGCGGACACTATGAAACTTGTTCAGTCACAGCTGGAACACCAGATTTACGGTATTGCTATATTTGCAACTTAATTTCATCCCAGAAAATAATATATCCTTTGACGGACACTATGAAACTTGTCCAGTCACAGCTGGAACACCAGATTTACAGTATTGCTATTTTGGTAATTGAATTTCACCCTAGAACAAACGCTATCCTTTGGCGGACACTATAAAACTTGTCCTGCCACAGCAGTGGCAAGTGGCTTATTACCTTTTGATCAAAATGTACACTAACTACCTCTTACAGCTTCTGTCATAGAGGCAGGGCAGAGTTCTGGTTGCAGAGTGCTGTTAAAATTTTTTGTTTGTATATATATGTGCCACAGTAACGTGCACCTGCTGACAGGGACGTGCTGACTGACCCCCATTTGTGTTTCTGTTTAGTATATGTTGGAGGTGTGGCAGCCTCCTTCACAGTCGTGCACACCTGACTAGCTTGTCTGCCTTAGAGGCTGCTTTTAATCAGAGTGAGTATAAAACTGAACTTGCATTCATAGTGCCTGCTAGTAACCATCCGATTCCAGGAGGAGTACACAGTAGGCTCAGCATGCATGTTAGTACCTGCGTCTCTGGATCTAATGGAGGCTGTTATAGCACCAGAAAGGGTTAATAAGTACAGTTGATCCCAGCATGCATGCTGGGCCCGCACTCCTGGATTTTATGTGGCTGTCATGGCCCATAACAGGTAGGATTTAGCTTTAGGAATAGTGCCTTCTAGTAATAATCCGGTTCCAGGAGGAGTACACAGTGGGCTCAGCATGCATGTTGGTACCTGCGTCCCTAGATCTAATGGAGGCTGTTATAGCACCAGAAAGGGTTAATAAGTACAGTTGATCCCAGCATGCATGCTGGGCCCGCACTCCCTGGATTTTATGTGGCTGTCATAGCCCATAACAGGTAGGGTTTAGCGTTAGAACCACTCACGAATCATGCGTCATATCACCCACCACTGGAGAAGGCCACTTTCAGTTATTTCGGCCCAGCACCCAGACAGAGGAGAGAGGTCCCACAGCAAGGAATAAGGCGTCATATCACCCACCACTGGAGAAGGCCACTTTAAGTTTTTTAGGCCAGGCACCCAGACCGAGGAGAGAGGTCCCACAGCAAGGAATCATGCGTCATATCACCCACCACTAGAGAAGGCCACTTTCAGTTATTTCGGACCCAGCACCCAGACAGAGGAGAGAGGTCCCACAGCAAGGAATCATGCGTCATATCACCCACCACTGGAGAAGGCCACTTTCAGTTATTTCGGCCCAGCACCCAGACCGAGGATACAGGTCCCACAGCAAGGAATCATGCTTTCATATCACCCACCACTGGAGAAGGCCACTTTCAGTTATTTCGGCCCAGCACCCAGACAGAGAAGAGAGGTCCCACAGCAAGGAATCATGCGTCATATCACCCACCACTAGAGAAGGCCACTTTCAGTTATTTATGCTCCACCACCCAGACAGAGGAGAGAGGTCCAACAGCAAGGAATCATGCGTCATATCACCCACCACCGGAGAAGGCCACTTTCAGTTATTTCGGCCCCAGCACCCAGACAGAGGAGAGAGGTCCCACAGCAAGGATTCATGCGTCATATCACCCACCACTGGAGAAGGCCACTTTCAGTTATTTCGGCCCAGCACCCAGACAGAGGAGAGAGATCCCACAGCAAGGAATCATGCGTCATATCACCCACCACTAGAGAAGGACACTTTGAGTTATTTCGGACCCAGCACCCAGACAGAGGAGAGAGGTCCCACAGAAAGGAATCATGCGTCCTATCACCCACCACTGGAGAAGACCACTTTCAGTTATTTCGGCCCAGCACCCAGATAGAGGAGAGAGGTCCCACAGCAAGGAATCATGCGTCATATCACCCACCACTGGAGAAGGCCACTCTCATTTATTTTGGACCAGCACCCAGACAGAGGAGATAGGTCCCACAGCAAGGAATCATGCCTCATATCACCCACCACTGGAGAAGGCCACTTTCAGTTATTTCGGAACCAACACCCATACAGAGGAGAGAGGTCCCACAGCAAGGAATTATGCGTCATATCACCCACCACTGGAGAAGGCCACTTTCAGTTATTTCGGCCCAGCACCCAGACCGAGGATACAGGTCCCACAGCAAGGAATCATGCGCCATATCAACCACCACTGGAGAAGGCCACTTTCAGTTATTTCGGCCCAGCACCCAGACTGAGGATACAGGTCCCACAGCAAGGAATCATGCGTCATATCACCCACCACTGGAGAAGGCCACTTTCAGTTATTTCGGCCCAGCACCCAGACAGAGGAGAGAGGTCCCACAGCAAGGAATCATGCGTCATATCACCCACCACTAGAGAAGGCCACTTACAGTTATTTCAGACCCAGCACCCAGACAGAGGAGAGAGGTCCCACAGCAAGGAATCATGCGTCATATCACCTACCACTGGAGAAGGCCACTTTCAGTTATTTCGGCCCAGCACCCAGACAGAGGAGAGAGGTCCCAAAGCAAAGAATACGTCGTCATATCACCCACCACTGGAGAATGCCACATTCAGTTATATCGGCCGCAGCACCCAGACAGAGGAGAGGTTCATTCAACTTTGGGTTGCACCGCAAGATCATGGTAAAGTAAAAAAAATGAGGATTCAATTAAGAAGTGCCTCGGAGTACAGGAATACATGGTTGAGGGGGAGGCAGTTATAAATGTCTATTCTGCACAAGGGAGGCATAGGTCCTGTGGGATCCATGCCTGGTTCATTATTATGAACGTCAGCTTGTCCACGTTGGCTGTGGACAGGCGGCTGCGTTTGTCAGTAATGACGCCCCCTGCCGTGCTGAATACACGTTCAGACAAAACGCTGGCCGCCGGGCAGGCCAGCACCTCCAAGGCATAAAATGCTAACTCTGGCCACGTGGCCAATTTGGAGACCCAGAAGTTGAATGGGGCCGAACCATCTGTCAGTACGTGGAGGGGTGTGCAGAAGTACTGTTCAACCATGTTAGTGAAATACTGCCTCCTGCTAACACGTTCCGTATCAGGTGGTGGTGCAGTTAGCTGTGGCGTGGAGACAAAACTTTTCCACATTTCTGCCATGCTAACCCTGCCCTCAGAGAGGCTGGCCGTGACACAGCTGCGTTGGCGACCTCTTGCTCCTCCTCTGCCTTCGCCTTGGGCTTCCACCTGTTCCCCTGTGACTTTTGGGAATGCTCTCAGGAGCGCCTCTACCAGCGTGCGCTTGTACTCGCGCATCTTCCTATTAAGCTCCAGTGCAGGAAGTAAGGTGGGCACATTGTCTTTGTACCGGGGATCCAGCAGGGTGGCAACCCAGTAGTCCGCACACGTTAAAATGTGGGCAACTCTGCTGTCGTTGCGCAGGCACTGTGGCATGTAGTCGCTCATGTGTGCCAGGCTCCCCAGAGGTAAGGACAAGCTGTCCTCTGTGGAAGGCGTATCGTCATCGTCCTCCGTATCCCCCCAGCCACTCACCAGTGTTGGGCCTGAGCTGTGTCGGGTGCCACCCCGCTGTGAACCTTCTTCATCCTCATCCTCCTCCACCTCATCCTCATCCTCGTCCTCCTCGTCCTCCAGTAGTGGGCCCTGGCTGGCCACATTTGTACCTGGCCTCTGCTGTTGAAAAAACCTCCCTCTGAGCCACTTCTAACAGACTGGCCTGAAAGTGCTAAAAATGACCCCTCATCCTCCTCCTCCTCCTCTTGGGCCAACTCCTCTTCCATCATCGCCCTAAGCGTTTTCTCAAGGAGACATAGAAGTAGTATTGTAACGCTGATAACGGTGTGATCGCCACTGGCCATGTTGGTGGAGTACTCGAAACACCGCAACAGGGCACACAGGTCTCGCATGGAGGCCCAATCATTGGTGGTGAAGTGGTGCTGTTCCGCAGTGCGACTGACCCGTGCGTGCTGCAGCTGAAACTCCACTATGGCCTGCTGCTGCTCGCACAGTCTCTCCAGCATGTGCAAGGTGGAGTTCCACCTGGTGGGCACGTCGCATATGAGGCGGTGAGCGGGAAGGCCGAAGTTCCGCTGTAGCGCAGACAGGCGAGCAGCAGCAGGATGTGAACGCCGGAAGCGCGCACAGACGACCCTCACTTTATGCAGCAGCTCTGACATGTCGGGGTAGTTGTGAATGAACTTCTGCACCACCAAATTCAGCACATGCGCCAGGCAAGGGATGTGCTTCAAACCGGCTAGTCCCAGAGCTGCGACGAGATTTCGCCCATTATCGCACACCACCAGGCCGGGCTTGAGGCCCACCGGCAGAAACCACTCGTCGGTCTGTTGTTCAATACCCCACCACAACTCCTGCGCGGTGTGGGGCCTGTCCCCCAAACATATGAGTTTCAGAATGGCCTGCTGACATTTACCCCGGGCTGTGCTGAAGTTGGTGGTAAAGGTGTGTGGCTGACTGGATGAGCTGGTGGAAGCAGAGGAGGAGGAAGCCGAGTAGGAGGAGGAGGCTACAGGAGGCAAAGAATGATGCCCTGCGATCCTTGGTGGCGGAAGGACGTGCGCCAAGGAACTCTCCGCCTGCGACCCAGCCGCCACTACATTTACCCAGTGTGCAGTTAGGGAGATATAGCGTCCCTTGCCGTGCTTACTGGTCCACGTATCTGTGGTTAGGTGGACCTTGCCACAGATGGCGTTGCGCAGTGCACACTTGATTTTATCGGATACTTGGTTGTGCAGGGAAGGCACGGCTGTCTTGGAGAAGTAGTGGCGGCTGGGAACAACATACTGTGGGACAGCCATGGACATCAGCTGTTTGAAGCTGTCTGTGTCCACCAGCCTGAATGACAGCATTTCAAAGGCCAGTACTTTAGAAATGCTGGCATTCAGGCCCAGGGCTCGAGGGTGGCTAGGTGGGAATTTACGCTTTCTCTCCAAGGTTTGTGAGATGGAGAGCTGAACGCTGCCGTGTGACATGGTGGAGATGCTTGGTGACGCAGGTGGTGGTGTCGGTGGCACATCCTCTGTTTGGTGGGCGGCAGGTGCCAACATTCCTCCCGAGGCGGAGGAAGAGGCCGAGGCAGCAGCAGAAGAGGGAGCAGGGGGAGCCGGAGTGAGTTCCTTGCTTTTAAGGTGTTTACTCCACTGCAGTTCATGTTCAGTGGCACGACCTTCATTCCATGTAGGGTCTAGGACCTCATCGTCCCCTGCATCGTCTTCCACACAGTCTTCCTCCCTGACCTCCTGTTCGGTCTGCACACTGCAGAAAGACGCAGCAGTTGGCACCTGTGTTTCGTCATCATCAGGGACGTGCGGACTCCGATGAGCTGGTATTCCCATGTCCTCATCATCAGGAAACATCAGTGGTTGTGCATCAGTGCATTCTATGTCTTCCACCACTGGGGAAGGGCTAGGTGGATTCCCTTGGGAAACCCTGCCAGCAGAGTCTTCAAACAGCATAAGAGACTGCTGCATAACTTGAGGCTCAGACAGTTTCCCTGATATGCATGGGGGTGATGTGACAGACTGATGGGCTTGGTTTTCAGGTGCCACCTGTGCGCTTTCTGCAGAAGACTGGGTTGGAGATAATGTTGTGAATGTGCTGGATCCACTGTCGGCCACCCAATTGACTAGCGCCTGTACCTGCTCAGGCCTTACCATCCTTAGAACGGCATTGGGCCCCACCAAATATCGCTGTAAATTCTGGCGGGTACTGGAACCTGAGGTAGTTGATTCACTAGGACGTGTGGCTGTGGCAGAATGGCCACGTCCTCTCCCAGCACCAGAGGGTACACTAACACCACCACGACCGCGTCCGCGTCCCTTACTAGATGTTTTCCTCATTGTTACCGTTCACCAAGCACCACAATAAGGAAAAAAATATTTGGCCCAATGTATTGATTTCAAATTTAGGCCTTTTTTTACAGGCACCTAACACTATCTGCCTATTTATTTATGTAGCATATTCCACTAATCCAGGCACAGCAGTAACCACTGATTTAGGGGAATATCTCTTTTAGGGCTAGTATTTAGGCCCTGGATGAAAGGTATCCTTTTATGGACTGATTTACACTTGGCCTGCAACAGCTGGGACAACAGATTCAGGGTATTGCTATTTTGGCAATTGAAAGTCACCCCAGAACAAAATATATGTTTTGGCTGACACTATTATATTTTGCCAGCCACAGCTGAAACCACTGATTTATGGTATTGCTATTTTGGCAATTGAATTTCACCCCAGGCCAGAACAAAATATATGTTTTTGCGGACACTATGAATCCTGGCCTGCAACAGCTGGGACACCAGATTCAGGGTATTGCTATTTTGGCAATTGAATGTCACCCCAGAACAAAATATATGTTTTGCAAGACACTATGAATCCTGGCCTGCAACAGCTGGGACACCAGATTCAGGGTATTGCTATTTTGGCAATTGAATGTCACCCCAGAACAAAATATATGTTTTGCAAGACACTATGAAACGTGGCCTGCAAAAGCTGGGACACCAGATTCAGGGTATAGCTATTTTGGCAATTGAATGTCACCCAAGAACAAAATATATGTTTTTGCGGACACTATGAATCCTGGCCTGCAACAGCTGGGACACCAGATTCAGTGTATTGCTATTTTGGCAATTGAATTTCACCCCAGAACAAAATATATGTTTTGACGGACACTATGAAACGTGGCCTGCAACAGCTGGGACACCAGATTCAGGGTATTGCTATTTTGGCAGATTAATTTCACCCCAGAACAAAATATATGTTTTGCAAGACATTATTCTATTTTGCCAGCCACAGCTGAAACCACTGATTTATGGTATTGCTATTTTGGCAATTGAATTTCACCCCAGAACAAAATATATGTTTTGACGGACACTATGAAACTTGGCCTGCAACAGCTGGGACACCAGATTTAGGGTATTGCTATTTTGGCAATTGAATGTCACCCCAGAACAAAATATATGTTTTGCAAGACACTATGAAACGTGGCCTGCAACAGCTGGGACACCAGATTCAGGGTATTGCTATTTTGGCAGATTAATTTCACCCCAGAACAAAATAAATGTTTTGGCGGACACTATTCTATTTTGCCAGCCACAGCTGAAACCACTGATTTATGGTATTGCTATTTTGGCAATTGAATTTCACCCCAGAACAAAATATATGTTTTGACGGACACTATGAAACGTGGCCTGCAACAGCTGGGACACCAGATTAAGGGTATTGCTATTTTGGCAATTGAATGTCACCCCAGAACAAAATATATGTTTTTGCGGACACTATGAATCCTGGCCTGCAACAGCTGGGACAACAGAATCAGGGTATTGCTATTTTGGCAATTGAATGTCACCCCAGAACAAAATATATGTTTTGCAAGACACTATGAATCCTGGCCTGCAACAGCTTGGACACCAGATTCAGGGTATTGCTATTTTGGCAATTGAATGTCACCCCAGAACAAAATATATGTTTTTGCGGACACTATGAATCCTGGCCTGCAACAGCTGGGACACCAGATTCAGGGTATTGCTATTTTGGCAATTGAATTTCACCCCAGAACAAAATATATGTTTTGGCAGACACTATGAAATCCTGGCCTGCAACAGCTGGGACACCAGATTCAGGGTATTGCTATTTTGGCAATTGAATGTCACCCCAGAACAAAATATATGTTTTGACGAACACTATGAAACGTGGCCTGCAACAGCTGGGACACCAGAATCAGGGTATTGCTATTTTGGCAGATTTATTTCACCCCAGAACAAAATATATGTTTTGGCAGACACTATGAAATCTGGCCTGCAACAGCTGGGACACCAGATTCAGGTTATTGCTATTTTGGCAATTGAATGTCACCCCAGAACAAAATATATGTTTAGCAAGACACTATGAATCCTGGCGTGCAACAGCTGGGACACCAGATTCAGGGTATTGCTATTTTGGCAATTGAATGTCACCCCAGAACAAAATATATGTTTTGGCAGACACTATGAAATCTGGCCTGCAACAACTGGGACACCAGATTCAGGGTATTGCTATTTTGGCAATTGAATGTCACCCCAGAACAAAATATATGTTTTGCAAGACACTATGAATCCTGGCCTGCAACAGCTGGGACACCAGATTCAGGGTATTGCTATTTTGGCAATTGAATGTCACCCCAGAACAAAATATATGTTTTGGCAGACACTATGAAATCCTGGCCTGCAACAGCTGGGACACCAGATTCAGGGTATTGCTATTTTGGCAATTGAATGTCACCCCAGAACAAAATATATGTTTTTGCAGACACTATGAATCCTGGCCTGCAACAGCTGGGACACCAGATTCAGGGTATTGCTATTTTGGCAGATTAATTTCACCCCAGACCAAGATATATGTTTTGGCGGACACTATTCTATTTTGCCAGCCACAGCTGAAACCACTGATTTATGGTATTGCTATTTTGGCAATTGAATTTCACCCCAGAACAAAATATATGTTTTGACGGACACTATGAAACGTGGCCTGCAACAGCTGGGACACCAGATTCAGGGTATTGCTATTTTGGCAATTGAATGTCACCCCAGAACAAAATATATGTTTTTGCGGACACTATGAATCCTGGCCTGCAACAGCTGGGACACCAGATTCAGGGTATTGCTATTTTGGCAATTGAATGTCACCCCAGAACAAAATATATGTTTTGACGGACACTATGAAACGTGGCCTGCAACAGCTGGGACACCAGATTCAGGGTATTGCTATTATGGCAATTGACTGTCACCCCAAAACAAAATATATGTTTTGCAAGACACTATGAATCCTGGCCTGCAACAGCTGGGACACCAGATTCAGGGTATTGCTATTTTGGCAATTGAATGTCACCCCAGAACAAAATATATGTTTTTGCGGACACTATGAATCATGGCCTGCAACAGCTGGGACACCAGATTCAAGGTATTGCTATTTTGGCAATTAAATTTCACCCCAGAACAAAATATATGTTTTGGCAGACACTATGAAATCTGGCCTGCAACAGCTGGGACACCAGATTCAGGGTATTGCTATTTTGGCAATTGAATGTCACCCTAGAACAAAATATATGTTTTGACGAACACTGTGAAACGTGGCCTGCAACAGCTGGGACACCAGAATCAGGGTATTGCTATTTTGGCAGATTTATTTCACCCCAGAACAAAATATATGTTTTGGCAGACACTATGAAATCTGGCCTGCAACAGCTGGGACACCAGATTCAGGTTATTGCTATTTTGGCAATTGAATGTCACCCCAGAACAAAATATATGTTTAGCAAGACACTATGAATCCTGGCGTGCAACAGCTGGGACACCAGATTCAGGGTATTGCTATTTTGGCAATTGAATGTCACCCCAGAACAAAATATATGTTTTGGCAGACACTATGAAATCTGGCCTGCAACAACTGGGACACCAGATTCAGGGTATTGCTATTTTGGCAATTGAATTTCACCCCAGAACAAAATATATGTTTTGCAAGACACTATGAATGCTGGCCTGCAATAGCTGGGACACCAGATTCAGGGTATTGCTATTTTGGCAATTGAATGTCACCCCAGAACAAAATATATGTTTTGCAAGACACTATGAATCCTGGCCTGCAACAGCTGGGACACCAGATTCAGAGTATTGCTATTTTGGCAATTGAATGTCACCCCAGAACAAAATATATGTTTTTGCGGACACTATGAATCCTGGCCTGCAACAGCTGGGACACCAGATTCAGGGTATTGCTATTTTGGCAGATTAATTTCACCCCAGACCAAGATATATGTTTTGGCGGACACTATTCTATTTTGCCAGCCACAGCTGAAACCACTGATTTATGGTATTGCTATTTTGGCAATTGAATTTCACCGCAGAACAAAATATATGCTTTGACGGACACTATGAAACGTGGCCTGCAACAGCTGGGACACCAGATTCAGGGTATTGCTATTTTGGCAATTGAATGTCACCCCAGAACAAAATATATGTTTTGCAAGACACTATGAATCCTGGCCTGCAACAGCTGGGACACCAGATTCAGAGTATTGCTATTTTGGCAATTGAATGTCACCCCAGAACAAAATATATGTTTTTTCAGACACTATGAATCCTGGCCTGCAACAGCTGGGACACCAGATTCAGGGTATTGCTATTTTGACAGATTAATTTCACCCCAGACCAAGATATATGTTTTGGCGGACACTATTCTATTTTTCCAGCCACAGCTGAAACCACTGATTTATGGTATTGCTATTTTGGCAATTGAATTTCACCCCAGAACAAAATATATGTTTTGACGGACACTATGAAACGTGGCCTGCAACAGCTGGGACACCAGATTCAGGGTATTGCTATTTTGGCAATTGAATGTCACCCCAGAACAAAATATATGTTTTGACGGACACTATGAATCCTGGCCTGCAACAGCTGGGACACCAGATTCAGGGTATTGCTATTATGGCAATTGACTGTCACCCCAGAACAAAATATATGTTTTGCAAGACACTATAAATCCTGGCCTGCAACAGCTGGGACACCAGATTCAGGGTATTGCTATTTTGGCAATTGAATGTCACCCCAGAACAAAATATATGTTTTTGCGGACACTATGAATCATGGCCTGCAACAGCTGGGACACCAGATTCAGGGTATTGCTATTTTGGCAATTGAATTTCACCCCAGAACAAAATATATGTTTTGGCAGACACTATGAAATCCTGGCCTGCAACAGCTGGGACACCAGATTCAGGGTATTGCTATTTTGGCAATTGAATGTCACCCCAGAACAAAATATATGTTTTGGCGGACACTATGAATCGTGGCCTGCAACAGCTGGGACACCAGATTCAGGGTATTGCTATTTTGGCAGATTGAATTTCACCCCAGAACAAAATATATGTTTTGGCGGACACTATGAAATCTGGCCTGCAACAGCTGGGACACCAGATTCAGGGTATTGCTATTTTGGCAATTGAATGTCACCCCAGAACAAAATATATGTTTTAGCAAGACACTATGAATCCTGGCCTGCAACAGCTGGGACACCAGATTCAGGGTATTGCTATTTTGGCAATTGAATGTCACCCCAGAACAAAATATATGTTTTTGCAGACACTATGAATCCTGGCCTGCAACAGCTGGGACACCAGATTCAGGGTATTGCTATTTTGGCAATTGAATGTCACCCCAGAACAAAATATATGTTTTGACGGACACTATGAAACGTGGCCTGCAACAGCTGGGACACCAGATTCAGGGTATTGCTATTTTGGCAATTGAATGTCACCCCAGAACAAAATATATGTTTTTGCGGACACTATGAATCCTGGCCTGCAACAGCTGGGACACCAGATTCAGGGTATTGCTATTTTGGCAATTGAATGTCACCCCAGAACAAAATATATGTTTTGACGGACACTATGAAATCCTGGCCTGCAACAGCTGGGACACCAGATTCAGGGTATTGCTATTTTGGCAATTGAATGTCACCCCAGAACAAAATATATGTTTTGCGAGACACTATGAATCCTGGCCTGCAACAGCTGGGACACCAGATTCAGGGTATTGCTATTTTGGCAATTGAATGTCACCCCAGAACAAAATATATGTTTTTGCGGACACTATGAATCCTGGCCTGCAACAGCTGGGACACCAGATTCAGGGTATTGCTATTTTGGCAATTGAATGTCACCCCAGAACAAAATATATGTTTTGGCGGACACTATGAAATCCTGGCCTGCAACAGCTGGGACACCAGATTCAGGGTATTGCTATTTTGGCAATTGAATGTCACCCCAGAACAAAATATATGTTTTTGCGGACACTATGAATCCTGGCCTGCAACAGCTGGGACACCAGATTCAGGGTATTGCTATTTTGGCAATTGAATGTCACCCCAGAACAAAATATATGTTTTGGCGGACACTATGAATCTGGCCTGCAACAGCTGGGACACCAGATTCAGGGTATTGCTATTTCGGCAATTGAATGTCACCCCAGAACAAAATATATGTTTTTGCAGGACACTATGAATCCTGGCCTGCAACAGCTGGGACACCAGATTCAGGGTATTGCTATTTTGGCAATTGAATGTCACCCCAGAACAAAATATATGTTTTGGCAGACACTATGAATCCTGGCCTGCAACAGCTGGGACACCAGATTCAGGGTATTGCTATTTTGGCAATTGAATGTCACCCCAGAACAAAATATATGTTTTGACGGACACTATGAAACGTGGCCTGCAACAGCTGGGACACCAGATTCAGGGTATTGCTATTTTGGCAATTGAATGTCACCCCAGAACAAAATATATGTTTTTGCGGACACTATGAATCCTGGCCTGCAACAGCTGGGACACCAGATTCAGGGTATTGCTATTTTGGCAGATTAATTTCACCCCAGAACAAAATATATGTTTTGGCAGACACTATGAAATCTGGCCTGCAACAGCTGGGACACCAGATTCAGGGTATTGCTATTTTGGCAATTGACTGTCACCCCAGAACAAAATATATGTTTTGCAAGACTCTATGAATCCTGCACTGCAAGAGCTGGGACACCAGATTCAGGGTATTGCTATTTTGGCAGATTTATTTCACCCCAGAACAAAATATATGTTTTGGCAGACACTATGAAATCTGGCCTGCAACAGCTGGGACACCAGATTCAGGGTATTGCTATTTTGGCAATTGAATGTCACCCCAGAACAAAATATATGTTTTGACGGACACTATAAAACGTGGCCTGCAACAGCTGGGACACCAGATTCAGGGTATTGCTATTTTGGCAATTGAATGTCACCCCAGAACAAAATATATGTTTAGCAAGACACTAAGAATCCTGGCCTGCAACAGCTGGGACACCAGATTCAGGGTATTGCTATTTTGGCAATTGAATGTCACCCCAGAACAAAATATATGTTTTGGCAGACACTATAAAATCTGGCCTGCAACAGCTGGGACACCAGATTCAGGGTATTCCTATTTTTGCAATTGAATTTCACCCCAGAACAAAATATATGTTTTGCAAGACACTATGAATGCTGGCCTGCAATAGCTGGGACACCAGATTCAGGGTATTGCTATTTTGGCAATTGAATGTCACCCCAGAACAAAATATATGTTTTGCAAGACACTATGAATCCTGGCCTGCAACAGCTGGGACACCAGATTCAGAGTATTGCTATTTTGGCAATTGAATGTCACCCCAGAACAAAATATATGTTTTGGCGGACACTATGAAACGTGGCCTGCAACAGCTGGGACACCAGATTCAGGTTATTGCTATTTTGGCAATTGAATGTCACCCCAGAACAAAATATCTGTTTTTGCGGACACTATGAATCCTGGCCTGCAACAGCTGGGACACCAGATTCAGGGTATTGCTATTTTGGCAGATTAATTTCACCCCAGAACAAAATATATATTTTGGCAGACACTATGAAATCTGGCCTGCAACAGCTGGGACACCAGATTCAGGGTATTGCTATTTTGGCAATTGACTGTCACCCCAGAACAAAATATATGTTTTGCAAGACTCTATGAATCCTGCACTGCAAGAGCTGGGACACCAGATTCAGGGTATTGCTATTTTGGCAGATTAATTTCACCCCAGAACAAAATATATGTTTTGCAAGACATTATTCTATTTTGCCAGCCACAGCTGAAACCACTGATTTATGGTATTGCTATTTTGGCAATTGAATTTCACCCCAGAACAAAATATATGTTTTGACGGACACTATGAAACTTGGCCTGCAACAGCTGGGACACCAGATTCAGGGTATTGCTATTTTGCCAGATTAATTTCACCCCAAAACAAAATTTATGTTTTGGCGGACCCTATTCTATTTTGCCAGCCACAGCTGAAACCACTGATTTATGGTATTGCTATTTTGGCAATTGAATTTCATCACAGAAAATAATCTATCCTTTGCCAGACAGCAGACAGTATTATACTTGTCTAGCAAAAGCTGGAACACCAGATTTAGGGGATTGGTATTTGGGCAATTGTATTTAACCCCTTAATAAAATATAGAAATTTCTTTCCTGAGTTTCTAGGGGTGACAATTAGCACAGCCAAGCCCCTGATGTAGGAAATAGCAAAAAAAAAAAACTAGTATTGATGGATTGATGGACTTGGTGGCAGCTTTTTCTGGTGCACCACAAGTCACAAAATGGCCGCCGATCAACCCAGAAAATAAGTGACAGAAAAACGCTCTGTGCAGCCTAAAAACCAGTGAGCAAGTAACTAGCAGAAGTTCAATCATTCACATCTGTAGATCGATCCGTTCATTAGGTGCTGTTGCTGACTTTTCCCTGCCTAATCTCGCCCTCACAGAAGCTGCGTCCTCTCCCTACACTAATCAGCGCAGTGTGACGTGCGGCGCTACGTGACTCCAGCTTAAATAGAGGCAGGGTCATATGCTGCACTTGGCCAATCACAGCCATGCCATTAGTAGGCATGGCTGTGATGGGCTCTTAGGGCAAGAAGTAAAAGCTAGCTGATTGGCCGCTGTGCAGCCCTTCAGAAAGCGGGAAGAAATCGCCGAACAACGGACCCGAACCCGAACTTTTTTGACAATGTCCGGGTTCGTGTCTGTGTCCCGGACACCCCAAAATTCGGTACGAACCCGAACGATGCTCGAACTGTTCACTCAACACTAGTCATGAGGTATGTCAATAGAGGAGGTTAGGGTTAGGAATAGGGTTAGAGTTAACATTAACCCTAACCCTAACAATACCCAAATGAGTGGATCATGAGGTAAGTCAATAGAGGAAGTTGTTAATGTTATGGCGATGCCGCTTATGTGTATTTTTCTCATTTTATTTTGTTTTCATAACCTAAAATTTATTAAGAAGCAATAAAATCGTAGTTCTTTATTTCCATTTTCTAAATGCAATTTGTTTTATTTTGGCCGATTGTTTCAAGTATGGACTCATTTTTTGGGTTACTGTTAACTTAACCCTAACACAAACCCTACCCAAGTGGGTAGGTCATGAGGTATATCAATAGAGGAGGTTGGGGATAGGGTTAGTGTTAACCTTAACTCTAACCCTACCCAAATGGGTAGGTCATGAGGCAAGATAATAGAGGAATTTGTAACGGTTATGACAAAGCCCATTATGTATATTTTTCTCATTTTATTATGTTTTCATACCTCAAAAGGAAATGATCAAAAAAAATAATTGTTCCTTGTTTCCATTTTCTGAAAGCAATTTTTTTATATTTTGACCGATTATTTCAATTATGGACTCATTTTTTGGGTTAGGGTTAACTTAACCCTAACACAAACCCTGCCCAAGTGGGTAGGTCATGAGGTAACTCAATAGAGGAGGTTGTCACGGTTGTGGCTATGCCCTTATGTGTATTTTTCTCATTTTATTTTGTTTTCATTACATAAAAGTTATTAAGAAGCAATAGAATTGTCGTTCTTTATTTCCATTTTCAAAATGCACTTTTTTTTATTTTGGCCTATTGTTTTAAGTATGGACTCATTTTTTGGGTTAGGGTTAACTTAACCCTAACACAAACCCTAACCCTAACCAAACGGGTAAGTCATGAGGTATGTCAATAGAAAATGTTAGGGATAGGGTTAGGGATAGGGTTATGGATAGGGTTAGGGTTAACCCTAACCCTATGTAAGTGGGTAGGTCATGAGGTATATCAATAGAGGAGGTTAGAGTTCGGGTTAGGGATAGGGTTAGGGTTAACCTTAACACTAACCTTACCCAAATGGGTAGGTCATGAGGTAAGTCAATAGAAGAGGTTGTTACGGTTATGGCGATGCCCATTATATATATGTTTCTCATTTTATTTTGTTTTCATGCCTCAAATGCAAATGAGCAAAAAAAATAATTGTTCCTTGTTTCCATTTTCTGAAAGCAATTTTTTTTATATTTTGGCCGATTATTTCAATTATGGACTCATTTTTTGGGTTAGGGTTAACTTAACCCTAACACAAACCCTAACCCTAACCAAACGGGTAGGTCAAGAAATATGTCAATAGAGAAGGTTAAAGTTAGGGATAGGAATAGGGTTAGGGTTAGGATATCCCTACCTAAGTGGGTAGGTCATGAGGTATGTCAATACAGGAGCTTAGGGTTATTGATAAGTATAGGGTTAGGGTTAACATTAACCCTAACCCTACCCAAATGGGTAGGTCATAAGTTAAGTCAATAGAGGAAGTTGTTACCGTTATGGTGATGCCGTTTATGTGTATTTTTCTCATTTTATTTTGTTTTCATACCATAAAATGTATTAAGATGCACTAAAATTGTAGTTCTTTATTTCCATTTTCTGAATGCTATTTTTTTTATTTTGGCCTATTGTTTTTAGTATGGACTCATTTTTTGGGTTAGGGTTAACTTAACACTAACACAAACCCTAACCCTAACCAAACGGCTAAGTCATGAGGTATGTCAATAGAAAATGTTAGGGATAGGGTTAGGGATAGGGTTAGGGATAGGGTTAGGGTTAACCCTAACCCTACGTAAGTGGGTAGGTCATGAGGTATATCAATAGAGGAGGTTAGGGTTCATGTTAGGGATTGGGTTAGGGTTAACCTTAACCCTAACCTTACCCAAATGGGTAGGTCATGAGGTAAGTCAATAGAAGAGGTTGTTACGGTTATGGCAATGCCCATTATATATATGTTTCTCATTTTATTTTGTTTTCATACCTCAAAAGCAAATGAGCAAAAAAAATAATTGTTCCTTGTGTCCATTTTCTGAAAGCAATTTTTTATATTTTGGCCGATTATTTCAATTATGGACTCATTTTTTAGGTTAGGGTTAACTTAACCCTAACACAAACCCTAACCAAACGGGTAGGTCATGAAATATGTCAATAGAGAAGGTTAAAGTTAGGGATAGGAATAGGGTTAGGGTTAACCCTAACCCTACCTAAGTGGGTAGGTCATGATGTAAGTCAATAGAGGGGGTTAGGGTTAACATTAACCCTAACCCTACCCAAATGAGTAGATCATCAGGGTTAGGGTATGGACTACCCACTTAGGTAGGGTTAGGGTTAACTCTAACTCTAATTCCCACTTAGGTAGGGTTAGGGATAACTCTAACTCTAATTCTATTGCTTCTTAATAACTTAACCCTAACACAAACCCTAACCCTAGAGAAGGTTAGGGTTAGGGTAAGACTTAGGGATAGGGTTAGAGATAGGGTTATAGTTAACCCTAACCCTACCTAAGTGGGTAGGTCATGAGGTATATCAATAGAGGAGGTTGGGGATAGGGTTAGTGTTAACCTTAACTCTAACCCAACCCAAATGGGTAGGTCATGATGCAAGACAATAGAGGAAGTTGTTACGGTTATGGCGATGCCCATTATACATGTTTTTCTCATATTTTTTTTTCATACCTCAAAAGCAAATAAGCAATAAATATCATTGTTCCTTGTTTCCATTTTCTGAAAGCAATTTTTTATATTTTGGCCGATTATTTTAATTATGGACTCATATTTTGGGTTAGGGTTAACTTAACCCTAACCCAAACCCTAACCCTAACCAAACGGGTAGGTCATGAAATATGTCAATAGAGAAGGTTAGAGTTAGGGATAGGAATAGGATTAGGATTAACCCTAACCCTGAACCAGAGATAGGTGCACACTGCCGTCACACTAAACCCTCACACTGATGTTAAAAATTGAGAGTTAGTTCGACATATCCTACTAGGAGGACATGTCTTAAGCCTCGGGCACCAGCGTCAAGGTCTCTCAAGTAGCCCGAGGGCCCTAACACTCACCTACCTGCGCCATATGGGCGATATCAGGGGCCAGTGGGCAATTACAGGAGCATTAGGACGACTCACAAACATCTCCTCTGTGTGTACCTCCAGCATGTAGCCATGCTTGCAATGGGAGGTGGGAGGTGTCTATGAGCCCTACCCAAGACTGACTGATATAGCCCAAAGCCTAGCAGGTGCACCCAAATGTGACCTGAAGATGAAAAACAGGCACATTTAAATTGGAGTTTATACACCTCCGTACATATATTTATATATATATATATATATAAACCATCAAAAAATGTGGTGATAAGAAAGCAGGATGCGCTCATACCCATATGCAGTTGTGCATTTCTATAGGGGAGCACATCCTGCACTTGTAGTCCGTTGCTAATGGCAATTGTAGCGGACTAGACCCTGTACCAGAGTCTGCCCCAGTTTCCTGGAAGGGACTGCTTGCTCGCCTCCTGCCCTGCGACTATGGCCCCATGTATGCTTGTCCTGTTTGAGCGGTGATACCCCAGATAGCTCTGCTATGGAGCCCATTCGTATAATGAAAGACTATGGGAAAGACTTTAGCTCCATGGCAATTGAACTGGACATGTGTGGTCTGAGCGCCATTCAATAATGTGCGCTCAGACCTAAGCTATCTGGGGATATGTTGCATGTATATGTTTTATGTAGTAATTGTAACATTGTGTAATTTTATGTCCTTTTGCAACCATGTGCTCAATGGAGTCTGCCTCTATCCCTGGATATATTGAGCGCTCAGATCCAAGCCATCTGGGGATATGTTACATGTCTGTGTACTGTAAAGGGTGGGACATTGTGTATTGAATAGTGATGTCTGTCCTATTGTCCCCACATGTGTATTGGCGATTTCCCTTTGTCCTGAGAGATAATTGAATGACTCCTCAATTGTCTCCAGGACAGAAGACATTGTGTATTCGCCTGCCTGTGATGATTACATTACCCATGTAGGGGATTGTATCACAGGCAGAGGGGAGGGATATGCTGGGTGTGGTTGTCTGTATTGTCCCATTGTGTGTGATTGGCTGCTGTATCCCGTGTCGTAGTCTTCCTTCTGGTCCCCTAGGGAGTGTCCACCAGGTGGGAGACCTGGATAAATACCGGGCAGGTAGCCCTCAATAAAAGTGAGAGTTCCTGCTTGACCCTCAAAACGAAGTGTCGTCTCGTTATTGGGGGATTTGACTGTATGCTGATTGCCAGGAGTGTAAGCTGTTCATATTGCTTTTCCTGTTCGGCTGCTTCCAGGGTTCGTGTGTCTCTTGTTCGGAAGTTGGTGAATTCGTGTGGTTTGCAGTTCGGGAAGTTGGTGATTGCAGTAGCTGCTGGTCTATCCGGAAAAGGGAATATCGCCTAAACGGAGTTGTGTGCGTAACGGTCCGTTACATTTGGTGGCAAACAGCGGGATCATTTCCACAGCCCAGAAGGACATCTACAGGGCAACACCATTCCTTGGATTACAAAGTGAGGGCAACGCCAGTACCCGTACAGCGCCCCTATCTACAAAAGAAAGAACTTCAGGAGAACAAGCATGGCACCCAGCTACACGCAGGAGGAATTTGACAGAGAGCTGAGATCACGGCTGATTTTCTTCGGACCCAACCCCGGAGAAATCTGTGCAGTTCGTGAGGAGGATAACAGCAGAGTACCTGCAGTTCATGGCAGATGGTATCGTCCGCCCTCCCCAGCGGCTGAGTGCGTTCCGGAGAGCTGAAGGTGCCGTCCTTCCTCCCCAGCGGCGTGTGACCCCCGGGAGCTGAAGGTGCCGTCCTTCCTCCACAGCGGCAGTGTGTACCCCAGGGAGCTGAAGGTGTCGTCCTTCCTCCCCAGCGGCAGTGTGTATCCCAGGGAGCTGAAGGTGCCGTCCTTCCTCCCCAGCGGCAGTGTGTACCCCAGGGAGCTGAAGGTGTCATCCTTCCTCCCCAGCGGCCGTGTGTACCCCCGGGAGCTGAAGGTGCCGTCCTTCCTCCACAGCGGCAGTGTGTACCCCAGGGAGCTGAAGGTGTCGTCCTTCCTCCCCAGCGGCAGTGTGTACCCCAGGGAGCTGAAGGTGCTGTCCTTCCTCCCCGCGGCAGTGTGTACCCCAGGGAGCTGAAGGTGTCGTCCTTCCTCCCCAGCGGCAGGGTGTATCCCAGGGAGCTGAAGGTGCCGTCCTCCCTCCCCAGCGGCTGTGTGTACCCCAGGGAGCTGAAGGTGCCGTCCTTCCTCCCCAGCGGCAGTGTCTACCCCCGGGAGCTGAAGGTGTCATCCTTCCTCCCCAGCGGCAGTGTCTACCCCGGGAGCTGAAGGTGTTTCCCTTCCTCCCCAGCGACAGTGTGTACCCCAGGGAGCTAAAGGTGTCATCCTTCCTCCCCAGCTGCAGTGTGTACCCCAGCAGCAGGACAAGATATTGAAAGGGGAGACAGTTGGTCCCCCTCCACCAGCAGAGAGAGGGTCAGGGAGAGGAGCCTGCTACCCGCTCTCCCCAGCGGCAGTCTACAGTTCAGAGAGAGGGGCTTGTTACACCCTCTCTCCAGCGGCAGCCTAACCCACCAAGGGGAGATGTTACGCCCCCAACGGTGCAGATGGGACCGTGGTCTCTGCACTTGCAGCACAAGGGGCAAGGATGGTCGGTCCTGTCCGCCAGCCACAGAGCGGTTTATCCAGAGGGGAGACAGTCGGTCTCCTCCCCCACAACCAGGCTCCCACCAGGCTACTTCCGTGGTAGCGCTGGCCCCAGGGCAGAGTATCGCCGGTCTCTGCCCACTCAGCAACCCACCTAGGCAGTCTACCAGTCCCCCGCACAGCCGTAGTGAGGCACCTGGACATGGACAAGTTGCTACTTTATCCAGGTGTAGTAACCATTTATTGTGGGTGGGCTGTACTGCTGTTTGTGCTTCGTGGGTGGGTTGCTGGACTAACCAGGGCACTGACCGGCAGGAGGTCAGATACCCTGTTAGTCTCTTTGGTAAAGGGGAGAAATGTAGCGGACTGGACCCTGTACCAGAGTCTGCCCCAGTTTCCTGGAAGGGACTGCTTGCTCGCCTCCTGCCCTGCGACTATGGCCCCATGTATGCTTGTCCTGTTTGAGCGGTGATGCCCCAGATAGCTCTGCTATGGAGCCCATTCGTATAATGAAAGACTATGGGAAAGACTTTAGCTCCATGGCAATTGAACTGGACATGTGTGGTCTGAGCGCCATTCAATAATGTGCGCTCAGACCTAAGCTATCTGGGGATATGTTGCATGTATATGTTTTATGTAGTAATTGTAACATTGTGTAATTTTATGTCCTTTTGCAACCATGTGCTCAATGGAGTCTGCCTCTATCCCTGGATATATTGAGCGCTCAGATCCAAGCCATCTGGGGATATGTTACATGTCTGTGTACTGTAAAGGGTGGGACATTGTGTATTGAATAGTGATGTCTGTCCTATTGTCCCCACATGTGTATTGGCGATTTCCTTTGTCCTGAGAGATAATTGAATGACTCCTCAATTGTCTCCAGGACAGAAGACATTGTGTATTCGCCTGCCTGTGATGATTACATTACCCATGTAGGGGATTGTATCACAGGCAGAGGGGAGGGATATGCTGGGTGTGGTTGTCTGTATTGTCCCATTGTGTGTGATTGGCTGCTGTATCCCGTGTCGTAGTCTTCCTTCTGGTCCCCTAGGGGAGTGTCCACCAGGTGGGAGACCTGGATAAATACCGGGCAGGTAGCCCTCAATAAAAGTGAGAGTTCCTGCTTGACCCTCAAAACGAAGTGTCGTCTCGTTATTGGGGGGGATTTGACTGTATGCTGATTGCCAGGAGTGTAAGCTGTTCATATTGCTTTTCCTGTTCGGCTGCTTCCAGGGTTCGTGCGTCTCTTGTTCGGAAGTTGGTGAATTCGTGTGGTTTGCAGTTTGGGAAGTTGGTGATTGCAGTAGCAGCTGGTCTATCCGGAAAAGGGAATATCGCCTAAACGGAGTTGTGTGCGTAACGGTCCGTTACAGCAATCACCAGCAAAAAATGCATACAATTGATGATGCCAGCAACGGACTACAAGTACCACAATGGACATCCTACATAAGATGAAATTTATGTGGATGTGGCAAGAATTCAGAACAAACACAGAACCAGAGATAGGTGCACACTGCCGTCACACTAAACCCTCACACTGATGTTAAAATCGAGAGCTGAAGTTCGACATATCCTACTAGGAGGACATGTCTTAAGCCTCGGGCACCAGCGCCAAGGTCTCTCAAGTAGCCCGAGGGCCCGAACACTTCAGCTCTACCTGCGCCGATATGCGGCGATGCCAGCCACAGTGGGCAATTACAGGAGCATTAGGACGTACTCACAAACATCTCCTTCTGTTACCTCCAGCATGTAGCCATGCTTGCAATGGGAGGTGGAGGTGTCTATGAGCCCTACCCAAGACTGGACTGGATATAGCCCAAAGCCTAGCAGGTGCACCCAAATGTGACCTGAAGATGAAAAACAGGCAGCATTTAAATTGGAGTTTATACATCGCCCGTACACATATATATATATAAAACCATCAAAAAATGTGGTGATAAGAAAGCAGGATGCGCTCATACCCATATGCAGTTGTGCATTTCTATAGGGGAGCACATCCTGGACTTGAAGTCCGTTGCTAATGGCAATCACCAGCAAAAAATGCATTCAATGGATGATGCCAGCAACGGCTTTCTTATCACCACATTTTTTGATGGTTTAACCCTAACCCTACCTAAGTGGGTAGGTCATGATGTATGTCAATAGAGGAGGTTAGGGTTAACATTAACCCTAACCCTACCCAAATGAGTAGATCATGAGGTAAGTCAATAGAGGAAGTTGTTAATGTTATGGCGATGCCGCTTATGTGTATTTTTCTCATTTTATTTTGTTTTCATAACCTAAAATTTACTAAGAAGCAATAAAATCGAAGTTCTTTATTTCCATTTTCTGAATGCAATTTGTTTTATTTTGGCCGATTGTTTCAAGTATGGACTCATTTTTTGGGCTAGGGTTAACTTAACCCTATCACACAAACCCTAACCCTAGAGAAGGTTAGGGTTAGGGCAAGGGTTAGGATAGGTTTAGAGATAGGTTAGAGTTAACCCTAACCCTTCCTAAGTGGGTAAGTCATGAGGTATATCAATAGAGGAGGTTGGGGATAGGTTAGTTTTAACCTTAACTCTAACCCTACCCAAATAGGTAGGTCATGAGGCAAGACAATAGAGGAAGTTGTAACGGTTATGGCAATGCCCATTATATATATTTTTCTCATTTTATTTTGTTTTCATACCTCAAAAGCAAATAAGCAATAAAAATCATAGTTCCTTGTTTCCATTTTCTGAAAGCAATGTTTTATATTTTGGCCGATTGTTTCAAGTATGGACTCATTTTTTGGGTTAGGGTTAACGTAACCCTAACACAAACCCTGCCCAAGTGGGTAGGTCATGAGGTAACTCAATAGAGGAGGTTGTCACGGTTGTGGCTATGCCCTTATGTGTATTTTTCTCATTTTATTTTGTTTTCATAACATAAAAGTTATTAAGAAGCAATAGAATTGTCGTTCTTTATTTCCATTTTCTGAATGCACTTTTTTATATTTTGACCGATTGTTTCAATTATGGACTCATTTTTTGGGTTAGGGTTAACTTAACCCTAACACAAACCCTAACCCTAACCAAACGGGTAGGTCATGAAATATGTCAATAGAGAAGGTTAGAGTTAGGGATAGGAATAGGATTAGATTAACCCTAACCCTACCTAAGTGGGTAGGTCATGATGTATGTCAATAGAGGAGGTTAGGGTTAACATTAACCCTAACCCTACCCAAATGAGTAGATCATGAGGTAAGTCGATAGAGGAAGTTGTTAATGTTATGGCGATGCCGCTTATGTGTATTTTTCTCATTTTATTTTGTTTTCATAACCTAAAATTTACTAAGAAGCAATAAAATCGAAGTTCTTTATTTCCATTTTCTGAATGCAATTTGTTTTATTTTTGGCCGATTGTTTCAAGTATGGACTCATTTTTTGGGTTAGGGTTAACTTAACCCTAACACAAACCCTAACCCTAGAGAAGGTTAGGTTAGGTAAGGGTTAGGATAGGTTTAGAGATAGGGTTAGAGTTAACCCTAACCCTTCCTAAGTGGGTAAGTCATGAGGTATATCAATAGAGGAGGTTGGGGATAGGGTTAGTTTTAACCTTAACTCTAACCCTACCCAAATAGGTAGGTCATGAGGCAAGACAATAGAGGAAGTTGTAACGGTTATGGCAATGCCCATTATATATATTTTTCTCATTTTATTTTGTTTTCATACCTCAAAAGCAAATAAGCAATAAAAATCATAGTTCCTTGTTTCCATTTTCTGAAAGCAATGTTTTATATTTTGGCCGATTGTTTCAAGTATGGACTCATTTTTTGGGTTAGGGTTAACGTAACCCTAACACAAACCCTGCCCAAGTGGGTAGGTCATGAGGTAACTCAATAGAGGAGGTTGTCACGGTTGTGGCTATGCCCTTATGTGTATTTTTCTCATTTTATTTTGTTTTCATAACATAAAAGTTATTAAGAAGCAATAGAATTGTCGTTCTTTATTTCCATTTTCTGAATGCACTTTTTATATTTTGACCGATTGTTTCAATTATGGACTCATTTTTTGGGTTAGGGTTAACTTAACCCTAACACAAACCCTAACCCTAACCAAACGGGTAGGTCATGAAATATGTCAATAGAGAAGGTTAGAGTTAGGGATAGGAATAGGATTAGGATTAACCCTAACCCTACCTAAGTGGGTAGGTCATGATGTATGTCAATAGAGGAGGTTAGGGTTAACATTAACCCTAACCCTACCCAAATGAGTAGATCATGAGGTAAGTCGATAGAGGAAGTTGTTAATGTTATGGCGATGCCGCTTATGTGTATTTTTCTCATTTTAATTTTGTTTTCATAACCTAAAATTTACTAAGAAGCAATAAAATCGAAGTTCTTTATTTCCATTTTCTGAATGCAATTTGTTTTATTTTGGCCGATTGTTTCAAGTATGGACTCATTTTTTGGGTTAGGGTTAACCTAACCCTAACACAAACCCTAACCCTAGAGAAGGTTAGGGTTAGGGTATGGGTTAGGGATAGGTTTAGAGATAGGGTTAGAGTTAACCCTAACCCTTCCTAAGTGGGTAAGTCATGAGGTATATCAATAGAGGAGGTTGGGGATAGGGTTAGTTTTAACCTTAACTCTAACCCTACCCAAATAGGTAGGTCATGAGGCAAGACAATAGAGGAAGTTGTAACGGTTATGGCAATGCCCATTATATATATTTTTCTCATTTTATTTTGTTTTCATACCTCAAAAGCAAATAAGCAATAAAAATCATAGTTCCTTGTTTCCATTTTCTGAAAGCAATTTTTTATATTTTGGCCGATTGTTTCAAGTATGGACTCATTTTTTGGGTTAGGGTTAACGTAACCCTAACACAAACCCTGCCCAAGTGGGTAGGTCATGAGGTAACTCAATAGAGGAGGTTGTCACGGTTGTGGCTATGCCCTTATGTGTATTTTTCTCATTTTATTTTGTTTTCATAACATAAAAGTTATTAAGAAGCAATAGAATTGTCGTTCTTTATTTCCATTTTCTGAATGCACTTTTTTATATTTTGACCGATTGTTTCAATTATGGACTCATTTTTTGGGTTAGGGTTAACTTAACCCTAACAAAAACCCTAACCCTAACCAAACGGGTAGGTCATGAAATATGTCAATAGAGAAGGTTAGAGTTAGGGATAGGAATAGGATTAGGATTAACCCTAACCCTACCTAAGTGGGTAGGTCATGATGTATGTCAATAGAGGAGGTTAGGGTTAACATTAACCCTAACCCTACCCAAATGAGTAGATCATGAGGTAAGTCGATAGAGGAAGTTGTTAATGTTATGGCGATGCCGCTTATGTGTATTTTTCTCATTTTATTTTGTTTTCATAATCTAAAATTTACTAAGAAGCAATAAAATCGAAGTTCTTTATTTCCATTTTCTGAATGCAATTTGTTTTATTTTGGCCGATTGTTTCAAGTATGGACTCATTTTTTGGGTTAGGGTTAACTTAACTCTAACACAAACCCTAACCCTAGAGAAGGTTAGGGTTAGGGTAAGGGTTAGGATAGATTTACAGATAGGGTTAGAGTTAACCCTAACCCTTCCTAAGTGGGTAAGTCATGAGGTATATCAATAGAGGAGGTTGGGGATAGGGTTAGTTTTAACCTTAACTCTAACCCTACCCAAATAGGTAGGTCATGAGGCAAGACAATAGAGGAAGTTGTAACGGTTATGGCAATGCCCATTATATATATTTTTCTCATTTTATTTTGTTTTCATACCTCAAAAGCAAATAAGCAATAAAAATCATAGTTCCTTGTTTCCATTTTCTGAAAGCAATTTTTTATATTTTGGCCCATTGTTTCAAGTATGGACTCATTTTTTGGGTTAGGGTTAACTTAACCCTAACACAAACCCTAACCCTAACCAAACGGGTAGGTCATGAAATATGTCAATAGAGAAGGTTAGAGTTAGGGATAGGAATAGGATTAGATTAACCCTAACCCTACCTAAGTGGGTAGGTCATGATGTATGTCAATAGAGGAGGTTAGGGTTAACATTAACCCTAACCCTACCCAAATGAGTAGATCATGAGGTAAGTCGATAGAGGAAGTTGTTAATGTTATGGCGATGCCGCTTATGTGTATTTTTCTCATTTTAATTTTGTTTTCATAACCTAAAATTTACTAAGAAGCAATAAAATCGAAGTTCTTTATTTCCATTTTCTGAATGCAATTTGTTTTATTTTGGCCGATTGTTTCAAGTATGGACTCATTTTTTGGGTTAGGGTTAACTTAACCCTAACACAAACCCTAACCCTAGAGAAGGTTAGGTTAGGGTAAGGGTTAGGGATAGGTTTAGAGATAGGTTTAGAGTTAACCCTAACCCTTCCTAAGTGGGTAAGTCATGAGGTATATCAATAGAGGAGGTTGGGGATAGGGTTAGTTTTAACCTTAACTCTAACCCTACCCAAATAGGTAGGTCATGAGGCAAGACAATAGAGGAAGTTGTAACGGTTATGGCAATGCCCATTATATATATTTTTCTCATTTTATTTTGTTTTCATACCTCAAAAGCAAATAAGCAATAAAAATCATAGTTCCTTGTTTCCATTTTCTGAAAGCAATGTTTTATATTTTGGCCGATTGTTTCAAGTATGGACTCATTTTTTGGGTTAGGGTTAACTTAACCCTAACACAAACCCTGCCCAAGTGGGTAGGTCATGAGGTAACTCAATAGAGGAGGTTGTCACGGTTGTGGCTATGCCCTTATGTGTATTTTTCTCATTTTATTTTGTTTTCATAACATAAAAGTTATTAAGAAGCAATAGAATTGTCGTTCTTTATTTCCATTTTCTGAATGCACTTTTTTATATTTTGACCGATTGTTTCAATTATGGACTCATTTTTTGGGTTAGGGTTAACTTAACCCTAACACAAACCCTAACCCTAACCAAACGGGTAGGTCATGAAATATGTCAATAGAGAAGGTTAGAGTTAGGGATAGGAATAGGATTAGATTAACCCTAACCCTACCTAAGTGGGTAGGTCATGATGTATGTCAATAGAGGAGGTTAGGGTTAACATTAACCCTAACCCTACCCAAATGAGTAGATCATGAGGTAAGTCGATAGAGGAAGTTGTTAATGTTATGGCGATGCCGCTTATGTGTATTTTTCTCATTTTAATTTTGTTTTCATAACCTAAAATTTACTAAGAAGCAATAAAATCGTAGTTCTTTATTTCCATTTTCTGAATGCAATTTGTTTTATTTTTGGCCGATTGTTTCAAGTATGGACTCATTTTTTGGGTTAGGGTTAACCTAACCTTAACACAAACCCTAACCCTAGAGAAGGTTAGGTTAGGTATGGGTTAGGATAGGTTTAGAGATAGGGTTAGAGTTAACCCTAACCCTTCCTAAGTGGGTAAGTCATGAGGTATATCAATAGAGGAGGTTGGGGATAGGGTTAGTTTTAACCTTAACTCTAACCCTACCCAAATAGGTAGGTCATGAGGCAAGACAATAGAGGAAGTTGTAACGGTTATGGCAATGCCCATTACATATATTTTTCTCATTTTATTTTGTTTTCATACCTCAAAAGCAAATAAGCAATAAAATCATAGTTCCTTGTTTCCATTTTCTGAAAGCAATTTTTTATATTTTGGCCGATTGTTTCAAGTATGGACTCATTTTTTGGGTTAGGGTTAACGTAACCCTAACTCAAACCCTGCCCAAGTGGGTAGGTCATGAGGTAACTCAATAGAGGAGGTTGTCACGGTTGTGGCTATGCCCTTATGTGTATTTTTCTCATTTTATTTTGTTTTCATAACATAAAAGTTATTAAGAAGCAATAGAATTGTCGTTCTTTATTTCCATTTTCTGAATGCACTTTTTTATATTTTGACCGATTGTTTCAATTATGGACTCATTTTTTGGGTTAGGGTTAACTTAACCCTAACAAAAACCCTAACCCTAACCAAACGGGTAGGTCATGAAATATGTCAATAGAGAAGGTTAGAGTTAGGGATAGGAATAGGATTAGGATTAACCCTAACCCTACCTAAGTGGGTAGGTCATGATGTATGTCAATAGAGGAGGTTAGGGTTAACATTAACCCTAACCCTACCCAAATGAGTAGATCATGAGGTAAGTCGATAGAGGAAGTTGTTAATGTTATGGCGATGCCGCTTATGTGTATTTTTCTCATTTTATTTTGTTTTCATAATCTAAAATTTACTAAGAAGCAATAAAATCGAAGTTCTTTATTTCCATTTTCTGAATGCAATTTGTTTTATTTTGGCCGATTGTTTCAAGTATGGACTCATTTTTTGGGTTAGGGTTAACTTAACCCTAATGACAAACCCTAACCCTAGAGAAGGTTAGGGTTAGGGTAAGGGTTAGGGATAGATTTAGAGATAGGGTTAGAGTTAACCCTAACCCTTCCTAAGTGGGTAAGTCATGAGGTATATCAATAGAGGAGGTTGGGGATAGGGTTAGTTTTAACCTTAACTCTAACCCTACCCAAATAGGTAGGTCATGAGGCAAGACAATAGAGGAAGTTGTAACGGTTATGGCAATGCCCATTATATATATTTTTCTCATTTTATTTTGTTTTCATACCTCAAAAGCAAATAAGCAATAAAAATCATAGTTCCTTGTTTCCATTTTCTGAAAGCAATTTTTTATATTTTGGCCGATTGTTTCAAGTATGGACTCATTTTTTGGGTTAGGGTTAACGTAACCCTAACACAAACCCTGCCCAAGTGGGTAGGTCATGAGGTAACTCAATAGAGGAGGTTGTCACGGTTGTGGCTATGCCCTTATGTGTATTTTTCTCATTTTATTTTGTTTTCATAACATAAAAGTTATTAAGAAGCAATAGAATTGTCGTTCTTATTTCCATTTTCTGAATGCACTTTTTATATTTTTGACCGATTGTTTCAATTATGGACTCATTTTTTGGGTTAGGGTTAACTTAACCCTAACACAAACCCTAACCCTAACCAAACGGGTAGGTCATGAAATATGTCAATAGAGAAGGTTAGAGTTAGGGATAGGAATAGGATTAGATTAACCCTAACCCTACCTAAGTGGGTAGGTCATGATGTATGTCAATAGAGGAGGTTAGGGTTAACATTAACCCTAACCCTACCCAAATGAGTAGATCATGAGGTAAGTCGATAGAGGAAGTTGTTAATGTTATGGCGATGCCGCTTATGTGTATTTTTCTCATTTTTATTTTGTTTTCATAATCTAAAATTTACTAAGAAGCAATAAAATCGAAGTTCTTTATTTCCATTTTCTGAATGCAATTTGTTTTATTTTGGCCGATTGTTTCAAGTATGGACTCATTTTTTGGGTTAGGGTTAACTTAACCCTAACACAAACCCTAACCCTAGAGAAGGTTAGGGTTAGGGTAAGGGTTAGGATAGGTTTAGAGATAGGGTTAGAGTTAACCCTAACCCTTCCTAAGTGGGTAAGTCATGAGGTATATCAATAGAGGAGGTTGGGGATAGGGTTAGTTTTAACCTTAACTCTAACCCTACCCAAATAGGTAGGTCATGAGGCAAGACAATAGAGGAAGTTGTAACGGTTATGGCAATGCCCATTACATATATTTTTCTCATTTTATTTTGTTTTCATACCTCAAAAGCAAATAAGCAATAAAAATCATAGTTCCTTGTTTCCATTTTCTGAAAGCAATTTTTTATATTTTGGCCGATTGTTTCAAGTATGGACTCATTTTTTGGGTTAGGGTTAACGTAACCCTAACACAAACCCTGCCCAAGTGGGTAGGTCATGAGGTAACTCAATAGAGGAGGTTGTCACGGTTGTGGCTATGCCCTTATGTGTATTTTTCTCATTTTATTTTGTTTTCATAACATAAAAGTTATTAAGAAGCAATAGAATTGTCGTTCTTTATTTCCATTTTCTGAATGCACTTTTTTATATTTTGACCGATTGTTTCAATTATGGACTCATTTTTTGGGTTAGGGTTAACTTAACCCTAACAAAAACCCTAACCCTAACCAAACGGGTAGGTCATGAAATATGTCAATAGAGAAGGTTAGAGTTAGGGATAGGAATAGGATTAGATTAACCCTAACCCTACCTAAGTGGGTAGGTCATGATGTATGTCAATAGAGGAGGTTAGGTTAACATTAACCCTAACCCTACCCAAATGAGTAGATCATGAGGTAAGTCGATAGAGGAAGTTGTTAATGTTATGGCGATGCCGCTTATGTGTATTTTTCTCATTTTATTTTGTTTTCATAATCTAAAATTTACTAAGAAGCAATAAAATCGAAGTTCTTTATTTCCATTTTCTGAATGCAATTTGTTTTATTTTGGCCGATTGTTTCAAGTATGGACTCATTTTTTGGGTTAGGGTTAACTTAACCCTAACACAAACCCTAACCCTAGAGAAGGTTAGGTTAGGTAAGGGTTAGGGATAGATTTACAGATAGGGTTAGAGTTAACCCTAACCCTTCCTAAGTGGGTAAGTCATGAGGTATATCAATAGAGGAGGTTGGGGATAGGGTTAGTTTTAACCTTAACTCTAACCCTACCCAAATAGGTAGGTCATGAGGCAAGACAATAGAGGAAGTTGTAACGGTTATGGCAATGCCCATTATATATATTTTTCTCATTTTATTTTGTTTTCATACCTCAAAAGCAAATAAGCAATAAAAATCATAGTTCCTTGTTTCCATTTTCTGAAAGCAATTTTTATATTTTGGCCCATTGTTTCAAGTATGGACTCATTTTTTGGGTTAGGGTTAACTTAACCCTAACACAAACCCTAACCCTAACCAAACGGGTAGGTCATGAAATATGTCAATAGAGAAGGTTAGAGTTAGGGATAGGAATAGGATTAGGATTAACCCTAACCCTACCTAAGTGGGTAGGTCATGATGTATGTCAATAGAGGAGGTTAGGGTTAACATTAACCCTAACCCTACCCAAATGAGTAGATCATGAGGTAAGTCGATAGAGGAAGTTGTTAATGTTATGGCGATGCCGCTTATGTGTATTTTTCTCATTTTAATTTTGTTTTCATAACCTAAAATTTACTAAGAAGCAATAAAATCGTAGTTCTTTATTTCCATTTTCTGAATGCAATTTGTTTTATTTTGGCCGATTGTTTCAAGTATGGACTCATTTTTGGGTTAGGGTTAACCTAACCCTAACACAAACCCTAACCCTAGAGAAGGTTAGGGTTAGGGTATGGGTTAGGGATAGGTTTAGAGATAGGGTTAGAGTTAACCCTAACCCTTCCTAAGTGGGTAAGTCATGAGGTATATCAATAGAGGAGGTTGGGGATAGGGTTAGTTTTAACCTTAACTCTAACCCTACCCAAATAGGTAGGTCATGAGGCAAGACAATAGAGGAAGTTGTAACGGTTATGGCAATGCCCATTACATATATTTTTCTCATTTTATTTTGTTTTCATACCTCAAAAGCAAATAAGCAATAAAAATCATAGTTCCTTGTTTCCATTTTCTGAAAGCAATTTTTTATATTTTGGCCGATTGTTTCAAGTATGGACTCATTTTTTGGGTTAGGGTTAACGTAACCCTAACTCAAACCCTGCCCAAGTGGGTAGGTCATGAGGTAACTCAATAGAGGAGGTTGTCACGGTTGTGGCTATGCCCTTATGTGTATTTTTCTCATTTTATTTTGTTTTCATAACATAAAAGTTATTAAGAAGCAATAGAATTGTCGTTCTTTATTTCCATTTTCTGAATGCACTTTTTTATATTTTGACCGATTGTTTCAATTATGGACTCATTTTTTGGGTTAGGGTTAACTTAACCCTAACACAAACCCTAACCCTAACCAAACGGGTAGGTCATGAAATATGTCAATAGAGAAGGTTAGAGTTAGGGATAGGAATAGGATTAGATTAACCCTAACCCTACCTAAGTGGGTAGGTCATGATGTATGTCAATAGAGGAGGTTAGGGTTAACATTAACCCTAACCCTACCCAAATGAGTAGATCATGAGGTAAGTCGATAGAGGAAGTTGTTAATGTTATGGCGATGCCGCTTATGTGTATTTTTCTCATTTTATTTTGTTTTCATAACCTAAAATTTACTAAGAAGCAATAAAATCGAAGTTCTTTATTTCCATTTTCTGAATGCAATTTGTTTTATTTTGGCCGATTGTTTCAAGTATGGACTCATTTTTTGGGTTAGGGTTAACTTAACCCTAACACAAACCCTAACCCTAGAGAAGGTTAGGTTAGGGTAAGGGTTAGGGATAGGTTTAGAGATAGGGTTAGAGTTAACCCTAACCCTTCCTAAGTGGGTAAGTCATGAGGTATATCAATAGAGGAGGTTGGGGATAGGGTTAGTTTTAACCTTAACTCTAACCCTACCCAAATAGGTAGGTCATGAGGCAAGACAATAGAGGAAGTTGTAACGGTTATGGCAATGCCCATTATATATATTTTTCTCTATTTTATTTTGTTTTCATACCTCAAAAGCAAATAAGCAATAAAAATCATAGTTCCTTGTTTCCATTTTCTGAAAGCAATGTTTTATATTTTGGCCGATTGTTTCAAGTATGGACTCATTTTTTGGGTTAGGGTTAACGTAACCCTAACACAAACCCTGCCCAAGTGGGTAGGTCATGAGGTAACTCAATAGAGGAGGTTGTCACGGTTGTGGCTATGCCCTTATGTGTATTTTTCTCATTTTATTTTGTTTTCATAACATAAAAGTTATTAAGAAGCAATAGAATTGTCGTTCTTATTTCCATTTTCTGAATGCACTTTTTTATATTTTGACCGATTGTTTCAATTATGGACTCATTTTTTGGGTTAGGGTTAACTTAACCCTAACAAAAACCCTAACCCTAACCAAACGGGTAGGTCATGAAATATGTCAATAGAGAAGGTTAGAGTTAGGGATAGGAATAGGATTAGATTAACCCTAACCCTACCTAAGTGGGTAGGTCATGATGTATGTCAATAGAGGAGGTTAGGGTTAACATTAACCCTAACCCTACCCAAATGAGTAGATCATGAGGTAAGTCGATAGAGGAAGTTGTTAATGTTATGGCGATGCCGCTTATGTGTATTTTTCTCATTTTAATTTTGTTTTCATAACCTAAAATTTACTAAGAAGCAATAAAATCGAAGTTCTTTATTTCCATTTTCTGAATGCAATTTGTTTTATTTTGGCCGATTGTTTCAAGTATGGACTCATTTTTTGGGTTAGGGTTAACCTAACTCCTAACACAAACCCTAACCCTAGAGAAGGTTAGGTTAGGGTATGGGTTAGGGATAGGTTTAGAGATAGGGTTAGAGTTAACCCTAACCCTTCCTAAGTGGGTAAGTCATGAGGTATATCAATAGAGGAGGTTGGGGATAGGGTTAGTTTTAACCTTAACTCTAACCCTACCCAAATAGGTAGGTCATGAGGCAAGACAATAGAGGAAGTTGTAACGGTTATGGCAATGCCCATTACATATATTTTTCTCATTTTATTTTGTTTTCATACCTCAAAAGCAAATAAGCAATAAAATCATAGTTCCTTGTTTCCATTTTCTGAAAGCAATTTTTTATATTTTGGCCGATTGTTTCAAGTATGGACTCATTTTTTGGGTTAGGGTTAACGTAACCCTAACACAAACCCTGCCCAAGTGGGTAGGTCATGAGGTAACTCAATAGAGGAGGTTGTCACGGTTGTGGCTATGCCCTTATGTGTATTTTTCTCATTTTATTTTGTTTTCATAACATAAAAGTTATTAAGAAGCAATAGAATTGTCGTTCTTTATTTCCATTTTCTGAATGCACTTTTTTATATTTTGACCGATTGTTTCAATTATGGACTCATTTTTTGGGTTAGGGTTAACTTAACCCTAACACAAACCCTAACCCTAACCAAACGGGTAGGTCATGAAATATGTCAATAGAGAAGGTTAGAGTTAGGATAGGAATAGGATTAGATTAACCCTAACCCTACCTAAGTGGGTAGGTCATGATGTATGTCAATAGAGGAGGTTAGGGTTAACATTAACCCTAACCCTACCCAAATGAGTAGATCATGAGGTAAGTCGATAGAGGAAGTTGTTAATGTTATGGCGATGCCGCTTATGTGTATTTTTCTCATTTTATTTTGTTTTCATAATCTAAAATTTACTAAGAAGCAATAAAATCGAAGTTCTTTATTTCCATTTTCTGAATGCAATTTGTTTTATTTTGGCCGATTGTTTCAAGTATGGACTCATTTTTTGGGTTAGGGTTAACTTAACCTTAACACAAACCCTAACCCTAGAGAAGGTTAGGTTAGGGTAAGGGTTAGGATAGATTTACAGATAGGGTTAGAGTTAACCCTAACCCTTCCTAAGTGGGTAAGTCATGAGGTATATCAATAGAGGAGGTTGGGGATAGGGTTAGTTTTAACCTTAACTCTAACCCTACCCAAATAGGTAGGTCATGAGGCAAGACAATAGAGGAAGTTGTAACGGTTATGGCAATGCCCATTATATATATTTTTCTCATTTTATTTTGTTTTCATACCTCAAAAGCAAATAAGCAATAAAAATCATAGTTCCTTGTTTCCATTTTCTGAAAGCAATTTTTTATATTTTGGCCCATTGTTTCAAGTATGGACTCATTTTTTGGGTTAGGTTAACTTAACCCTAACACAAACCCTAACCCTAACCAAACGGGTAGGTCATGAAATATGTCAATAGAGAAGGTTAGAGTTAGGGATAGGAATAGGATTAGATTAACCCTAACCCTACCTAAGTGGGTAGGTCATGATGTATGTCAATAGAGGAGGTTAGGGTTAACATTAACCCTAACCCTACCCAAATGAGTAGATCATGAGGTAAGTCGATAGAGGAAGTTGTTAATGTTATGGCGATGCCGCTTATGTGTATTTTTCTCATTTTAATTTTGTTTTCATAACCTAAAATTTACTAAGAAGCAATAAAATCGTAGTTCTTTATTTCCATTTTCTGAATGCAATTTGTTTTATTTTGGCCGATTGTTTCAAGTATGGACTCATTTTTTGGGTTAGGGTTAACCTAACCCTAACACAAACCCTAACCCTAGAGAAGGTTAGGGTTAGGGTATGGGTTAGGGATAGGTTTAGAGATAGGGTTAGAGTTAACCCTAACCCTTCCTAAGTGGGTAAGTCATGAGGTATATCAATAGAGGAGGTTGGGGATAGGGTTAGTTTTAACCTTAACTCTAACCCTACCCAAATAGGTAGGTCATGAGGCAAGACAATAGAGGAAGTTGTAACGGTTATGGCAATGCCCATTACATATATTTTTCTCATTTTATTTTGTTTTCATACCTCAAAAGCAAATAAGCAATAAAAATCATAGTTCCTTGTTTCCATTTTCTGAAAGCAATTTTTTATATTTTGGCCGATTGTTTCAAGTATGGACTCATTTTTTGGGTTAGGGTTAACGTAACCCTAATTCAAACCCTGCCCAAGTGGGTAGGTCATGAGGTAACTCAATAGAGGAGGTTGTCACGGTTGTGGCTATGCCCTTATGTGTATTTTTCTCATTTTATTTTGTTTTCATAACATAAAAGTTATTAAGAAGCAATAGAATTGTCGTTCTTTATTTCCATTTTCTGAATGCACTTTTTTATATTTTGACCGATTGTTTCAATTATGGACTCATTTTTTGGGTTAGGGTTAACTTAACCCTAACAAAAACCCTAACCCTAACCAAACGGGTAGGTCATGAAATATGTCAATAGAGAAGGTTAGAGTTAGGGATAGGAATAGGATTAGATTAACCCTAACCCTACCTAAGTGGGTAGGTCATGATGTATGTCAATAGAGGAGGTTAGGGTTAACATTAACCCTAACCCTACCCAAATGAGTAGATCATGAGGTAAGTCGATAGAGGAAGTTGTTAATGTTATGGCGATGCCGCTTATGTGTATTTTTCTCATTTTATTTTGTTTTCATAATCTAAAATTTACTAAGAAGCAATAAAATCGAAGTTCTTTATTTCCATTTTCTGAATGCAATTTGTTTTATTTTGGCCGATTGTTTCAAGTATGGACTCATTTTTTGGGTTAGGGTTAACTTAACCCTAACACAAACCCTAACCCTAGAGAAGGTTAGGTTAGGGTAAGGGTTAGGGATAGATTTACAGATAGGGTTAGAGTTAACCCTAACCCTTCCTAAGTGGGTAAGTCATGAGGTATATCAATAGAGGAGGTTGGGGATAGGGTTAGTTTTAACCTTAACTCTAACCCTACCCAAATAGGTAGGTCATGAGGCAAGACAATAGAGGAAGTTGTAACGGTTATGGCAATGCCCATTATATATATTTTTCTCATTTTATTTTGTTTTCATACCTCAAAAGCAAATAAGCAATAAAAATCATAGTTCCTTGTTTCCATTTTCTGAAAGCAATTTTTATATTTTGGCCCATTGTTTCAAGTATGGACTCATTTTTTGGGTTAGGGTTAACTTAACCCTAACACAAACCCTAACCCTAACCAAACGGGTAGGTCATGAAATATGTCAATAGAGAAGGTTAGAGTTAGGGATAGGAATAGGATTAGGATTAACCCTAACCCTACCTAAGTGGGTAGGTCATGATGTATGTCAATAGAGGAGGTTAGGGTTAACATTAACCCTAACCCTACCCAAATGAGTAGATCATGAGGTAAGTCGATAGAGGAAGTTGTTAATGTTATGGCGATGCCGCTTATGTGTATTTTTCTCATTTTAATTTTGTTTTCATAACCTAAAATTTACTAAGAAGCAATAAAATCGAAGTTCTTTATTTCCATTTTCTGAATGCAATTTGTTTTATTTTGGCCGATTGTTTCAAGTATGGACTCATTTTTTGGGTTAGGGTTAACCTAACCCTAACACAAACCCTAACCCTAGAGAAGGTTAGGGTTAGGGTATGGGTTAGGATAGGTTTAGAGATAGGGTTAGAGTTAACCCTAACCCTTCCTAAGTGGGTAAGTCATGAGGTATATCAATAGAGGAGGTTGGGGATAGGGTTAGTTTTAACCTTAACTCTAACCCTACCCAAATAGGTAGGTCATGAGGCAAGACAATAGAGGAAGTTGTAACGGTTATGGCAATGCCCATTACATATATTTTTCTCATTTTATTTTGTTTTCATACCTCAAAAGCAAATAAGCAATAAAAATCATAGTTCCTTGTTTCCATTTTCTGAAAGCAATTTTTTATATTTTGGCCGATTGTTTCAAGTATGGACTCATTTTTTGGGTTAGGGTTAACGTAACCCTAATTCAAACCCTGCCCAAGTGGGTAGGTCATGAGGTAACTCAATAGAGGAGGTTGTCACGGTTGTGGCTATGCCCTTATGTGTATTTTTCTCATTTTATTTTGTTTTCATAACATAAAAGTTATTAAGAAGCAATAGAATTGTCGTTCTTTATTTCCATTTTCTGAATGCACTTTTTTATATTTTGACCGATTGTTTCAATTATGGACTCATTTTTTGGGTTAGGGTTAACTTAACCCTAACAAAAACCCTAACCCTAACCAAACGGGTAGGTCATGAAATATGTCAATAGAGAAGGTTAGAGTTAGGGATAGGAATAGGATTAGGATTAACCCTAACCCTACCTAAGTGGGTAGGTCATGATGTATGTCAATAGAGGAGGTTAGGGTTAACATTAACCCTAACCCTACCCAAATGAGTAGATCATGAGGTAAGTCGATAGAGGAAGTTGTTAATGTTATGGCGATGCCGCTTATGTGTATTTTTCTCATTTTATTTTGTTTTCATAATCTAAAATTTACTAAGAAGCAATAAAATCGAAGTTCTTTATTTCCATTTTCTGAATGCAATTTGTTTTATTTTGGCCGATTGTTTCAAGTATGGACTCATTTTTTGGGTTAGGGTTAACTTAACCCTAACACAAACCCTAACCCTAGAGAAGGTTAGGGTTAGGGTAAGGGTTAGGGATAGATTTACAGATAGGGTTAGAGTTAACCCTAACCCTTCCTAAGTGGGTAAGTCATGAGGTATATCAATAGAGGAGGTTGGGGATAGGGTTAGTTTTAACCTTAACTCTAACCCTACCCAAATAGGTAGGTCATGAGGCAAGACAATAGAGGAAGTTGTAACGGTTATGGCAATGCCCATTATATATATTTTTCTCATTTTATTTTGTTTTCATACCTCAAAAGCAAATAAGCAATAAAAATCATAGTTCCTTGTTTCCATTTTCTGAAAGCAATTTTTTATATTTTGGCCCATTGTTTCAAGTATGGACTCATTTTTTGGGTTAGGGTTAACTTAACCCTAACACAAACCCTAACCCTAACCAAACGGGTAGGTCATGAAATATGTCAATAGAGAAGGTTAGAGTTAGGGATAGGAATAGGATTAGATTAACCCTAACCCTACCTAAGTGGGTAGGTCATGATGTATGTCAATAGAGGAGGTTAGGGTTAACATTAACCCTAACCCTACCCAAATGAGTAGATCATGAGGTAAGTCGATAGAGGAAGTTGTTAATGTTATGGCGATGCCGCTTATGTGTATTTTTCTCATTTTATTTTGTTTTCATAACCTAAAATTTACTAAGAAGCAATAAAATCGAAGTTCTTTATTTCCATTTTCTGAATGCAAATTGTTTTATCTTGGCCGATTGTTTCAAGTATGGACTCATTTTTTGGGTTAGGGTTAACTTAACCCTAACACAAACCCTAACCCTAGAGAAGGTTAGGGTTAGGGTAAGGGTTAGGGATAGGTTTAGAGATAGGTTTAGAGTTAACCCTAACCCTTCCTAAGTGGGTAAGTCATGAGGTATATCAATAGAGGAGGTTGGGGATAGGGTTAGTTTTAACCTTAACTCTAACCCTACCCAAATAGGTAGGTCATGAGGCAAGACAATAGAGGAAGTTGTAACGGTTATGGCAATGCCCATTATATATATTTTTCTCATTTTATTTTGTTTTCATACCTCAAAAGCAAATAAGCAATAAAAATCATAGTTCCTTGTTCCCATTTTCTGAAAGCAATGTTTTATATTTTGGCCGATTGTTTCAAGTATGGACTCATTTTTTGGGTTAGGGTTAACGTAACCCTAACACAAACCCTGCCCAAGTGGGTAGGTCATGAGGTAACTCAATAGAGGAGGTTGTCACGGTTGTGGCTATGCCCTTATGTGTATTTTTCTCATTTTATTTTGTTTTCATAACATAAAAGTTATTAAGAAGCAATAGAATTGTCGTTCTTTATTTCCATTTTCTGAATGCACTTTTTTATATTTTGACCGATTGTTTCAATTATGGACTCATTTTTTGGGTTAGGGTTAACTTAACCCTAACAAAAACCCTAACCCTAACCAAACGGGTAGGTCATGAAATATGTCAATAGAGAAGGTTAGAGTTAGGGATAGGAATAGGATTAGGATTAACCCTAACCCTACCTAAGTGGGTAGGTCATGATGTATGTCAATAGAGGAGGTTAGGGTTAACATTAACCCTAACCCTACCCAAATGAGTAGATCATGAGGTAAGTCGATAGAGGAAGTTGTTAATGTTATGGCGATGCCGCTTATGTGTATTTTTCTCATTTTATTTTGTTTTCATAATCTAAAATTTACTAAGAAGCAATAAAATCGAAGTTCTTTATTTCCATTTTCTGAATGCAATTTGTTTTATTTTGGCCGATTGTTTCAAGTATGGACTCATTTTTTGGGTTAGGGTTAACTTAACCCTAACACAAACCCTAACCCTAGAGAAGGTTAGGTTAGGTAAGGGTTAGGGATAGATTTACAGATAGGGTTAGAGTTAACCCTAACCCTTCCTAAGTGGGTAAGTCATGAGGTATATCAATAGAGGAGGTTGGGGATAGGGTTAGTTTTAACCTTAACTCTAACCCTACCCAAATAGGTAGGTCATGAGGCAAGACAATAGAGGAAGTTGTAACGGTTATGGCAATGCCCATTATATATATTTTTCTCATTTTATTTTGTTTTCATACCTCAAAAGCAAATAAGCAATAAAAATCATAGTTCCTTGTTTCCATTTTCTGAAAGCAATTTTTTATATTTTGGCCCATTGTTTCAAGTATGGACTCATTTTTTGGGTTAGGTTAACTTAACCCTAACACAAACCCTAACCCTAACCAAACGGGTAGGTCATGAAATATGTCAATAGAGAAGGTTAGAGTTAGGGATAGGAATAGGATTAGATTAACCCTAACCCTACCTAAGTGGGTAGGTCATGATGTATGTCAATAGAGGAGGTTAGGGTTAACATTAACCCTAACCCTACCCAAATGAGTAGATCATGAGGTAAGTCGATAGAGGAAGTTGTTAATGTTATGGCGATGCCGCTTATGTGTATTTTTCTCATTTTAATTTTGTTTTCATAACCTAAAATTTACTAAGAAGCAATAAAATCGTAGTTCTTTATTTCCATTTTCTGAATGCAATTTGTTTTATTTTGGCCGATTGTTTCAAGTATGGACTCATTTTTTGGGTTAGGGTTAACCTAACCCTAACACAAACCCTAACCCTAGAGAAGGTTAGGGTTAGGGTATGGGTTAGGGATAGGTTTAGAGATAGGGTTAGAGTTAACCCTAACCCTTCCTAAGTGGGTAAGTCATGAGGTATATCAATAGAGGAGGTTGGGGATAGGGTTAGTTTTAACCTTAACTCTAACCCTACCCAAATAGGTAGGTCATGAGGCAAGACAATAGAGGAAGTTGTAACGGTTATGGCAATGCCCATTACATATATTTTTCTCATTTTATTTTGTTTTCATACCTCAAAAGCAAATAAGCAATAAAAATCATAGTTCCTTGTTTCCATTTTCTGAAAGCAATTTTTTATATTTTGGCCGATTGTTTCAAGTATGGACTCATTTTTTGGGTTAGGGTTAACGTAACCCTAATTCAAACCCTGCCCAAGTGGGTAGGTCATGAGGTAACTCAATAGAGGAGGTTGTCACGGTTGTGGCTATGCCCTTATGTGTATTTTTCTCATTTTATTTTGTTTTCATAACATAAAAGTTATTAAGAAGCAATAGAATTGTCGTTCTTTATTTCCATTTTCTGAATGCACTTTTTTATATTTTGACCGATTGTTTCAATTATGGACTCATTTTTTGGGTTAGGGTTAACTTAACCCTAACAAAAACCCTAACCCTAACCAAACGGGTAGGTCATGAAATATGTCAATAGAGAAGGTTAGAGTTAGGGATAGGAATAGGATTAGATTAACCCTAACCCTACCTAAGTGGGTAGGTCATGATGTATGTCAATAGAGGAGGTTAGGGTTAACATTAACCCTAACCCTACCCAAATGAGTAGATCATGAGGTAAGTCGATAGAGGAAGTTGTTAATGTTATGGCGATGCCGCTTATGTGTATTTTTCTCATTTTATTTTGTTTTCATAATCTAAAATTTACTAAGAAGCAATAAAATCGAAGTTCTTTATTTCCATTTTCTGAATGCAATTTGTTTTATTTTGGCCGATTGTTTCAAGTATGGACTCATTTTTTGGGTTAGGGTTAACTTAACCCTAACACAAACCCTAACCCTAGAGAAGGTTAGGGTTAGGGTAAGGGTTAGGGATAGATTTACAGATAGGGTTAGAGTTAACCCTAACCCTTCCTAAGTGGGTAAGTCATGAGGTATATCAATAGAGGAGGTTGGGGATAGGGTTAGTTTTAACCTTAACTCTAACCCTACCCAAATAGGTAGGTCATGAGGCAAGACAATAGAGGAAGTTGTAACGGTTATGGCAATGCCCATTATATATATTTTTCTCATTTTATTTTGTTTTCATACCTCAAAAGCAAATAAGCAATAAAAATCATAGTTCCTTGTTTCCATTTTCTGAAAGCAATTTTTTATATTTTGGCCCATTGTTTCAAGTATGGACTCATTTTTTGGGTTAGGGTTAACTTAACCCTAACACAAACCCTAACCCTAACCAAACGGGTAGGTCATGAAATATGTCAATAGAGAAGGTTAGAGTTAGGGATAGGAATAGGATTAGGATTAACCCTAACCCTACCTAAGTGGGTAGGTCATGATGTATGTCAATAGAGGAGGTTAGGGTTAACATTAACCCTAACCCTACCCAAATGAGTAGATCATGAGGTAAGTCGATAGAGGAAGTTGTTAATGTTATGGCGATGCCGCTTATGTGTATTTTTCTCATTTTATTTTGTTTTCATAACCTAAAATTTACTAAGAAGCAATAAAATCGAAGTTCTTTATTTCCATTTTCTGAATGCAAATTTGTTTTATTTTGGCCGATTGTTTCAAGTATGGACTCATTTTTTGGGTTAGGGTTAACCTAACCCTAACACAAACCCTAACCCTAGAGAAGGTTAGGGTTAGGGTATGGGTTAGGGATAGGCTTAGAGATAGGGTTAGAGTTAACCCTAACCCTTCCTAAGTGGGTAAGTCATGAGGTATATCAATAGAGGAGGTTGGGGATAGGGTTAGTTTTAACCTTAACTCTAACCCTACCCAAATAGGTAGGTCATGAGGCAAGACAATAGAGGAAGTTGTAACGGTTATGGCAATGCCCATTATATATATTTTTCTCATTTTATTTTGTTTTCATACCTCAAAAGCAAATAAGCAATAAAAATCATAGTTCCTTGTTCCCATTTTCTGAAAGCAATGTTTTATATTTTGGACGATTGTTTCAAGTATGGACTCATTTTTTGGGTTAGGGTTAACGTAACCCTAACACAAACCCTGCCCAAGTGGGTAGGTCATGAGGTAACTCAATAGAGGAGGTTGTCACGGTTGTGGCTATGCCCTTATGTGTATTTTTCTCATTTTATTTTGTTTTCATAACATAAAAGTTATTAAGAAGCAATAGAATTGTCGTTCTTTATTTCCATTTTCTGAATGCACTTTTTTATATTTTGACCGATTGTTTCAATTATGGACTCATTTTTTGGGTTAGGGTTAACTTAACCCTAACACAAACCCTAACCCTAACCAAACGGGTAGGTCATGAAATATGTCAATAGAGAAGGTTAGAGTTAGGGATAGGAATAGGATTAGGATTAACCCTAACCCTACCTAAGTGGGTAGGTCATGATGTATGTCAATAGAGGAGGTTAGGGTTAACATTAACCCTAACCCTACCCAAATGAGTAGATCATGAGGTAAGTCGATAGAGGAAGTTGTTAATGTTATGGCGATGCCCTTATGTGTATTTTTCTCATTTTATTTTGTTTTCATAACATAAAAGTTATTAAGAAGCAATAGAATTGTCGTTCTTTATTTCCATTTTCTGAATGCACTTTTTTATATTTTGACCAATTGTTTCAATTATGGACTCATTTTTTGGGTTAGGGTTAACTTAACCCTAACACAAACCCTAACCCTAACCAAACGGGTAGGTCATGAAATATGTCAATAGAGAAGGTTAGAGTTAGGGATAGGAATAGGATTAGGATTAACCCTAACCCTACCTAAGTGGGTAGGTCATGATGTATGTCAATAGAGGAGGTTAGGGTTAACATTAACCCTAACCCTACCCAAATGAGTAGATCATGAGGTAAGTCGATAGAGGAAGTTGTTAATGTTATGGCGATGCCGCTTATGTGTATTTTTCTCATTTTATTTTGTTTTCATAACCTAAAATTTACTAAGAAGCAATAAAATCGAAGTTCTTTATTTCCATTTTCTGAATGCAATTTGTTTTATTTTGGCCGATTGTTTCAAGTATGGACTCATTTTTTGGGTTAGGGTTAACTTAACCCTAACACAAACCCTAACCCTAGAGAAGGTTAGGGTTAGGGTAAGGGTTAGGGATAGGTTTACAGATAGGGTTAGAGTTAACCCTAACCCTTCCTAAGTGGGTAAGTCATGAGGTATATCAATAGAGGAGGTTGGGGATAGGGTTAGTTTTAACCTTAACTCTAACCCTACCCAAATAGGTAGGTCATGAGGCAAGACAATAGAGGAAGTTGTAACGGTTATGGCAATGCCCATTATATATATTTTTCTCATTTTATTTTGTTTTCATACCTCAAAAGCAAATAAGCAATAAAAATCATAGTTCCTTGTTTCCATTTTCTGAAAGCAATTTTTTATATTTTGGCCGATTGTTTCAAGTATGGACTCATTTTTTGGGTTAGGGTTAACGTAACCCTAACACAAACCCTGCCCAAGTGGGTAGGTCATGAGGTAACTCAATAGAGGAGGTTGTCACGGTTGTGGCTATGCCCTTATGTGTATTTTTCTCATTTTATTTTGTTTTCATAACATAAAAGTTATTAAGAAGCAATAGAATTGTCGTTCTTTATTTCCATTTTCTGAATGCACTTTTTTATATTTTGACCGATTGTTTCAATTATGGACTCATTTTTTTGGGTTAGGGTTAACTTAACCCTAACACAAACCCTAACCCTAACCAAACGGGTAGGTCATGAAATATGTCAATAGAGAAGGTTAGAGTTAGGGATAGGAATAGGATTAGATTAACCCTAACCCTACCTAAGTGGGTAGGTCATGATGTATGTCAATAGAGGAGGTTAGGGTTAACATTAACCCTAACCCTACCCAAATGAGTAGATCATGAGGTAAGTCGATAGAGGAAGTTGTTAATGTTATGGCGATGCCGCTTATGTGTATTTTTCTCATTTTATTTTGTTTTCATAACCTAAAATTTACTAAGAAGCAATAAAATCGAAGTTCTTTATTTCCATTTTCTGAATGCAATTTGTTTTATTTTGGCCGATTGTTTCAAGTATGGACTCATTTTTTGGGTTAGGGTTAACTTAACCCTAACACAAACCCTAACCCTAGAGAAGGTTAGGTTAGGGTAAGGGTTAGGGATAGGTTTAGAGATAGGGTTAGAGTTAACCCTAACCCTTCCTAAGTGGCTAAGTCATGAGGTATATCAATAGAGGAGGTTGGGGATAGGGTTAGTTTTAACCTTAACTCTAACCCTACCCAAATAGGTAGGTCATGAGGCAAGACAATAGAGGAAGTTGTAACGGTTATGGCAATGCCCATTATATATATTTTTCTCATTTTATTTTGTTTTCATACCTCAAAAGCAAATAAGCAATAAAAATCATAGTTCCTTGTTTCCATTTTCTGAAAGCAATTTTTTATATTTTGGCCGATTGTTTCAAGTATGGACTCATTTTTTGGGTTAGGGTTAACGTAACCCTAACACAAACCCTGCCCAAGTGGGTAGGTCATGAGGTAACTCAATAGAGGAGGTTGTCACGGTTGTGGCTATGCCCTTATGTGTATTTTTCTCATTTTATTTTGTTTTCATAACATAAAAGTTATTAAGAAGCAATAGAATTGTCGTTCTTTATTTCCATTTTCTGAATGCACTTTTTTATATTTTGACCGATTGTTTCAATTATGGACTCATTTTTTGGGTTAGGGTTAACTTAACCCTAACACAAACCCTAACCCTAACCAAACGGGTAGGTCATGAAATATGTCAATAGAGAAGGTTAGAGTTAGGGATAGGAATAGGATTAGGATTAACCCTAACCCTACCTAAGTGGGTAGGTCATGATGTATGTCAATAGAGGAGGTTAGGGTTAACATTAACCCTAACCCTACCCAAATGAGTAGATCATGAGGTAAGTCGATAGAGGAAGTTGTTAATGTTATGGCGATGCCGCTTATGTGTATTTTTCTCATTTTATTTTGTTTTCATAACCTAAAATTTACTAAGAAGCAATAAAATCGAAGTTCTTTATTTCCATTTTCTGAATGCAAATTGTTTTATTTTGGCCGATTGTTTCAAGTATGGACTCATTTTTTGGGTTAGGGTTAACTTAACCCTAACACAAACCCTAACCCTAGAGAAGGTTAGGTTAGGGTAAGGGTTAGGATAGGTTTAGAGATAGGGTTAGAGTTAACCCTAACCCTTCCTAAGTGGGTAAGTCATGAGGTATATCAATAGAGGAGGTTGGGGATAGGGTTAGTTTTAACCTTAACTCTAACCCTACCCAAATAGGTAGGTCATGAGGCAAGACAATAGAGGAAGTTGTAACGGTTATGGCAATGCCCATTATATATATTTTTCTCATTTTATTTTGTTTTCATACCTCAAAAGCAAATAAGCAATAAAAATCATAGTTCCTTGTTTCCATTTTCTGAAAGCAATTTTTTATATTTTGGCCGATTGTTTCAAGTATGGACTCATTTTTTGGGTTAGGGTTAACGTAACCCTAACACAAACCCTGCCCAAGTGGGTAGGTCATGAGGTAACTCAATAGAGGAGGTTGTCACGGTTGTGGCTATGCCCTTATGTGTATTTTTCTCATTTTATTTTGTTTTCATAACATAAAAGTTATTAAGAAGCAATAGAATTGTCGTTCTTTATTTCCATTTTCTGAATGCACTTTTTATATTTTGACCGATTGTTTCAATTATGGACTCATTTTTTGGGTTAGGGTTAACTTAACCCTAACACAAACCCTAACCCTAACCAAACGGGTAGGTCATGAAATATGTCAATAGAGAAGGTTAGAGTTAGGGATAGGAATAGGATTAGATTAACCCTAACCCTACCTAAGTGGGTAGGTCATGATGTATGTCAATAGAGGAGGTTAGGGTTAACATTAACCCTAACCCTACCCAAATGAGTAGATCATGAGGTAAGTCGATAGAGGAAGTTGTTAATGTTATGGCGATGCCGCTTATGTGTATTTTTCTCATTTTATTTTGTTTTCATAACCTAAAATTTACTAAGAAGCAATAAAATCGAAGTTCTTTATTTCCATTTTCTGAATGCAATTTGTTTTATTTTTGGCCGATTGTTTCAAGTATGGACTCATTTTTTGGGTTAGGGTTAACTTAACCCTAACACAAACCCTAACCCTAGAGAAGGTTAGGGTTAGGGTAAGGGTTAGGGATAGGTTTAGAGATAGGGTTAGAGTTAACCCTAACCCTTCCTAAGTGGGTAAGTCATGAGGTATATCAATAGAGGAGGTTGGGGATAGGGTTAGTTTTAACCTTAACTCTAACCCTACCCAAATAGGTAGGTCATGAGGCAAGACAATAGAGGAAGTTGTAACGGTTATGGCAATGCCCATTATATATATTTTTCTCATTTTATTTTGTTTTCATACCTCAAAAGCAAATAAGCAATAAAAATCATAGTTCCTTGTTTCCATTTTCTGAAAGCAATTTTTTATATTTTGGCCGATTGTTTCAAGTATGGACTCATTTTTTGGGTTAGGGTTAACGTAACCCTAACACAAACCCTGCCCAAGTGGGTAGGTCATGAGGTAACTCAATAGAGGAGGTTGTCACGGTTGTGGCTATGCCCTTATGTGTATTTTTCTCATTTTATTTTGTTTTCATAACATAAAAGTTATTAAGAAGCAATAGAATTGTCGTTCTTTATTTCCATTTTCTGAATGCACTTTTTTATATTTTGACCGATTGTTTCAATTATGGACTCATTTTTTGGGTTAGGGTTAACTTAACCCTAACACAAACCCTAACCCTAACCAAACGGGTAGGTCATGAAATATGTCAATAGAGAAGGTTAGAGTTAGGGATAGGAATAGGATTAGGATTAACCCTAACCCTACCTAAGTGGGTAGGTCATGATGTATGTCAATAGAGGAGGTTAGGGTTAACATTAACCCTAACCCTACCCAAATGAGTAGATCATGAGGTAAGTCGATAGAGGAAGTTGTTAATGTTATGGCGATGCCGCTTATGTGTATTTTTCTCATTTTAATTTTGTTTTCATAACCTAAAATTTACTAAGAAGCAATAAAATCGTAGTTCTTTATTTCCATTTTCTGAATGCAATTTGTTTTATTTTGGCCGATTGTTTCAAGTATGGACTCATTTTTTGGGTTAGGGTTAACCTAACCCTAACACAAACCCTAACCCTAGAGAAGGTTAGGGTTAGGGTATGGGTTAGGATAGGTTTAGAGATAGGGTTAGAGTTAACCCTAACCCTTCCTAAGTGGGTAAGTCATGAGGTATATCAATAGAGGAGGTTGGGGATAGGGTTAGTTTTAACCTTAACTCTAACCCTACCCAAATAGGTAGGTCATGAGGCAAGACAATAGAGGAAGTTGTAACGGTTATGGCAATGCCCATTATATATATTTTTCTCATTTTATTTTGTTTTCATACCTCAAAAGCAAATAAGCAATAAAAATCATAGTTCCTTGTTTCCATTTTCTGAAAGCAATTTTTTATATTTTGGCCGATTGTTTCAAGTATGGACTCATTTTTTGGGTTAGGTTAACGTAACCCTAACACAAACCCTGCCCAAGTGGGTAGGTCATGAGGTAACTCAATAGAGGAGGTTGTCACGGTTGTGGCTATGCCCTTATGTGTATTTTTCTCATTTTATTTTGTTTTCATAACATAAAAGTTATTAAGAAGCAATAGAATTGTCGTTCTTTATTTCCATTTTCTGAATGCACTTTTTATATTTTGACCGATTGTTTCAATTATGGACTCATTTTTTGGGTTAGGGTTAACTTAACCCTAACACAAACCCTAACCCTAACCAAACGGGTAGGTCATGAAATATGTCAATAGAGAAGGTTAGAGTTAGGATAGGAATAGGATTAGATTAACCCTAACCCTACCTAAGTGGGTAGGTCATGATGTATGTCAATAGAGGAGGTTAGGGTTAACATTAACCCTAACCCTACCCAAATGAGTAGATCATGAGGTAAGTCGATAGAGGAAGTTGTTAATGTTATGGCGATGCCGCTTATGTGTATTTTTCTCATTTTATTTTGTTTTCATAACCTAAAATTTACTAAGAAGCAATAAAATCGTAGTTCTTTATTTCCATTTTCTGAATGCAATTTGTTTTATTTTGGCCGATTGTTTCAAGTATGGACTCATTTTTTGGGTTAGGGTTAACTTAACCTAACACAAACCCTAACCCTAGAGAAGGTTAGGGTTAGGGTAAGGGTTAGGATAGGTTTAGAGATAGGGTTAGAGTTAACCCTAACCCTTCCTAAGTGGGTAAGTCATGAGGTATATCAATAGAGGAGGTTGGGGATAGGGTTAGTTTTAACCTTAACTCTAACCCTACCCAAATAGGTAGGTCATGAGGCAAGACAATAGAGGAAGTTGTAACGGTTATGGCAATGCCCATTATATATATTTTTCTCATTTTATTTTGTTTTCATACCTCAAAAGCAAATAAGCAATAAAAATCATAGTTCCTTGTTTCCATTTTCTGAAAGCAATTTTTATATTTTGGCCGATTGTTTCAAGTATGGACTCATTTTTGGGTTAGGGTTAACGTAACCCTAACACAAACCCTGCCCAAGTGGGTAGGTCATGAGGTAACTCAATAGAGGAGGTTGTCACGGTTGTGGCTATGCCCTTATGTGTATTTTTCTCATTTTATTTTGTTTTCATAACATAAAAGTTATTAAGAAGCAATAGAATTGTCGTTCTTTATTTCCATTTTCTGAATGCACTTTTTATATTTTGACCGATTGTTTCAATTATGGACTCATTTTTTGGGTTAGGGTTAACTTAACCCTAACACAAACCCTAACCCTAACCAAACGGGTAGGTCATGAAATATGTCAATAGAGAAGGTTAGAGTTAGGGATAGGAATAGGATTAGATTAACCCTAACCCTACCTAAGTGGGTAGGTCATGATGTATGTCAATAGAGGAGGTTAGGGTTAACATTAACCCTAACCCTACCCAAATGAGTAGATCATGAGGTAAGTCGATAGAGGAAGTTGTTAATGTTATGGCGATGCCGCTTATGTGTATTTTTCTCATTTTATTTTGTTTTCATAACCTAAAATTTACTAAGAAGCAATAAAATCGAAGTTCTTTATTTCCATTTTCTGAATGCAATTTGTTTTATTTTGGCCGATTGTTTCAAGTATGGACTCATTTTTTGGGTTAGGGTTAACTTAACCCTAACACAAACCCTAACCCTAGAGAAGGTTAGGTTAGGGTAAGGGTTAGGATAGGTTTAGAGATAGGGTTAGAGTTAACCCTAACCCTTCCTAAGTGGGTAAGTCATGAGGTATATCAATAGAGGAGGTTGGGGATAGGGTTAGTTTTAACCTTAACTCTAACCCTACCCAAATAGGTAGGTCATGAGGCAAGACAATAGAGGAAGTTGTAACGGTTATGGCAATGCCCATTATATATATTTTCTCATTTTATTTTGTTTTCATACCTCAAAAGCAAATAAGCAATAAAAATCATAGTTCCTTGTTCCCATTTTCTGAAAGCAATGTTTTATATTTTGGCCGATTGTTTCAAGTATGGACTCATTTTTGGGTTAGGGTTAACTTAACCCTAACACAAACCCTGCCCAAGTGGGTAGGTCATGAGGTAACTCAATAGAGGAGGTTGTCACGGTTGTGGCTATGCCCTTATGTGTATTTTTCTCATTTTATTTTGTTTTCATAACATAAAAGTTATTAAGAAGCAATAGAATTGTCGTTCTTTATTTCCATTTTCTGAATGCACTTTTTTATATTTTGACCGATTGTTTCAATTATGGACTCATTTTTTGGGTTAGGTTAACTTAACCCTAACACAAACCCTAACCCTAACCAAACGGGTAGGTCATGAAATATGTCAATAGAGAAGGTTAGAGTTAGGGATAGGAATAGGATTAGGATTAACCCTAACCCTACCTAAGTGGGTAGGTCATGATGTATGTCAATAGAGGAGGTTAGGGTTAACATTAACCCTAACCCTACCCAAATGAGTAGATCATGAGGTAAGTCGATAGAGGAAGTTGTTAATGTTATGGCGATGCCGCTTATGTGTATTTTTCTCATTTTATTTTGTTTTCATAACCTAAAATTTACTAAGAAGCAATAAAATCGTAGTTCTTTATTTCCATTTTCTGAATGCAATTTGTTTTATTTTGGCCGATTGTTTCAAGTATGGACTCATTTTTTGAGTTAGGGTTAACCTAACCCTAACACAAACCCTAACCCTAGAGAAGGTTAGGTTAGGGTAAGGGTTAGGGATAGGTTTAGAGATAGGGTTAGAGTTAACCCTAACCCTTCCTAAGTGGGTAAGTCATGAGGTATATCAATAGAGGAGGTTGGGGATAGGGTTAGTTTTAACCTTAACTCTAACCCTACCCAAATAGGTAGGTCATGAGGCAAGACAATAGAGGAAGTTGTAACGGTTATGGCAATGCCCATTACATATATTTTTCTCATTTTATTTTGTTTTCATACCTCAAAAGCAAATAAGCAATAAAAATCATAGTTCCTTGTTTCCATTTTCTGAAAGCAATTTTTTATATTTTGGCCGATTGTTTCAAGTATGGACTCATTTTTTGGGTTAGGGTTAACGTAACCCTAACACAAACCCTGCCCAAGTGGGTAGGTCATGAGGTAACTCAATAGAGGAGGTTGTCACGGTTGTGGCTATGCCCTTATGTGTATTTTTCTCATTTTATTTTGTTTTCATAACATAAAAGTTATTAAGAAGCAATAGAATTGTCGTTCTTTATTTCCATTTTCTGAATGCACTTTTTTATATTTTGACCGATTGTTTCAATTATGGACTCATTTTTTGGGTTAGGTTAACTTAACCCTAACACAAACTCTAACCCTAACCAAACGGGTAGGTCATGAAATATGTCAATAGAGAAGGTTAGAGTTAGGGATAGGAATAGGATTAGATTAACCCTAACCCTACCTAAGTGGGTAGGTCATGATGTATGTCAATAGAGGAGGTTAGGGTTAACATTAACCCTAACCCTACCCAAATGAGTAGATCATGAGGTAAGTCGATAGGAGGAAGTTGTTAATGTTATGGCGATGCCGCTTATGTGTATTTTTCTCATTTTATTTTGTTTTCATAACCTAAAATTTACTAAGAAGCAATAAAATCGAAGTTCTTTATTTCCATTTTCTGAATGCAATTTGTTTTATTTTGGCCGATTGTTTCAAGTATGGACTCATTTTTTGGGTTAGGGTTAACTTAACCCTAACACAAACCCTAACCCTAGAGAAGGTTAGGGTTAGGTAAGGGTTAGGGATAGGTTTAGAGATAGGTTAGAGTTAACCCTAACCCTTCCTAAGTGGGTAAGTCATGAGGTATATCAATAGAGGAGGTTGGGGATAGGGTTAGTTTTAACCTTAACTCTAACCCTACCCAAATAGGTAGGTCATGAGGCAAGACAATAGAGGAAGTTGTAACGGTTATGGCAATGCCCATTATATATATTTTTCTCATTTTATTTTGTTTTCATACCTCAAAAGCAAATAAGCAATAAAATCATAGTTCCTTGTTTCCATTTTCTGAAAGCAATGTTTTATATTTTGGCCGATTGTTTCAAGTATGGACTCATTTTTGGGTTAGGGTTAACGTAACCCTAACACAAACCCTGCCCAAGTGGGTAGGTCATGAGGTAACTCAATAGAGGAGGTTGTCACGGTTGTGGCTATGCCCTTATGTGTATTTTCTCATTTTATTTTGTTTTCATAACATAAAAGTTATTAAGAAGCAATAGAATTGTCGTTCTTTATTTCCATTTTCTGAATGCACTTTTTTATATTTTGACCGATTGTTTCAATTATGGACTCATTTTTTGGGTTAGGGTTAACTTAACCCTAACACAAACCCTAACCCTAACCAAACGGGTAGGTCATGAAATATGTCAATAGAGAAGGTTAGAGTTAGGGATAGGAATAGGATTAGGATTAACCCTAACCCTACCTAAGTGGGTAGGTCATGATGTATGTCAATAGAGGAGGTTAGGGTTAACATTAACCCTAACCCTACCCAAATGAGTAGATCATGAGGTAAGTCGATAGAGGAAGTTGTTAATGTTATGGCGATGCCGCTTATGTGTATTTTTCTCATTTTATTTTGTTTTCATAACCTAAAATTTACTAAGAAGCAATAAAATCGAAGTTCTTTATTTCCATTTTCTGAATGCAATTTGTTTTATTTTGGCCGATTGTTTCAAGTATGGACTCATTTTTTGGGTTAGGGTTAACTTAACTCTAACACAAACCCTAACCCTAGAGAAGGTTAGGGTTAGGTAAGGGTTAGGATAGTTTAGAGATAGGTTTAGAGTTAACCCTAACCCTTCCTAAGTGGGTAAGTCATGAGGTATATCAATAGAGGAGGTTGGGGATAGGGTTAGTTTTAACCTTAACTCTAACCCTACCCAAATAGGTAGGTCATGAGGCAAGACAATAGAGGAAGTTGTAACGGTTATGGCAATGCCCATTATATATATTTTCTCATTTTATTTTGTTTTCATACCTCAAAAGCAAATAAGCAATAAAAATCATAGTTCCTTGTTTCCATTTTCTGAAAGCAATTTTTTATATTTTGGCCGATTGTTTCAAGTATGGACTCATTTTTTGAGTTAGGTTAACGTAACCCTAACACAAACCCTGCCCAAGTGGGTAGGTCATGAGGTAACTCAATAGAGGAGGTTGTCACGGTTGTGGCTATGCCCTTATGTGTATTTTTCTCATTTTATTTTGTTTTCATAACATAAAAGTTATTAAGAAGCAATAGAATTGTCGTTCTTTATTTCCATTTTCTGAATGCACTTTTTATATTTTGACCGATTGTTTCACTATGGACTCATTTTTGGGTTAGGTTAACTTAACCCTAACACAAACCCTAACCCTAACCAAACGGGTAGGTCATGAAATATGTCAATAGAGAAGGTTAGAGTTAGGGATAGGAATAGGATTAGATTAACCCTAACCCTACCTAAGTGGGTAGGTCATGATGTATGTCAATAGAGGAGGTTAGGGTTAACATTAACCCTAACCCTACCCAAATGAGTAGATCATGAGGTAAGTCGATAGAGGAAGTTGTTAATGTTATGGCGATGCCGCTTATGTGTATTTTTCTCATTTTATTTTGTTTTCATAATCCTAAAATTTACTAAGAAGCAATAAAATCGAAGTTCTTTATTTCCATTTTCTGAATGCAATTTGTTTTATTTTGGCCGATTGTTTCAAGTATGGACTCATTTTTTGGGTTAGGTTAACTTAACCTTAACACAAACCCTAACCCTAGAGAAGGTTAGGTTAGGGTAAGGGTTAGGGATAGGTTTAGAGATAGGGTTAGAGTTAACCCTAACCCTTCCTAAGTGGGTAAGTCATGAGGTATATCAATAGAGGAGGTTGGGGATAGGGTTAGTTTTAACCTTAACTCTAACCCTACCCAAATAGGTAGGTCATGAGGCAAGACAATAGAGGAAGTTGTAACGGTTATGGCAATGCCCATTATATATATTTTTCTCATTTTATTTTGTTTTCATACCTCAAAAGCAAATAAGCAATAAAAATCATAGTTCCTTGTTTCCATTTTCTGAAAGCAATTTTTTATATTTTGGCCGATTGTTTCAAGTATGGACTCATTTTTGGGTTAGGGTTAACGTAACCCTAACACAAACCCTGCCCAAGTGGGTAGGTCATGAGGTAACTCAATAGAGGAGGTTGTCACGGTTGTGGCTATGCCCTTATGTGTATTTTTCTCATTTTATTTTGTTTTCATAACATAAAAGTTATTAAGAAGCAATAGAATTGTCGTTCTTTATTTCCATTTTCTGAATGCACTTTTTATATTTTGACCGATTGTTTCAATTATGGACTCATTTTTTGGGTTAGGGTTAACTTAACCTTAACACAAACCCTAACCCTAACCAAACGGGTAGGTCATGAAATATGTCAATAGAGAAGGTTAGAGTTAGGGATAGGAATAGGATTAGATTAACCCTAACCCTACCTAAGTGGGTAGGTCATGATGTATGTCAATAGAGGAGGTTAGGGTTAACATTAACCCTAACCCTACCCAAATGAGTAGATCATGAGGTAAGTCGATAGAGGAAGTTGTTAATGTTATGGCGATGCCGCTTATGTGTATTTTTTCTATTTTAATTTTGTTTTCATAACCTAAAATTTACTAAGAAGCAATAAAATCGTAGTTCTTTATTTCCATTTTCTGAATGCAATTTGTTTTATTTTGGCCGATTGTTTCAAGTATGGACTCATTTTTTGGGTTAGGGTTAACTTAACCCTAACGACAAACCCTAACCCTAGAGAAGGTTAGGGTTAGGTATGGGTTAGGGATAGGTTTAGAGATAGGGTTAGAGTTAACCCTAACCCTTCCTAAGTGGGTAAGTCATGAGGTATATCAATAGAGGAGGTTGGGGATAGGGTTAGTTTTAACCTTAACTCTAACCCTACCCAAATAGGTAGGTCATGAGGCAAGACAATAGAGGAAGTTGTAACGGTTATGGCAATGCCCATTATATATATTTTTCTCATTTTATTTTGTTTTCATACCTCAAAAGCAAATAAGCAATAAAAATCATAGTTCCTTGTTTCCATTTTCTGAAAGCAATTTTTTATATTTTGGCCGATTGTTTCAAGTATGGACTCATTTTTTGGGTTAGGGTTAACGTAACCCTAATTCAAACCCTGCCCAAGTGGGTAGGTCATGAGGTAACTCAATAGAGGAGGTTGTCACGGTTGTGGCTATGCCCTTATGTGTATTTTTCTCATTTTATTTTGTTTTCATAACATAAAAGTTATTAGAAGCAATAGAATTGTCGTTCTTTATTTCCATTTTCTGAATGCACTTTTTATATTTTTGACCGATTGTTTCAATTATGGACTCATTTTTGGGTTAGGGTTAACTTAACCCTAACACAAACCCTAACCCTAACCAAACGGGTAGGTCATGAAATATGTCAATAGAGAAGGTTAGAGTTAGGGATAGGAATAGGATTAGGATTAACCCTAACCCTACCTAAGTGGGTAGGTCATGATGTATGTCAATAGAGGAGGTTAGGGTTAACATTAACCCTAACCCTACCCAAATGAGTAGATCATGAGGTAAGTCGATAGAGGAAGTTGTTAATGTTATGGCAATGCCGCTTATGTGTATTTTTCTCATTTTATTTTGTTTTCATAACCTAAAATTTACTAAGAAGCAATAAAATCGTAGTTCTTTATTTCCATTTTCTGAATGCAATTTGTTTTATTTTGGCCGATTGTTTCAAGTATGGACTCATTTTTGGGTTAGAGTTAACCTAACCCTAACGACAAACCCTAACCCTAGAGAAGGTTAGGTTAGGGTAAGGGTTAGGGATAGGTTTAGAGATAGGGTTAGAGTTAACCCTAACCCTTCCTAAGTGGCTAAGTCATGAGGTATATCAATAGAGGAGGTTGGGGATAGGGTTAGTTTTAACCTTAACTCTAACCCTACCCAAATAGGTAGGTCATGAGGCAAGACAATAGAGGAAGTTGTAACGGTTATGGCAATGCCCATTATATATATTTTTCTCATTTTATTTTGTTTTCATACCTCAAAAGCAAATAAGCAATAAAAATCATAGTTCCTTGTTTCCATTTTCTGAAAGCAATTTTTTATATTTTGGCCGATTGTTTCAAGTATGGACTCATTTTTTGGGTTAGGTTAACGTAACCCTAACACAAACCCTGCCCAAGTGGGTAGGTCATGAGGTAACTCAATAGAGGAGGTTGTCACGGTTGTGGCTATGCCCTTATGTGTATTTTTCTCATTTTATTTTGTTTTCATAACATAAAGTTATTAAGAAGCAATAGAATTGTCGTTCTTTATTTCCATTTTCTGAATGCACTTTTTATATTTTGACCGATTGTTTCAATTATGGACTCATTTTTTGGGTTAGGTTAACTTAACCCTAACACAAAACCCTAACCCTAACCAAACGGGTAGGTCATGAAATATGTCAATAGAGAAGGTTAGAGTTAGGGATAGGAATAGGATTAGATTAACCCTAACCCTACCTAAGTGGGTAGGTCATGATGTATGTCAATAGAGGAGGTTAGGGTTAACATTAACCCTAACCCTACCCAAATGAGTAGATCATGAGGTAAGTCGATAGAGGAAGTTGTTAATGTTATGGCGATGCCGCTTATGTGTATTTTTCTCATTTTATTTTGTTTTCATAACCTAAAATTTACTAAGAAGCAATAAAATCGAAGTTCTTTATTTCCATTTTCTGAATGCAAATTGTTTTATTCTTGGCCGATTGTTTCAAGTATGGACTCATTTTTGGGTTAGGGTTAACTTAACCTTAACACAAACCCTAACCCTAGAGAAGGTTAGGGTTAGGGTAGGGTTAGGGATAGGTTTAGAGATAGGTTTAGAGTTAACCCTAACCCTTCCTAAGTGGGTAAGTCATGAGGTATATCAATAGAGGAGGTTGGGGATAGGGTTAGTTTTAACCTTAACTCTAACCCTACCCAAATAGGTAGGTCATGAGGCAAGACAATAGAGGAAGTTGTAACGGTTATGGCAATGCCCATTATATATATTTTCTCATTTTATTTTGTTTTCATACCTCAAAAGCAAATAAGCAATAAAAATCATAGTTCCTTGTTTCCATTTTCTGAAAGCAATTTTTTATATTTTGGCCGATTGTTTCAAGTATGGACTCATTTTTTGGGTTAGGGTTAACGTAACCCTAACACAAACCCTGCCCAAGTGGGTAGGTCATGAGGTAACTCAATAGAGGAGGTTGTCACGGTTGTGGCTATGCCCTTATGTGTATTTTTCTCATTTTATTTTGTTTTCATAACATAAAAGTTATTAAGAAGCAATAGAATTGTCGCTCTTTATTTCCATTTTCTGAATGCACTTTTTTATATTTTGACCGATTGTTTCAATTATGGACTCATTTTTTGGGTTAGGGGTTAACTTAACTCTAACACAAACCCTAACCCTAACCAAACGGGTAGGTCATGAAATATGTCAATAGAGAAGGTTAGAGTTAGGGATAGGAATAGGATTAGGATTAACCCTAACCCTACCTAAGTGGGTAGGTCATGATGTATGTCAATAGAGGAGGTTAGGGTTAGCATTAACCCTAACCCTACCCAAAATGAGTAGATCATGAGGTAAGTCGTCATAGAGGAAGTTGTTAATGCTATGGCGATGCCGCTTATGTGTATTTTTCTCATTTTTATTTTGTTTTCATAACCTAAAATTTACTAAGAAGCAATAAAATCGAGTTCTTTATTTCCATTTTCTGAATGCAATTTGTTTTATTTTGGCCGATTGTTTCAAGTATGGACTCATTTTTTGGGTTAGGTTAACTTAACCCTAACACAAACCCTAACCCTAGAGAAGGTTAGGTTAGGCTAAGGGTTAGGATAGGTTTAGAGATAGGTTAGAGTTAACCCTAACCCTTCCTAAGTGGGTAAGTCATGAGGTATATCAATAGAGGAGGTTGGGGATAGGGTTAGTTTTAACCTTAACTCTAACCCTACCCAAATAGGTAGGTCATGAGGCAAGACAATAGAGGAAGTTGTAACGGTTATGGCAATGCCCATTATATATATTTTTCTCATTTTATTTTGTTTTCATACCTCAAAAGCAAATAAGCAATAAAATCATAGTTCCTTGTTTCCATTTTCTGAAAGCAATTTTTTTATATTTTGGCCGATTGTTTCCAAGTATGGACTCATTTTTTGGGTTAGGTTAACGTAACCCTAACACAAACCCTGCCCAAGTGGGTAGGTCATGAGGTAACTCAATAGAGGAGGTTGTCACGGTTGTGGCTATGCCCTTATGTGTATTTTTCTCATTTTATTTTGTTTTCATAACATAAAAGTTATTAGAAGCAATAGAATTGTCGTTCTTTATTTCCATTTTCTGAATGCACTTTTTTATATTTTGACCGATTGTTTCAATTATGGACTCATTTTTTGGGTTAGGGTTAACTTAACCCTAACACAAAACCCTAACCCTAACCAAACGGGTAGGTCATGAAATATGTCAATAGAGAAGGTTAGAGTTAGGATAGGAATAGGATTAGATTAACCCTAACCCTACCTAAGTGGGTAGGTCATGATGTATGTCAATAGAGGAGGTTAGGGTTAACATTAACCCTAACCCTACCCAAATGAGTAGATCATGAGGTAAGTCGATAGAGGAAGTTGTTAATGTTATGGCAATGCCGCTTATGTGTATTTTTCTCATTTTATTTTGTTTTCATAACCTAAAATTTACTAAGAAGCAATAAAATCGTAGTTCTTTATTTCCATTTTCTGAATACAATTTGTTTTATTTTGGCCGATTGTTTCAAGTATGGACTCATTTTTTGGGTTAGGGTTAACCTAACCCTAACACAAACCCTAACCCTAGAGAAGGTTAGGGTTAGGGTATGGGTTAGGGATAGGTTTAGAGATAGGGTTAGAGTTAACCCTAACCCTTCCTAAGTGGCTAAGTCATGAGGTATATCAATAGAGGAGGTTGGGGATAGGGTTAGTTTTAACCTTAACTCTAACCCTACCCAAATAGGTAGGTCATGAGGCAAGACAATAGAGGAAGTTGTAACGGTTATGGCAATGCCCATTATATATATTTTTCTCATTTTATTTTTGTTTTCATACCTCAAAAGCAAATAAGCAATAAAAATCATAGTTCCTTGTTTCCATTTTCTGAAAGCAATTTTTATATTTTGGCCGATTGTTTCAAGTATGGACTCATTTTTTGAGTTAGGGTTAACGTAACCTAACACAAACCCTGCCCAAGTGGGTAGGTCAGTGAGGTAACTCAATAGAGGAGGTTGTCACGGTTGTGGCTATGCCCTTATGTGTATTTTTCTCATTTTATTTTTGTTTTCATAACATAAAAGTTATTAAGAAGCAAATAGAATTGTCGTTCTTTATTTCCATTTTCTGAATGCACTTTTTTATATTTTGACCGATTGTTTCAATTATGGACTCATTTTTTTGGGTTAGGGTTAACTTAACCCTAACAAAAACCCTAACCCTAACCAAACGGGTAGGTCATGAAATATGTCAATAGAGAAGGTTAGAGTTAGGGATAGGAATAGGATTAGATTAACCCTAACCCTACCTAAGTGGGTAGGTCATGATGTATGTCAATAGAGGAGGTTAGGGTTAACATTAACCCTAACCCTACCCAAATGAGTAGATCATGAGGTAAGTCGATAGAGGAAGTTGTTAATGTTATGGCGATGCCGCTTATGTGTATTTTTCTCATTTTATTTTGTTTTCATAACCTAAAATTTACTAAGAAGCAATAAAATCGAAGTTCTTTATTTCCATTTTCTGAATGCAAATTGTTTTATCTTGGCCGATTGTTTCAAGTATGGACTCATTTTTTGGGTTAGGGTTAACTTAACTTAACACAAACCCTAACCCTAGAGAAGGTTAGGGTTAGGGTAAGGGTTAGGATAGGTTTAGAGATAGGTTTAGAGTTAACCCTAACCCTTCCTAAGTGGGTAAGTCATGAGGTATATCAATAGAGGAGGTTGGGGATAGGGTTAGTTTTAACCTTAACTCTAACCCTACCCAAATAGGTAGGTCATGAGGCAAGACAATAGAGGAAGTTGTAACGGTTATGGCAATGCCCATTATATATATTTTTCTCATTTTATTTTGTTTTCATACCTCAAAAGCAAATAAGCAATAAAATCATAGTTCCTTGTTTCCATTTTCTGAAAGCAATTTTTATATTTTGGCCGATTGTTTCAAGTATGGACTCATTTTTGGGTTAGGTTAACGTAACTCTAACACAAACCCTGCCCAAGTGGGTAGGTCATGAGGTAACTCAATAGAGGAGGTTGTCACGGTTGTGGCTATGCCCTTATGTGTATTTTTCTCATTTTATTTTGTTTTCATAACATAAAAGTTATTAAGAAGCAATAGAATTGTCGTTCTTTATTTCCATTTTCTGAATGCACTTTTTATATTTTGACCGATTGTTTCAATTATGGACTCATTTTTGGGTTAGGGTTAACTTAACCCTAACACAAACCCTAACCCTAACCAAACGGGTAGGTCATGAAATATGTCAATAGAGAAGGTTAGAGTTAGGGATAGGAATAGGATTAGGATTAACCCTAACCCTACCTAAGTGGGTAGGTCATGATGTATGTCAATAGAGGAGGTTAGGGTTAACATTAACCCTAACCCTACCCAAAATGAGTAGATCATGAGGTAAGTCGATAGAGGAAGTTGTTAATGTTATGGCAATGCCGCTTATGTGTATTTTTCTCATTTTATTTTGTTTTCATAACCTAAAATTTACTAAGAAGCAATAAAATCGTAGTTCTTTATTTCCATTTTCTGAATGCAATTTGTTTTATTTTGACCGATTGTTTCAAGTATGGACTCATTTTTTGGGTTAGGGTTAACTTAACCCTAACACAAACCCTAACCCTAGAGAAGGTTAGGGTTAGGGTAAGGGTTAGGGATAGGTTTAGAGATAGGGTTAGAGTTAACCCTAACCCTTCCTAAGTGGGTAAGTCATGAGGTATATCAATAGAGGAGGTTGGGGATAGGGTTAGTTTTAACCTTAACTCTAACCCTACCCAAATAGGTAGGTCATGAGGCAAGACAATAGAGGAAGTTGTAACAGTTATGGCAATGCCCATTATATATATTTTTTCTCATTTTATTTTTGTTTTCATACCTCAAAAGCAAATAAGCAATAAAAATCATAGTTCCTTGTTTCCATTTTCTGAAAGCAATTTTTTATATTTTGGCCGATTGTTTCAAGTATGGACTCATTTTTGGGTTAGGGTTAACGTAACCCTAACACAAACCCTGCCCAAGTGGGTAGGTCATGAGGTAACTCAATAGAGGAGGTTGTCACGGTTGTGGCTATGCCCTATGTGTATTTTCTCATTTTATTTTGTTTTCATAACATAAAAGTTATTAAGAAGCAATAGAATTGTCGTTTCTTTATTTCCATTTTCTGAATGCACTTTTTCATATTTTGACCGATTGTTTCACATTATGGACTCTATTTTTGGGTTAGGGTTAACTTAACCCTAACACAAACCTCTAACCCTAACCAAACGGGTAGGTCATGAAATATGTCAATAGAGAAGGTTAGAGTTAGGGATAGGAATAGGATTAGGATTAACCCTAACCCTACCTCAAGTGGGTAGGTCATGATGTATGTCAATAGAGGAGGTTAGGGTTAACATTAACCCTAACCCTACCCAAATGAGTAGACTCATGAGGTAAGTCGATAGAGGAAGTTGTTAATGTTATGGCGATGCCGCTTATGTGTATTTTTCTCATTTTATTTTGTTTTCATAACCTAAAATTTACTAAGAAGCAATAAAATCGAAGTTCTTTATTTCCATTTTCTGAATGCAATTTGTTTTATTTTGGCCGATTGTTTCAAGTATGGACTCATTTTTGGTTAGGTTAACTCTAACCCTAACACAAACCCTAACCCTAGAGAAGGTTAGGGTTAGGGTATGGGTTAGGGATAGGTTTAGAGATAGGGTTAGAGTTAACCCTAACCCTTCCTAAGTGGGTAAGTCATGAGGTATATCAATAGAGGAGGTTGTGATAGGGTTAGTTTTAACCTTAACTCTAACCCTACCCAAATAGGTAGGTCATGAGGCAAGACAATAGAGGAAGTTGTAACGGTTATGGCAATGCCCATTATATATATTTTTCTCATTTTATTTTGTTTTCATACCTCAAAAGCAAATAAGCAATAAAATCATAGTTCCTTGTTTCCATTTTCTGAAAGCAATTTTTTATATTTTGGCCGATTGTTTCAAGTATGGACTCATTTTTTGGGTTAGGTTAACGTAACTCTAACACAAACCCTGCCCAAGTGGGTAGGCTCATGAGGTAACTCAATAGAGGAGGTTGTCACGGTTGTGGCTATGCCTCTTATGTGTATTTTTCTCATTTTATTTTGTTTTCATAACATAAAAGTTATTAAGAAGCAATAGAATTGTCGTTCTTTATTTCCATTTTCTGAATGCACTTTTTTATATTTTGACCGATTGTTTCAATTATGGACTCATTTTTTGGGTTAGGTTAACTTAACCCTAACAAAAACCCTAACCCTAACCAAACGGGTAGGTCATGAAATATGTCAATAGAGAAGGTTAGAGTTAGGATAGGAATAGGATTAGATTAACCCTAACCCTACCTAAGTGGGTAGGTCATGATGTATGTCAATAGAGGAGGTTAGGGTTAACATTAACCCTAACCCTACCCAAATGAGTAGATCATGAGGTAAGTCGATAGAGGAAGTTGTTAATGTTATGGCAATGCCGCTTATGTGTATTTTTCTCATTTTATTTTGTTTTCATAACCTAAAATTTACTAAGAAGCAATAAAATCGTAGTTCTTTATTTCCATTTTCTGAATACAATTTGTTTTATTTTGGCCGATTGTTTCAAGTATGGACTCATTTTTTGGGTTAGGGTTAACTTAACCCAAACACAAACCCTAACCCTAGAGAAGGTTAGGGTTAGGGTAAGGGTTAGGGATAGGTTTAGAGATAGGGTTAGAGTTAACCCTAACCCTTCCTAAGTGGCTAAGTCATGAGGTATATCAATAGAGGAGGTTGGGGATAGGGTTAGTTTTAACCTTAACTCTAACCCTACCCAAATAGGTAGGTCATGAGGCAAGACAATAGAGGAAGTTGTAACGGTTATGGCAATGCCTATTATAAATATTTTTCTCATTTTTTTTTGTTTTCATACTTTAAAAGCAAATAATCAATAAAAATCATAGTTCCTTGTTTCCATTTTCTGAAAGCAATTTTTATATGTTGGCCGATTGTTTCAAGTATGGACTCATTTTTTGGGTTAGGGTTAACGTAACCCTAACACAAACCCTGCCCAAGTGGGTAGGTCATGAGGTAACTCAATAGAGGAGGTTGTCACGGTTGTGGCTATGCCCTTATGTGTATTTTTCTCATTTTATTTTGTTTTCATAACATAAAAGTTATTAAGAAGCAATAGAATTGTCGTTCTTTATTTCCATTTTCTGAATGCACTTTTTTATATTTTGACCGATTGTTTCAATTATGGACTCATTTTTTGGGTTAGGGTTAACTTAACCCTAACACAAACCCTAACCCTAACCAAACGGGTAGGTCATGAAATATGTCAATAGAGAAGGTTAGAGTTAGGGATAGGAATAGGATTAGATTAACCCTAACCCTACCTAAGTGGGTAGGTCATGATGTATGTCAATAGAGGAGGTTAGGGTTAACATTAACCCTAACCCTACCCAAATGAGTAGATCATGAGGTAAGTCGATAGAGGAAGTTGTTAATGTTATGGCGATGCCGCTTATGTGTATTTTTCTCATTTTAATTTTGTTTTCATAACCTAAAATTTACTAAGAAGCAATAAAATCGTAGTTCTTTATTTCCATTTTCTGAATGCAATTTGTTTTATTTTGGCCGATTGTTTCAAGTATGGACTCATTTTTTAGGTTAGGTTAACCTAACCCTAACACAAACCCTAACCCTAGAGAAGGTTAGGTTAGGGTATGGGTTAGGGATAGGTTTAGAGATAGGGTTAGAGTTAACCCTAACCCTTCCTAAGTGGGTAAGTCATGAGGTATATCAATAGAGGAGGTTGGGGATAGGGTTAGTTTTAACCTTAACTCTAACCCTACCCAAATAGGTAGGTCATGAGGCAAGACAATAGAGGAAGTTGTAACGGTTATGGCAATGCCCATTATATATATTTTTCTCATTTTATTTTGTTTTCATACCTCAAAAGCAAATAAGCAATAAAAATCATAGTTCCTTGTTTCCATTTTCTGAAAGCAATTTTTTATATTTTGGCCGATTGTTTCAAGTATGGACTCATTTTTTGGGTTAGGGTTAACGTAACCCTAACACAAACCCTGCCCAAGTGGGTAGGTCATGAGGTAACTCAATAGAGGAGGTTGTCACGGTTGTGGCTATGCCCTTATGTGTATTTTTCTCATTTTATTTTGTTTTCATAACATAAAAGTTATTAAGAAGCAATAGAATTGTCGTTCTTATTTCCATTTTCTGAATGCACTTTTTTATATTTTGACCGATTGTTTCAATTATGGACTCATTTTTTGGGTTAGGGTTAACTTAACCCTAACACAAACCCTAACCCTAACCAAACGGGTAGGTCATGAAATATGTCAATAGAGAAGGTTAGAGTTAGGGATAGGAATAGGATTAGATTAACCCTAACCCTACCTAAGTGGGTAGGTCATGATGTATGTCAATAGAGGAGGTTAGGGTTAACATTAACCCTAACCCTACCCAAATGAGTAGATCATGAGGTAAGTCGATAGAGGAAGTTGTTAATGTTATGGCGATGCCGCTTATGTGTATTTTTCTCATTTTATTTTGTTTTCATAACCTAAAATTTACTAAGAAGCAATAAAATCGAAGTTCTTTATTTCCATTTTCTGAATGCAATTTGTTTTATTTTGGCCGATTGTTTCAAGTATGGACTCATTTTTTGGGTTAGGGTTAACTTAACCCTAACACAAACCCTAACCCTAGAGAAGGTTAGGGTTAGGGTAAGGGTTAGGATAGGTTTAGAGATAGGGTTAGAGTTAACCCTAACCCTTCCTAAGTGGGTAAGTCATGAGGTATATCAATAGAGGAGGTTGGGGATAGGGTTAGTTTTAACCTTAACTCTAACCCTACCCAAATAGGTAGGTCATGAGGCAAGACAATAGAGGAAGTTGTAACGGTTATGGCAATGCCCATTATATATATTTTTCTCATTTTATTTTGTTTTCATACCTCAAAAGCAAATAAGCAATAAAAATCATAGTTCCTTGTTTCCATTTTCTGAAAGCAATTTTTTATATTTTGGCCGATTGTTTCAAGTATGGACTCATTTTTTGGGTTAGGGTTAACGTAACCCTAACACAAACCCTGCCCAAGTGGGTAGGTCATGAGGTAACTCAATAGAGGAGGTTGTCACGGTTGTGGCTATGCCCTTATGTGTATTTTTCTCATTTTATTTTGTTTTCATAACATAAAAGTTATTAAGAAGCAATAGAATTGTCGTTCTTTATTTCCATTTTCTGAATGCACTTTTTTATATTTTTGACCGATTGTTTCAATTATGGACTCATTTTTTGGGTTAGGGTTAATCTTAACCCTAACACAAACCCTAACCCTAACCAAACGGGTAGGTCATGAAATATGTCAATAGAGAAGGTTAGAGTTAGGGATAGGAATAGGATTAGATTAACCCTAACCCTACCTAAGTGGGTAGGTCATGATGTATGTCAATAGAGGAGGTTAGGGTTAACATTAACCCTAACCCTACCCAAATGAGTAGATCATGAGGTAAGTCGATAGAGGAAGTTGTTAATGTTATGGCGATGCCGCTTATGTGTATTTTTCTCATTTTATTTTGTTTTCATAACCTAAAATTTACTAAGAAGCAATAAAATCGAAGTTCTTTATTTCCATTTTCTGAATGCAAATTGTTTTATTTTGGCCGATTGTTTCAAGTATGGACTCATTTTTTGGGTTAGGGTTAACTTAACCTTAACACAAACCCTAACCCTAGAGAAGGTTAGGGTTAGGGTAAGGGTTAGGGATAGGTTTAGAGATAGGGTTAGAGTTAACCCTAACCCTTCCTAAGTGGGTAAGTCATGAGGTATATCAATAGAGGAGGTTGGGGATAGGGTTAGTTTTAACCTTAACTCTAACCCTACCCAAATAGGTAGGTCATGAGGCAAGACAATAGAGGAAGTTGTAACGGTTATGGCAATGCCCATTATATATATTTTTCTCATTTTATTTTGTTTTCATACCTCAAAAGCAAATAAGCAATAAAAATCATAGTTCCTTGTTTCCATTTTCTGAAAGCAATTTTTTATATTTTGGCCGATTGTTTCAAGTATGGACTCATTTTTTGGGTTAGGGTTAACGTAACCCTAACACAAACCCTGCCCAAGTGGGTAGGTCATGAGGTAACTCAATAGAGGAGGTTGTCACGGTTGTGGCTATGCCCTTATGTGTATTTTTCTCATTTTATTTTGTTTTCATAACATAAAAGTTATTAAGAAGCAATAGAATTGTCGTTCTTTATTTCCATTTTCTGAATGCACTTTTTATATTTTGACCGATTGTTTCAATTATGGACTCATTTTTTGGGTTAGGGTTAACTTAACCCTAACACAAACCCTAACCCTAACCAAACGGGTAGGTCATGAAATATGTCAATAGAGAAGGTTAGAGTTAGGGATAGGAATAGGATTAGGATTAACCCTAACCCTACCTAAGTGGGTAGGTCATGATGTATGTCAATAGAGGAGGTTAGGGTTAACATTAACCCTAACCCTACCCAAATGAGTAGATCATGAGGTAAGTCGATAGAGGAAGTTGTTAATGTTATGGCGATGCCGCTTATGTGTATTTTTCTCATTTTAATTTTGTTTTCATAACCTAAAATTTACTAAGAAGCAATAAAATCGTAGTTCTTTATTTCCATTTTCTGAATGCAATTTGTTTTATTTTGGCCGATTGTTTCAAGTATGGACTCATTTTTTGGGTTAGGGTTAACTTAACCCTAACACAAACCCTAACCCTAGAGAAGGTTAGGGTTAGGGTAGAGGTTAGGGATAGGTTTAGAGATAGGGTTAGAGTTAACCCTAACCCTTCCTAAGTGGGTAAGTCATGAGGTATATCAATAGAGGAGGTTGGGGATAGGGTTAGTTTTAACCTTAACTCTAACCCTACCCAAATAGGTAGGTCATGAGGCAAGACAATAGAGGAAGTTGTAACGGTTATGGCAATGCCCATTATATATATTTTCTCATTTTATTTTGTTTTCATACCTCAAAAGCAAATAAGCAATAAAAATCATAGTTCCTTGTTTCCATTTTCTGAAAGCAATTTTTTATATTTTGGCCGATTGTTTCAAGTATGGACTCATTTTTTGGTTAGGGTTAACGTAACCCTAACACAAACCCTGCCCAAGTGGGTAGGTCATGAGGTAACTCAATAGAGGAGGTTGTCACGGTTGTGGCTATGCCCTATATGTGTATTTTTCTCATTTTATTTTGTTTTCATAACATAAAAGTTATTAAGAAGCAATAGAATCTGTCGATCTTTATTTCCATTTTCTGAATGCACTTTTTATGGCTTGACCGATTGTTTCTAATTATGGACTATTGTTTTATGGGTTAGGTTAACTTAACCCTGAATCTACAAACCCTAACCCTAACCAAACGGGTAGGTCATGAAATATGTCAATAGAGAAGGTTAGAGTTAGGATAGAATAGGATTAGATTAACCCTAACCCTACCTAAGTGGGTAGGTCATGATGTAAGGTCTATGAGGAGGTTAGGGTTAACATTAACCCTAACCCTCACCCAAAATGAGGAGATCATGCAGTGTAGGTCTGATAGAGGAAGTTGTTAGCGTCATGCGATGCCATGCTATGTGTATTTTTCTCATTTTATTTTGCTTTTCAACCATTTACTAAGAAGCAATAAAAT